>CM068301.1:11020098-11620098 GCA_034768395.1 Linum lewisii
CCCGCGAAACCAAATGGTTCATACGAAAAAAAAATCTGAAGATTATCACGTGTTCTCGCGTTCGCGTTTCTCTCTGGCCCATGAGGATTATTAGATCAACGAGACAATTGTGATTCACGGGCTCCCTTTTTATATTCATGTTCAGCCTTTTTATTATCTATTTGTTTTGTATTTCAAAAGTACTTTCCCTAACATCCGTGCTGGCTAGACTGACCGAGGGTGAATCAAAACTCTCTCTTGATTAATAAAAGGATTATTCGATATACGCTCACATTTTGAATTTTTATAGATAAATAACAGAACTACAAGAGTACAAGTGGAGAATAATAAGAACCCCCATGGAAATAGAATTCGACTACGATGACCGTCTTTGCTCAAGCGAAAATGTGAGTTTTTTCTTCAGGCGTAGTATTTCTTTACTGAATCAGAGTTGATTGGGTTAGGGAGTTCGTCTCCGTCCATGTTCATCAAAATCAATGCTCCCCGGAGAATGCCTTTTTTACTATATATGGCCCTTCGTAGTTAGGGGTCCATTTCCCTCTTGGGTCCCCCTGTCGTGAAGGTAGTTTCTTGATGACTAGCTCCCCTTCCCGGAATTGCCTTGGTTTCACCTTCTTTTGAAATGCTCTGATGAGCCGTCTTTGGTATGAGTGACCGTGGTCAATGGCGGCAAGTCTCTTTTCCTCTACCATATTTAGTTGATCATAACGGGCTCTTATCCATTCAGCTTCTTCTAGCTCTGCTTCCATTATGACCCTGAGAGATGGTATCTCGACTTCTATGGGGAGCACGGCTTCCATCCCATATACTAGTTGGTAAGGTGTGGCTCCGGTTGACGTTCTAATCGAAGTACGATAACCATGGAGCGCAAAGGGGAGCATTTCGTGCCAATCACGATAAGTAACAACCATCTTCTGGACAATCTTCTTGATGTTTTTGTTAGCAGCCTCAACAGCCCCATTCATTTTTGGTCGATATGGAACTGAGTTGTGATGTTTAATCTTGAATTGGTCGCATAGTTCATCCACCATCTTATTGTTCAAATTCTTGGCATTATCCGTGATTATTCTCTCTGGAAGTCCGTATCGACATATAATTTCCTTCTTGATAAATTTAACAAGCACGCCCTTTATAATGCTGACATAAGAAGCCGCTTCGACCCACTTTGTGAAATAGTCTATGGCAACTAAAATAAAACGATGACCATTAGACGCTTTAGGCTCAATCATCCCAATCACATCTATTCCCCATATGGCGAACGGCCATGGCGATGACATGACATGTAGAGAAGATGGAGGGGAGTGTAGTTCGTCTGCATAAATTTGACATTTGTGGCATTTCCGGACATACACTCTACAATCAGCTTCCATCCTTGTCCAGTAGTATCCAGTCCTTAGGATTTTTTTAGCCATAGCGTGCCCTCCAGAATGTGTACCACATATTCCCTCATGAATTTCTTCGAGTATTTGACGCGCTTCAGCCGTGTCCACACATCTTAACAACGTAGCATCATAATTTCGTTTGTATAGAGTGGTCCCTATGATGTAGAACCCTAAAGCTAACCGTCGCAGAGTTCTCTTATCATTTTCTGATGCCCCAGTCGGGTATTTTTTGTGCTGCAGATAATTCTTTATGTCATAATACCAGGGTTTTCCATCCAACTCTTCTTCTATATTTGCTATGTGGGATGGAGAATCTTGTTTTTTAATTTGGATGCAGGGAGTATCGTCTAGATCATCGAGTTTATACATTGACGACAATGTAGCTAATGCGTTGGCTATTTGGTTATCCACTCTGGAGATGTGTTCTAGCTCGATGCTTTCGAATCGAGACATCATTTCCTTGAAGTGTTTCTGGTACGGGATGAGCTTTTCGTCTCGTGTTTCCCATTCTTCCCTAAGTTGGTATATGACGAGGGAAGAATCTCCATAAACCCTCAGTCTTCTTATACCCATTTCTAATGCCGTGCGGATGCCGAATGAGCACGCCTCATATTCTGCGACATTGTTGGTGCAGTAGAATGTCAGTTTTGCTGTAATGGGGTATATTTTCCCTTCGGGCGACATGAACATTGCTCCTATCCCATACCCTAGTGCATTAGAGGCTCCGTCAAATTTCATCACCCATGCCTGACTATTAACGAGTATTTCTTCTTCTTCTTCCGTGGTCATGATATTTTCATCTAGGAATTCCATTAGTAATGGGTCGGGGTTTTGAATTGGAAGTTCCGCCAAGTGATAGGCTATTGGGTTTCCTTTAATCGTCTTTTTGGCCGCATATATGATGTCATATTCAGCAAGTTGGACTTGCCACCTTGCGATGCGCCCTGTGAGTGCAGGCTTGTCGAATATATACTTTATAGGATCTATCTTGGAAACCAGATGGGTTGTATAATACAACATGTAGTGTCTTAATCTTTTTGCCACCCATGCGAGTGCTCCACATGTTTTTTCCAAGTTAGAGTATCGAGCTTCATAATCTGTGAACTTCTTGCTCGTGTAATAGATAGCGTGCTCCTTCTTCCTTGAATCATCTTGCTGGGTGAGCATTGCCCCTACAGAATTTTCAAGAATGGACAAGTATAGCAACAATGGTTTACCCGGTGTCGGAGGCATCAAGACTGGTGGTTTTCGTAGATATTCTTTAACTCTTTCAAATGCTAACTGACAATTCATGTCCCAATCAAAAGGTTGATCCTTTTTGAGGAGTTTAAATAGTGGCTCGCACGTAGAGGTCAAATGGGAGATGAAGCGTCCAATATAATTCAAACGACCCAAGAAACCTCGTACTTGTTTTTGTGTATGTGGTCGCTCCATTTCGACTATTGCTTTGACTTTGTCTGGATCCACTTCAATCCCTTTTTCACTCACTACGAACCCTAGTAGCTTCCCCGAGGTGACCCCGAAGGTACATTTTTCAGGATTCAAGCGGAGCTGATACTTTCTGAGTCTTTCAAATAATCTAAGGAGTGCGTCCTTGTGATCTTTTCCACTTTTGGATTTAGCTATCATGTCGTCTACGTACACTTCAATTTCTTTATGTATCATATTGTGGAACAGAGTTACCATGGCCCGCTGATATGTTGCCCATGCATTTTTTAATCCAAAGGGCATCACCTTATAACAAAATGTTCCCCATAAGGTGGTAAAGGTTGTCTTCTCTCGATCTTCAGGACACATTTTGATTTGGTTGTATCCGGAAAAACCGTTCATAAATGAGAACATTTGGTGCCCTGCCGTGTTATCTACGAGCACGTCGATGTGTGGTAATGGAAAGTTATCCTTGGGGCTTGCTCTGTTCAGATCCCGATAATCGACGCACATTCGCACCTTCTCATTTTTCTTGATCACTGGTACAATGTTGGCTACCCATTCAGGGTAGTGGGATACCTGTAAGAAACCAGCATCGTATTGCTTTTGCACTTCCTCTTTAATCTTAATGAGCCATTCTGGCTTCATTCTTTGTAATTTTTGTTTAATTGGCTTACATCCCTCTATCATTGGTAGATGATGAGTTACTATCTTTTCATCTAAAGCTGGCATATCTTGATAGGACCACGCAAATATGTCCTGATATTTTGTTAATAGCTGGATGAGTTTCTCTCGTTCATGTGGGTCAAGACCGCCTCCAATCTTAACGTCCCTCCTTCTTTCTTCATTACCGAGATTGATAGACTCTACTGATTCGTAGTATGGTTGTAGACTCTTTTCCTCTTGCTCTAACATCCAGTCTGTTTCTAGATGGATGTCCTCTTCATCTTTTGCTTCGCATATTGGGTCATCGAAGTCAAACTCGTAACCATGGTGATCATTATTGTTCTTACCTGACTCGGCAACCCTGTTATATATCAAGGTGGAGAAAAGACAAGAAGAGAAAACGAATAATAAGGATCGAGATGAATGCGTTGGATGAAGGTGAAAGTGATTTTTATTTGATAAATAACGTGGGCCTAGTCCAGCAACACTCAATTATTGAAAGTACTTTTGTTATACAATATTTTATTATTTTCATAGGCTTATTACTTTTGAGATAGTTTCGGGAGCTCCATGACGGTCCAATTGTCCACCTCTTCTCCTGGTCGGATACGGCGCACTAACTCTTGACTCCCCCCAAAATCCTGATCGATTGTGCTAACATAGAGACTTTCGAAGATGGAGGTCAGTTCTTCACAGCTTTTGGAGTCGGGCTCCTTGACGTTAATCATCCCAGCGCTTGTAAAGGTTTGAGAGATATGCGGGATAGTTGAAATCTTTCCATAGCAACTAGGATCTTTACGACGCATTTCCTTCTCTTTTCCCACATTCTCCAAGGTAGGATCATATCCTAGGTCGGCCTTCCCCTTGTTCTTTTTCAGCTTTAGCGGTTCCCGTAGAAGACTCTTCCAATTGGTAGGGTCCACATTCTGGATGAGACATTTAGCTGACATGAGGACCGCCCGAGGGACAAGGAATTTTGTTCTCCCTGCCTCCTTCTCAGTGTTGTACACGGCCTCTACCTCAAAAGTTTGGAATGCACTCTCGATTGCTTCTTCTGCCGCCTCAAAGTATGGGAAATCGGGTGCCTTTGACACCAACATGTCCTTTTCACCAAACACCTCGATCAATTTCCCTTCTGTTGCAAACTTCAATTTCTGGTGCAAAGAAGATGGGACAACCCCAGCGACGTGGAGCCATGGTCTTCCTAGTAGTAAGTTGTATGTGGGGTGGATGTCCATCACATGAAAAGTTATGTCAAACGTCTTGGGGCCGACCTGTATTGGTAATTCCACCTCCCCCATAACCTGTCTCTTCGTACCGTCAAAAGCTCGCAAAATTTGTGAAGCTGGGGCGGACGAATGCATCTTCGATGGGAAGCCGATTTAAGGTAGACTTAGGAATTACGTTCAAAGCTGACCCATTATCGATTAGAGCTCGGGCGATGACGAACTCTTTGCATCTGACTGAGATGTGCAGCGCCTTGATATGTCCCTTACCTTCTGGTGGGAGTTCATCATCGTTGAAGGTTATCCTTCCCACAGTTAATACAGCATTAACCACTCCATCCATTTTTTCGACGGAGATATTATGGCTGACATGAGCCTGGTTGAGTACTTTTAGTAAGGCCAATCTATGGGGTTCCGACGTCATCATGAGGTCCAATAGAGAAATTCTGGCGGGCATCCTGTTTAGCTGCTCGATGACCTTGAACTCGCTTTGTTTGACTAGTTTAAGAAATTCATAAGCATCTTCATCTGTTGTGCGAGGTCGAGGGTTCGGATCCTCTCGCAGCTCTATCGGGTCTTTGGCCATAAATACGTTCTGAATTGGGGTTGCCCCAAGATCTTGTAGAGTTTTGTCTCTTTTGAAGACTCTCCTTCGTGTTGTTTTTCGGACAAACCGTACACCCTTCCTGTGCGGGTCATTCTCCCTACTCCTGTGATGTTGGAGACTGGCATTGACCTCCCGTTATTTGTTTGGATGACTCGGCCAGAATAATTCCATGGGACGGCTTCCTGATTTTCCCCTTTCACCTGTTGCGGGTTGCGCACTTGTATAACCGTGACCTTAGGCGTCACTGTTGATTCCTGTGTTGCTGTGTATCTGATTATGTGGCCTCGTGGGTTAGGCTGGTTCTCCCCGTGGGAGATCATGTGGATATCAGTCTCTTTAGTGTTCAATGAACAAAAGGATACCAGTCTTGAGCCCATTAGATCCTGCAACTTGTTGCGGAAACTCTTGCAATCCTTAAGAGAGTGGCCTCTCTTATTGTCATGCTATCGGCAAGTTTCTTCTGAATTCCCAAGATTATGATCGTCCGTCTCACTCTTCATATAACCGGTGTCTTGCAAGATTTTGCATATGTATTCGAATGGCATGTTCACTTCGCCTACTTTTGCCTTCACGTCATATCCCTCTTGTAAGCAAATGGCATGGGAACTACTGCCTGAGTGATTTGGTAGAGGATTCTTGTTTACATTAGGATGGTGGGATGTTCTTCAAATTTCAGCCACCTGGCCCTAATTAGGTCCTGGACTCGATATTTGAATGCTGGGCAATTTTTGATTAGGTGACCAACGGCCCCTCCATGATAATCACATCGTGCTTCATGATTGTACCACTTCGGAAGTGGAGGTGATGGTTGTTGGTACGGGGCAGGTGCCACTTGCTTATTTTTTAACAACATCGGATATAACTCTGTGTATGACACTGGTATAGGGTCTATTTCCACCCTTGTCCTGAAATTGGTTGGTCGTCCTCTTTCCTCATTTTTTGGATTGACATTTTGTGTCTTGGTTGTTTGATCGGTGGGAGACTGAGGTTTTACGGTAGGAGTCTGAACAACAGGGGATGTGGCAGCTACGAAGGAAGTAGCGTAATTAGGCCTGGGTGATGGGCTCCATTTCTTTCCATTATTTTCATGGAATGTGGCATGCACCTCCTCCTTCTTCCTAGTCGTACTCATTTTTTTTGGCTCTTGGTTTTCTATTTTTCCATGTTTGATGCCTTTTTCTACTCTCTCTCCGATAATGAGTAAATCAAAGAAATTAGAGGCAATACTTCCTAACATGTTGTTGTAAAAGGGAGCTCGGAGAGTTTCGAAGAATATTGATATCATCTCCCGTTCAGAGAGAGGGGGGTGTACTTCTGCAGCCCTATCCCTCCATCGATGGGCATATTCTCGGAAACTCTCGGTTTCTTTCTTTTCCATGTTTCGTAGGTCTTCCCTATCAGGGGCCAAGTCTTGATTATGTTTATAATGCTTCATGAATGCTTCGGCTAGGTCTTGCCACTTTCTGACCCTAGTGCTTTCTAGGTTCATGTACCACCTTAAGGTGGTTCCACTCAGACTGTTTTGGAAGCAATGTATCATCAACTTTTCGTCATGAACATAACCGGCCATCTTGTTGCAGTACATAGCCAAATGTCCTTTCGGACACGAGGTACCCCCGTATTTCTCAAAGTCTGGCATCTTAAATTTGTAAGGTAAAACCAATTCAGGTACAAGACACAACTGAGAGGCACTGACAGAGCTGTATGAATCTGTTCCTTTGACCGCTTTAAGTCGTTCTTCGAGATGGGCCCACTTGGCTTTCAAGTCTAATTCCGATGCGATTTTGGATGAACTATTGGCTCCTGCTCCCCCGTTATGGTCTTCGTTTGCGTGAGTTTCCTCTTCTTCTTCGTTTCCTTCCATATTCGGGCGAACAATGTAAGTGAATCTCTTGTTGTCTGGGCCTGTACCCTCAAAATGGACTGAGCTGCCCGCCGGAGGGGTGTTTTTTGGCTCTTCATAAAGTTTCCCACTTTTCAATATCTTCACTATTTCAGCGAATTGCTCTTTCTTTACTGTGAACTCTCCCTTCATTTCATCCATTTGTCCTTGCAACATCTCGTTCGTCAATTCCGCCATGGCTCTTACCTTGGAGCGAGTCAAGTAGGTGTGCGAGGATTCCGGAGCCGTTTGACGAGCAATGGTGAAGGTCCCTTGAGAAATATTAAGTCTTAGTCTTCTTTCCTTATTTAATAATTATGTAGGTTTTAAATGTTATGCATGTATTTGAAATGATGAATGCATGTATTTGAAATGATGAATGCATGATGCAATATGGAAGGTTATCATCCTGAAATCCCGTTGCCCCTTTTACAAGGATCCTTGAGCGTTTCACAAAAGGCATTACAAGCATAACATCAGTCTTTACTTTATTTATTTCCCCACATAAGCATCCTTTATTCATGACCACATAGGTGTGCATACCCTTCTAATAATATAAGGACATTAAAGCTTATGGGACTCGATACGATAGTAGTTGAGCTCTCTCCCTTCTCGTGGTCGAGGTTCCCCGTACTTATGTGAACTTCCCGCAATAGTGCAATTCTCTTCCGAGCTTGGTCAAGAGTTTGAGTATTCTCTCGTTCCTTTCTATAGGGGCAATCCCAGCGTCTACTATTTTTAAGTTTAAATGAGGTTATATTATATTAGAGAAATGTTAAACGCGTCGCCGCAATTGCTAACGTACTAACGTTCATTAATTTTAAATATTAAGTCAGAACACGTACTTGACGTATCGCTTCAATTGTTAACCAACATCTATTATTATTCATTATAAAAGAAACGTATATTTTATTAGGGAATATCGAACGCGTCGCCGCAACTGCTAGCGTACTAACGCCTATTAATTCTAAATATCATATCCGAACATACCTTCAACGCGCCGCTACAATCGTTAGCGTACTAACATATATCATGATGAGTCCTAAAAAAAGTACATATTATGTAAACAAAATATTATACGTGTTACCTTAACTATTGGCATACTAACGTTTATTATATCCTAAAACTTTATATCGGAATGGTGAAGCTCAGTGAAATTTTAATTAAATATAGAATTCGTTAAGCGGGTTAGAATTGTCCTTCTTTGGGAGGCGATAAATAAAAAAATGTGGTGAGTTTCGAACCTACGACCCCTAATTATTAAGTCAAGGCCTTAACCATTAGATTAACTTGCTTCTTGATTTAATTGCATGTGAATTTATTGGTCATATTGTTTTAAACGCAGCCAGCTTTAATCCGTCCCTACCCGGAGGCCCAACGAAGAGTTAAATTCGGGCCAACGAAAAATTAAACTCGGCACGATCGTTTTAAACGAAATCACAAACGAAATCACCTAAACCTGTTGTTTCTAACCAATGTTGTTAAGACTGGACCGGTCATTGAACCAGTAAAATGAGAGGTTCAAGGGTTGAAGGTTCGACCGGGATCAAATCGTAAAAAAAAAACCGGTACACCAAACCGGTTGTACTACTTTTAAATAATTATATTTTATCTCTCATTTCTCTATAGTTTAAGCACCGAAAGTTGAATTGTCAAGAAAGTACCAAAAAGTTAATAATCCTTTTAACCTAACCCCAATTCTAAAATCTGATCCACCTCTTCCTTCTTTCCTTCATTCACTTCTTCTTTCTTCATTATTTTCTTCTTTGTTCACCAGATGACATAGCTTTCAGTTCATTCGTTCATTGCAAAATCCAAACAAGTTTCCTCTTATTTCTTACGTCTTACTCGATTCTATTTCCGGATCTAGCTTCGTCCGACAAGAACAATACTTTTTCGACTCTTATTCTACTATTTTCCACAAACCAATTTTGTTCACTTTCTCGCTCACTCACGAACAGGGAGGAGGGTTGGTAGCGATCGGGGACTTTAAAGAGGTGCGACCATGTCTGAGGGCTTTGTCGAAACGGTTCGAGAAACGTGGAGATGGATCGGACAGAACGAGCATCCTTGGGAAGAACTTCGTAACTCAGGTATTTTAATTTTAGTATATGTACTAAGTGTTTTGTCCTAAACTAATATTTCTGGGGGTCTAGTATCAGTAATGGTTTGGTTTTGATGATTAAGAATGGCCACTTGAGTAGTGTGCTTGACTTGGTGGGTTTATTCAATGATGGTTTGGTTTTGATGATTAAGAATGGCCACTTGAGTAGTGTGCTTGACTTGGTGGGTTTATTCAATGATTTGTTTAATAGTCTGTGTGTGGATTTGAAGAATCTCTTCAATGGTTTGAGCAGTTGTGTTGATAGGTATGAGTTGGCTGCTTGTAGAGCTTGTTTGAGAATTTATTTTATGATTCGTGTCGATGGCTTGCAAAATCGGTTTGGTGGGTTTAGTATCACTACATACACGGTTTGTTCAGTGAGTTCCTTTGGGTTACATATGAGGTTTGATTGGGGTGAATAATGAGGCTGCTTATTGGGTTATTTTTTTGGGTCATTTTGATAGCTAGTAAGCTGATTCCTTGGCTTGTTTAGGGGTGGTTAAATGGCTGAGTTTGAGTTTGTTTGAGTGTTTGAAGTGCTGAGTTTCTAGGTTGTTTAGGGATGATCTTGTGACCGAATTTCTGGGTTATTTTGGTGATTAATAGTGTTGTTTTGGGTGGTTTAAAGGGCTGTTTTGGGTGGTTAAAAGTGCTGTTTGTGGGTGGTTTAAAGGGCTTTTTTGGGGGGCTTGAAATGCTGAGTTTGGATGGTTTAAAGTGCTGCTTTTGGGTGGTTAAAAGGGCTGTTTTTGGGTGGTTTAAATGGCTGTATTCACTCATTCAGTCGTTGTTTACCTTCCGTCAATCATTAATTAGTTTTGCCAACACAACTCAATTTAAGTGAAACAAGTACTTGCACGTGTGAAATGTTTCGGTCTATTGTTTGTTTTTAAGCGTTGCACATATTTAGTGGTAAGCAAGAGTGGACACCAATCTTTTTACTCATAACTACTTGGTCATCATACTTGCTTTGAGTGAGGGCTTATATGTTTCGTCCAAATGGTTTAAACATGTTTATTTCTTGAAATGTGATTGAGACTAATAAGCACTTTTAGTCAAGGGAACCAACATGAAATAGAGTATGATGCATGAATGATGAGATTATGAAGTTACGTAGTTGATAGTGCTCACCTTGAGTGTAATTTTCGGTCTATTTGTATCACCTCTCTAGCCTTTGATCCTTCACTCCTTTGCTTTGATCTTGGTTTTTGGATGGTTTCTTTATCTATTTTGAGTTTAGTCTTTGGATCTTGAATGTACACTTTATTTTGGATTGTGTTTTCTTGTAGGTGTGGAACACTTTGGGTAAAAATGGAGCTAAATGTGGAGTGTTATGGGTAGAATGATGAAGGGGAGGTGGATTAGTGATGGAGAAGGGGTGAGGTTGTGATAGTGTAAAAGTGAGGAGTTGGAATGGATAATAATGTAGGATATGAACTGTTTTCTCTTCTTTCTTCCTTTCCTTTTTTTCTCCATTTCTCTCCTTGCTCTCTTCTCCTCTCTGCTCTCTTTTCTTTCCTCTCTACTCTTTTTTCTCCTCTCTACTCTCTTTTTTCTCCTCTGCCCCCCTTTTGTGGCTCCCAAAGCTCCATTTTATAGAAATTTCACACACCCTTCCCCACTTGTCCATGGCCATTAAAGTCAAACAACACTTGTCCATGGCCATTAAAGTCAAACAATAGTGAATGGAAGAAGGCTTCAGATTTGTCCCAAATGGGTCCTAATTCTTGGGTTTGAATGGGCTTTGTTAACCTAACAGATTGCTGAAATGGGACAAATCTGGGCCTAGGTGGCTGCTTGACATAAATTGAATTGGGCCGAGTTGACCAGGCTTACACAGTCGGGCTGAGTCCAAAATGTCGGCTAGATGGCAAAGTTGGGCCGAGCCATCATATTTTCGTTATTGAGTTCAGCCCACTCTTCTAGAAAATCGTAATGGGCCTTAAGCCCAAAGTTCGATCCTATTTTCCTCTTAGAGCCTACAAGCCTTAATTTCGATATACCCGCATGCGCTTAGAGATAGGAATCGTAGTTCTTCGGATACCAATTCATCAAAGATGGTTTTTTTGTCTTCAAACATCCATTTTAAAAAAACGAATTTTAAGATGGCGTGCCCGGCTATCGGAGTTTCAGAACTTTAAATTTACTAAAAAGAACGAGGACCCGGACAAAATATGGTTACCACACTGGGGCCAATCTATTTCTCAGAGATAAAGTAGTTCATTTCAAGTTTTCTACTTGGAATTGGGTTTGGGGTTGGGGTTACGTGGATATTAGATGAAGTGGCTGCCTAGTTGTCATATCCACATAAGCAGACTAACGAAATTTTGGATGTCCGTAGACGGTAGTGACTGCGAGGATAATGGGTTGAAGTCTAGTGATGGCTAGGAAATTTTTATGAGTTCAGTGACTGACAAGTTATTTACTCAAAGTTCAGTGATGATTTAGGTAACCAACCCCAAATATCCACTCAATTTAGCTACAAAACCATGATAGACCCGAAAGTAACCCAAAATATATTTTTAAAGTATTATTTCTCTCATCAAGACTCCACCGACTCGACACAAGACTCACTCAATGACTAAAAAAAAGACTCAAAGCTCGGGTTGCCTCACAAGAAGTGCATTTTATTTAATGTCTTTGAGCTAGACTATACTTGGTTATTGGCATTCCACCATGTAACTTGGTTTGTATGGTTAATATAAACAAATTGAGGGATAGTGAAGTCATTTCATCTAATTAATGATTTTAATTCCATTTTATCATGTTACGAGGAAACAAGGAGTTCAATTTTGCCGGTATGGACAATACTCCTTGAATTCAATTGCGGCGGATTTCCACCTGAATTCAATTTTAACGCGAAAAATGACGCCGAACATATCAAAAGGATTGTTTTTTTTTTTCATCATAGAAAGGTCTATCTATTTGAAAGAATGAATCGAAACATAAAATCATGTTGGTTATGAAATGAACAAGATGCGAAAACATAGTGAGATACATTAAGTTGTAAATGTTATTGTATCTTTGACAATCATGTCTTCTATTTAAAACATGTATATCTTATTTCTACTTTCGACTTGGTGCATATTTTTTTCTATAAGCAATGCATTGCACACCAATTCATAATAAAATGTAGATAATGAGATGCATTAATTCATTCATAAAAGAAAATTGAAGAATAAATTTCTCAAAATCAGACACTATTAAAATCTAAATCATCATATTCAACCTGCATGATAGAATAAAACAAAGCAAAAGAAAACAATTTTTTATTATGATTTTTTAGATTAATTTGAAATAAATAAAAATAATTTATTACATATTATTTATACATTAAGTAAGCAACAAACAATATTTTTTGTCAAAATGTTTGCTAAAAAGTTGTCCTACTTTAAAGCAAATGCTTTGACTGTGTGCCTTCGCCAAGTAGTTGTATTCGGATCAAATATGAGCTCTTCAGTTGGCCAATAACACAAATCCTGCTTTAGCGTTGAAACTTGAGGCTTACCCTCCAAGTTGATCGTCTTTATTCTAACAAACTCATCATGATCTAGTTCCTGTTCATTTATAATATAAACATCAGGGTTGTTTGGTTGCAGTGATATTGATATTGATAACTGCAGATATCATGATATTCAGGATATCATCGTTTTTTTTGTCCTAAATATCATGATATCTGGGGCCAAAAGTGATATCAATATCACTTAGGGGTCGTTTGGTAACAAGATATTGATATTGATATCAGCAGATATCATGATATTCGAGTTATCACTGTTTTTTTCGTACCACATATTAGGATATTTGGGGGAAAAAGTAATATCAATATCACTCCACACATATTCTACTCTCCCCTAGAATATGTGAGGGGTGATATTGATATTACTTTTTCCAGACAATTTTGCCCCACACTTTAATTTCAAATTACACTGTCATTAATCATTACTCTCAATACCAACTATTTCTCTCTCACCAACACTTGAGGGTATTTTTGACATTTCCACAATCAAGTCACTTATCTTCACCTAGTACAATACCACTACACCAAACAATGATATCATGATAATTGGTTGAACATATCAATATTAATAACATCTCAATATCCCCCTAATCTTAATATCCCTACATATCATTTTTCCAAACGACCCCTTAACAGATATTCATGTGGGGAGGTGAATATCTTCAGAGTGATATTGATATCACAGTTTTTGGACAATTCTATCCTCACTCATCCTTCACAATTATAATGTAATCAACCCCATTACCCCAATTTATTTTTTCTCATCTTATATTGTCTCATGTTTATGTATTTTTATATTTATTTATTAATTAAGATAAATAATTATGATTTAGTTTTTAATTACTTAATTATAATATTTTTAGTTAGACTTAGAATTCACCATGAAAATTATTTTAACTTTTTATTTTATTTTTGCTAGAAGAGGGAGATGTGTTAGCGGTAAATATAATACTAATTATTTTCTTAATGAATGAGCATTTATTATTATAAAAGTATAATTAACTCGAGTAATTAATTTATAAATACATTCACGAATTAAAAAAGAGAGATTACAAATTTTAATTTATAAACACACATGCTTTTTAATTAAATGTTATGACTATTTTTATACTTTGTTCAAGCAAATGAGGGCATTTTGGTACATTCATCCATGCACTCACAATTCCCCACTCATTTAAATATCACTACCCCAAACAGTGATATCAAAGAATCACTTTTACCAATATCAATATACTAACATATCAATATATCTCATATATCATGATATGTAGATATCATCCAACCAAACGACCCCATCATGATAAGAAGAAATCTTATATTTATTTTTAAAACTACCCATGTTTGTAAAAAAAAAAATACAAATAATTAATTATGAACTCATAACTTTCAATAATGAAAATGTAACATTAAAAATCAATAAACAAAAAAGGATCATAAATATTGCTTCATTATCAACAAGTTTTGTGATAATTTAGATTTAAAGTATGATAAATGAAGTGATAGATCTTAGATGATATGTTAATATTCATACCTTTACCACATCTAAGAAAACATCAAGGTTGGGTGTCATTTTGCCATTGACTTCAACTATCCATTGACCACCCCATATGTTGTATCTTTCCGCGGGGCATCCAGTAAAACCACCTGAAAGTAGTATTATACCCGATTAATGATTTATAAGCTATATTAATTTTGATGTTTTGGCCTTGAATCAAGATATTATTGTTTACAACCGATGATTGATATGTATAAGTGAAGTCACCATCAGGGCCGCCAAATAGGATGTGTTGGCCTGTCCTACGGCACTGGGCCTCCAAATTTTCAGGTCGAGTAGAAATATGATAAATGTATCATAAAGAAATTATGCAAAAGGTATACATTAATGTAGTGGTGGTCTAGTGGCAAGGCCGGCCCAGAGGGTGTGCCGACCTGTTTCCGGCACAGGGTCCCAAAATTTTGGGTGAAAAGTATAAAATAAATAATTATTAACAAGTATCTTTGAAACTAAATTATGATCACAATTGAATATTTGGTGTAGTGGTTAGAAGGTGGAAAAAAAGTTTTTTTTATGGTCATTAGGTCACAGGTTCAATTCACGGAGATGTTGCTTTTATTAGTTATTTTTCTCTTTTATCTATTGGTCATATGGGGACTTTCTTTTTTATTAAGTAATTCATATCCTTCATCTAGACGATGTTTTTATTAGTTATTTTATCATTCATCTCTTGGGTATGGAGGCTTCTTTTTAATTAAATAATTCTTCTCATTCATTCGTCAAGTCATGCGGCCTTTATTTTTGTTAAATAAGTATAGACTCTTATTGTTTTAATATTTTCAAGAATTATTGTTAGGATTTTTATAATAATATATTTTGAATCATTTGGATATCAATCTCGAATCGAATAGAACTTAAATTTCAAAATTACATATATGAGCTTTACAGAAATATCTCCAATTATAATTCGTAGAAAATACATTTGAGAATAAATAAATAAATTACTTATGATTATAGAGTGTTATCTTTTGAATAATATAAAATTGAATACTCATATATCTATTAACCAACAATGTTATATTTGTTTAAAATATAATAATATTTATTCAAATGTAAAATGTGAATTTTTATTTTGATATACTCAAAATATGTTATAACGGGGCCACATCTTGATTATATCACAGGGCTTCCAAAGTTTATGGGACGACCCTGTCTAGCGGCTTAGCTTGTGTTTTGCCTTTGGATAGACAAGAGTTCGATCCTTTGCTTTGAAAAAATGAAATAAAGCTAATGGTTTATTAACTAACATTGTTTGTGTTTTATTTTATGTTTTTTATTTTTATTATCATTTTGGTCTCTATTATATTGATATGATATTAATATAATTTTATTATTTGTATATAAATATATCATTTGTTTTCAAATCTTTATTGTTATATTGATATCATGTCGGGTTATATTGATAGAAGCATAACGAGTATATATTACCATTTCTAATATGACCATACCACAATTTTGGAACAGGGCCTCCGAAATTCACTGACGTGCTAAGAAATTGTTAAGTTGGCATGGAGTACGAAATCTTACGTTGTTATGTAGACTCCATGTCCTTCTTGTGGTAGATATCCAAAAGCACGAACAGCTGGATGAGTTTCTTGGATGATACATCCACTCCAATTAATAACTCTTCTTGTTCCGTTCCCATCTCTAATGTCTGTTTCAACTTCAACATTAACCTCACATCTCACATCCCTATCGCCATACAACATTATTAGTAAAATATTTCTCATTAGTATATATTTAATCAATAGGTTCTAATGGGTCATAATACAACCCGATGGGAAAACCCTAACTCATGGAGATGCCTAACAACCAACTCTCCACAAGCCTACGAAACTCAACCCTAATGAGAGTTTAGGATTCAAGAGGGACACGATCTCCACCGTTAATCTACCAATGATTGAGAACTTATCATAAAAATTTTCATCTATGGCATATATTGATTACTTCAAATGTAACTTTGAAAGTTTCACATAAACTTAAACAATTGGGTAACGTTGTAATAACAAGATGGATCACCTGTCGAAAAATGGTTAAGCTGAGCTTCCCATTAGTGTCTTCGTCGTGGGCATTAATCTTATTATCCAATTCTTCACAAGCATTTTCAATGTCAAGATAGCTTGTAACGGGTTTCCCGTTGATTGCCAATAACATGTCACCTTCGATCAAATGATTTGCAGCTTTTGATCCTGCCGAACAGCTAATGACTCGTAATACATGTTTTCTCACCGGATCTTTCTTTAGCAGAGCCTGTTTACATATAATTAATCAGCAAGATACATAGACACTCTATTATTAATATTGACTAACGTACCTTGATCCAATAATCACTTAGGCCATAGTTGCGTGCTCTAGAGAGTGACCTTGGGAAGAATTCAACTTCTAGGACACGAACAAGTGGCATGTATAATCTTGTATTCTCATTTACCAGAATTGGATTTGACCCAATAATATTCGAGCCATATAGCATTTTTTCAACAACTTGGCTGACCAAGTAAATTGGGATTCCTCTTGTTATTTGGTTCTTCATCATGTTTCCAGATTCTAGCTGAAATAGATACATCATTAAAATTTTCCAATGTTAGTACTAGTTTAAGCATCAAGTGTTTAATTAAGATACTCATAAAAAATTAAATCAAAATTACCTCTGTGTAAAAGCTTCCCCATAGAGCTTGAACCTTTCCAAACTCATTACATAATATTCCAGGAATGTTATCTCCAAGATCTGATTTTAATGTTAATAAATGGTTGATGAAAGGTTATTCATTCGAATTTTTTATTTTCAATATAAAATAACCTTGATGTCAAGTTTTTTTTTTTTTTGAGGGAAAGCATCAATTGTATTCATCACTTAATGGTTAGGGTTTGAGCAAATGTTACTCAAAGCCCCGTCCATCCAATCAAGAGAGGCGTGACCCAATGTAGGTGACGCAAAGTAACGAGAATGCCTAGCTAGTACATGAGCAATCTCATTCCTATCTCTCCGTACAAAAACCACTCTAAAATCTGGTAGCAAAAGGCGCTTGCACGCATCAATCGTTACTCCAAACTCCGTAGCGTCCGCCTCATCTTCAAGCAACCTCCTGGCCACAAGCTGCGAGTCCGTTTCTATAATCACTTTTGAAACACCAGACTCCGGAGCCATTGTAGCGCTTCAAACATTGCAATAGCCTCGCCGTCCTTTGCCGGAGGACAGCCCTGGTTATGCATCATCAGATAATTTAAGAGTCGGCCAGATGAATCTCGGAGGCTCGCTCCAATGCCCGAAAGTCTCTGTTCCTGAAAACATGCCCAATCAACATTACACTTAACAAAGTCAGTGGGGGGAGGGTGCCATTTCCGGCACCAAAACGTTGCAGCCATCACTGGGCTCGTCGAGGCCGGTCATCGTGCCGCCTGCCAGTCATTTAAGCTCTCAATAGCCAACCGAGTCACAACGAAGGCTGGCTTAAGTTCGTTCCTTCAAACCCGCGCATTCCTCTCCCTCCAAAGACTCCAGAGCAAAGCCAAAGCCTTTTCTATCATTACGGACGATCTGTACTGAATCATTGCTATCATCCAATCTTGGAACGAGCTGTTGCTGCTGTCCACATCCCTGACAAAAACCTCCAAACCCGCCTCCTTCCAGCACTCCTAGGCAAAGGTACACTCAAGGAACAGGTGTTGATTAGTTTCCACCCATGCCCGCAAATACCACACTCTTGGGGCACCTCAATGTGGCGACGCTCCAGGACCGCACGCGTTGGAACAATATCTCGAATTAGCCTCCAAGACAATATTTTTAGCTTAGGAGGAGCATCAACTGCCCAAAGCTTCGTCCAAGGCCCGGCTAGCCGATGCGAGCTGATGTTGCTCACATTTTCTACCCACCAGCGGTACCCCGAACTCACCGAGTAACCTCTTGTACTCCCAAAATGCCATATAGGCTGATCCACGCCTTCCATCCTACGCAGCGAAATTTTAAGTATCGCCTCCACATCACGTGGCTCAAACAGCTCTTCGAGCAGACCGACATCCCACTGAGGAAGTCCAGGGATAAGTAAATCGTGAACTCTCAACTCCTCCAAGCCCTCAATCACCGGTGTCTGCAGAAATCGGTTGTCATCCTCGATAAGCCAAGGGCTGTACCAGATATTAGTTAAGCTACCGTCACCTATTCTCCATCGTAAACCGCCTTGAATAATTGGTTTTGCTTGCCAGATACTCTGCCACACAACACTCGGGTTTGCACCACGCTCCGCCGATAAAAAATCCCCTCGAGGGTAGTATTTAGCTTTGAAGATTCTTGAGACAAGAGCATCCGGGTTGGTTAATAAATTCCAACCCTGTTTAGCAAGCAACGCCATGTTAAAACCATGGAGGTTCCGAAAACCCATGCCGCCCTCCTCTTTGCTAACGCACAGCTTCTCCCATTTAAACCAGTTCATACCTCTTCTGCGATCACCCTTCATTCCCCACCAAAAAGAGTTAATCATGCGTTCCAGTTCAGCAGCCAGAGTAACCGGGATCTTAAAAACATTCATACAATATACCGGAAGGGCTTGCGCAACTGCTTTAATCATAATTTCTTTGCCACCTTTCGACATCCGTCTACCTAGCCAAGAGCGGATTCTTTGCCACAGCCGCTTCCTCATAAAGGCAAAGGTTTTCCTTTTATTTGCGCCGACCATAGCAGGCATGCCCAAGTACTTATCCGTATCCAACTCTCCGAAGACCCCCAGGATGTGCCGGATTCCTGAGTCGAGCAGCGGATCTGTACTCTTAGTCAATAGCAAGCCAGATTTCTCATAATTTATAACCTGTCCTGAAGCTCTGGCGTATTGGTGCGCAAATTAATGCACACAATGTTTTACTCGCTAGATCGCTCTAGCGAGATCGTTACTTCCCAAGGGTCTTCCTTTCTCTATTACTCAGAACAGTGTGTCAAGCTATTCGGGGTGTCGTTTTGGGTTTGAATTGGTTGAAGATCTAAGTAAACTAATTAAGCAATTTAAACAAGTAAACAGGCAAAGCAAATTGGGGTTTCAAAGATAGACTAAGGCGGTTGTTCAGACTCGAATCCACGCTAGTTCGGTTTAGATGGATGAAATTATGTAAACGACGAAATTCAACAGACTAGACGACTCGGCAAATCCTTTTGTAATCTCTACTCCATGGTCAGGCCGTAGAGATTCAATTCTATCAAACCTACAAGCTCCTATGGTCAAGCTAACTTGCAAGAAATCAAGAACGATCAAGAACAGTGAAATGCCACGAAATCATGCAAAGAGATTAGGTTCTGACAATCCTATGGTCAAGCTATTGAAGAACCTAACGACCTCCTAAACTCTAGAATGAAAAGCGTTCATGGTCAGACCCGCAATTCAAAGATAAACCCTGAAACTAACAATTGATCAAGTTGCCAGAATCAAAAAGCTTAATTAGGGTTTAGGAGAAATCGCATCTAAGTCTGAAAGATCATCGATTAACATAAACGGGTTAGAAACCCGAAATCATCCATACAAAATCCTATCTAACGCTTCATCTAATCTAAACAACCCTAGAGATTTAGCCAGACATCGTTACAGAAGAAATCTCAGAAACAAAGAAGAAGAAAACTGGAGAAGAAAACATCTTACTCCGAGTAAACCTAATCTCGATTAATCCTCGAAACTCCTGAGTCAATCCCCGCTAATCCTCGCTCAATCGCGTCTCCAAAACTCCGTCTTCACCTCCGAGAGTGTCTGGTTCGTCAGAGAAAACTAGAGAATTGCAGAAAAATCAAGTATGTTTCCTCTCTCCTCAAAATTGGGTTAAAAACCCAATTTCCGTCAAAATCCGGAATTAAAGCAAAAAGTGCGGGAAGGAGGTCGAAAAGTGCGGAGGCGCACTTTTCCCTTCAAAAGGCGCACTTTTGGACCTGAATCCAGCTCCGAACTTCTTTCGGTAATTTCCACCTCATTTGTGCTCCAAATTGATCCCCGTTTGAAGCGCCGAGCTCGTAGAAAGGTCCTCCACAATGTGGTAACCTGAAATCTCAAAAAAAACAACTCGAAGCAACATCAAATTGCCCAAAAGAGGGCCAACGGGGATAAAACATATTTTACACAAAAATCATTCAAGTTCATCACAATTCAGAGTCAAACAAGAGGAATGTCGTTCAAATGTGGCGAGATAAACGCGGTAAATCTAACGTCATCAAATCACCCCACACTTAAACTTTTGTTTGTCCTCAAACAAATTGAATTTCTGAATCTCGCCCTAATTCACAAATGACAAGATCAACTACACCAAAGTTCAATCTCTAACAATTTAACCAAGACTGTATCATTCAGAAAACGCAACCCACGCATGAAAGAAAATCCACCAAACAAATCCAAGTCTCACTATCATCTGCACACATCAAGTGACAAGCACCAATCAAGCACGAATCCGACCTGACCGACCAGACTTCCTCGCACAGAGAATATAGTAATAGGGAACTCTCACACTCTGTGTTTTAGGGACGTGTTTAAACTCTCAATCACTTTCTTTACCGAATTATGTCATAGGCTTGCATTTCAACCACCAAATCAACCACTGTGACAACACGAGTAACTAGTCAAGAAGGTCTTCCCTGCAGGGACTGTAACGATACTATACTACGAGGGCTAATGATGAATGGATGAAGGGATAAATGATGATAAAGGTATGGTGCGGTGCAGCAATCGACTAACCTCCCTCGAATCAAAGTCTATGGATTCCTACCGTCTAACCAGACACAGGTGGAATAATGTACGCTCGTCCTATGACACCCTCAAGCAACTTAGCACTTCATTTATTTTTTCTTTTCTTCTTCTTTTTTTTTTTTTTTTTTTTTTACTTATTGCTTTCGTTCTTCCTTATGTAGGGAGAAGAACGTTTTAAACTAAAAACTACTAACACTTGACACTTTATTTGAACTCTTTTTTTTTAGTGCTAAATTTTTAAGCTGCTAGAGGGGGTTTACACGTCTGGACATACTAGCTAAGACCACTGGTTTACTGGCTAGAGGCAAGTCACCTCAGACCGACTTCCGGTTAGGCTAATCTCAGGCCACTACCACAAGGGATCAACGGGGTGAACAAAAACATGGGAATAAGCTGTAACGTAATATCGAACCGAAAGAATAGGCCAAGCTCAAGGGTTTACACCTAAGGGGATTTATATCGGGATGGCTTCTGGCTGAGGTATCAATTCTAGGTGCCCCTATCCTTCTAGTACTCGTGTTATCGTGTGGTCTCAAATAGGTATCATGCAAATTCTGACGCATTCAAGTACAAGAAAGCCACTCAAAAAGAAACAAGTTGCAAGTTACGCGCAACGGATCAAAAGCTCACCAAAAGCTGCTAGTCGGGTTCGAATCATTTTCGTGCAATTCAAAGTGAAGCTACAAGAGTGATTCTAAAGTCTGTTCTGACTGGATTCATTTAATTTCAATTCAAACATGCTGGTTACAGGTTCTAGATAAGACAGTCTAAGCATCATTGCGAAAGATTTTAAATCAGTTAAGCATAGCAAGTCAAGAACAGAACAAGATTCAATCATGGAAGACATACCGAAATCGAAGCAAAGCAACCCTCAAAAATAAACATCCCACCCCACACTTAATTTTGGACATTGTCCTCAATGTTCCACACCAAAGAATTAGCATGAAAAAGAAAGTGTTTAGGGGTACCAGGAAATAGATCATAAGGTTGCCAGAGAAGGCATCAGTGAAGTACCGGCGGACAGTCATGGCGGGAGCTGAGGATAGCCTGAAATTGGAGAGAACCTCACAACACGATTAGAGCATTCAAAGTACATAATAGACTATTGACTCAAGAACAAGATAGACTGACTCAATAAAATAAAATAAAAGTGTGTGCGATCAGCCAAGAGTGCACTTTTAAAATTTCCAAATTTTCTGAATTTTTTTTTTTTAAATTTTTTTTTTAGGTCTCAAAAGTGCGCCCGGAGCCTTCGAAAAGTGCGCCGGCGCACTTTTACCCCCAAAAATGGCACTTTTTGAGTTTTTCGCCGAGAGTTTGGAAATTTAATTGAAAAGTGCGCCCGGAGCCTTCGAAAAGTGCGCCGGCGCACTTTTACACCCCAAAAACAGCACTTTTTGACCTGCTACTCGGAAAAATCAATTAAATCATGAAAAATTTGCCAAAAATCTGAGGTTTTAAAGCGACCAAATCACGAAATTGACTCTCAGGGACTGACACACACACAAAACTGACACCACGACTCTACCACGGACTCGACTCAACAAATTTAAAGACTCCAGACTCGGGTTGCCTCCCGAGAAGCGCTCTTTATTTTACGTTTTTGAGCTAGACGATACCTGGTCTAACGTGCGGCATCCCAGCTCATAACTTCTTTCAGACTGGCATCTGTGTCCCGAAAGAATACCTTCATCGCTCCACTCTGAAGCACAAATTTCTTCCCGCTAGCATGGAACAACTCCAATGAACCGTCCCCTCGCAATCCTGTTACCTCAAAGGGTCCAAATAGCTCCACTTTGTCCATTTCCACGTCTGGGGGTTTGGTAGGAGTACTTTCATGGGGCGGCGCCTTAGCTTTCTTAGGAGGCTTGTTCTTCTTCTTAACTCCACCTGTATCTTGGATAGATACCATCGCCGCTACCTGATCCTGCAAAGATGAAGTTGAATCAAGAGGATCCATATCGGTAAACACCGTATATACTGAAGCATTCTCAAATACTAACGACATGGATTTCTTAGCGGAAGAGTGCACATTAGGATCAGGTGGAGGAATTTCAAATATAATAACTTTTTCCTTATCCCGAAAGGTTAACCTCCCAGCCTTTGCATCTATGAGTGCACCAGAAGTGGCTAGGAAGGGTCGTCCCAAGATAAGGGGAATATTAACACTCTCCATGCAATCAATAACCACAAAATCAGTCATGAAGTAGCTATCATGCACTCTAACTACAACATTTTCAGCAATTCCCCTAGGACGTCTAACAGTTTGATCAGCTAGGTTGATATTCATGTTGGTAGGGGTTAGCGTAGGCAGGCCTAGACGCTCAAACAACGAGTAAGGCATAACACTGATGCTAGCCCCTAAATCCGCAAGAGCTCTATTAATTAAATATGAGCCAATAGAACAAGGAAAAGAAAAACTCCCTGGATCAGGTAGCTTTGGCACCACGTGGCTTAGCTTCGGTTCAGACTCGCCAGCTTCATCGAGGGTAACTGAGGCTATCTCCTCTATCTTGTATGCTCTCGTCTTTTGAGAGGAGTTCTTTGGAAGATGATTGACAGCTTTGTCTTTCTTCTTGTCAGGAATCACACTTCTCAGCTCTTCCACCACAGCAGCAGCTTCTGCATTTTTCAGCTTCTTCTTCTTGGAGAGAATTTCCTTCATATGCCTCGCATAATCCGGGTTTGCAAGAAGTTCTTCCACTAAAGCCACTCCCATCTTCTGGTTATTAATAGTCACCAGAGTCTTCCCCAAATTCTCTTTGTTTAGCACAGGTCTGTTCAAGGCTGTAGGATAAGGTGCTTTTGGTCGGTAAGGATCGACTGGTGGAGTAGCTTCTTTTTTTTGCTGCTCCTTCTGACACAACTGCTCCATTGGCTTCTCCAAATCCTCTGTGCCGTCCTGAAGAGAAACTGATCCACAGAATTCTTCCTTAGTTTTGCTTCCTCCGACATTGTTAGATGAAGAGGAGGGAGCTGTGCTAGGAAGAAGACCAACTACCTTCTCCTGCAGAAAGTTGGTTATTGCCGTCACCCGATCGTCTAGCTTCTTGAGAGAAGAGTCGGTGTGTGAGATGTCCTTCTTGTTTGATTGGGTTTCAGCAAAAATCTTGTCCAACATGATCTCGGAATAGGTCTTGGACGCAGAAGAGCTCGAACCACCGTTGTTGTTCTGATTCTGGTTCTGGTTCTGGTTCTGGTTGTTATTCCAGCCTCCTCTGTTCTACCATTGGGAATTCTGATTTTGATTCCCATTATACCTTTGGTAACCCCCTTGATTTCCTCCCTGAAACTGATTCTGATTCTGATTCTGGTTATTGTTCCAGTTCCCTCTGCTCTGCCATTGGAAGTTTTGATTCTGGTAACCATTGGAATTTCTGAAATTGTTGTTCTGGTTCTGATAATTCCCCTGGTTTTGTCCACCAACATAATCAACCTCCTCTTGTTGTTGGTCTGGGTTACCCTCAAACTTCCAATTACAACTCTCTGCTGTATGATCTGGACCACCACAGTTTGAACACGGGGCGGTGACTGCTGCTACAGTCTCTGGCGTAGAAGCAGAGGAAGGAGTGGTTCTAGAAAGCATCTTGAACCCTGGCGGTGGAGCTGTAGGAACACCCTGTGAAGGAGCTATCTTAGCCCTTTCCAGCTCAGGTTTCAACCTCTGCACTTCCATCTCCAATTTTGAGTTATCCAACTCCAACTGACTTTGAACAAGGTTTACTGGTGCAGGAACTGTGGGAACAGGGTATTGGGCATCAGCAGAAAATCTCCTTTGCCACAGACTCCTGTCGTCCACCTTTAAGGGATTAGCTTGCATTAGAGACTTGATCCTCATGGCAAAGGCCTTGCAAGCAGCCAAAGCCGCGGCTGCGATCATATCATCCAAGTCTGTATTCAGCTGTAAAGAGAAATCCTTCCTCTTCTCATAATCCAAGCCACGGAGGAATATAGAGAACTTGTTATAGTCATCCCATCCATGGTGAGGACAGGCTCGGAGAAGCCCTTGAAATCTTTGCCAAGCCTCATAGAAGTTCTCCTCCGGACCACTTGTGAAACCTGTTATCTGTGCCCTGAGTGCATCGGTTCTGGAAGGGGAGAAGAACTCTTCTAGGAACGCTTTAGCCAGACCATCCCACGTAGTGAAGTGATTCGCAGGATGATCATACAACCACAGTTCTGCTTGACCCTTCAGAGTGAAAGGAAAAAGCTGAAGCTTGACTGCATTATGATCCGCTTCATTGTTAGAGACTGTATGAGCCAGCCTCAAGAAGTTCCTCACATGAGCATTCGGGTCCTCATTAACACCTCCAGAGAAAGTGTTCCCGTTTGCGTGAATCATGTTGATCAAGTGAGATGGGATGTGCAGATTCCGAGTTCCCGTGTTGGGAATCTGAATGCACGAAGCTGTCCCATCTATGGTCGGTCGGTCGTAATCCTTCAACGTCCTCTCCGCCATAATTTCTATCTCAGGGGGGATAGGAGGATCTGTGGAAGGATCTATGAGAGGATCCGCAGTAGCAATGGTAGATGGTGAAGGCGAAGATGTAGATGAAGATGTGAAAAGGTTTTCCTTGTTTTAGGTGTCTTGGCGGGAGGAGGAGGTACCGGAGTAGTGCCGAAGTGAGTGTAGAAGACTCTACCCTTTTCAGCTATGCGCTTACTAGCCCGTTTTTCCTCCGAACCTGCAATCTTGCCTGAAACAACAAAAACAAGGAATACCAAGTAGTATAAAAATGTGGGAGATAAGAAATGATAAAAGAGTGAATGAAAAGCTTGAACGCACAATGCCTTTCCTAGAAAAAGAAAAGGTCCCCGGCAACGGCGCCAAAAACTTGGTGCGCAAATTAATGCACACAATGTTTTACTCGCTAGATCGCTCTAGCGAGATCGTTACTTCCCAAGGGTCTTCCTTTCTCTATTACTCAGAACAGTGTGTCAAGCTATTCGGGGTGTCGTTTTGGGTTTGAATTGGTTTAAGATCTAAGTAAACTAATTAAGCAATTTAAACAAGTAAACAGGCAAAGCAAATTGGGGTTTCAAAGATAGACTAAGGCGGTTGTTCAGACTCGAATCCACGCTAGTTCGGTTTAGATGGATGAAATTATGTAAACGACGAAATTCAACAGACTAGACGACTCGGCAAATCCTTTTGTAATCTCTACTCCATGGTCAGGCCGTAGAGATTCAATTCTATAAAACCTACAAGCTCCTATGGTCAAGCTAACTTGCAAGAAATCAAGAACGATCAAGAACAGTGAAATGCCACGAAATCATGCAAAGAGATTAGGTTCTGACAATCCTATGGTCAAGCTATTGGAGAACCTAACGACCTCCTAAACTCTAGAATGAAAAGCGTTCATGGTCAGACCCGCAATTCAAAGATAAACCCTGAAACTAACAATTGATCAAGTTGCCAGAATCAAAAAGCTTAAATTAGGGTTTAGGAGAAATCGCATCTAAGTCTGAAAGATCATCGATTAACATAAACGGGTTAGAAACCCGAAATCATCCATACAAAATCCTATCTAACGCTTCATCTAATCTAAACAACCCTAGAGATTTAGCCAGACATCGTTACAGAAGAAATCTCAGAAACAAAGAAGAAGAAAACTGGAGAAGAAAACATCTTACTCCGAGTAAACCTAATCTCGATTAATCCTCGAAACTCCTGAGTTAATCCCCGCTAATCCTCGCTCAATCGCGTCTCCAAAACTCCGTCTTCACCTCCGAGAGTGTCTGGTTTGTCAGAGAAAAGTAGAGAATTGCAGAAAAATCAAGTATGTTTCCTCCCTCCTCAAAATTGGGTTAAAAACCCAATTTCCGTCAAAATTCGGAATTAAAGCAAAAAGTGCGGGAAGGGGGTCGAAAAGTGCGGAGGCTCCGCACTTTTCCCTTCAAAAGGCACACTTTTGGACCTGAATCCAGCTCCGAACTTCTTTCGGTAATTTCCACCTCATTTTTGCTCCAAATTGATCCCCGTTTGAAGCGCCGAGCTCGTAGAAAGGTCCTCCACAATGTGGTAACCTGAAATCTCAACAAAAACAACTCGAAGCAACATCAAATTGCCCAAAAGAGGGCCAACGGGGATAAAACATATTTTACATAAAAATCATTCAAGTTCATCACAATTCAGAGTCAAACAAGAGGAATGTCGTTCAAATGTGGCGAGATAAACGCGGTAAATCTAACGTCATCACGTATCTATCCAGAACACTTCTCATAACCCTAGCTCCTGCAATTGTTGCCTGGCAGAACAGGAGGCAATCATCTGCAAACAAAAGGTGTGAGATGCGCGGTGCTCCACAACTAATCTTACAACCCTGAATTCTCTGCCGACTCGTCTCATTCTCCAGTAAAGCAGATAACCCCTCAGCACAAAGTAGAAACAGAAAAGGAGATAGGGGACACCCTTGGCGCAAGCCTCGATGCGGACGAATACGATCTGTGTATGTCAAGTTTATATTAACCCTATATTCCACCGCCGTGACACAACTCATTACCAATGCTATCCATTTTGGCGAGAACCCCACTTTACATAGGACTCCTGTAAGTAACTCCATTCCACTCGGTCATACGCCTTCGAGATATCAATTTTTAGGGCCAACTCTCCAAGCTTCACATTCGGCCGCCTCTTCATACTGTGTAGAGCTTCAAACGCGATCATGATATTATCAACTATGGATTTGCCTTTAACAAACGCCGATTTCTCATGCATGATTAACTTCGAGATAACACCTCTAAGTCTTTCGCCACCACCTTGGCCACAATCCGGTAGAGCACATTACAAAGAGAAATTGGCCGAAAGTCCTTCATAGATCTAAGATTATCCTTTTTAGGGATTAGAACGATCGTTGTATCATGAATTTCTGTCGGCATCGATCCAACCTCCAACCACTGGAGACAAGCACGTGTTACCTCATCTCCAATAATTCCCCAAAACTGTTGAAAGAAGCCTGGATTGAAGCCGTCAGGCCCCGGAGCCTTGTCTTTACCCATACTAAAGGCCGCCTTACGAACCTCGTCAGCCGTAAACTGCTGCCCAAGCTGAGTATTATCCGCCTCGGTAACTCTTGTACGCAAACAATCAAGTACCAGCTCCGCCTCGCAAACGCCTGCTTCAAACAGCTGGTTAAAGTAATTCACCGCCGCCTCTCCGAGTTCACTATTACCTTCATATTCTCTGCCAGTGTCGTCAATTAGTTTATGTAATTCTTTCTTCTTCTTACGGGCCGAGGCCGTGGCATGAAAATATCAGGTATTCCGATCTCCATCCCGATACCAAAGGGTCTTCGCTCTCTGATGCCAATATCTCTGTTCAATTTCCAAGAGATTTGTAACCTCATTTTGCACAGTTGTATAATCTGTTGCTGCCCCAACTGAGTTAATCTCTCTAAGTCTCCGTAATTCAGCTTGGCCCTCCTTAATTCCTTTTCTAAATCGGTTCGCATAATCTTGTCCCCACACACTTAAGAAATCCGCACAACGTTTGAGCTTCAGCACAATATTCATGGCACCTAAACCCCGCCAGCACTCTTCAAACACTGCATGAAAAGACGGCTCTAGGAGCCAAGCATTCTCAAAGCTGAACGGCCTCGGAATTCTCGCTTCCACAACACCCATCGTATCGAGAAGCATAGGGCTATGATCCGAGACCGTAGCGATCAAATTTTTCAAGACAGCTGATGGGTGACGTTCATGCCACAACCGAGTCGCCATTGCTCGATCCAATTTCTCTTCAACTACCTCCGATGTGCCTCTACCTCGAATCCAAGTAAACGGATGCCCTCTCAACGGAACATCAATCAGGCCGCACTCGATAACAGCTTCACGAAACCCTGCCAAAGCCAGTTTGGGTGATCGTGCAAACCCCTCTTCCCTTCATTGCTCAACAAGTCATTAAAGTCACCCATGCAGAGCCATGCACCACTACCCGTACCCGCCAGCTCCCTAAGAATCTCCCATGACTCACGTCGCCGATGTCGTTCCGGAAGACCGTAATACGCCGTCAGACGGAAAGGCTCACCAGACTCCTCCGAAACTGAGATGTTAACAAATGTACGCGCATACGAAATCAAAGCAACATTTATTCCACTTTTCCACAAAACACAAATTCCTCAACTGCGACCAACCGCATTAACAGTAAAGCACCCGTCAAACTTCAACTGACATCTAATTGTTTCCATTCTCTGTCTGCAAACCAAAGTTTCAAAAAGTAAAATCACCCCCGGCCGATGATCTCGAACGAGATCACCTAACACAGAAACCGCACGAGGCTGGCCAAGTCCCCGGCAGTTCCAGCTCAAAATAATCATTGCTTCGGGCAGGGCCTGCCACTGTGCAGTCCTGCCGTTGCCAGGTTTGATGGTTCATGGGTCCCAGATTTGCCTTTTGCCGCTGTAGCCGCAACTCTCGCATCAACTTCCATAGCATCAGAACTTGAAGTCGGGATATTAGCCGGTCTTGGTCGCTTCCGATCTTCATAAATAACCAGCTCTGCAGTGTGTAATCTGGTACCACCATGAATATTCTCCAAGGCCAAATCTTTCGTATACTTCATCGCGCCCATATTAGCCATGAAGGTACTGTTTGGACGTATGAGTTGACGCCCTTCATTCAGAGACTTCTCACGTAACACAGGATTAGCTCCCTTCTCGGTAACCTCCTCCACTAACCACTTCTCCCCACCCAAACTATTGTCTCTCCTCGGTGGCGCTCTCAAGGAAATATCCCACATTCTGATTATCTGATCATCCGGCAGCCTGAAGTAGATTTCACAATGTCGGTCAAGATGACCTAGCCGGCCACAGATGAAACAGAATGTCGGAAGCTTCTCATAACGAAACTTAGCCAGAGCCAGTTCTCCACTTGGGCGTTTGAGAGACTTCTCCCGCTTAAGAGGCGCCCGTATGTCAAGTCGGACCCGGATACGCAGCATCAATTCAGCTGATCCTAGCGAGCTCTTTTCATCATACTTAATGAAGCTGCCGATGTAGTTCCCCAATGCTTTAGCAACTGAGCCTGTGAAGAAGCCGTTAGGTAGGTTATGAATCTGAACCCATAAATCTGTGGTTTTGAGCGCCACATTTGCCGGGTGTTCACCTCTCACCAACTGATGCAGAACCAGCAGGCTCCCGTCGAACGTCCATGGTCCATTCTCGACAACCCAGCTGACGTCCTTGGCATGGAAAAATCGGAACATCACCATCCTCTCTTCCATTGCACTGTAGACCTCCTGTATGTTCACTCCTCTCCTTGGCTGCCACACCGAGGCCATACGACACTTCAAGATATTAAAGTTATACTGCTTTCGGGTCAGCACAAAGCCTAACAGGCAGTGCTCATACAGCCAGTCCTCCTCATGTACTTCCTCCTCCGGCAACAGTAACCCCTCCTCCTCCTCCGCAAGTAGGCGTAGTGCCTCAAGCTCTCGATTCATCGTGTCCCTAGGGTCATCAGTCATCGTTGCGACCGCTTCCGAGATCCACCAGAAACGCGAGAGAAACTCCAACCACGTTCTCAACCCTTGTCCTAGCTGACCCGCTCGACAGTAGAGCCTACCGGAGCAGTGCTAGGGGCCTCAATCACGCAACCCGAGACACGTGAAGTTGATTGAGCAGGGAGAATCAACCGATTGCAGTACTCTCGATAAGCGAAAAAGCTTTGGAAACGGCGGCTATAAGTAATGACGGCGGCAAAACCATAACCCTCAACAGGGGTAACTCCCATTACGAGAGAGAGAAAAAATCTAATATTATAGCTTTAGCAATGCAATGTGTTTAACCTTGATGTCAAGTAAAAATTGAATTTTTTTTTATGAATATAATTAATATATATTTTAAAAACTCAAGAGTACGTACCTGAATCCAGCTCAATCACTTCTATATTTCTTGCTTTATAATGTGGATATTCTGCTGAGTTAACATGAGGGAGCAAAATGGGTTGGTAACAAGAAACACCGAATCTCCATGACATAGTGAGGGATCTGTATCAACAAAATGAAAATATAGTAATATGTTAGTGAAGAAATTTCTTTAACAAAATATATTATGATAAAAAAAAAAACATTATGTTGTGGAGCCTCAAACATACCAGAGAGTAGTTGTGCAGCACGAACCATGGTTGTTCCCTCGGCTCCTAGGGCAGTTGGATTGTAAGATAGAATAGCGTAATTATGAATAGGATGGAGATAAACAACCTGAGTACAACAACACATCATTGTTATATAACAAGTGTTTGTATATTATACATATGATATGAAGAAAGTTTAGTTTAAAAAATGAAGTTGAAGTTAAAATAATATACCTGGCCTGAAATTTGAACAGGACAAGAAGCAAAATAGAGCAAGATATCGCATGCGAATATTGGAACAGTATTTCTGTCTACTACAATCAATCCTAGACTAGTCTTGGAATGATGTATGATGAGACCCAAACCATTATAATATTTCCCATGGACTCCATCTGTCATACACACTGACGGTATACTAACCTGCATGCATAAATAATATATATATATGTGTGTGGTGTGTGTTAAATGTAATTAATAATAATAAAACTCTTCATGGTATCAAAACCTAGTAGTAACTTTCAACTCCTTATATTTTTACCCATTCTACTTGACTTAAAAGGTAATTTTATAGTAAAAATCAATTTACAACCAAAGCTATAATATTTTTTATAAATTTTAAAAAACATAATAAGCTTTTGAACTTATGCAACTTTCCTTCCCATTCAATGTTATTTAAAAAAAAAGAATTATTGGACTGGAAGGAACGTTCAATTGTCATGGACGACTTTGTTAAGGATTGAGTTTATAAATATAAAATGAATTTTCAAGTAGATTGAGTTAAAGTGGATGGAGTTTATGAGACCGGGTAAAATTAACATATCCACTTTGTAAGGCTGAAAGTTGCAATTCAAAATACAATTATGTACTAAAGTTACAATATTTTAACAATAATTCATTCAACCAATAATATGTTGTCACGTGTTAGCATAACCGATTACGCTACGTCACTAGAACATTCACCTTAATTTGATATTTCTGTTAATTTTTTAAAATTAATCAGTTGTAGAAATCAATGTTTAATTTGTCACCGTTCCCTACCTTATACTCAACTTCAACATGTAGTCCCATTTTATCCTTTTGTTGTATGGAGAAATTATAGATAAATCTTTTTTTTTATGAAGAATTATAGATAAATCTAGAATATCATTTTAATGATACTGTGACAAAGTATAATAATTTTTAATTAGTTTTTTTTTTTATGAATGATAGTATATATATATATATAGCTCAAAAACCAAAACACGATCACAAAAGGAGGCTGGAAAAAATCACACCCTCAGCGCTACCACAACCCGGAGCCAAACCCAACTCTATACAAACCCCAAGTGGAAAACCCCAGACCTCGGTTCCCAAAAAACCGAAAGGTCAAAGCCAAGACTAATACCAACCCTATACAGGTATCAACAAGACATCCCCAAAACCGCAAGCCCCAAACCAAACAGGCCAAAAACCCGACCCTCAACCCGGGTCAAAGTCCATCTGCCAAAATGACAACCACACCCGTAACTCCGCCTGTGAAATCCTATCCCCGGCCTTAAGCCACCTACCTATGCACAAACCAATCTTCCACACAATTTGGGCAACCGAACTCTCTTTATCTCTAAAAATCCTATCATTTCTCTCGGCCCAAATGCTCCAGAACAAAGCGTGGATCAACCTATCTTTGAAATCCTGCCACTCACTTTTAACTTTCCGAGCTCGCCAATCCCAAATGAACTCCTGAACATCGAAATGGTTAGGACCCCAAATAGCAAGCTTGGAAATAAAAGTGAGCCAGACCTGAGAAGTAAAAGGGGCAACAAAGTAACAAATGCGACACCGACTCAAGGTCGGCTCTGCATAACACACATTGACTCGGTCCAATAAAACCTCTTTTCTGCAAGTTCTCACCAGTAGAGATGCTCTTGTGAAAGACTTGCCACATAAATCCGGAAACCTTGGAAGGAACATCCTCGATCCACACCACCTTGAAAGGGAAATCCTCCCCACCCCGAATTCGCTCGCACTGTTGCGACAAAACCTGGTAATAAGACTTAACCGAGAAAGCTCCCGACGTGTTGAACCTCCAAAGGGGAGCCGGAGGTCCCTGAGATATCCAACCTAGCGAAACTCCATCCAGAATATCCATCATCCTCCGCCTCTCCCTCTCGGCGCCACCCCTCAAACTCGTCGTCAAGGACACATTCCAAACATACCTATCAACAAAACTCACAGAAGCAGACAAAGAGGCATTTCCACAAAGGGCAACCGCAGCCACCCTTGGGAAACTAAAAGCAAAACACTCACCCGGAACCCAAGAATCATACCAAAAAGAAACCCCCCCACCCCCAGGATCAATCATCTCGTACTTCCAAAACGAAGGGTTGAGACTGACGATATCCCTCCAGACCGACCAACCCGCGTTCCGCATCTCCCAAATAGGTTTCCACTCCGACCTCCCCTCACCACACTTTGCGAAGATAAGACTCCTCCACCAAGAATTTCTTTCTATCGCAAAACGCCATCCCCACTTCCCTAACAAGGCTATATTCATACGCCGCAAATCTAGAATCCCAAGACCACCTCTAGATTTGGGCGTTTTCACAACCTCCCACCGGACCAAATGAGGCCTTCTATCCTCCCCACAACCTTCCCAAAGAAATCTGTTCATAAGTCGCTCCAACTCTTTTACAACTGAAACTGGCGCCTTAAACAGAGACAGATAATAGATGGGCAGATGAGACAATACACTCTTCACCAGAGTCACTCTTCCTCCAAAGGAGAGAAGTTTGGCCTTCCAAGACTCAGTCATTTGTCTCACCCTAGTCAAAACTGGCTCCCAAACCTCTTTGGACGCAGCTTTAGTCCCCAATGGAAGACCCAGATAATTCGCAGGAAAGGAACCCATCACACAACCCAAGACCTCAGCCAACTCCGGTCCATTCACTACCTCACCCATCGGATACATAACTGACTTATGCACATTGATCTTCAGACCGGAGACCGCCTCGAAGCAAATTAAGATAGCCATCACCTGTTGCACCTGCTTCTACTTGCATCGCAAAAAACTAAGGCATCATCTGCATAAAGAATGTGTTGCACCTCCCCAACTCTGCTAACATCGTCCATGAAAAAACCTTCCACCAAGCCAGCCTCCCTAGCCTTATTGAAAAATAAGGATAGGACCTCCATAACCAGAATGAACAAAAGTGGAGAAAGAGAGTCACCCTGTCTCAGACCTCGGGAACTTGGAAAGTAACCCTTAGACTCCCCGTTAATCAAAACTGAGAAATATGCCGAGGAAATACAAGCATAGATCCACCGAGTCCATTGCAGAGGAAACCCGCAACCCCTCAAAACTTGAACCAGACAGCTCCAGCTGACATGGTCATAAGCCTTCTCAATATCCAGCTTGATCACAAGACCCGCCCTCCCGCCCCCCCCCCCCCCCCAGTCTAGAATCAATCAACTCATTAGCGATCAAGGCGCATCCAAAATTTGGCGGTTTTCAACAAAAGCACATTGATTCACCGACACACAACCTGCAATCACCATCTTGAGCCTAGCCGCCAGGGTTTTTGACAAGATCTTGTAGAAGGAGCTCACCAAACTGATCGGCCTCAGGTCTTTGATGTCCTCCACTGTGTCTTTTTTTGGAATGAGGCAAAGAAAGGTACTATTTATGGCACGCGGGAGCTCCTCCGACCTGACAAAATCACCCAAAGCCCCCATAATATCACCCTTAACCAAATCCCAATGGGCTTTGAAGAAACCCAAAGACATGCCATCCGGACCCGGTGCCTTGTCACTCGTGCATCTCTTCACTACATCCCACACTTCCTCCTCCGAGAAAGCTCTAATCAAACCTTCCCCTTCCGCTACACTTAACTGGCTAAAATGAACACCATGAGGAAAAGGACGCAAGACTCTTGTTTCCATATACAAATTGGAGTAAAAGTGCACCACTGCCCCCTCCAAGCCTCCATCCTCTTCATACTCCCTTCCTTCAATCTTCAGTGTGGAAATGCGACTACGACGACGATTCTGATTTGCCACCTTGTGGAAATACTTCGTATTCCTATCCCCATCTTTAATCCATCTCTCTCTCGCCTTTTGTCTCCAAGAAATCTCATCCCTCTTCCAAAGTTTGTCAAGATCACACTTAAGAAAACATCTTTCCATTTTTTCTTCCTCCGAGAGAAGCGACATTTCTTCCTTCTGATCCAAAACAAAGATCTTCTCCAAGGTTTCTTTAATAACCACCTCTGTTCTCCTAAAAATAGCCTCGTTCCATCCTATCAAGGCCTCTTTCAACTTCTTAAACTTAGTCGCCAGTCGAAAAAGATTATTAGATCCTACGACATCGCTCCTCCAAGAGGACTCCACCACCTCACGAAAATCTACAGCCCCCAACCACATTAACTCAAATCTCCAAGGACGACGCCGGACCCTAATGGGAGAGCAATCCAACACCAGTGGACAATGATCCGAACAAGTTCTGGACATCGCTCTTAAGCTACACTCCCTGAAGTGGTCCTCCCAATCCATCGACACCAAAGCCCTATCCAGTCTAGACAACGAAGCATTCCTCTGAAGGTTTGAATAGGTAAAATTTGCCCCTCCCATTGGCAAATCAATGAGGCCCCAATCATCAATGAACCTATTGAAACCTTCCATCTCAGACCACGTACGAGATCTACTCGACACTTCTTCCAAACTCCTCACCATATTGAAATATCCAATAACACAAACCGGCACCCGCCACCAATCCAAAAAGGTATAAAGTTCTGTAAGAAAATCCTCTTTCTCCTCCACACACACAGGTCCATACACGTTGCACAGCATCCAAATAAAGCCATCTGTGACATTCCTAAAAATAGTAACAAGACTAAACCGACCCTCCCAATGGGATTCCAATTGAACCACATCCTCCTCCCACACTGTGATAATTCCGCCTCGGGAATCTACCGCGTCCTTAGACTCCCACCCCACGTTCCTTCTACCAACAAGACTATGTATAACACCTCTATCCACTTCAGCCAACTTAGTTTCCTGCAAACACCAAACATTTGCATGCCAGCACACCATCCTACTCCTAATTCTAAACTGCTTAGAAATATCTCTTAACCCCCTAACATTCCACGAGGCAATTCTAGGGTTCATCAGAGGGTTCTGGGGACACATACCTTGAACTCCGTGCCGAATCAGCTGGCATAGTCTCTGTCAAACTCCATCCAATCCTCCTCAACTCAAGCTCTCGCTTGGATTTACGTCCCGATTGAGCCCGTCTCTTCAGCACTTCCTTTGTCACCTGGTCCAGTACTTCTGCTGCTGCCTCCTTAGAGCCTTCCAAACTTAAATCAAACAAGTTCACCAAACTTTGCCCCATCGCCGTTATTGACTCCCACTCATTATTAGACCCGGTCGGGGACCCCCAATCGAGCTCTCCTGCTGCGATACCAACCACCACACTTCTCTCCTCATCACTCTCTAAGAAATACTCTGCCCCCAAGTCGTCAAAAAAATTCACCTCTGAGACCCCACCCTCATCACTTTTCCAACCATAATTCTCACAAACAGCCGCATTTTCTGTTTGAGACATAAACCTTGTGGGCTGAGAATTTAAAAATGAGTCATCTACCAAATCAACCTTTGAAACAGCTCACTCCACATAATTCACATTCCAGCCCAGAGGCCCACTCACCACATCCCTAATTAATTCTTCTTCTGCAGACACACTAAAGCCCAAGCCCACGCCCCTAATTTGAGAGGAAGGCCCACTCTTCCCACCCTCTACACTAATAGGCTTTAAATAATTAAGCCCACTTACCATCATCCCTTCCTTCCCCTCAACCCTAGCCGCCTTTCCACTTCCATCTTCCCCCTCCCTACTACATACCGCCGGCGGCACCAAACCACCAACCTCCACCGCCGCCGCCACACCACCAACCGCCGCCGCCGCCGTACCACCATCCGCCGCCACCGCCGCCGTACCACCATCTGCCGCCGCCACCATACCATCATCCACCGCCGCCTTACCAACATCCATCGCCGCCGCCATACCCCCAACCGCCGCTGCCGCCATTAATTAGTTACTGAAAATAAAATGTATGAATATATAATTTTTTTACATAAATGTTAGCAAATAGTTCACAAGTATTAGTTTTAGTCATCTAGTCATGCTCACATTTTATTAGTTATATGATTTATTGAAGCCTATGATTAAACATTATGCTTTTACCCATGTTCTTCTTCTCAACTTTTTAATTCAAGGTAGAAAATTATTAATGAACTTGAAATGTCTGGAAAATAATTCAAATAGGTCATATAATTTTTTTTTTTTCAAAAGGTTGTGTCTATTTGAGATTTGAAGGTTTATTTAACCAAAAAACTAAAATTGATTCGAATCTTCCCACATGAGTTATATATCCATAAAGACAAAGTGGTATGTACTTGTAAAAATATAATTGTAATTACCTCGCACATGACAAGTGATGGTTCTAAGAAAGTCCTTGTTGAGAACGAAGTAACGGTATTATTATCACAGAACTCAGAAGAGGCATTTTTCGATGTGGTAATTCCATTATCAGCTGATATCGTTGACGCGTTGCTTAATAGTGGAGTACTATTTGTTTCACCATAGTCAATGGGTAACGCGGGAACTATGTTCCAGAGTCCAGAACAATCATCACGAGTGTAAATTTTTGGACTTCCGAACCATTCGTGGTTGTCGATTGTGATCAACGCAAGCTTCAAATTTTAAAATAAATACATCGATTATAAATATATAATATATATCCTGCGATATCTTCTACTAACACATAATTAGGACATATGTATGCACACACAACATATATATAAGGTTACCGTGGTTTTGTGACGGCGGTTATAAGTGATATATTCTAATGGAACTCTAGCGCCTTTGGGTAGCCTGTGAAGAGTTTCAATCAATTCTTTCATAGTTGGTGTCTCTACACTTGAAAGTTTCTTAATGATTGCAAATCGAGGAACTCCAGTTCTTTTTTTTTTTTTGGTAAAATGGCGGCGCCAGGCGCCTTATTCTTCCATTAAAATGAGACGAGGTTCAGAAACTCTGAGGCAATCATATCGAAGGATATGGCCTAAATTACAATCGGAGAGTGGAAAAAGATGGATTCCAAAGGGAAACATAAATCCTTGGCTAGCCAAAAAGTCAGCCGCCTTGTTAGCTTCACGATAGACGTGACGAACCTCCACTTGCCAGTCTCGATGGCAGAGTTCACGGAATGCAAGAACTTCAGTAGCAAACTGGTGTGCCAGATCACCTCGTCGGTTGAGGATGGTAATTGCTGCTTTCGAATCAAGTTGGAGAGAAATTCTCCGGAACCCATAGGACCAAGCCAACTCCAGCCCTGTGATTGCACCCCTCAGTTCTGCCCTAGTAACTGTGCATCTGCCCAAGTTCATAGAGAAGGCGACCAGCCCTCTTCCGTCGTGGCTCCGAATAATACCTCCAGCTGCCGCCTTATTTTGGTTGAGAACGGACCCATCGGTATTAATGGTAACCCAATCAGCTAGTCCGGGGTCCCAAGCAACCTGTTCCCACCTTCTAGAACGGTTCAGCCCACTGTAGTAGCTGTCTTTCCCCAAAGCCTCATCCACGAGCCGCGCCCAGGTCTCGATTCTGCTCGCAAGTTGAAAAGGGGTAGCCGAGGCATTGGCAAACACACTCTCATTCCGTGCTTTCCATAACATCCAAGCTGCAACACCGAACTTAAGGCTTGAATCTCCGCACAAACCACGGACAATCCACGAAACTGAAGGGTCATGCCAATCCGTCGAATTCTGGGAAAATCCAAGCTGCGCCCAAGTATCCCTGGCAACAGGGCAGTCTCTCAAGACGTGGTTGACCGATTCTGGTGAGACACCGCAACGGCTACAAGCAGCAGACTGGCTAATGTGTCGTCGAACTCGTTCAGCATTGGTAAGCAGTCTCTCATGGATGACCAGCCACAAAAACATCTTCACCCGGTAAGGGCCCTTCCATTTCCAAAGATTAGACCAATCGCTATCCTCTCCAAGACTCCTCTGTTCTGCAATGATATCATAAGCCGATTTGATTGAGATGCGGCCATCATGGCTTCCACCCCAGGTCCAAACATCTTCGCCATGTTCGGCTTTAGGCACGGACATCCCAATAATCTGTTCCACAGTTTCGTGCGGCAGCAACCTATTAAGTTTGTCAAGATCCCAGCAATTACCATCCGTAACAAAGCCTGCCACCGTGTCAGTTGGGTTGAATTCAGGTTCCGAGATAAAGCCCACGTCCGCAAGCACAGCACCAGAGTCAAGCCATCTGGCTGACCAGAAGTAGGTATCTTTAACTCCAGCTCTTTCTAAAATGTATCTGCACGCATATTTTTTATACCAAATGTATAAGTATTAACGAATAAATTAAATTTTCTGAATTCACAAAAGAAATTAATTATTATAGAAAAAATATTATGAAATTAATTTGTAAATGGAAAGAAAGAAAAACAAACCCTGGGTCTGAAACATATACAATGCCACAAGGGAAACGGAAATTTCGAGCCTGCATTATTTACAACAAAGTCCTCAGTTATACTTCATTCTCAATTTATTTTATAAATAACCTTTATTATTAATAATTGATATAATACTATAAGTCAATTACTAGAAAATAAATAGTTAATAAAATATAGACATTAAATAAATTTAACTGATCGGAACTACCTGTTGATAAGACAAAGGGTGTATAATTGCACCTCTCACTTCTAGAAAATGGTCCGGAGTTATGGCGTTTAAATCTTGAACCTGGAAAGATATTTAAAATTATTTTTTCATACGAAAAATCGTCTAGAGCAGGAACGAAGTCTCGCTCGAAAGAAATTGAAGCATATTCGTACCATTATGTTTAGTGGCAAAGTCTTGTCGCCCCTTTCAATTTGAAGTTCAACATTTTGGTCCACATAATCATCAAGAAACGACTCCAATGTTAAGAATATAGTAGTAATCTGCAAATAAACATAAAAAATCATTCAATTTTAAACAAACAAAGTAAGTAAGTAAGTAAGTAAAATTAGCAGCAAAGTGTAAATAAGTTTAGTGACCTTTCCATTGAAGCGTACAAGTACATCCCCTGGTTCCAAATGTTCAGAAGCTGGACCATTTGGTACCTATAAATATAATCATTATATTAAAATGTGCCCAATGAATGATCATTATTACTCTCAGATGTGTTGCTAATAAGATATCAACAATTATATATTCTGCAAACTAAACAAGTAACACTTACTACGTTGTCGACAACAAGCATTCCAGTTTCACTTGGAGAAGCATTTCGTACCATCTGTTTAAATAAATATCATAATTTATTAATATTGAGTTTACTTAACTGCATATTATAATCATTGATAACAAATGATTATGTAAGTAAATTAATTACCTGTTCTATCTCTTTCTTCACTCCAAGTCGCTCAACTTCGTTGAATCCTTTATATTGAAATATTGCCTTTTTTTCAAACAATTTCAGCCACAAATCAGTCAAGATTAGTGAGTAACATATATAATAATTGTCTCTTATTTAGACTTATTCAAATAAATTTATATGATTTAAACTTTTTGATTTAATAAAAATATCACTTTAGATAGTACAAGCATTAGTGAGAGACTAGAGCATTGACCATGTAAATATATGATCGAAGTGTCGTGTAAATAAAAGAGGAAACGCAAACCTGAATAGTACCCCGTGGAATGGACACAAAATTCCATACATTCATATACGAATCGTTGCTCTCCTGCAACAGCTTTAATGCTCTAACCACCTATATTGTTAATATTTTCACATGAATTTCTTAAATTAGAGTCCTCTTAGTCAATTATAATTACAGTAAAATTGATATGTATACCATGATTAACGAAATTAATAATGTGGACTTACTCGTTCTAGTGGTAAGAAGAAAGCAGATGAACTAGTGTCTCTGGCTCCAGCATTTAACTCCACAACCCTACCTTGTCTTTCAATTACAGGGGAACCACTTGACCCTCCCTTTGTTCCTGATGCTGCCTAATTAAATTAATTAATCTATTATGTTAAATTATATCTAATTAAGTTAAAGAGATATTTGGTTCGACTATGTATACAATATTTTATAAATTGAAGTTAGAATTTTTCATAATTAATTATTAACTTACTTGGATATTGAACGTATTGAAGTCATTGTAACCATCACTGCACCAAATATCACAAAAGTGTACGTACTTGTTAGTCGATATCCATTTCATAGTTGATTTTCAAAAAAAATTTGTTGGCATTGGCGAGTTCAGGGTTCCAATAAACCTTGAACCCGATACATTAATTAAGACAAAAAAAACAAGAGCATTCTACACTGTTCATTAATGTTTGACACTGTAGCTTAGGAACAGTGCATCCTCTTCCTTTGGGTTGCCACGTTTTGGTCTTTGTTTTCTCTTTCAGTTTCATCCCAACTATTCTGTTTCATTTGGTTTTCGACTATTTCCTTATCTCTACCTCTCAGTTCCGTTTAGTTCAGCTCTACTCCCAAACTCAATTTGCTTATTCCCATTATCTCTTTACAGTTTCTTTCCAGCTTAGTCTGCTTCTTCCCCTCCGCTGCAACACACACACTCTCTCTCTTCTGTATCCGCGGCCTTTTTCCGACCTTTCCTTCTTCTTTTTCTGTTATTTATTTCTTCCCATTCTTTCTGTGTAATTCCAAGTTGATTTCTTTACACGTCGACGCACCTCCTTCCTTTTCATCTCTTCTCTTCCGATTAATTTTGTCTCGCAATTCCCAAACTCTCCAATTTCTCGCTTCTATACCATCAACAGAACGTCGATCAACTTCTACTACTGCAATGCCACCTGAAGCAGAGGCTGGAGCGGGAGATTGCCCCAATGCCCCTACTTACTAGATCAAAGATTCAAGGTCCGGCTATGAGATTCGACTGTGGAAGTGAGGTCAGTGAAATAGAAGGAGAAGGGGGATGAGAGAAATGGCGACGAGTTGGGTATTTATTTTCATCTCAGATTTCAATTGTGAAACCTCTGTCTTTAGGTTAATTTGCTGATGATTGGGGTTTTTGTTCTGTTACTCTTCCAACTTGATTATTCGACCCGCCCACAGCTCTATTTCCCCCTAACCCTTGAAAACTAGGGATTTGAATACTTAATTTTGCTGCAATTTCCATTCCCAGTTGACGGACCATGACCTTCAGACAGTAGCCTTTTCTTATTCTCTTACTTCTACCGTTTGATCACTATTTTTGTTCATGTTTCTTGCAGTTCTCTATGCAACCGGTGGAATCAATGTAAACATGCCGCATTTTTCCGTGCTTGGGGAAAATCTAAGTAAGTTTCCTCAACTATTTTCGTTCATGTTCAGAACTTAACTCTGCCCAATGAAAGGTTTATTTTTTCCTTGTGACTTCCTGCATTTGTTTTATATTGGCATAAGTCTGATTCTATGTTGTGTATCCTATAAGGAAAATAAAATAAATGATGAAACCATTCATTCTACAAAAGAAAACAATAGTGTTGTGATTAGTGACATCACAAACTTGCTAGTGTCGCTTTCCTGCTTCTCTTGAGCTATCTTGCCTTTTATTGTACCTTAGATGATGGTCCTTAGATTTTCCTCTGTTCATACACGCAGTTTGATTGGTGTGAACGAAGATAATCCTTTTGACCATCCATTCCTTTTAATTCAAGTCCCCTCCTTGTGTTAATGCCTTCCTCCTAAACTCTTTGTTGAATAAACCACTGATCCATGCTTTTCTTTTTTTGATAAAGTTGTAAGTATATAAATATAAGGATCAAACTGTACAGGAGCAAACACCTAGCAAGATGAAGCTCAACCCCCCTGCAATTTTAGTAGCAGAAAAAAACATCAGCCACCTCAACCCCTAGGCCGCTGAAAACAAAAACCACTAAACCGAAAAAACTCCTACACTACCCACTTCCCAACATCAAAAAATGGTACCCCCTGGACTTCCGGCTTTGCTCTGCATACCTCAAAACAAAGCCAAAAAAAACCCCCAACCCGCTAACACCTAACCGCCCCCCCCAAAAAAACCAGCTGCAGGACAGAAACCCAGAACAAAACAGCAGCTGGACAGAGCCTCACCCAGGATAAAAAATGAAAGTGTGCCACTGCTGTAATCCAATATCAGAAAAAACACCAGCAGCCCTCAACCACCTTCCTATATTACCCAGAATCCTTAGGACAACATAACGTTCCTCTTTCGTAGAATCGGTGAAAATCCGAGCGTTCCTCTCCAACCAAATATGTCAAATAAACCCATGTATCACCACCTTTGAAGCACCCGAGAAACACGGTACACAGTTCATATCTTTCCAAGTACCGATCCAATTTCGCACATCATCAAAATGTGGGCCATACAAGGAAAGCTTTGAACTGATACTACTCCAAACGTTCATGGCAAAAGGGTAGCGAATGAACAAATGATCAACTGATTCAAGCTCCTTTTTGCAGAGCACACACCAATTTACCAAAACCATACCTCGTTTTTGGAGGTTATCGATTGAGGCGATCTTCCTATGCCAAACCATCCAAAGGAAAGCTTGGACTTTTATGGGGACCGAACTCACCCAAATCACATCAATTAGACAGTCCACCGGAATCGGATGTCGATCTTTGACCAGGGCCTTCCTCAGCGACGAAACCGAAAAGCTCCCCGACCTTTCCAACGGCCACAACACTGAAGCCGGTCCGACGGAGATGTAATCTGCTGGCAACGCCCCCAGCAACTCTGTCAGTTGTTGCCACTCGTGAAGCGCCCCACCCCTCAACGTGGTGGAGAGGGAGATAGTCCAACTTCTACCTGTATCAAAAGAGCACATCTCATGAACAAAAGAAAACGAGGACTGGGCAGCAGCCACAATCCTCGGAAAAGAGTCACACAACCTCACTCCCCTAACCCAATAATCAAACCAAAAATCACACATCCCACCCCCCGGATCAAAGAAGCCGTGTTTCCAGAAAATAGAACTAAACGTGGTTATCCATCTCCACATTGAGCATCTGGCTGATCCTTCACTCCAACAAGCCTGCCACTCCGACCTGCCACCCCCACCCTTAGTTAACATCAGAGATCTCCACCACGCGTTTCTCTCATTAGCATACAGCCAGCCCCACTTGCCAAGCAGAGCATCATTCATGCACTTGGGGCTTTAACAACCTCCCAAGCAATCCAATGAATCTTGTCTTTCTGCAAATCTCCTGCCCACAAGAAACGATTCTACATGCTTTCAATCTTCTTTATAACACGAGCCGGGGCCTTGAGAAGGGACATGAAATAAATCGGTAACCCGGATAACACACTTTTCAGAAGTGTTATCCGCCCTCCAAAGGATAACAACTTTGCTTTCCAGTTCTGCACTCTTCTTTCCATCTTCTCGAGTATTGGATCGCAAATATTCGTATTTGAACTTTTTCCCCCAATCGAGATTCCAAGGTACTGGGTTGGAAACTCCGCCATCTGACACCCCACAATGTCGGCGAACAGATTAATCTCTGGGACACTGCCCACCGGGAACAGAGACGATTTGTGAAGATTTACTCTAAGACCTGTCATGGCCTCAAAGCAGATCAAGGAGGCCATCACAACCCGAATCTGCTCCGCCGAAGCCTCACAAAATACCATGGCATCGTCCGTGTAGAGGATGTGAGTCACCTCCCCCAGATTTCTCCTCTCGTCCATACAGAAACCTGAGATAAGACCCGCATCTTGGACTAGCTTGAGGATGCCAGAGAAGACTTTCATCACCATTATAAAGAGAAATGGGGATAGGGAGTCTCCCTGCCGAAGACATCTGGAACTCCCAAAATAACCGGCCGCCTCCCCATTAACCAAAACCGAAAAGGACGTTGTAGAGACACAGACCTTAACCCTCTCAATCCATCTAGTTGGGTAGCCCATCTCTTTCATAACCCGCATCAGACAATCCCAGTTGACATGGTCATAGGCTTTTTCAATATCCAGTTTTAGAACTAAACCCGCTTTCCCACTCCTCATCCTCGCATCAATCGCTTCATTTGCGATCAGCACCGCATCTAAGATTTGGCGCTCCCCAACAAAAGCACATTGTTGAGGTGAGATCACCTCCGTCAGGGAAGCTTTCATTCTGGCTGTCAACAGCTTCGAAATGATCTTGTACACACTTCCAACTAGACTGATGGGGCGAAGGTCTTTGAAATCAGCCACGTCCTCCTTCTTGGTATGAGGACGATGAAAGTACTATTCACACTCTTTGGAAGCTCACCACTGTCAAAGAACTCCATGACAGCATCAACTACGTCCTTTTTCACAATCCTCCAACTCTTTTTGAAAAAAGAGAGTTGGAACCCATCTGGTCCTGGGGCCTTCTGTCCCTCACAACTACTAACCACCCTCCAAATCTCCTCATCCGACACTCCCGAGAGCATCTTTCCTTCCCATCCTTGAACAATCGCTCTTGAAATCACCAGTGTAGCAAACGGCCTGTTCCTTCTGGATTCACAGTAAAGATTTCTGTAGAAATTTACTACCACCTCCGCCAACCTGGCTTGATCGCTCAGCTGGATACCGCCAACCAATAAACCATCTAACTGCTTTGACCGCCTCTTAAAGTTTGCGACCTGGTGAAAAAACTTTGTGTTCCTGTCTCCTACTCTAAGCCATCTCTCTCCCGTTTTCTGTCTCCAAGACATCTCTTCCCACTTCCACAGTCTATCCAACTTACATTTGATCCTGATCCTATTCCGTCGCCCTGCATCTGACAACAAACCAACCTCCTCTAACCTATCCAGCTCCTTTATTTCCAACAGACCCGCTTCAATTTCAACTTGCACCCTTTTAAAACACCGTCCCATTCCACTCTTTCAGACTTCCTTTTAAGTCCTTTAGCTTTTTGGCCACCAGAAAGAGGCTATTTCTTGCAAACTTCGGTTCATTCCATTTGTCGGAGAGAAATTGATCGAACTCGTCATGTTCCATCCACATAATCTCAAACTTCCAGGGCCTATTCACCTTCTGCACTCCCTCACACTGCACCACCAGAGGACAATGATCCGAGCAAGACCTAGGTAATGCTCGAAGATTGCACCCCCTAAAGTGCTCTTCCCAACTAACGGAGACGAGAGCATGATCAATCTTCGACAAAGACAGGGTCTCTTGGAATTTTGACCAAGTGAAGGTGGCACCCCTCAAAGGAAGGTCGATCAAAGCTAAGTCCTGAATGAAGTCATTAAACCACCCTATCTCTGTTCTATTCCTACGTCCACCCGAAGCTTGATCTTGGGAGCAGACTAGATTAAAGTCACCAACCAACACGACCGGAAAATCCCACCACTCCACCACCGCACGTAATTCTTCCAGAAAACCGAGCTTCATACTATGCTCACACGGGCCATAGACATTTACCAGAGTCCACTTAAAACCATCCATTCTATTGGACAAGACAACCACCACCACAAAACTGCCAATCCACTCAGACTCCACCTCAGACAGACTATCATCCCAACAAGAAATAATACCTCCTGATGCCCCGATTGAAGGCTTAGCCGCCAACCTTGTCTACCTACCAAGCTTCTAATTAATCTATCATCAACCACTTCCAATTTTGTTTCCTGGAAACACACAATCCCCGGTCTAATCGCGGACACCCTTTCCTTAATCCTAAACCTTTTATCCGCAAAACCCAGACCCCAAACATTCCAAATCAACATACTAAAATTCATCAGGAGTCGCAGAAGGCAATACCGACCTGTCTCCGAGTCTTGTACAATGCAGGTCAAGCGGTGGATCCGGGGTCACTCCCAGCTTTTTCAATTCCTTTTCAGTTCTTGAGAGCTTCGCTGGAGGAGGTCTATTGTGGCTCAGATCCTTGCACATCTCAACCACGATCCTAGTACCTTCATCCAGCGAGCCGTTTGCTTCTAAATTAATCACTTAGGCCACTTTGCACACAGCCTCGATCAGCAGCGAGTCAATCGATGGAGGATGCCCTATCAGTTCGATGTCTACGAGAGAGGAAGAAAGACAAGCTTCAGTCTATTGTCTTGAGGATTCCACATCGACAGTATGGGGGGCAACTAAATCCCCTCCGTAGCCTTTTTCAATTCCCTGAATCCCTGTTTGAAAAAAATCCTGGACTCCCACTGAAATGACGTCGACCGAAGGAGTGGCCTTTAAAGTGTCTGGCCCGGACCAGCATTCCACCTCCAGCCGCCTAACTAATCCGCCACCCCTCATTAAATTAGTCCACCCCAGCCCAGGCCCACCCTTAAACTTGATTAAATCGTCCGACCCACCACAATTCAAAGCCCATATTCGAAGCGGTCTCTCCAAAAACCACTTGTCAAAATCCAGCTTTAAATGTCCAATCCTTAAACCAGTCAAAGAGAGACTTAAAGCTTCTCCACAACCCTTTTCCTTTCTCCCCTCTGCGCTGCCTGTAACTTCTGACAGAACACAGTCCCTCAGAGCTTCTTCCACCCCATAACCCTGTTGAGTACTCACCAAAATCGGGACAAACTCACGCCCTGTCACCATCAAAGGATTAGTCACCTCGAATGCAGCGCCACCCACGTGCCCCGAAGCTTCCAAGGACGTCCCGCTCACCACCTCCGGCGAGGGCTCGACGAAACTTCTTCCATCCTGCTCCTCGTCGAAACTTGGGGAAATAAATTCTCCCACCCCTTTACCCTTCCACCCCATAGACCCAAGCTCTAGAGGATCGGGAACCTCAACGGGAAACACACCTTCGGCACCACTTGTACCGGGAACACCTCTGCACCAAGTGAGATCGGGATAACCTCTGGGAGTCTACCATCGAACCTCACTTTGATTCGGAGAGACGAGAGGTCACGACCAGCATCCATTTCAAGGAACTCTCCACACACGTCTCCCACACACCTTGCCAAGGCAGAAGATCGTAGATGCAAAGGGATACCTTTGACCGCCACCCACGCTATTTTAGAGTCCCACGCTACTCTCGACCTCCCTGCCAGCTCCGTCCAAGGGCCCATCAAAAGCTCAAACGCGCCAAAAATTCTTCGGTTGAGTACCAGGATCCTATCCACCTCCGCCTTCGACGAGCACTCTATCAACCATAAATCATCCCCCAGCTGATGATAACTCGCCGTCACAGGCACTCCCCAGCTGCGTCCAACCCATCCTCGGAAGTCCTCCCACCTCACCTCACCTTTCCAAATACCTTAACCTGTCCTTAACTCCATTCTCCTTCACCTGAATACAAACTTTCCCATGAGCTTTCACCACCGAACAGTGCCCCCCATCTGGCAAACCCCTTCTTCCGACAACTTCTGCAAATGATCTACCTTTAACCCCTGTCTCCACACTATCAGACTCCCCTAGCACACAAAGGATTAGGTTCAGAAACGTCGACCAATTTCCTTCCCTAGGCTCGCCTGGTATATCCACAAAGAAAACCTTTTTGCCAGCACAGCACTCACTAACCCTTAACACCGGCGTCCCTTTAACTCTGTATCTTGCCACTACTATCTTTCTTCTGCGAGAGATATGAACACACCCTCTTGGAAAAATCCAATTTGTGTTTTTTGCAACCTTAAGGACTCCGGCCAACCACTCTAACTGGATCTTTTCAAGGAATAGGAAATGAGCTGCTCCTCCCGAAGTAACATCAAGTTTGAGGTCCGAACCGAACCGCCCACCTGACTTGGAGAAGATAACCTTGTTGTCCCTAATCTGCACTTCACCGCACCCTTGATCCGAATCCGAAACCCCCCCAAAAACTACCCTACCCCCTCTTTCTCTCACTAACCTCTCTCATCCTATATTCTCCCCTATCTACTGATCCATGCTTTTCAGTTGTTGAGTTATTTGCTAAACAGGCTACTAATGCATATGCTTTTTGACCTATCTGCAGTTCTTTGTTTTGTAACCCACTGATGCAACATTTGTACTTTCAAGTTTTTTTGTTAAGTAAAAGCATTGAAGCATCATTTGTTTTGGTGCTCTCATATGCTATGTTACAGTTATTTGTTAAGTTAGGAACCATGTTGACAATTGTGTTTTTCTTTTTGTTTAGTTGCTACCTATTTATTGGCTTTTATTCCAGTCTCCACACAAATTCATTTACAGTTGTTCTTAGTTTTTTATCTTGTGTCTCAATCAGCTTTGCATCTTATTCTCCCTACAAGCTTCATGTTTAACTGTACATGTTCTCTTTTGCCAACCCAAACAATTGCGTCTGACTGCCTTTCCATTCGAGTGGTCTTACAGTCGAGTCATGCTGCAGCAGATTCCCTGCACATGTGTAATTCCCTCATATTCTCTTACTCCTATTTTCCTTGTGTTTTGCATTGTTTCGATTTTCTTTTGTGTTGTGCCAGTTACGTGCTTTCCAGTGTTATCAGTCTCCAGGTATGCAGTAAGCTCATGGTATGCTTCTTTCTTTATTCTCATCCAAACAACTCCTTCCACTCTTTTGATAAAAAAAAATCCTTTCACTCTCTCTATTCCATTGATTCCCGTCCCTTGTAGCTTGGAAGGAAGAAGAAGAGTAGTTCAGAGAAAAATGGTTCTCTTTGCAGGTCTCTTTTATGTTCCATCTACTGGTTTGGAGCTTTACAATTTTAATGATTTCAGAGAAAGCTGGTTCTTTTTGCAGGTCTGTTTTATGCTCCATGTACTGGATTGGAGCTTTGCAATTATAATGAGTGAATATGGCTAAGTTTTAAGAATGGATTTGGGGTTACTGTTTTTGTGCCTAGGTGTTCGATGAAATGGGGTGAAGAAAAGGTAACACATAAGTTGTGTTTTGGAAAGTTATTAAATCTGGAAAGTTAACCATTGATGTTTGCTTGCTTTCGTGTTCCATTATGTATTTATGTACAGACTAATTGAACGAACATAGGCAAATGTTGAGAGGATATTAGATGAGAAGCTTTGTTCACAAATGGAGATTCTAAAGTAATAAAGTCTCAGATATTAATCAGGGGGGAAGAGGAGAATATTCAGTAGTGATTTCACTTCCAAAAACATGCAATCGATACCATTTTTGTATAACGTAAGTATTATATAATGAAGAAATTCACTCATTTTTTAATTACTTCTTTATATAAGTATTTATAGTTTTACTCACGAGTGAGCAGTATCATATTTGCTCTGATTTAAGTCTCCGCGGCATCGCGCGGCTTCCTAATCTAGTAAAATATAATAGGCCAAATATGTTTTTATACGAAAAAAATACATATATTTTAACTATTTGGGTACAAGGAATCTTGGATCTGGACCCAGTACACTAAGTAACTATTACAATATTACTTAGTACTTACTCTGCGTAGTGGGGAGCATCTTGATCCAAACGAGCAATAGTACCAGTCGAAATAGAAAGCTGACACATATCCACCATCAACCCACGTTATACACTAATTATAGTATAATAATTAATTAAGTAGCAGCCATAATTTTGTCCTTACATTACAATAATACCAATAAAACAAAAAAATATTCAATTAGATAGAGATGGAATTAATTTAATGTACAACTCAATTATTGATTTGTTTCATTTGAATTTGAAAGAAAGCACATACCTTGTCACCGCTATCATTTCCAACTACTTTCGAGGCCAACACAAGCGATCTCAGGAACGAGAGGAATATAGCATCATACTTCATAAATTGCACTGCACTTGGGTCGTACCGAAAGAACCCAAAATCATGTACCTGTAATATTTTATTTATAATTTTTTTATCAAACAAATTTGACCTTAGGGATTATTATTATTGCCTTAATCAAGTAGGAATTTAAATTTAAAAGTGAAGGAATAATTAAAAAAACTAGTTACCGGATCGCGATAAAGAGGATGCACTGGAATCTCTTCTTGGTTTAAAAATGTAGCCTGTGCAACCATTGGGCCTGCAAAATTGTATTTAAAGTATTAATATCATGTGAGAATTCGGTTAAGGTTAATGGTTGAAATTGATTAACTAATTGAAATTTGTTAATCATTTTTTCAGTCGGTCAATAAGTGGTTAACTATTTTTAGCGAGTCGGTCGACCGAAAGAATAATGGAATAATGAGTTTTAATGCAAGTGGATTTTTACATGGTGTGTAATTTATGATATATTATTCAATTTACAAGGAATTTAAGATTAAAAGCAGGTTAAATTGGTCAAATTCAGTCATAAATCGTTAAATCGGTCAAAGTTGGTCAAAATTGGTTAAATCAGTCAAAACATGGTAAATTATTTTGGTAAAAAATGATCGGATAAACCATGTGTTAAAAAGGCACAGACAAACCAAATTTTGGTCGTTTTCGATAATTCTTTTGTCATTCGGTCATCGGTAAAAATTTCTTGGAAGTCGGTTAATCATAGATTAACCAAATTTTATCAATTAATGACCGGATTAACTGACTCTCACCTCTACTTAACACGTTCTACAAGCTAGTTATGCAGTTTTGCAATGGGTTGTAGCTAGTTTTTGGTAAGTTGAACGAGATTATTTTGATTGGTTTTCTCAATTTCATTCCCGGACCAGCATCGAAATTAAGATGGACGACACCCGGACAAATTTTTAAATAGAAAGATAAAATATTCAACACAAGCTTTGATTTCAAAAATTATATATAAAATTTTATTGTTTAAAGATGACCGGACCCTAGGCGATGGTCTAAGTTGACCCACCCAATTTCACAATTATATAGGACTAATCAGTTTGATGTTGACCTTTGCGGGTGGTTTTTTTTTTACCAACTTTTAAATTTCATAAAAAAAATGTGCGTCCAAATATCATCTGAAGAAAGTTTTATTTGTTTTTCGAATTAAAATTGGTTCATCGAAAAAAAAGTTTAATATGTATAAAATATTGACCACTAATATGCTATCACTATTCACTATTGACTATTCAGCCTGAACAGAAAACGAAATCAAGATTGGAATTCAAAATTATGAAAATAGGTACCAGGCTTGACGACGTGACGATTGGTGAGGATAATACCCCGCTCCTTATCAACAACGAATCCAGTGGCGGATCCCGATCCCCATAGCTCCGTGTCGAAGGCTCGGCATGCGGTGGTTTGGATCACCACCACCGCCGCTGCAACCCTGTTAACCACATCTCTCCACTCCTCTGCTTCCGTCCCCTCCTGTTCACGACCATTATAATTCACAGCAATATCGACTGAAGAAGCTTCTGCCATTCTCGCCGGAACTTAATTAATCTTTGTTTTTGCCTTTTCTTTTGTATTGTATTTGGGGATGGCCGGTGGGTGCTGGCTGCTGGTAAGTGGTAGATGCCTAAATAGATGAATGGGCGAGTATTTAAAACAATTACTTGCGACGACTCCAACGAAATTATAATAACAAAACAATAGTTTAATTTATGACGATTTACTATAACTAATTAGAAATATTAATACATTTGTGACGTTATTGAATCCTTGGCTACATTCGTAACCTTTTTGACCTCACACCTTACCTAACATATGATACTAAATTAGGGAGTCAATGAATCCTGATTAGTCACTTTATGTTATAAATAATATTGTAGTGAATGTACATAATTCCATAGGATACTACATTCACATAGGATGCTACCTTCACATAGGATGCTTCCTTCATATTGATCGTAAGAATCAATGTCTTCCATGACCCATTCTTCTCCTCATTCATGTGTAATTATATGAACCCATTCATGAATCATTATTCTCTCTATTCATATGTAATTACATTTGCCCATAAAAGTTATGTATTATGTGCCTATAAATAGAGCACATCATTGTATCTATTTGGATGAATAAGAAGAAACAATTTTCTCCCCTTTCTCTACTCTCATTCTTTGTATTGTTCTCCATCATTTTCATAACACTTTTAGGATTTTATATGTTTTCATTAATAATGAATTTTGATTACTCATGTACAAAAGTTAGGACATAAATATTTCAATAATATTTATATTATGGAGAAATTGAGCGTATGTAGGGTGTGAAACGCTCTAATCTTTAGATTTTGTTTTCAATATTTTCCTGAATTTCTTTCCACTGCGAGTGAGATCTTTTTTAGATTCTTTGGTGCAAAAGAAATTTTAGTGGTCTCTTAGAGTCCATACACTACTCAATTTATTTTATCTGTTTCTCACTACAAAAAATTAACTTTTTCCAACAAAATAATCCATCGCAGATAGTCAAATTTTGGTAACTAAATTTAGCGATTTCTGTCGCCAAAATCCAAGCAACGAAATAAATTTTCGTCGCAAAAGACTCATTTTCTTGTAGTGTCTTATGTCTGATTTTGCTTCAAGAAAGTGCTTCGAAAACTTAGGTTGCAGTGGTAGGAGCCGATCCGAATTCGGATCTGTAGTTTTCCCCTGGCATTGATTGGCAGTGTTCTTCAAGTTAATAAGGAGGTTATAGATCTTGGTTTGGAGGCTTTGAAAACTTTGTTAGTGCGGTAATTTATGGGTTCTGCTCCTCCTTTTCGAGTTTTTCAGAATCTGGCTAATCGATCATGGAATCATGACGGGTATGTGACTGTTTTAGAGCTTTTCTACTATAGTATTTCTGATTGAATTTCTAAATTTTTCAATCTGTGAGTGGGTTTGGTCGAGTCTGTGGCATGTTTATTACCTCCCTTTGTTCCTAAAACGTTAGAGCCCGATTATTGAACCTATTTTGATAGAACTGGCTGACAGACATGTCTGGATTAAGTTGTTGAATGTTCCTCTTCGTCTTTGTACTCATCTCGGAATAGGTCATCTAGACAACCTTTTGGGGAGACCTGTTAGCAAGTTTGTAAGAAGTGGAAATACAGTTAACATTTATATACTCATTGAAGCAAATACTAAAATGCACGAAGAGGTGACTTGGAGTCCAGCTCGAAGTCAAAATCATCTCTTTATTGGCCAAGGCGACTAGGCTAGAACAGAGTTCAAGGTGTTGTAGATTTGCATCTTTAGATGGAAGCATTTGAGGTGGTCATACGGTCTATTTGACCATAATATATACCCACCCTTGGTAGGGTGAAAATGGTTGTGTAGTGTTCTTCGAGCAGGTGACATGCCACTGGTTGGCCCAGGTTGGGTCTACGAGTTTTGATGTGGGTACACTTGTGGACCTTGCAAACGTCCCTTCTTTTATTACCTTTATAAGGTGTACGCATTGGAGGCATTTATGACACCTCAACCGTACATTATCAGAACCGACATAGGTGCTTCCTAGTAAGATTCCATGATCGTTGTGCGGTCTTCTCCCTCCTGTTGGGTCCCCATATTGTTTCGTAGGTTCTCAAGGATGAAAACCATATGTATCAAAAGCTCTACCAACTATTTTTCATGCATTGCAACCCATTCTTCCGTATTGCTCGTTGTGGCACTAAAACTGAGCGAGTCCTCATCTTGCTAATTAGAGTTTCTTGTTGTCGAGTACTCGGTGACCTGCCTATTTCTTTGGCTGGAGTTTTGGAAGAGTCATTGCTCGTCTGATTCATGTTAATTTCTCGAACTTAGATTTTCTTCTTTCAAAGTGTTTATGAAGTTGTTCCTCACGGTGGGTACTAATTGTTAATACAAAAAACAAATACAAATCTCCAACGCACCCTATTTACTATCCCAAACTTGTGCAACCAGACCACCACCGACATAAAACTGAAAAAATACCCAAGATTTGTGATTTGTCCCAACTTATTATTCAAAAAATTAACAGTTTTTTTTTTGAAATAAACGTGTGATTTATTAATGCCTCAAATGACAAATATCGTTCAAACTATTACAAAGCCAGTCCGGAGACTCTGACCCGACAACGGTATCAGACAGGAACATCGATCGTCGAGCAAGCTCATGCGCGACCGTATTCCCACTTCTCCTAACAAAATCAACCCTTACTCTAGGTCGGTTTTCCAAAAGTGACTTTCCCGAACTAATAATTCGATCAAATTCCGTCCTGTCGCCTCCACCCTTGCTGAACGCCATCTGTGTTACTTGGTTGTCTGTTTCGATAACCGCTCGGTCGATACCCAGCTCCCGAGTCCATTGCAACGCTAGCACCACCGCCTCCGCTTCACACTCGTCGACTGGCGGACTGCCACTCCGCCTCTCCATTCGGTACCCCATCAGCTCTCCATCTTCATCTCTGATCACCACCCCGAGCCCATACGCATTTGCATCCCGAAAGGTGGCTGCGTCACAATTGAGCTTCACATACGTCACCGGCGGCTTATGCCACCTCTCAACCTCCGTCCGCCGCGTACCCGCCTCCCTACTATGTTCTTGCCGCCAGCTTGCCAAAGTTTCCTGCACTAAGAACACAATTCGTTCCTCCGTTGCCGACTGCCGAGTCCACACCCTATCGTTTCTTTCCCTCCATAACCCCCAAACGATCGATGCGGCCATTGCTTGATTATCTTTAGTACCTGCATGCAAGAGGTTCATCACCCACACTTTCCAGCCATCCTCCTGAATCTCTCCTTGCGGCAACAGCTCCTCCAACCCCACCTTTCTCCAACAACTCCGAGCAACCTCACACCGCAAGAAAAGGTGCTCCACCGTTTCGACGTCGCGGCTACAGAGCCCGCACCTGTCCTCAACGTCAACTTGTCGTCGCCTCAAGCTGTTCGTTGTTGGTAGCACACCTCGTACACTTCTCCACAAAAGATGTCTCACCTTCGGCGGTACGTCGATCTTCCATAACCTATCTCACTCCCCTTCCACCCTCAGCCCTTCCATTTCTTCAGTTTCATCGTGGATCAGTCGATAAGCTGTCTTAACAGAATATTCACCATTGTTGCTAACCCGCCACAGCAACTGATCTTCTTCCTCCTCACATGGCGGCTGCAACCGTAGAATAGCTTCAACATCCCTATCCACAAATAGAGCTTTAACCATATCTTCATCCCACTCATCACAATTCATTCTTCTTAAATCCGCCACTTTCCAATGCTCGGTACCTTCCTCAGCCTCAGACAACACTCGACAGCTATCATTCTCTCTTAACCAAGGCTCGTCCCAAACGCCAATCTTCCGCCCATTTCCAATTCTCCATCGATACCCTCTTCTCACAACATCTTGGGATGCCTGAACGCTTTTCCAAACAAAGCTGGGGTTATGACCCTCACAAGCTTTTAGAAAATCCCCTTTGGATAATATTTGGCTTTGTAAGCGTTAGGGTTGGAAAAAAGCTTCCAACCTTGTTTTCCCAACATTGCCAGATTAAAGTCAATGAGATTACGGAAACCAAGCCCGCCAAACTCCTTCCTGACACACAATCGAGCCCATCTCATCCATGCAATACCTCCACCTCCTTTCGTACCCCACCAAAAACTATTAATCATACGCTCCAATTCCTCCGCAACCGTCTTCGTGAGCAGAAAGACGTTCATGTGATACACCGGAATCGCCTGAGCTACAACCTTAATAAGAACCTCCTTTCCTGCAAACGAAATATGCTTTCCCCGCCAAACTTGCATCCTCCTCCAAACCCTCTCCCGCATCTGAGCAAACACCGCACGCTTATTCCTTCCCACAGATGACGGCAGTCCCAGGTATCTGCCAATATCCAACGGATTATGAATACCCAAGATCGCCGCCAGCCCCTCTCTCAACATAAGGTGCGTATTGGAGCTGAAATAGATTCCTGACTTCTGAAAATTAACCAACTGACCAGAAGAAGAAGAGTATGTAACAATAATATGCTTCAATCGCCGAGCTTCTGCCAACTCCGCCCTTGAGAAGAAGAAGCTGTCATCTGCGAACAGTAAGTGGCTAACCCTCGGAGCCCCTCTACCGCACGTCACCCCATGAATTTCTCCTCTTCTAGCCACCACACGCAGTAACGCCGACAACCCTTCCGCACATAAAAAGAACAAGAAAGGCAACAAAGGGCAGTCTTGGCGCAACCCTCTAGTCGGCGTTAACGGCCCCACCGAATCGGAGTTCACCACCACCTAATACTCCACCGACGTAACACACATCATCATCCATCTCACCCATCTCTCACCAAACTTCATCTTCCTAATGACTTCCCTCAAATACCCCCACTCTACCCTATCATACGCCTTAGAAATATCAATTTTCATCGCCATCTCTCCAACTTTCGCTTCCCGCTTACGTCGCATGCTATGCAGTGTCTCAAAGGCCACCATAATATTATCTACGATCGATCGTCCCCGGACAAACGCCGACTATTCTGGGGATATCAGCTTCTCCACCAGCCCCCGAAGCCTGTTCGCCAGCACCTTCGACACTATCCTGTAAAGAACACTGCACAGAGAAATTGGCCGCCAATCCTTCATTGACTTCGGAACATCTATCTTTGGCAACAACACGATATTAGTCAACTTAACCTCCTTTGGAAATTCTCCTTGCTCCAACCAACGACAACCTGCTTGAAACACATCATCACCAATAAGATCCCAAAAATGTTGATAGAAACCTGGATTAAAGCCATCGGGACCTGGTGCCTTGTCAGCATCCATAGCAAAAAGCGCTGCCTTGAACTCCTCCTTCGTATACAGCTCATGCAACGTACGATTATCCTCCTCCGAAATGGAACCGTCAATTACATTAGTTACAGGTACATGATCATGCCCGAAAGCTGTGAAAATATCTTCGAAATATCGCCGCACTACCCCACCAATTTCGGCCGCCTCATGCACTTCCCTCCCCGTCTCGTCCAGCAACGCCTCAATCTTTTTGTGCTTCCTCCTCCCATTCGCAATTGCATGAAAAAACTTGATATTACGATCACCATCCTTCCACCAGAACTGTTTCGCTCTTTGTTTCCAAAAATCCTCCTCCTCCTGCAAGAGCTGCAACAGCTCATTACGAAGTCTACTTTCCTCCGTTGCCGCCTCCATATTATTAACTTCTCTCAACTCAGCCAACTTCGACTTCTTCTCCTTAATCGCCTTCTGAAATTTTTTTGCCCTCTCCTGACCCCACGTCCCTAACCGGCCAGCACAACCCTCTATCTTCCCCAACAAACTTCTCTCCCTCACGGCTCCCCACTCACCCTCCACCAATGGTCTTAACTCCGGGTCCCTCCTCCATTGATTTTCAAATCGAAACTGCCACTTTCTATACGCCTCCCTTGTCGGTTTCGTATCGAGAATGATCGGAGAGTGATCCGACACCGGTGCCACTACAAAAAATGAAGCATTTAACGGCGGCATAAATTGCATTTAACAGCGGCCAAGGCCGCTGTTAAAATAATTTAACAGCGGCCACGTGCCGCTGTTAAATTGTCCAATGTGAAATGTAAATAACAGCGGCAAAAAGTGGCCGCGGTTAAAGCTAATATTTTAACAGCGGCCTAAAGTCGCTGTTAAATTGGTTCGTCGATTAAAAATAAAAGTCGGAGCTCCGGCAACAATAGCCAGAGCTCCGGCGAGGCAGTGAGTGTGAGATCTGAATCTCCATCGTCATCCTCTGGTTCCCTCCAGAGGTCATGATTCATGAACACGAACAATAATCAATGGAGAAGAACAACTGAACAAAGTATCCATTATACAACAAAGACAGATCCGCAACACATACACAGATTGATACGGAAAAGAAGTGAAATTAAGAAAGTAAAAACTTCCATGTTTACATAATAAACAACTCCTTTTTTATCGAACAAGCCGCCCAATCCAGTAGTACCATTCTTCTTACCCGGCGGAACAACGACCGTATTCTTCCTACCGGAAGTCGTACCCGTTCCGACTGCACTTTTCCCCTCGACTTTCTGCAGAATCGGATCCGTCTCGTAGAACTGATCCTGCTTCGTCAATCTGCCGAGGATGAAATCGAGGAGGCCTTTCTCCTCTTTGCTGCTCTTTCCGGCAAGGGATCCCTTGGATGCGGCGGTGAAATGAGAGGAAGAAGAAGAGGCACTTTTAGGGTTTGTTGAGCCGAGAGAGAGAAGAAAAGAGGAAGACGAAGAAGGGGGCGGCGACGGGATAAGAGTGAGAAGAAGAAGGGGCATGCGACGGCTGAATAAGGAAGAAGAAAGAAAAAGAAAGGGTCGGCGGTTTAGGGTTTGTTGAAGGAAGAGAGAGAAGAAAGGGGAAGGAGAAGAAGGGGGGGCTTTAATTAGGGTTTGTTCAAAGGGGTCGGCAGCTTTATCCTTAGCCGTTCAGATCAATAATCGGACGGTGAGAATGACAATCCGTGTGTTTTAATTTAACGGCGGCCACTTGGGTGCTGTTAAATTGTCTATTTTAACAGCGGCCACTGGCCGCTGTTAATTTTTCAATGTTAAACAAATTTAACAACGGCCACATATGTGGCCGCTGTTAAACTGTCGCCGTTAAATGCTTCGTTTTTTGTAGTGTGCCACCAAATTACTTAATGTTGCACCCGGGTATAAGTCGTTCCACCCCTTGTTCACCAACGCTCGATCCAACCGGCTCTCCACTCTCCACCCCATGCGCTTGCCCCCTCGCTCTCGCCCACGTAAACTGATATCCCTGCATGGGGATATCCGTTAGCCCGCAATCACAAACAGCCTCCCTAAACCCCGTAATCCATGTCTGAGGTCTTGGATTCGGACCTCGTCGCTCGCTAGCCTCTAAATGTCGTTAAAATCTCCTACCACGCACCATGGGGTTTGCTTAGCTACCGCAATACTCCGTAGTAAATCCCATGACTGCTGCCTCCTACCACTCTCCGGGAAGCCATAGAACCCAGTAAGCCAAAACTCCTCCCCGGTCTCATCCACCACCATCGCATTGATGAAGTTCCTCGAGAAGTTAATCACGTTTACCTTCGGACCTTCCTTCCACAGCAACCCCAAACCTCCACTCCGTCCTTCCACATCCACCGCCATGCACCCCTCAAACTTCAGCTTAACCCTAATTTCCTCCAGCTTCTGACGCGCTACCAGTGATTCCGAGAGAAACACCACATCGGCCTTGTGAGCTTTCACCAACTCACACAGCACCTGAACTGCACGGGCTTGGCCGAGACCCCTACAGTTCCAAGCTAACAAGATCATGATGATGGGCAGATCGAGAATGCTCGACCTGCCTGAGACGCGTTTTTTGGATCGCGCCCATCCTTCTTTGGTGACTTTCCCGACTTGCTACCCTCCGGCACCACACCTTCCATCGTCATCGACACACCTTCTCTCCTTCTCTTTCGCTGCTCCTCCATTATCTCCATCACCTCCGCCTCTTCCTCCACCACTTTCCCTCCATACTTAATCGGCAACTCCCGACCCTCCTCACTAGCTCCCAAATTTCCTATCAGGTCGGCCACTCCTCTCGGGATGCCCCCACGGCCAAAATAATTATCATTTTTCACCTCCCCTCCACGACTCCCCCTGCTACTTCCCTCCCCTTCCACTCCAACCCCCCTGCTCTCTCTCCGAGTCAACCACCGATCACCCTCTCTATGTTTTGCTCTGTTCGGCGGTGCCCATAATGATTTGTCCCACAATCGGGTAATCTGATCCTCCGGCACTCTAAAGAGAACTTCAAGGAACTTGTCAGTATGACCCATTTTTCCACAAATATAACAGAAATCGGGCAGCCTTTCATATTGAAATTTACACATCACCACCTCTCCTCCCGCTTTCCGCACCTTCTTCTCCCGTTTCAACGGTTGCCTCACATCCACCCGAACACGAATCCTCATATATGATTCCAGTCCAGCATACACGCTACTAACGTCAAACTCAAGAAATTTCCCCACAAAGTCTCCCAAAGCTTTGCCGACTGTCAACGAGAAAAGCCCCGCCGATAAATCTCCTACCCGGACCCAGAAATCAGCAAAACACAGCTCCACCATCAGCGGCGTCTCACCTGCCTTCAACTCCCTCATAATCAACAAGCTTTGATCGAAAGTCCAAGGGCTCGAATCTACCACCCGGCGCAGGTCAATCATATGATTAAACCTGAAAAGGATCAACTTATTGTCGATATCTTCAATCTCCATCCTCCGACCAGGTCTCCAAATCCCTGCCATCGTGCTCCGAAAGGCAGGGAAATTGAATCGCTTGTCCGTCAGCAGCAACCCCACCACGCACAGCTCATAGCTTTTCGGCTCGACCACGTCCGTTAGCCCCTCGAAAACCAGCTCCTCCGCCTCATCTTCAATCGACAACAGTGCTACCTGTTCCTCCATCTCGTCGCTCCACTCAATACGTATCTCTCGCGGCGAAGCCCACGCACTCAACAAACAGCCAATCCCTTACGCTTTGGATCTCGCAGAACGGCTTGCACAAGGTACGAGGAAAAAACCCTAGCGGCGGCAAAACCCTTATTACGAAAGGGAAACTCTCACAGCTGGAGAGAGAAAAAAAATCGTTTCTGCCCCAATAAATTAACAGTTTAATTGATTAATATGCTCATTAATCTATAACCCACTAAATCAATATCTAAACTTAGAGCATCTACAATGGTCTTATTTAAAAGGTTTAAAGCTTTTACAAAAAGCTTTATAACCATAGAAGAGGTTGAGGTGGCACTAAAAGCTTTATATACATAAAGCTTTAGGGACTACAATGGTAGGGTTTAAAAGTTTAAAGTTTTAAGTGTAAATATTATATTCTATAAAATAATATAAGGTGACAATTTTGGAAGAGAGAGAATGCAAAAGCTTTGTAGATTCAAAACTTTTGCAAAAAGCTTTATGAAATTCACCAATCAACCCATTTCTCTCTCCTAATTTTTTTACATTTTTTCAAATTTTTACGCATGGAGTAAAACAACTCTCGTGCAGCTCCCATAACTTGATCATCCGACCAACCGCAATGATTTTGTCTTTTGGTTTGAATGAAGCATTGGTTAAATTCATTAATCGAAGGAATTATATTGAACCAATGTGATTTCAAGGATTGTTGTGTTCTATCATTACCGCTCATATCATGATCGTTAAAGTATTTTGTTATTCGTTCCCAAAAGTCTTTTCTGTTTTGTCCGTTACCTTTCACACTATCAGTTGAGATGATGAGGTAAGAGCTTGCAAGCAACTTGTCATCTTCAATGGTCCACTTCTTGCGACTTTCGTCGTTACTCATTCCGTCAGACTCCACCATATCATCAGGTCTTGTATCGGTAGGCGGTGTTGGCATACTTTGCGGTGGATATTGTTGTTGCATTGCTGGATTGAAATACTCATAGTGTGGATACATGGGGATATGAGGGTTTGAATAATATGGAAAATTCGGGATACCTTGGCGTTCTTGAAACTGTGAAGAACCTTGCACCTGAGGTGGTGGAGTCGTGTATTGAGGATGAAGTGATTCACCATTATAATGACTACCCAATAACCTCGTGAAATAATTTGGCTCCATGTGGAAAAGTTAGTAATGTTAAAGTTTAATATTATTCAATTTATAGAGGGTTTTCAATCTTATCAGCTTAGATTTTGGCGAAATATATGGTTTACCTCCAACAAATAATGTATTTCTGTTTCAGTAACCACACCCCTATATTGAAGATATACATTTTTAGGCTTGGACTAATTGATTGCATTTTTCATAGTATTCAATCAAATTTCTAATGTAAATTGAGTTTGACCTATTTATCATCAAAGGGATGTATTATTTTAATAATATTTTAATTTTATTATATTATTAATTTTTAGGCTATTTATTTGTCAATTTCATAATTTGTAATTATATATACGTATATTCTCAATCATAAAATACTTAGTCAGATGATACATGGTCTTGGAGCTAGTGTGGTGTACTGAATGCGTACCAATTGACGTAATGAAAATGATAAGTGGTATGGAAAGACCCAAAATATAAAGTGATCAAATTAGGTGGTTGTATTTATATAGGGGGCTATTTGTAATATTGGCAAAATATAGGGGGCAAAGTGCTATTTTCCTTAAATATTTTAATCATATTGTATTATTTATTAATATTTAAAAGGTTATAAAGCTTTATAAGTTTCATGTCATTATAGGAATAGCTTTATAAGTTAAAGTGTACTAAAAAGTGATGTGGCATATTTTGGGACCTCTCTTTCATTAGCGACCTTCCTCTGTCATTTCCGTGCTCTTTCTCCTTCAATTTCTTTACTATTTGGTTTCGACGATGTAGCTGCTGGTGTAGTTTGACTATCATGGCATATTGTGATTAATTGAGTCCTAACAACTAATCCTTGATTTTGAGAAGGTTCGTAGCCTTGCTAATGGGCTTCAACTTTTACTTATGTGCCTTGTGACCCATACAAATGAGGCCCAACAAGTCAAAAATTAACCCCACTCAATCCAAATCTATTAGTAAATAGTATAAGATTTATTCAGAAAAATTCAGAATTTTCTTCCAATAAAAAATTCAGAATCTTCTCCCAATAATTTGAGTTATTGGAATGCAAAGGTTTTTAACACAATTCAACCAAAAATTTAAATTGACTTAAACCCAACATTTGAAAACTAGCCCAATTTTGATATCTTAAAAACTTTCAAACTAAACAAACTGCCAAATAATTAACCCATAATATAATGAATAAATGACCCGATAAACTCCCAGCCTGATTAACCCGTCCGTTGACCTGCCTAACCCGCCCGTTTGAGAGCTCTATTTTGCACCCATAATTGAAAGAAGCTCACTTCAAAGGAGTTATCTGGATCCAACACATGATGAAAATATTTTCTTAACAACCAACCACATGAGACGTACTCTTTATTCATTGGACATATATGGGCTTACCCTTAATTTGACTCGTCTTCTTTACATTGTCTTTGAAAAACAAACTTCTAGCTATGCACATTAGTTGAGAAGCAATGTAGCACATCTTATATTAAGGGATAATAGGCTGGAGCCACTTGTACTATTGAAAGATAACAAACAGGCCCTCTTACAATTATTTGTACAAAACATACTCATCTACTTAGGACGGTTAACAAAGAACCCCCCTTACAATTATTTGCGCAAAACACACCCCTCTACTTAGAACGCTTAACAAAGAAGCCATTCTGTTAGAATTTTGATAAATGTTGTTACGATTTTACTGACAAGTTATGCTGACACAACCTGTAGGTTGTCAGATTTGACATGTCAGCGAACCGAAACGACGTTGTTTTGCCTTTTGGTTGATTTTTATTGAGAAGGGGATTTTCATCCCTTATCCTTCTCTTGTAATCACCCGACCTCCACCACGGGCTCTCAACCTCAAATTTATAATCGTCAAATCTTCGATTGGAGATGGATTATCGGCAAAATATCCATTATTTCTGACCTAGCATGTGAGTCGCTGGTCGGACTGCTACAAATGGAGAGGTGTATTCGAGGGGCTGATGGGATAGTAGATGAGAGGAGCTTGCTGGCTTTTGGGCGTCGGTAGTAGTCTACTGGCCTCGACAAGAAGGTAATCGAAGAGGAAGACGAGTAATAAGTAGTCTACTGGCCTCAATAAGAAGGTAATCGAAGAGGAAGACAAACGTTGTCGCCGTTGTCATAAATTGGTAGTTGTGTGGCCTAGATAAACAAAGGCATCAGATCTGCGTCCAAACTTTTAAGTTTGGAACAGTTCCAAACCCAATTTCGGAGGGGTAAATTTGGTATTTCAGGAATTAAACTAACCCTAGTGAGATGGCTTTTCTTCCATTCTATCTCTTTCCTTTCCCCCAAACACTACAGCCGCCGTCAATCCCAATCCCTACTTTAAACCTCTTTGTCGGCAACCTCCCCCCTGCAATAATCGAAGTCGACGGCCTCTTCATCCGCTCGTAATCATCGCCGGAGAAAAGGTATTTTAGATCTCTAGCTCCTCATCTGCTCGTAATCATCACCGTCGCCACCTAGCACTAACCACCCAGCCGATTCCGACGTCGTTGCGGGTTGATCCGGAGGCAAAAACTGTGACAGGTGGACTGTGGCGGCTCCGATTGAGGAGTTCGAAGAGACGACGGCGCGACGGCTGGCGGCGACCAGAGACGATCGTCGACGGTCTCAACAACACTAATCTTGATGGCGGCTCTACTCCAGGAGACGAGACGGATGATGGCGACGGCTTCGAGATCGACGGAGGACAACCGGACTACTGCGACACTCCGACGACGACGGCGACCCAAGCAGATGACCAAGAGAAGATGATTCAATTTTAAATAAATTTGTAAAAATTACAGTTTAGTCATTGTATTTTAAGGTATATACAATTTGATTGTTTAGTATTACAAGTTACCATTTTAGTTACTATATTTTATGTTATTGACATTGTTGGAATAATATTTGAACTATATAAACTGATTGTCCAATAACGTGTTAACTAGTTTGTATAATTAGTTAACTAGTATTGATAACTAGTTATCATTTAACTAGTTATCCAATCATGATGTTAACTCGATTGGTTAACTAGTTAATACGATAAAATAACTAGTTAGTTCGATAAGTTAATTAGTTAACTAATTAGTTAACTCGAGTAGATAACTAGTTAACAACTTGATAACTAGTTAACCCGATTGGTTAACTAGTTAACTCGATAAAGCATGACGTTAACTAGTTATCTAAATAAAAAACAACATAATTAGTGAGATAACCTGTTAATAAAAAAAATTCAGTTAACTGATCATGGTTATTCGTTAAAATACAAGTTAACTATTTATCGACTAAATAACTCTGGTAACTAGTTATCTGATGATGATGCTATCTAGTTAACTAGTTAACAACTTGATAAATAGTTAACTCAATTGGTTAACTAGTTAATAATTTGGTAACTAGTTAACTCGATTGGTTAACTAGTTAACTCGATTAGATAACTAATTAACAACTTGGCAACTAGTTAACTCGACCGGATAACTAGTTAACTCGTTATCTAAATCATGATGTTAACTAGTTTACTCGATAAGTTAACTAGTTAACTAATTTTGATAACTAGTTATCAACTAAAAATCTTGTTAACTAGTTAACAACTTGATAAATAGTTAACTCAATTGGTTAACTAGTTAACTCGATTAGATAACATGTTAACTAGTTATCTGCTAATAACTAGTTAACTGTAAAAACTCAGGTTAACTAGTTAACTAGTTATCAATAACAAAATCTTGTTAACAAGTTATTAGTAAAATCAGGTTAACTAGTTAATTTGTCCTCGCCGGAAAAGTCACCGGAGTTTGGTCGATCTCCGGAACCTCCCCGGAAAAGTTGCCTGAAAAGTCATCGGGAAACATGTTAACTAACTAGTTAACTGTAAAAACCCAAGTTAACTAGTTATCAATAAAAAAATCATGCTAACAAGTTATTAGTAAAAATCAGGTTAACTAGTTAACTTGTCCCCGCCAGGAAAACATGTTAACTAACTAGTTAACTGTAAAAATCCAATTTAACTAGTTAAATAGTTATCAATTAAAAAAAATGCTAACAAGTTAATAGTAAAAATCAGGTTAACTAGTTAACTTGTCCTCACAGGAAAAGTCACAAAAAAAATCGTCGGAAAAATCACCGGAAAAGTTACCGAAAAAGTCGCTAGAAAAGTCACCGGAAAAGTCACCGGCGATGGTGGCCGGCGAAGTCCGGGGACTGTAACATAACACACAGTAAACATATATAAATATTTAAAATAAAAGTAATAATTAAATATTTAAATTAAATATAATAATTAAATGATTTGTGTAAAGTCTTAAATACCTCTAACAAATCTGGACCATTAGATTGGTCAAAGGATCAAACTAGATCTAATGGTTGAGGATGGGTTTGAAACTTTCCAAACCCATATTCTCTTGGACGCTGATCTGCTTCCATAAACAAAAACAAAAACAACTTTATTTTAATTTGAAATGGGCTGGCTTAGTTAAGCCCAATATTATTGTTTTATAACTTCAGTTCACAACTAGATTTTTTAGCGCGCGTTGTCGCTTCGGGTGTATGTAATGTGTGGTGGGCGGTTGCCAACCCGTCGGGAAAGTAAGGGTGAACGGGAATAGGAAGAATATAGTGATAGAAAATCTAAGGAGATGAAGGGTTGTTAGCAACGACATTTAATCAATCCCATGCATATGATTGAGACCTAGCAGTGAACATAATTATCTTAAACATACGTGCTGAAATTATAGCATCATGATTAATTGGCTACCGCTAGGCATGAATGTCTACATTCGACCCAGATTTAGTTTCAAAAGTCTAATAAGCACCCTTGGATTAACCACAAAATAAACAAAATGCAGTCAAATAGCTGGGAAGACGCATAGTGTAAGTGTACTTACCAGATAATTAAGAATGTGCGAGTAAATGCATGAAATTAGAGTTTACCTAATGATTAACAATATAGCACGTGATGGTGTTTTCCAAATGATCACTCTATTCAACATTCAATTGGTCTGAATGTTAGTGTCTTAAATATTTATAGAGTAGTGTAGATGAAGGTTTCATTTTTTACTTGGCCTATGTGTTCAACCCAGACTGACAACCTTATCAAAATTAACTAAGTGGCGTGTTGTATATAATACCCACAACCTAATTAACATGTAACAATATTTGTCCACAATTGAATTAAACCACTCAACATCCCTATTTAACAATTGGGGCAGTCGATAGACACAATAACTCAAATGGTGAGTTTTAACAGAAACCATGGGAGGCAAAGACATGTGGGGACAGGGAAAATAACCAGACAAACTAATTAAATAGAAAGTAACCGGGAAAAGACAACTAAATGTGAGAGGGAAGGAGAATTACAATGAGAATCGGACGAGAAAAGCCCCTAATTAATATCAAGGGAGAGAAAGACACGTAGAAGTAGGTAAAATAATGTCAACTAAAAGTAAGTGGAAGGGGAATACACTTATCATCGGACGGGGAAAACCCTTAAGGAACAGTGTAAGAGGGTATGGTTGAAAAGAAAAGCTCATGTGGCGGTTGTGAGGAACAAAATGACAGCCTCTTGTGAGGGGAGAAAACACCGTAATAAATAGTGTAAAGTGTTTGTGCTTCCAATAGTTTTAATTTTTCCCCTTAATGAATAGTAGAGTACCTTTGTGCTTTCTATAGTTTTAATAATAAGCAATAGAGATAATCAGCCGGCCACAAATATAGCCTTTAACCAACGGGGTAATTTTAGATTTTAAGAGAACTAACAGGGGTAATTTTGGAATTTAAGGAATTTTTCTATAGGCTTTTGTGAAGGGATTTTGAAAAGTGGGGGTTTGAAGGGAGTTTTTTCCCCTTAATGAATAGTGGAGTACATTTGTGTTTTCTATAGTTTTAACTTTTTTTATTTGGGAGAACACAACTTCTTAATTTTAATTTGAATGCAGTCACCAAACCAAGTAAGCCCATTTATTTCACACTTTTTGTTGGCCGCGTAAAATCCCGGGTAGCCCGGCCCGACCGATCCAATCCCTAGTTCACTTGACTTCAGGCTACCCAGTCATTATCCCGGGCTGGACCCGAGTTTCGTAATATAGCATTCAGGCAGCCCATAACCTTGTCAACGCGGGCCGGCCCGGGCTACCGGACTTCCCACCCGTACTAATATATTATCTATATATATATGTCGGCTAGGAATATATTTATTATTTATCGCCTAAAAATCGTTTTGTTTTCAGTTGTAATCTAGTGGGACTCGGTGTACATTAGTCAACAAGCTAGTGTGCTTCCCCACACTTTCGTCCTCAACTTCCACGTACAAACGGGCCCTTAATTACATCATCATCATCACATCCATCCTAAATTACAGCTTCCACCAGCCATGGGAAACTGCATCGCAAGAATTAATCGGGTGAATGAACCAACGACCCAAAGAGGTGTCGGAAGAAGCGACGTCGTTGAAAACGTTGACGGTTCCGTTGAAAACTGTTACAATTTAAGGGAAACGGCGATGCTGGATAATAAGATTAATGTTACGTTGACTGGGTCAACTAGCCTAAAGGCATTCGAGCTGGCGGAGTTAAAGAGTGCGACCAGGAATTTCCGGCCGGAGACGGTGTTAGGCGAAGGCAGTATGGGGACGGTTTTCAAAGGCTGGATCGACGATAAGACTTTCGCTCCTTCCGTCGCTGGCCACGGGATGGCCGTCGCCGTCAAGCAGATTAATCGGACCGATTCTGGAGGCCTCAAGGAGTTACAGGTAATTACAAATTAGTAATTACAACTTTATGAGTTTAATTCTTACTGGCAATATTATATTAGTAAATAAGATTTTATTCTTCTTAATTTAACTTGAAATAAATAGGAGATGGATCCGCATCCAACCTTTTCTTGGTCATTGGATCACTCTTTGATCACTCATTTGATCAATCCAGTGATCTAGATTTCTAGGGATATTTAGGATATTTCACATGTAATTTAATTTTTATTTTATTTTTAAAAAGTCAATTTTCCTCCGGTGACCGGCCGGCAACACTCCGGCGACTAGCCACGGTCGTCGGTGACTTTTTCGGCGAGACTCTAATGACTTTTTCGTCGAGGCTCCGGTGACATTTCCTGTAACTGATTAGACTCCGACGATTTTTTCCGGCGAAGACATGTTGACTAGTTAACACTTTTTTTGCCGATAACTAGTTAACAATGTATTTTTTACCGATAACTAGTTAACAGTGTATTTTTTACTGATAACTAATAGTGTTTTTTTTGCTGATAACTAGCTAACATGTTATTTTGTTAATAGGTTATCTAACTAGTTATTTTATTTTTTAACTAGTTAACATATTGATTTTAATAACTAGTTAACATATGTTTTTAACGGATAACTAGTTATCAAATTTAGTTAACTAGTTTTTTTGTTATCAAGTTGTTAACTAGTTAACTAGTTATCGAATCGAGTTAACTAGTTATCCAATCAAGTTAACTAATTATCCAATCGAGTTAACCAGTTATCCAATCGAGTTAACTCGTTATGTCATTGCAGTCACTTAAATTGAAAGTGGGTCAGCTCAGTAACTTAAGTTTAGAGATTAGGTCAACTCAGTCATTTTGACCAATCACTTGATAATTTATGTTAAAAATCACATGTCAAGGTGTCCTATCGTCATAAAATATTATTTTATTATTTATATTCTACTTTCAACCAAATAAAGTTCGAAGTATTGGTGGATAAAGGTCGAGAAGAAGATAAAAGACTTAGAGCTAGATTGATTTTGGGTTAACTTAGCCCAATTAATTTTTAATAAGAATTTGATTAAGTGGTTTGGTTGAAATTAGAATGCTAATTAATATATTTTGGGTTATTATAATTAAAAAGCAGCAAGTATGACGACTTATTTTTAAAAAGCACGTTTTTTTCGAAATCCCAAATCTATCCCGGTTATCAAAATAGTTAACGTCGTTAGTCCTTGTTTGTAAACTTTTGAACATTTTGGACAAAGTAGCTAACTGAAAAAATTAGGTGACTGTTTTTTCAAAGCTTTCTTCTTCTCTCCATTCAATCTCGTTGTTGATCTCATCACCTGCTCCACTCCCCATCCTTCCTCTACCTCCGCCACCCCACCCTCTTCTCATTCTCCTCATCTGCCTTCTCCATCTCACTCTGCCTCATTTCTATAATTAAAATAAAAAACTAAGAAATCGAACCAAAACTCTTCTCTTCAGTCTAGAAATCAAGAAGAAGCTGAGAAATAATCAAGCAAGCCAATCATCCGTCGAACAAGACGCCGACGACGAAGAAGAAGACGGGGCATATGAGCTTTTCGATCTTCAACCCACTATGTCGACATCCGGTAAGGCGTCAACGGACATGAAGAAGGAGGGTAGCTTTTTGATCTGGCGTGGGAGGAGTAGGATGATGCTCTGCTGCATCGGATTGAGGAGCTAGGGTTTGAGAGTGGGAGGAGGCAGAGTTTCCAGGGAGGAGATTGCCGTGTGGGGAGAGTCGGTCCAGAATAGGTCGTAGGATGGGGAAGATTGCGTACACGACGATAGCAACACCAAAATCGATGACGAAGAGCTGCGGCGGAACCTAAAGAGTTTGATAGGCGGAATAATTGAGTTTCCATTAGGTTAATCGTTCCTTATATACAAGGAAAATACAAGGCTTAAATAAGGAAAGAATATTAACAATAATACAGAATATATGATTCCCATCACTCCCCCTCAAGCTGAAGCATGGAGGTTACGAATGCCAAACTTGCCAAGAAGAGAATGAAAACGCTTCGCACCAAGTCCTTTGGTGAAAATGTCAGCCACCTGATCACGAGTAGAAACCTTTCGTGGAGCAATCTCTCCCGAAGTGACACGTTCTCTGACAAAAAAACAGTCCATTTCTACGTGTTTGGTGCGCTCATGGAAAACAGGATTAGCAGCAATATGTAAAGCAGCCTGACTATCACAATGTAGAAGAGTGGCCTCCGTTTGATGAACGCCAAGATCATGGAGAAGGAAACGAAGCCAAATAACTTCACTAAACGTGACCGCCATGGCGCGATATTCTGCTTCAGCTGAAGAAGGAGAAACAACCGGTTGTTTCTTGGTACGCCATGACACTGGAGCACTACCGAGCGTAACCAAGAAGCCTGTCGTTGAGTGCCTTGTACTATGACAGCCACCCCAATCAGCATCACACGAGGCTTGCAATCTCAGATAATTTTCGGCAGGTAATAGAATACCTTGACCTGGAGCGCCCTTCAAATATCGGACAACACGGGCTGCAGCTTCAACATGAGCGGGTGTGGGAGCATGAACAAACTGGCTCAACACATTCACCGCATAAACAATGTCAGGTCGGGTTACCGTGAGGTAGAGAAGCCGACCAACCAGCCGCCGGTAAGCGTTGGCATCAACGGGTCCATCAGGAGTGGCAGCACTGTTCGTCAGGCGATGATTCGACTCAATGGGAAAACGTGACGGCTTGGCCCCTTCCAACCCGGTGTCGTGTAAGATATCGAGTGTGTACTTGCGTTGGCTTAAAACAAAACCAGCTGGAGAACGAGCTACCTCAATCCCAAGGAAGTATCGCAAAGCTCCAAGATCCTTGATGCTGAAAAGTTTGTCAAGAGTGGTTTTGACACCTTGAATAAAATCAAGATTATTGCCAGCAAGTATCACGTCATCAACATAGATAAGGGCAGTAACGAATACCGAATCACGATTATAAATGAAGAGTGAGTAATCGGCCTTGGAAGAAGTAAAACCCATATCCGTGAGAGCCGCAGTGAATTTTGTGTACCAGTTCCGTGAAGCCTGACGGAGTCCATACAAGGACTTGCGCAAGCGACAAACACGGTGATCACCAGCCTTAGCAAAACCCTGAGGAACACGCATATACACCTCCTCAACAAGGTCTCCATGAAGAAAGGCGTTATTAACGTCTAATTGGTGAACGAACCAACCCCATGCAGCTGCCACTGATAATAAGCACCGCATCGTGGTAAGCTTGGCGACAGGAGCAAAGGTGTCATGATAATCAATTCCTTCCACTTGGGTATATCCCTTCGCCACCAAACGTGCCTTATATAACTCAACCTGTCCATTTGGTTTATACTTTATCTTATATACCCACTTAGAATCAATGGGTTTCTTCCCAGGAGGAAGAGGGAGAAGATCCCAAGTCCCATTTTGTTCAAGAGCCTTGATCTCACTAGACATAGTTGCACGCCACTGTTCATGTTTGACAGCCTGAGAATAGTGCCTAGGTTCCACAGTCGATGATACACCCACGAGGAAGGCCCGGTGTTCCGGAGTAAATTGATCATAAGATACGTAATGTGCCATAGGATAATGAACAAGATTCGAAGCAGGAGGCGTACCGAGCTCATAATCAGCTAGTCGTGTCGGTAGGTGACGAACACGTGTACTGCGACGAGGGGAAGTCTGCAAAGTCTCTGGGGGGTTTGCGGTGTCAGTGGCGTCGAGTGACGGAGTCTCCAAGCTCATAGCCAACTCAGGGGAAGAGCTCGGCCCATCAGGAGAGGAGCTGGGTACAGCAGCTACGGGTTCAACTGGTCGAGCATGAGTCTGCACAGAAACAGAAGGAATCGAAGGGTGCCAACCCTCATCAGCATCTGGAAAAGAAGAAATCGACACCGGGATAGAGGATTCTCCCATGTCTTCGTGGCAGAGACTCTTATCCTGGAACGGAAAGACATGTTCAACAAAGATTACATCACGGGATGTGAGAATCTTCTTTGTACCAAGATCATAGACCTGATAACCCTTCTGGGATGCTGGATATCCCACAAACACACTAGGTATCCCCCTTTCATCAAACTTAGACAGCCCCTTGTGGGTATCTTTGGCATAGACGAGGCAACCAAAAACTCGAAGATGCAAGTAGGAAGGCAAATGGCCAAGAAGCACTTCGTATGGGGTCTTATTTCCAATTGCGACAGTCGGCAACTTATTTATTAAGTAAACAGCCGTCAACACACACTCTCCCCAAAAGACAATGGGTAAATGAGCGTGGAACCGTAAAGCTCGTGCGGTCTCAAGGATGTGACGGTGTTTCCGCTCAACAACACCATTCTGTTGTGGCGTGTCGGTGCAACTCGTCTGAATAAGAATACCATTAGCCTCATAGTAATCAAGAAGACGATGAGTTTGAAACTCACGACCGTTGTCTGTTTGGATGCGTCGAACCTTGGTTGAGAATTGAGTGTCAACCATATGGAGAAACATGAGTAAGTATCGTTCCACATCAGATGTAGACCCAAACTGCACGACTGTAATCGTCTACAATAGTAAGAAAGTAACGAGATCCATCATGTGAAGCAATCTTATAACCTCCCCAAATATCCAAATGAACTATCTCAAAACAAGCTTGAGTTTTGATACTACTAAGTTGAAAAGGAAGACGTGTTTGTTTAGCCTTTAAACAAGCATCACAAAAACTTGAAAAAGTCGTGTCACAAAAGGAATCTCCAAGTATTCGCAATTTTTGACTAGATGGATGCCCCAATCGTGTATGCCATGGCACCGACGTCTCCGTCCCCGAACGTGAGGCATTCAACGCCGTTGAACCTTGCAACCCGAACAAGTCCAAATAGTACAAGCCATTGCGCAGTTTATCGACCCCAATCAGCTTCTTCGAGTGTGAGTCCTGGATGACACAAAAGTCACGCAGAAAAATCAAAACCACGTCGAAGTCATGTGTCAACCTACTGACAGAGAGAAGATTGCATTCAAAAGAAGGAATGCTCAACACGCGGCTAAGCTTCAATCCTTGCAAATCCACACTTCCAACATTTTCCACTGCTACCGATTCCCCATTGGGAATCTTGACGGGAAGATTATTTGAAGCCGCAAGACGATCCGTTAGCAAACTGTCGTCATTGACTATGTACTCATTACAACCCGAATCAATAACCCACTCTTGACGAGACGAAAACGTACCTGCCATGTTTACGGTTGAAGTTTTCTCATCCTTGGGTGTATGTGTGGAGCCGAGATATTGAAGGAGACTCTGAAACTGAGAGGTGGTCATCCCAGGAATAGGGCTGTCACAAGGTGCTGCAACATGGGCAGCCTTCGATGCACCCTTATCACGACGACGCCCTTGGCGATTTGCAGGACGAAGCTCTGGATGCAATTCCCAACACCTTTCAATAGGATGACCTAACTGATTGCAGTGATCACACATTGGTCGCATCTGATCTGAGTCAGAACGGCGCTCATCAGGACGAGAGGAAGGAAGCTTCACATGAAAAGCTGCCGCATCAACAGTCGGCCTTCGTGCTGACGCCAACGCTCGTTGCTTCTCGTCATTGGCGACCAGTTGATAGGCCTCAGTTAAGGTCGGTGTGGCCGCATCACTAGGATCTAAGATTTCACCGTTGTGAAAGCTTCATCGAGCCCCATCAGGAAGTCAAAAACTCGCTCATCCTCACGAAGTTGACGAACCTGACGTTCAAGGTCACACGAACAGCCAGCACACGTGCACTTCGGAACAGGTACAAGTGACTGGATTTCCTCCCAATAACCCGAAGTTTGGTGTAAAAGGCTAAAACTGTCAGTTTCTCCTGGCGAAGCAAAGCAACAGTGCTCCGGAGCTCGTAAACACGAGGAGCACTTCCTTTGCCGAATCGTTCCTCCAAATCAACCCAAATTTCACGAGCTGTTCGTGCAAAACGAACGCTGCTTCGCACCTCCTTGTCCATCGCGATTTTGAGCCAACCCTTAACCATAGCACGCACCGAATCCATTCACTCAGTTTATCCTCCTCGGTTGTCGGCCTGGGAAGCTTCCCATCAACGAAACCCATTTTGTTCTTAGTAAGTAATGCATTGGACATGTCTCCAATCCATTCTCCATAGTTCTGATCAGTGAGAAGATCGCTGACGTAGAGCTGGCCGGGATTATCGGAAGGGTGAATGTAATAGGGTGTCAAAGTCGGATTAGGGTTGGTTATGACGACATCGCTGGTGGGTTCCCCTGTCGACGTCATTCTGAGAAAGGACGAAGAGAAAGGAGAAGGCGGACGGCGGAAGAGTCGTCGTCACCAACCTAGGGTTTAGAGTTTAGAGTGATTTACGGCTCTGATACCATAAAGAGTTTGATAGGCGGAATAATTGAGTTTCCATTAGGTTAATCGTTCCTTATATACAAGGAAAATACAAGGCTTAAATAAGAAAAGAATATTAACAATAATACATAATATATGATTCCCAATAGAACCGGCTCCGATCCATATCTGCGGCAAGGAGTATTGCTAACCCAATTTGTCCCTGAGTCTGAACCCGAAACCAATCACAACAAGCCATTCTCAGCCGAACATTTCTCCGACCCGAAGCCGTTTTGGGAGGAAACGACGTCATTTATCATAAACGATATTTTCGACTTTGAAAATCCACCGACGATGTTCGACGCCTGCGACGTGGAAAGCGGCACCGCGCTCTTGCAAGGGAGCTTCTCCGCCGCCGGCGACTTCCTTCACTACGTGCTAGGCGAGTTCGGGTCCTTCGTCGGTGATGACTTTTTCCAAGATATCGATGACTTGTTCTTCTCGGAAACAATGGTCGCTATGAGTATTCAACTATTTTTCATCCGCCGGTTTGTCGTCGAATTCGTCGACGAGGAGTTTTGCTAACCGTGCAATCGAACCGACTAATTAATTAATTTTGAAAACAATCACTTAATTTTTTCCGTTAGCTATTTTGTCCAAAACGTTAAAAAGTTTACAAACAAGGACTAACAGAGTTAACTATTTTGAAAACTAGGATAGATTTGGGGTTTCGAAAAGAACGTGCTTTTTAAAAATAAGTCGCCATACTTACTGCTTTTTAGTTATAATAACCCATATTTGATGAAATAACACCTTTACAAGTCATTTTTAACAGAAATTATAAAAAATCGATTAAAGTGACTGAGCTGACCCGATCTTCAAACTTAAGTTACCGAATTGATCCAATTTAAACTTAAGTGACTGCAATGACACAAAACCTACACTTAAGTGACCAATAATATATTTGGTCCCTAATTTAGTAGACAATATTTAATAAAAAATAATATTACGTGACAGTTTTACTCTGAAATGTTAAAAATGTATGTTAACAAAACTAAAAAAAAAAAAAACTCATCCCTTATGTTACCAACAAGAGCCCATTTTGTAATTAGTGATGTGGAAGTTGCAGGCTACAATGAAGCATTTGGGGCAACACTCACACCCAAACGTGGTGAAACTATTGGGTCATTGCTTGCAAGATAATCAATTTCTTATTCTTGTCTACGAGTACATGGAGCGAGGTAGCTTGGAAAATCATATTTTTAGAAGTACGTATTAGATTACCAAATTCAAATTTTTATTATTTGATTTAGACTCAATCATAACTTTTAGTATGATTTCTAATTCATTTAGGGGCTCGAAGCCATTGCTATGGGATGATCGGTTGAAAATTGCTATAGATATCGGAGAAGGCCTCACTTACCTCCATTCCTCTGAGGAAAGTGCCATATACCGTGACTTTAACATTTCTGATGTTCTCTTAGACAAGGTAACCAATACATCATGTCTTAATTTTCTTCCTACTTTTTCTGACATTGCAATTAGAGTTATTTTGGTAAACTTTTTTTTTTTTAATCTTTTGCAGGACTTCAATGCAAAGCTTTCAGACTATGGACTAGCACGATTTAGCCCAATAATCGACACGTCGTCTGTGGCCCCTCGTGTTGTTGGTACCTATGTGTATGCATCGCCTGAATACGTGGAAACAGGTCACTTGACCATGAAGTCTGACGTGTATGGATTTGGCATTGTCCTCCTAGAATTACTTACAGGCTTACGTGCCCTCGACATGAATCGGCCTATCAAAAAGCAAAATCTTCTGAAATGGGTCAAGGTTTTTCTTTCCAACAAGAGAAAGTTGAAGAAGATTATGGATCCAAGACTCCAAGACCGATATCCATTAAACGATGCAGTGCAAGTAGGCCAACTTATACTTCAATGTTTGGAAACTGCTCCAAAAAATAGGCCTTCAATGAAAGAAGTCTTGGAGATTTTAACAAAGATAAGGGATCGTGGAAAATGAAAATAGAAAAAATTAGAAAGCATGGATAGACATGGTATCAATAACAACTAGAATTACCCGAGTGATGCAGCGAAAAATTTTAGAAGACAAGTAATGGTAGTTTTGATTAATAGTGATGTCAACTTTTGAGATGGTAGTGAAATGGACAATCGAAAAAACCCAAAAGACATAACATAGCGAGATGGTTGTGAAATGGGCAGCCGAAAAAAGAACCAAAGAAATAGAAGAGTGTTGATTGATTAATGTACATAATGCGTAGCACACAAGAAAAATAATTGTGGAACAATGACAGGAGGGGGGAGGCTGTTTTTGCAACGTCAATTATGATGAGAATGAGAATAGGAAACTCTCTCTCTGTAGAGCCGCTATCTCTCTAGATTTGAGCCGATTTCTCTCCCCTGTGGAGCTATTTTCTTTACCTTGTCCTTGCCGCCCGATTCTTTTCCGATATGTTCAGTTTTTTCGCCAGGCTTGCTCTCTTCTGTCAGCTAGTCATCGCCCATCCACCCACCCCCACCCCCACCCCACCCCGCCGTAGCCGCAACTAGTGTCACCTATCCTTCGCCGATTCCGTCATTTAATGAACGACCTCCATTCCTTCTTGTTGCTTCTTTCTCCCCCCCCCTTAACCAACCCCTTCTCCTAATTTCCCCTTTTCCTTTTTCTTCCTTCTTACCTCTCTGTTCATTATCTCTTCCCAGCCCTTTTTCCCCATCTTCCTTCTTATCTCCTTTCTCTATCTTTTTCCAGCGTCTTCTGAGATGTCGATTACTGACCCAATAGCTAATCTAATCAATAGCATAGCACTCTTGTCCTATGAAGAACCAACAATTCCCCTACTCAGAAAGAAGGAGAAGACTGAAGCCATAGCCGGTAAATCTCTGGTTGGAAGGTTCGTCAGCCAAAGGGGATGCTCTGTTATCGCCATTAAAAATAACGTTCAACGAGTGTGGAAACTAAGAGGAGACCTACGAGTTAAGCCGTTGCCGGACAAAGATATTATGAACAACATGTTCTTGTTCACGTTCTCATCCGATGAAGACAAGCTAAGAATCCAAGAAGAAAGTCCTTGGACGGTGATGCAATCGCATTTGGTATTAAAGAACTGGGATGACAAGGCCACACCAGAAGACGTAGATATAAAAACGACTGTGGCATGGGTTAGAATGGTAGGATTGACTCCCGATATGAGAGGCCCAACGAACCTGGAAATGGTTCAGGACTATTCAAAAGCTTGGTGAAAGTGGAAGATGAAGATCAGGCTGTGGGGGAATGGAGTAATATACTAAGAGCTTGTATGGAGTTATACATAGAAACCCCTCCCAACAGGTTTTCGGTGTCCAGCAATCAATGGAAACATTGATAAAATTGAGTTCGTCTACGAGAATATCCCTGATTTTTGCTATTGCTGTGGGATTATGGGACATACACTATCCTACTGTGCCTTATGGCTGGCGAATATGGAGTTTTTTAAGGAGCATCCGACAAAATACGGAAGTCACATGAGAGTGGATGCCCCTAGACAGAAAGAAGGAAGCAAGGAAGGAAGAGGAGTGAGATGGAACAAAGTTACGCTGGCGACAGTGAGTCCGAGGAGGGAAGGCGAATCGTCGTCAGCAGAGAAAGGTACGCACCCCAACGACCTCAGTCAAGGACCTTTAGTCCCAACTCGTTTCTCCCCAATTTTTTTTCGGTGCTGGCCCCTTATTTCGGCCGCCGCGGCGGGCGCCCCTTCAGAGCCGTCGGATGCCATCAACGGCTGGAGGAGAGAAGATTCGTGCGGGCCCGGTAACAGTGCATGTCAACCGCGTCAGCCGGCAATCAGGCGAGGTTTTATTAATTTAATTTCATTAGTTTATTGAAATAAATGGTTATTGATTAAAAAATTGGCCGTATACGGTTTCGTATACGCCCGACCGTATACACATTTGAAAATTTTGGATTTTCAAAATTTCGAATTTTTGAAAATTTTGAATCGAAAAATTGTGAACCAATGAGACGGTTTGTTCCCTCCCCCAAAATCGTTAACCGCTGAAAACCTAATTTCGATCTCCACTATCTTTGTTTTAATTCCCGTCGGTGAGCTTCCCACCTTTGTGTTTCAATTCCCCGTCGGTGAGCTTCGTCGGTTAGCTGGAGTTGTCTTCCCACTTCTGTTAGTCAGTTTCCCGGCGCTTAGCTTGAGTTCTCTTCTCACCAATGGCGAAGAACAAGCATTCAACGGCAACTGTCCGACCCAGGCCGGTACAAAACGAGCCATCAGTAAGTTTCCGACTGTCGTCTAACCATTTCTAAACTTGCAGGTTACCCTAATCTAACCTCCGTTTGTGGTACAGAGCAAGAGGCATCATCCAGACGACGACGCAGGCAGTATTCCAGAATCCAGCAAAACAGTGCCTACCCGGTGCAAGATGAATCATTTGCTGTTCTTGAACAGAAAAATAGAGGCTTCAAGAATTGGGTCATCCGTCAAGCAGTTTTTGTACGACGCAAAATTCCACGGACTTATGGAGGTCCAGGTTCGGGTGGTAGACAAGGAACTTACATGCATGCTGATTGAATTGTTCGACCTGGCTGAGAAGAAGTTCAGGATAGGGGGTCAGGTGTTGAGCCTGGAGGCTTGCGACATCGGTCGTGTTTACTGCCTACCCACCAAGTGGAAGACAGTCAACCCCAAGATATGTGGACCTAACGAAATGAGCAGGCTTAGGCGTCAGATTGGACTCCCTGAAACTGAACCAAGGAGTGCGTTCATCCGCACTAAGGATCTGTATGGCATGGTTAATGATACAAGAGATCCGAATGCATACGCAAAGCTGTACATTTTGATTGCGTTGGGTGAGATGTTGGCGGTGGGCAGCAGTTTCTCCGTCAACCTGGGGTACGCCAATGCCTTGACCGGTACGGCCAAGGACATCAGCCAATACAACTGGGGCCAACACGTGGTTGACACCGTCATAGAAGGATTGGTAGAGCTGAAGAGCGGACAGCGGGGGACGTACCCGGCCGGCGATTACAATGTCGCTGTGGTATGTTCACTGAATGACCTTTCTTGTGTTTATGTACGCGACTGGGAACCATACTGGTTAATTGATTTGTAAATGCAGATTCACCTGCTGGACATGACGGTGCTGGAGAATTTGAGGGCAGAGGAGCAGCCTACATGTTCCTACTGGATCAAAGCCAACATAGAAGCGGCTAAAAAGCAGCTGTGAACCGCTGATGGCTCTTGGTCTTTCCAGTGGCGGACACTGGAGGAGGTGCGGAAGCCTCTGAAGAAGAAGGAGGTCAAACTGCTGTCTGTCCCAACAACAACAGACGTCGATGGTGACGGCGGGGTGGACTTAGGGATGGGCTCTGGTTTCCCCTTCGACTCGAAGGATGAGTACATCATCCTCGCTAACTCGGCCACAATGCCCGGACAGGTAAGTTATTCAATACGGTCTCTGTACTAAGATGTACCTTGTGTGTACTTATATATTACAGTAATCGTACTAGGTGCTAACTCCGTGTGTATTGGAATCACATCAGGTGGAGATGTTGAGGGAGATTGGGCTCCAACAGCTGGTTGAAGATCGTGCGCTGCTCACGTCACTTAAGGCATCTGTTGCTAGTCAGGAGGCCAATTGTGAGAAATGGACTGCAAGGCTGAAATACATCGACGCCTTATTGCGTGCAGGTCCAGCAGCTGTGTCACCTGTCAATAAGGCCCGAACCAGTGGTTTGGCTAAAGCCGAGGAAGAAGTAGAAGAAGAAAGTGATGAAGAAGAAGAAAGTGAAGAAGAAGAAGAAAGTGAAGAAGAAGAAGAGTACGAAGACGTTGGGGACTCACACCCCGATGAAGAAGATAAGGATGACCGGGACAAGGGTAAATCCCAAGTTGTTACTGATGAGGAGCCAATGTCCTCTAGAACCCCGGTTTTGATGGGTAGTCCAGGGAAACGGCCATCGAAGAGCAGCAAAGGTGATGCAGGGAGGAGGAGTTCACAAAATAATCTCACCCTCGAACAGAACAAGTTTGTGGACTACTTGACCAACAAACGAAAACTGCCATTGTATGTCACACTGCTTGTTCGTTATATATTGCCATGCCATGATGAACACTCACGAAATCTTATGTCATTGTGTGCAGAAATATCACGGTTTGTGACTTTCCTGAAAGAGGGAACAAGTTGGCTGGCTTCCAGATCCATACTTTCGACTCAAGAGGGCGGATAAACATCTCCTTGCTGAACTGTTTTGGCCATATTTTCAACAAGGAGAACATTGCTCAATATGGTCAACTGACACGGTTTTGCTTCCCTACATCGATAGCTGTAAGTGCTCTATTCCATCCTTTTATTACATTACGCCCATGTTCCAACCGTAGGCCTTACTTACATGATGTGTGGGGGCTGCATTTATTCCGCTGGTAGGAGTTTGCTCTGCGTGAAGTCCTAGCTAAGGCGAAGATAGCAGATGCTTCGAAACATCAGTTTGCAAAGCTTATATGGGATGCAACGAATGCAACTAGGGTTCCCTATATGCAGGGTCAGGATCTGAGCAAGTGTCATACAGTAAGTTATACTGGACATGCCTGTGCTTCTGTGTTATTTGCACGTGAATGTGATTCTTATTATCCAATGTATATGTAGTTCCTGTTCCCAGTCTACGGTGGTATGGATTTCAAACACTATTACGTGTTCGTACTGGACCTGAAGAGGGGGCAGAAGGTGATTTTGAACAGTATGAAATGCCATGATAAGTTCTCTCAGTATCCCGAGTACAAGAAAATGTTTAGACGGCTGAGTTCTTACATGGCTGACTTCGTGAGCGAGTGGTGGGGTGATGCGTTTAGGAAAGATTGGGCATTCTACATCCAGCAATGTCCTGTATAGCCCGACACGTTCAATTGTGGTATCTATGCACTGCTGTTCTTGGAGCACTATGATGTAGGGTTTACGGAAGAACAATTGTCGGATTGGTCTGACCCATCAGAACTTAAGCTGATCAGGAGGAGGTATGCCTATCCAGTGGTTACACACAATGACAACTGCTTGTTCAATGACATTGAAGGCGTCAACCCCATGGACCACTATTTTGAGAAGATGAAGACGATGGCTGCTGAGGCAAAGTAGGATGAAGAAGTCTGTTGAAGATTGGTACTGAGAGCTGTTTAGCTGTTGAACTATGTTTTCTTTCAAACTTTTTATTGACCAGTACTAAGCTTATTGTATACTTATTCCGAACTTAGAGGATACTGAATCCGAACTGAGAGGATACTGCCTCCGAACTTAGAGGATACTCACTTCGAACTTAGTTCATACTGATTGGATAACGACTCCGAACTGAGAGGATACTGATTCCAAACTAAGAGGATATTGACTCCGTACTTAGAGGATACTGCCTCTGAACTTAGAGGATACTCGCTTCGAACTTAGTTGATACTATATTTGAACTGAGGGGATACTATATCCGAACATAGAGAATACTAAATCCGAACTTAGAGGCGAATATTAATATCCAAACGTCATAAAATATTAAACTCCCAAAGTAGTAGTCTGGTACTGTCTGGTAATAAAAAAAGAAAACCAACAACGCAGAATGTCTGGTTATGAAACCTCATGTCCACGGCCGAAAGAACCATTTTTCAATATACCCTCCTCCACCCACCACCTTTCAATGTTGCCAAGCGCCTTACCACCATGTGAAGTAGTCCCGATGGAAAATATTCTTCACTCTGAGGCCATTGAATTCTTGGTCCACCACAAGAGTAACTTCCTAACCGTTTGCCCTCGACCACCATGCGTGCCTTGTGGGCTCGTCCATTTCATTGAACTGCTCAGAGCAGCACTCCAGGATCAGAGATAGGACTAGCGAGGTGCACCTGAGGTGCCTTTCGCCTGAATCGTCTCTGCAGTTGATGCCAGGGCTCACCCACGTTGGTGTCCCGTCAGCTCTTCCTGTGAGAGAAAGAATGGTCACCGCCAATCGGGCAGGGAACTGCACGCGAAGGAAGATGATGTCAACGTCATATAAGTAAGTAATATCTCAATTACTACTTTTTCATTAAAAAAATTATCTCAATTACTGTCTGACGTACCAGTCGATGTCGGGAGCGATACATTTCTCCTTCTTCCGGGAGCTGAGAGAGTCGAACAAGCGCGGGGGGAGGGTGTGTCAAGGTGGTGGTAGGCCATCTTGTTCGTAACTCCGTCATCCCGATCGGCATGTTAATGGCAGCGAATCTAGAAAATGTGCACCTAAATTTTACTCGCATATAACTAGATTATAACCTCACGTATATAACAAGTATACTAGTGACTTACTGGTGGTAGTATTCGGCAAACAAGTAATTGTACTCCCCTACTATTATGTCCGATGAGTCCGTTGGGTCGAGGAAAATGTCAGATGCATCCACAGCCCCATACCCCTCCAACAAGTCTAGTTCCATAATGTATATTGTCAACACATTGTATGTTACAGGAAGTTGCATTTCTACATAGGTGAAGCGGAATACATGGATCCTTCGTGACCTTCATGGCCGTAAACGCGAGTATGACGGGACCCTCCTCCTCCATATCCCTTAGCCTAGTAAGCGTAACGGCCCCGGGATCTGTGAGGTCGTCCTCTGGCGCCTTAACCCATATGGGGGGTTCTCGTGTGGTAGGATTCCTTTCAATGAGTAGCCAATCAGCCGCCGCCACCCCGTACTAGTTTGTCCCCTCTTTGATAGCCTTCACTCGTCCAACCACGTCTGTGTTGACCATACGTATATCGTAATGGTTATCTGTGTACTTTATTTCAAAGACTACGACGAATATAATTCTTGTACTGACTTACCCACGTACTGGATGTCGTTACCCTCGTGGTCTGGGAGGGACCCGATATGGACAGACTTGAACCCCAGAACACCTTCTCTCATCCCCATCCACTTTGAGCCTCTCTCCCTCCTCGATCGACATGACGCTGGGTGAGCCGGAAATCAACCGCGCTGGTAAGTTATACTATTTCTATATCACTTACATGTTCCTGTTGGGTTTAACACGATTCTTGCTTCTCGAATGCAGTGGTCGAATCAATATTGGCACGATTAGTACGTAACAAACAGCCGGTGGACGAGTTCGAGTATGACTTCCATGAAATAAATTGTTACTGTGGTGTTCGGTCTTCTCGTCGAGTATCTCATGACCCTCCAACCACTGGTAGGAAATATTTTGGGTGCGGGAACGACCAAAAAGGGTGTGGATATTTCATCTGGTTCGAAGACAAGGTAGCAGCCATAGACGACAAGGTTGCCCTTGTCAGAGCCTTAAATGATAAAATCGCACTCATGTCCGCGGTTGACTTGTTAGAGTCTCAAAATCGAGGTCTGTCCGACGAAAATCGAGATTTATAGTCCACGCTGGCACAGGTTAGGACGGTTGGCCAAGTGCATGACGAAGGTAGCAGCACAAATAAGGCTGATTGCGTTTACGAAGATCTGCTGACGACTCTTTCTGAAAGGGTGGCGAGGGTTGAGAAATTCATAGAGAGTCTGAAGTAATGGATCTACATCGTAATATTTACTAGTGTCGTATTGCATGTTAACTGTTACTGTATCCAACTGCTACCTGTTGTTCATTTCAGTCGTACCTGTATTATTACCCCATGGGTTTTCATTTCAGTCGTATCCAACTTTTTTTGTTCCCGATGATTTTTTGTGTCTCCTAACTGTTATGACTTTCGCTTTTACCGTCGCCTAATTATTACCCCAAGTGGGTAAACCTAACTCATTAATACCATTGTTACATCTAATCCTAGTTGGTACAACTAACTACTTAACGCCGTCAACTCTTTACTTCAATGAGTTTACAACCACCACATCTATGCCCTTTATTGAGACGTTGAAGAGAACAGACCAAAGAACATCCTCCCTTTATTGTAAACCATAGTTTGTCGTTGCTGATCGTCGGCCCAAAAGACATCCACAAGGAATCCTCTGACCACAGTGGACGCCAATGTCGAACTCATCCGTTGCAACGAACATACACCAGCAAACAAGTAACTCATCACGAGGTATGCCCTACCGTAACTCCCCGCCATGATTAATAATTTGTTTCGTCTGTTGCTATACATTTACCCCCTCCCAACTCCGATTTATTGTGTAGATGCATGGGGTGTAATCGCCATGTGTGATTGCGGGCTCTCGGCGAAGGTGTACCCCATGGAACCAAGTTTGCTTGCTTGTTCATCCCCACACAGGCACTACCTAGGGTGTCCTCAGATAGAGGGTAAATGCCAGATGAGAACGTGGTGCAAGGTCCAAGAGAGAGCTCCGGTAGAGAGTGAGAATCCAACTGCGTATGACGAAATGGTTGTTCATGAAAACGACAACTATGCGAGAATGGATGATCTAATTAAAGAGATTGACCGTCTCAAGTACAAGATTCAGGATTTAGAGGGTTTCATCCAACGAAATCCATAAAATAGTTTCATATTGATAGTAATTGTACCGTAATGCATATGTAATTGTATTTTATTATTATAAGTGAAAGTATTGAAGTTGAAGTTACGTTGACTGAGTCAGCCTTCACCAAACATACTGGCATTAGATTCATTACGTCCCTCGAGCGTACCTATACTGAACCATAGGTGTACTTCTGACGAACCACCTTTTTACGTCAACCATTGGCGCAATGAATGAGTTTAGGTGGTGGTTCCACCAACTTGCAAACAGTTCATTAACTCTCAGTCAATGATGCGCACTTAAAAACCCTGTTCGGTTGGATGTATTTTCGTCCACACACTGAACATTTACAAAATATTTTTTCAAACCGTAATGGACGAGACGGCTTCCTCCCAAACCTCCCGCATGACCCCATAACACTTCGAGGTATGGTACATGGGCAAAGCATGTGGACATGTATTGTTTTTTTTTCCATGCCATCTTCTGACTATATGTCTTGTGCTATTCATGGTTAGAAGACTGCATTGTAACCCCGATGTGCGATTGTGGCCTACCCTCTAAGCTGCTACCTGTGGAACCGAAAGCAGCCGGTGAGTACACCCCTTTCAAGTACTACATGGGGTGCCCCCAAGAAAGTCGGGAGGTGTCGGATGTCCATGTGGTGCAAAATGCAGGAACGGGGTGCAATGGAGCCTAGCGGCGTCGTAGTGTTCGATGAAATGGTCATGGTACACCAACAACAAGAGGAACGAATTGAAGAACTGAAGGAGGAAATCGCTCGTCTGAAGGTTGAGGTAGCCAAGTTAATGGCATACTACAACGATTAGGACTGATGCCCGAAAGGCACAACTGTGTTCCTATATTAAATAATTGTTGGTGAAAGTCCTGGTCTGTATTTGAACTTAACTAATATATTACCTACTACGAACTTGGGATTAACCTGTCTGTTACCCATAGTATACATCATATTCGAAATAACCAATGCGGTACTCGCAGTAGTACCAATGGGCACCGCATTGGTTATACCCAAAAGAATAGGTAGCGGCATCTAACAAAATAGCAGAACCTTAATCTTCTTCAATCATCAATAACCGCACTCTGTTGGGAGCACAAGAACGGGGTCAGGTCCAGCGGGTTTGATGTGCTCCCCGGGAAAGACGATATAGACTCATAGGCCACCCTCTCTTCTGCTAGCTCACGTATCGCATTCTCCCTTGCTGCCAGCTTTTTGCACTTGTTCTTCTCTTTGCTCCGTCGGATTTCTGTGTTCACCTTGTACCTCTGTGTGTTCTTACTCGGCTTTGGCATCTGCGGAAACTTAACAGCAATCTCCGGCATCCTTTGTTGCTCTCCGGTGACTGGAGTAGATGACGAAGGATTCGTGTGAGCAGATGGCTGGTCAATCGGCTGGATTGGTATAGTGAAACCGTTTTGGAGGAGGTTTGTTAGATCCTCCACGTCCTTGTTGGCGTACGATAACAGCATCTATGCGTGCTTGCTCAACAGACGGCAAAGTATCTCCTCCCGGTACGAAATCCTAACCACTGCACTGAACAGAGGATGCAGGGTGCACTACAACAGACGAACGATTTAGTGGCAGGCCGCGTCGTGCTTTGTGGCAGGCAGCCTGCCACTAAACACAGTGCTTACTCGCAGGCGGGGCCTGCCACTAAGCACGACGCGGCCTGCGAGTAAAGCAGCTGCGAGGAAGCCCAACACGTGGCAGGCCCCGCCTGCGAGTAAGCTACTCGCAGGCAGGTGGTTAGTGGCAGGCGCCTGCCACTAAGCTTAGTGGCAGGCAGGTGGTTAGTGGCAGGCGCCTGCCACTAAGCTTAGTGGCAGGCCATTGGTTAGTGGCAGGCGCCTGCCACTAAGCTTAGTGGCAGGCGCGTGGTTAGTGGCAGGCCGCCTGCCACTAAGCTTAGTGGCAGGCGGAGGTTAGTGGCAGGCGCCTGCCACTAAGCACTAAACCCACATTCTCTGTTCCACCAGTCCAATTCCGGTCGGAATTACCAATTTTCGTCAGAATATGCATTCAAAGTTAATTCTATTGGGATGGTCGATTCCGTCTGAGTCAAAAGGGAATTAAGTGATCAAAATTTTTCTGGTGGAATTAAATGTGAGTTCGAAATTGCGTTAATGATCTATCTGTTGATGGGAATGAAATTGTGTTCAGAGTTGTGGATTCATTTGGGAAAAGAAACAAACATTGATCTTACCCAAAATGAAAAAACCCAACTATCATTTGCAGAGAACTGGGTTGCATTTGATAGAAATAGGAGAAAAGAAAAGAATTAGAGAAGAATATACATACACATTTATATTATATATATCAGATTTAGCGTTGTATGTACATAGAGAGAGATTACACCAGAACAAAACAAGAAGAAAGCTTGACGAATGAATAATGATATGGCGATAGGATAGGACATAGGACTAGGAGGAAGAGCCTATTGCAAATGCAGCATGTTCCTTGAGTTGGTTGGAGGAGGGAAGCTGCGGTGGTTGATGATCGGCGTCTTGGTGAGCGGAATCCTGAATTCTCCCGAGGACCTCGTTATAGACCTCGAGCTTTTGCCTGTGGTGGCGAGGATTGGCGAGGGAGAAGGAGTCGGCCGCTCTGCTGCCGCCGCCGATTGGCTGTCTCCGAAGCGGAGAATCAGAGGAGAGAAACAGAAGGAAGAGCTAGGAGGAGGAAGCTTCAAGGTAGAAGACCTAGCTGAGTAGAGTAGGAACGATCTGGCATAGTGGCGGTGTGGATGAATGAATCCCGAAAGAAAGAAAGAAAGAACCGGGAAGAGGGAAAAAGGGTGAAAAAGCAGAGAGGAACGTTGGAGCAGACAGGTTGTGCTTAGTGGCAGACAAGCTGCCACAAGCTAGTGGCAGGCCGTGCTTAGTGGCAGGCCACCTGCCACAAGCTAGTGGCAGGCCGGGCTTAGTGGCAGGCCGCCTGCCACAAGCTAGTGGCAGGCCGGGCTTAGTGGCAGGCCGCCTGCCACAAGCTAGTGGCAGGCCGTGCTTAGTGGCAGGCCACCTGCCACAAGCTAGTGGCAGGCCGTGCTTAGTGGCAGGCCGCCTGCCACAAGCTAGTGGCAGGCCGTGCTTAGTGGCAGGCCGCCTGCCACAAGCTAGTGGCAGGCCGTGCTTAGTGGCAGGCCGCCTGCCACAAGCTAGTGGCAGACAGATGGCGTCTGCGAGTAAGCTCAGGCGCCTGCCACTAAGCTACTCGCAGACGGCCCCGTCGCCTGCCACAAAATCATCTTTTTCTTGTAGTGGTGATATATCGCTCAGACTCCACCTGAGAAATACTGCATGGAATGCCGGCCAGGACTCTGAAGAAACCGGATCTTGCAAGCCGAGTCCACCGCTTCTTTATGTACCTCTCTTGTAGGCCACGGAAGGCCACGTGTCCATTACAGCCCTGCACGAACATCACTAGCAAACAGTGACGGCATAGCAACCCCATTGTATCCCAGTACTTACATACGCACGATACCTCCCCGGTGTGTGTGTTTGCCGTCACAACCCTACCGTCGAGTCTCTCATTTCTATCAGGTTTGTACACGGTGATTTTGATGACAGTTCCTACCGTGGTCTGGCCAGCACTGTCCATATTGTACTCTTGTATTCGTCCGTATTATTCTTGGAACATGGTGAATATCTTTGGGGTGTACACTACCGCGGCCCTCTGCGCGATGTCGCTGTATTCGAACACGACCTATGGCTTTGAGTTTCTGGACTTAAATTCTTCATTCTGCTCTGCCTCTCTTCTGCTACGCAACATCCTGCAGAAGAATTACAAGTAAGTTATCCAAACGCAAGTTCGTGTACGGTATACTATCGAGACAGACCAGGTTCGTCATAAGTAAAGGTTTAGTATCGTACCGGTCGAAATGGGGAAAAAACTCCACTAGGCTGTGGTTCGGCTGCAGGAAACCCTGAAGCACTGAATTGGTTGACTCAACAAGTTGTGTGGACACCATACCAGCGGTGTAATGGTTCCTCACCCATGCCGACGACCACTGCTCACGGAATCGAAGGATGTACTTGCACCATTGGTGGCCGGTGGGCCCATATGACGGGAAACACACGGATCATTACATCCCATACGTCATCGAACTCTTGTTCGTTGTCCACGTCATAACAAGCACAAGGAACTTCCTCACAAAATCTTGCGTGAACAAGGTGCTCAGGTTCCTCCTCGCGTTTTGAAGAACGTGGAAGGTGCATAGACCGTGGAACGTCTTGGGGAGGACTTCCTTCACAGCTGTTGCCATGGCACTGTCCTGGTCAGTAAATATGGTTTCCGGAGCGACCCCATGCATGCATCGGAGAAACTCCTTGAACAGCCACACAAACGATGGTATTGTTTCATCGTAGAGGAGGGCAGCCCCAAATATCACTCCTTGATGGTGGTGGTTGAATCCCACGAAAAGGGTTGTGGCACAACAAATATTGCAACTAGCTTAGCATGTTGGGTTCAAATAAGCTAAACATACGGTCAAAAAAAATAATGCTTGTTAATGTAAGAACTAACCCAGGGGTCGATAGTGCTTGTTCGTTCGGTACGTGGTATCGAACGTGATGGCATCTCTGAAGCACGCGTAATCGTCCCTCATGCGCTGGTCCACCCAAAAAATGTTGGTCGAGTTCTCTGCCTGGTCAGCCTCAATCTCGTGCCAAAATCCAGGTTCTGTCTTCGACTTCTCGCGCAGATACTCGGAGATGGCGGTTGCCTCACCATGCAACATGTGCTTTTGCGGCGCCTGGATAGGTAGTTCCTATGATCGACCTTGGTGCAGCCCACATTCTCCGGTCCTCCCTTCACGCCACAGAGTACCTCAAACGATGACTTCAGGCTTATGCCCGCATCGGCGTTGAGCTCCATGATCGTTGCAGCCACCTCGGTTACTTCCCTATTGGACTTCATGTAGTGGCTGTCCTCCTTAGGGTTCAGTTGATGGTTGTGATCGTCGACCCAGCGTACGATGCGGTATACTCCTCTGACCTCGTCGAGGTGGAACACGGTAATCACCGAGCATCCAATTCTTGTCTCGGGTTTTTTCACAGTTGGTTGTGTCCTCGCCACTGGGTCCTTCACTGTTTTCCCAACGACGAACTTGGGCTTCTGATTTCCCTTCGATCGATACCCGTGCCTCGTGCACACATACTGGACATGCTTCAGTCTTCCGTGATTGTTCGTGTTCCTACGAGATTTCTTTCGACTATCAATCCTATAACTGAAGCTGTGGGAAATTGCGTAGTTCTTGTAGAACTGTTCAGCATCCTCGTCGGTTGGGAACTCCAGTTGCGGCCACTCCTCCACATCATTCGGACCTATCTCTTTGGCTACAAAGGAAAACACAAAGTATCACACACCCACCATAACAGGGCAAGAATAACAAAACAGGGCAACCATTAACAGCGATCAATAACAGGGCAACAAATAATAGACAATCCGTAAACACTAAACATTACATAATCATAGGATGTCTGTTAGATCCGACAATTACTCCAACTTTACTGCACATATACCAGGGCTTCCTCAGATTGTGAACCCTAATTGCCTAGCTGGTGGGAAGTCTTAAATATAGCAATAAATTGAGCAATAAATGAACCCTAATTCCTAAACCACGTACATTCAATAAATATGCTGCCCCATGCATGGAATGTATTGTATTGTTTTCCCCCATAAACCCTAAAGAAGGAACCAAACACACGCCCGCGATTGGCCAACATAATCTCGCCATGGCGGACCCACCCGTCCAAAAACATGACTCATGCCTTACTAGATATGTACTCAACATACATTGGACGTTTACTAAGTATTAATTAGGCCTTTACTAAACGGGTGTCTGAAATTATGCAAGATCCCAGGTCACCTCTGCACATTCTTTCATGTATCCCTCATAAACAAACAAAGAACTTGGTCATAAAGTTGAGGAATCTAATCTTTTTGGGGGCCACCGCAAACCCTAAAAGTCTAAGGAGAAAGTCAGATGGAAAGGAACAGATGGATGAGGAACTGAAAAGGAAGAGAATATATGTATGTTTTCACCTTTTCCCTCCACTTCGTCATTGTTATTTTCATCATCTGAAGGCTCCTCGTTCAAGTCAAACCCACCCCTTGCTTCTTCCTCGTCGATTTCAATGGGATCAACCGCGTCGATTTGAATGGGTTGATCCTCTTCAATGGGTTCATCCTCCTCGATTCTTATGGGTTGTTGAGGAGATAGTCCTTGTAGCTCATCTCCATCGTCTCCATCGTAACTACTAAGGAACCCTAATCCTTGTACCGATAACAGATCGTGGAAGCTCAAGTCTTCCACCCTTGTCGTGGTGAAATCGATGATGTCGTTTAGCTTGTTCGAGTCCATGGTGAATACGACGGCGGGTTCAAGAACAAAGGAAAGAGCTTGGTAATGAAACAGAAATTAACTTTTCAATATATCTACCCTAAACCCAAACAATACCTAAGCTAAGCTAAGGTAAAGCAATAATCGAAAAAAGTATTTACAGCTGTCCAACACTCATAAACTTTCCCGCCTAAACACTTTAATCGAAAATATCCCGCCCACCGAGTTGAGATATTCCCGCCAAATGCATTCTCGGCGTATACGGGCCAGACCGTATACGGTTTCGTATACGCCACTTTTCATTTAATTTTATTACTTTAATAATTGTTAAATGAATTACTGGCGCGGGGCCCACAGCTGACAGCCGCTGACACCGGGCCCGCGAAACTCTTCTCTCCTCCCAGTCGTTGATGGCATCCGACGGCTCTGAAGGGGCGCCCGCCGCGGCGGCCGAAATAGAGGGCCAGCACCGAAAAAAAATTGGTTTCTCCCTCGATACCCAACAGTTAGTGCCTACTTCCCCTGCCCACACTATCCTACATGCACACCCTTCTGAAGTCGTCAGTCCTCTGCAGAAAGAACACAACCCCCAAAATTTTACTGTCATCCACCATGAAACCAATTCACTCAACCCTAACGGAACTAGGATATGGAAACCCAAAACCAACCCAGCCTCTTCAAAAAGCCCAACCTTACAAAACACTTTCTTGGATTTAAGCCCATCGCTTCTACATAAACCAAATAACATCAAAATCCTTAGAAGCCTTGCCCGATACCACTCTAACTTAGATTATGAAGATATCATCTCCATGCCAATTCCGACCCTAAAAAGACATCTGCTGGAAATCAATGTGCAACATATAACTGAAACAGTTCAAAGACTACACCCCCTTCACCATTGTTCATCCCAGACCCGACCAATCCTCTCGATTCCCAACTACCAGAAATAGAAACTAACCGTTGGGGATGGCAAGATATCTGTGGCAAGAGGAAAGAGGATAGGCTGATGCTTCAGGGAAATGAAAAAAGGAAGAAGGAACTAGGACATGAAGCCTTTATACTGGACGATAATGGGAGGATGGGTGAATCAGGAACGTTTGTGTTTGGGAAGAGCAGTCACAGATTATTACCAAAAAAATTCAAATCAAAAGCAGCTGCAAAAAGAATTGAGACAGATTGGGAGGTAGAAGGTGAATCAGAGGAAATGATAATCTGAGGCGGTGGTGGCAAGCCTATTGCCACCGAACCAATCATGTTAATTAGCTGGAACTGTAGAGGAGCGGGACAGTCCTCTACAGTTCAGTACCTACGAGACCTAATTCGTAAGAACTGTCCCACCATAGTCTTTCTAATGGAAACAAAACAACCAAGAGAGACTATGGAGACACTGAGGAGGAAATTGAAGTTCAGTAACGGCTTTTATATCGACCCAGAGGGAAGATCGGGTGGCTTAGCCCTATGGTGGATTCAGGATGTAAGGATGCAGATTGTGGTTGCAACGAAGAATTACATAGAAGTGGAGTGGCAAGATGCTTCTCGTATGAGAATGACTTTCGTTTATGGGGCTCCGAGAAGAGAGGATAGGAAAGAAGTGTGGGATGAAATCTTGGTTGTCAATAGAGGAATCAACCAACCGTGGTTCCTGATTGGAGACTTTAATGCTGTTAGAAGGTTGGAGGAGAAAGAAGGTGTCAACCCACCAAATGCTTCAGCAATTAGAGAGTTTAATGACTTCATAAACATGGCGCAAGTAATGGAAGTTGAAAGTCAAGGGACTCAGTTTACTTGGACAAACAACCGAGAAGGAAAGCTGGTTCGGCAGAAGCTTGATAGGGCGATGTGCAATGCGGAGTGGAGAGAATTATTTCCGAAAGCTTATGTAATGAACAACCCGATTGCAGCGTCAGATCACGGACCATTGGTTGTTGTCGAAGAACCAGAAGTAAACAGAAAAAGACGGGGCTTCAAATTTGAGATTGGTTGGATGGAAGAGGTTTCATATAAGGAACAGATTGGAAGGGGATGGCAGCTTGGTCAAAACACTAGCGAGAAGCTTAAGAATTGTGCAACAATTCTATCTGATTGGAAGAAGTCTACAATTGGAAATAATCAAGGCCATATTGATGGACTTCTCAAAGACCTGGACGACTTGATTAACATGCCAGCAAACCATTTCAGCCAACCAGCTTATGATCAAATTCAGAAAGAGTTAGCTCGGAGATGGAACATTCAGGAAAAGTTTTGGGCGCAGAGGGCAAGAAACAATTGGCTCAACCTGGGGGACAAAAATACTCGTTTTTTTTCACAATTCCACTCTACAGATAAGGCAGAGAAACACCATAAACACACTAAAAAATGAGAGAGGAGAGTGGATTGAGGATCAAGTGGAGTTAGAATCCCACATCAAAGATTTTTTCCACTCCCTGTTCACTGGAACAAGGGAGGTAACAGACTTTTCTTTTTTGCAGGAACATCCAATATCGGTTACGGAGGAAATGAATCAAAAACTTACCAGGCATATCACATGGGGAGAAATTAAAATAGCTGCATTCCAGTTGGGAGCTACTAAGGCACCAGGGCCTGACGGATTTCCAGGGAAGTTTTTCCAAGATCATTAGGATTTGGTGGGTGGGGAAGTTTGCTCGGAAGTTGCGTCTTTCTTCACCAATTCTGAAATGCCAAGTAAATGGAACGATACGGTCATCACGCTTATCCCAAAAGTGGCACACCCGGAAACTATAACGCAGTGCAGACCTATTAGTGTGACAAATTTTCGAATGAAGATCATATCCAAGGTGTTATCAAATAGACTCAAACCAATGCTTCCAGGTATGATCTCTGAGTTACAGGCTGCTTTTACTGGGAATCGAGCTATACAAGATAATGTGATTGTTGTTCATGAGGTGATTCATAAACTTAGGACAAGAAAAAAGGCAAGAATTTTTGACTTCCTGCTCAAAGTTGACATGTTTAAAGCCTACGACAGAGTTTCTTGGGATTTCTTGTTTATGACTATGAAGACTATGGGGTTTAATGATATTTGGATTGGCTGGATTAGAGCTCTTATTACTACAGTGAGATTTGCAGTATTGATTAACGGATCCCCCACGGAATGGTTTCACCCGACGAGAGGACTTAGACAGGGAGACCCTCTATCCCCCTTCTTGTTTATTATTGTGTCAAACATTCTATCTTTCATGCTGCAACAAGAAGTCTCAAGGGGGTTGATAAAGGGAGTTAGGCTCAACAATTCTTGCCCGGTTCTCCACCACGTTCTCTTTGCCGATGATACCGTTCTCTTTGGCAAGGCAACACAATGCGAAGCAAACAACATTAATCTGATCCTGTCAAGATACTGCAGAATTTCAGGGCAGAAGGTGAATGGTAGCAAGTCAGCCATCTTCTTCTCGGCCAATACGCCAACAGAACGACAGAGAGAGATTGTTGGAATTTTAGATGTCAACATTGATGCCTCGTTGGGGTCGTATTTGGGGGTTCCTACGGAGTGGGGAGTTACGAAGAAGGAGACGTTTAAATATATTCTCGAACGACTCTCGACAAGGGCTCAGTCTTGGAAGAGTTCGATGTTATCACACGGTGGACGAGAAGTGATGATAAAAGCTATCCTCCAAGCTATCCCGACATACGTGTTTGCGTGCTTTAAATTACCGATCTCACTCATAAAAAAGATGGATTCCATCCTTATGAATTTTTGGTGGGTTGGGGATGGAAATAGAAAATCAATACACTGGATTGCTGCTGATAAGGTTACTTGCGACAAAGATATGGGAGGCCTCGGATTTAAAAGTTTCGGGGAGTTTAATAGGGCTTTTCTAGCAAAGGTGGCGTGGAAGATCCTCTTACAACCAGATGCGCTCTGGGTAAGGCTCCTGAAGGGTTTATATTTTCCTAGAATTGACTTCGTTAAGACACCACGGCATTACCGACCATCTTGGCTTTGGACAAGTATCTTAGAAGGACGTATCGCTCTCCTACATGGTCTGCGGAGGAATATAGGAAACGGAAGAACAACAATGATTAATGACGCCTGGATTCCTGATGCAAGTAACTTTAGGTGCCCGATTGATCCTTTATTGAACTGTTGTGTATCAGATTTTATTCTGCTCCCGCAGAGATGTTGGGATGAACTGAAACTTCGGTCAATGTTCTCCGATGAAACAGTAAGACAGATCTTGCTTATTCCAATTGGGCTGAGTGATCTTGAAGACCGTTGGGTGTGGCATCATGACGGGAAAGGGAAATTTTCTGTTAAATCCTGCTATAAGATCTTGAAACAACAGGGAAATCAGGAAGGAAATGGCCTTAACAATCCTCGGACCAAGTTTTGGCGATGGCTATGGAAATTAAATCTGCCCCCGAAGCTGAAATTCTTTCTATGGCGGATTAGTCACGATGATTTAGCCACGAAGGTTAACTTGGCTAAGAGAAAATGCTCGCCTACTACTGTGTGCCCAATCTGCTGCCAGCAGGACGAAGACCAAGCTCATTTGTTCTTCTTCTGTAACAGAGGACCCATGCTATGGAGTCAGACCTTACCTCATGTCCCTGGAATTGAAGAGGGTGAAAGAATCAGAGATTGGCTGGAAAGAATGGGTAGAGTATGTACCCAGGAAGGGATGATTGAGATTTGTTTCATCTTGTGGACTATTTGGAAATACCGAAACAAGGTAATCTTTGAAGGAAAAGATTCTACTATTGAGACATCAATTTTTCGGTATAGGGCAGAAGTTTCTGAATGGAGTATTCATAGAGCCCGTGTTGAGAACTCGACAGTAACGACGGCTTCGGGTCAGCAAATTCTTCTTACCTCCCAAACCCCTATGGTCTTCCAGAAAAAGATCATGTGCGATGGCGCTTTCCAAGCGGATATCCGGTACGGGGCTTATAGAATCATAGTTTATGACTCCGAGGGCAGAGTGGTGGATGGCAGAGCTCGAAGTTTCTTTTGCAGAACACCTTTATGCGCAGAAGCCCTTGCGATTTTGGAGGCAGTGTAGATTGCAGCGTCGGATCAGGTTGATACTATTGTCCTAACTGATAGTAAGTCTATTGTCTTAGCCTTGGAGAACCATAAAGATGACTGGCCATGGGAAGCTGAGGCTTTATTGCTAAATCAAGCAAGTTATGGAAACCAGGTCTAACATACATGTTATTTGGGTGAGACGGGACGAGATCAGAGAGGCAGATCGTGTTGTGAAGTTGGCTAGAGATAACTGTCTTCCCTTGAATTGGGTGGAGCTTTTGTAGTTGTTCAGGTTGATGTTGTTGGTTATCTGTAGGTTCAAAGCTGCTGAGAGTCTTCTTGTTTTGAACTCTTTTTTTTTTTGTCGGTGCTCTTGATTTAATGAAATCAGCCTTATTATAAAAAAAAAGAAATTATGATGAGAATGGCAGCGAAAAATTTTAGAAGGCAAGTAATGGTAGTTTTGATTAATAGTGATGTCAACTTTTGAGATGGTAGTGAAATGGGCAATCGAAAAAACCCAAAAGACATAACATAGCGAGATGGTTGTGAAATGGGCAGCCGAAAAAAGAACCAAAGAAATAGAAGAGTGTTGATTGATTAATGGACATAATGCGTAGCACACAAGAAAAATAATTGTGGAATAATGACAGGAGGGGCGAGGCTGTTTTGCAACGTCAATTATGATGAGAATGGTACAAGCCCATAAACTTTACCCTCATAACTCACAAACCCACCCAACACAAGATGACCCACAAAAGACTACTCTAAAAAATCTATGCTCCAAGTCTTAAATACTTTAATGGAGGAAAGAAAATACTATTCATTTAATAGTAACTCCATTCTCCCTTTATATATAGAAATATATAGAAATTTTGGAATAACGTGGTATTTTGAAAAAGGAATAACCGAGAGGAATAACTCTCTGCCTAGTTGTTGATTCACCCCCAAAATCTCGTTACTCTTTCGGCCTTAATAGCCCAACCCTCTCATTTTATTTTGTCTTTTTAGGCTTAAATCAACGAGGCCCAGAGGAAAGGCCTCAACAGTTCTCTGATGATCTAAGAATGAAGAAGAAGCGAGGAGCGTTGGAGCTCTTGAATAAGAACATAGATGGCATGATTGGTTGTTACCAAAAGTATAGGAAAGGCCTCAACAATGGGTAAAGACAAAATTGAATGACAATGAGTACTCTATCGATGTTAGGGTTGAGTGGTGTGAATGGGGAATGATGGAAGGAAGGATAAGAGGTAAAACCTAAATCGATTTAATTTGATTGTGAATTAACCAGAATAATGGTTGAACCAGGTCGGTTCTTTCAATTCAATTCAAATGAAGGGATGTGTTCTTTCATGAACCATCGTGACTCTTTGTCACACCCTTCTATGTCCTATAAATTCAGCCCTCCTCCTTCAATTGAGCACATGCATTAGAGAAGGTATTTTACAGAAGTTTGGAGACGAGGTTTTTAATGCAATTTTCGTATCGGTTTTTTTCAAAGAAAAGACATTGTCGAGTTGTGTGGTTCACACCGCCACTACAAAAAACCAAGCGTTTAGCGTCGGTTAAAAAAGGACGTGAAATGTAGCGACGCTAAATTTTAGCGTCGGTTAAAATAAACCATGACCAACGCTAATAATGAGTTGACCGAAAGGGTTCGCTGACCAACCCAATCTTTTTTTGTTTTTAACATTCATTTTTTATTTTTCTTTTCAGATTTGGTCACTCCATTTTCCAGTTATGCAACTTGGTCACTTAGATTTATTAGGTCATCCTTTTGGTCACTTAAATTTATTATGTCAAACCCGTGATGGTGCTGGCGGCGGCGACGGCGGATGGCTGGGGAGAAACAGAGAAGAGGAGAAGAAGAGGAAGAGGAAGAAGAGTAAGAAGAAGAAGATGGATCTGGAGATCTGGAAAATGAAGCAGAGGAAGAGGAGAAGAAGAGGAAGAAGAAAAAGGCTGGAAAAGGAAGCAAAGGAAGAGGAAGAAGAAGAAGGCTGGAGGAGGAAGAAGAAGAAGGCTGGTCAGAAAATGAGAAAAGGAAGAAGAATGCTGGAGGAGGAAGAAGAAGACGGCTGGTCAGAAAAATGGAAGAGGAAGAAGAAGGCTGGAGGAGGAGGAAGAAAGAGGAAGAAGAAGAAGAAGGCTGAGAGAGATGAGATTAGGGTTAGGGTGGCGGCTGAGAGGTTTAAATATATACGTGATTTAGCGCCGGTCGGTAACCGACGCTAAAACATGTCGGTAACCGATGCTAAAGCTGGTTGGCTTCGTTTCTGACCCAAAACCAAATTTAGCGTCGGTTCTTGGTCAGTTTTAGCGTCGGTCGCTTATCGATCGACGTTAAACCCTTGGTTAAACGCGAGTCAAGGGTTTAGCGTCGGTTTCTAATGCGCGTTGTTGCGTTTATCGATCATTGGGGTTTGATGTACTGCTGTGCCAATGAGGTAAATCCGTTCTATCATGGGAGGAATGATTCCGTAACCTTGGATATCGTGAGGGAAATAACGTTCCTTAAGGAGAAAACCGTAAATTCGGTTGGCTCGGATTTGTTATGTTGTCTTTGCATTTGATTTCATGTTCATGTTTGATTTTAAGTGTGGTTTACTACAATGTTTTATTTAAAACATGAGTGATCACACTGTTACAAACAATGTAGTCAAAATCCCGATTTTAATCTTAAAATCTTACGATTTTACGATTTCACTGGTCTCTAACGATCTTGATTCCACGCAAAATCTATGGGTCGTAAAATCTAGTACAATCTCGATCAAAATCTTAAAATCATATAAAATCAATGATTTTTCTTGTATTTTACGATTTCACTTTCTATGAGAAATTACTAGTTTGTACAACTACAGATAAGTCAGAACAAAGACAATTAAATTAAATTGATTTTTTTAAAATTTTAATTAATTAAGTTAGAAGTTATTACTAAGAAGTGTCTAAAATCTAATTATTACTTCCTCGAATGACCGCTTAAGAGCCGACATTCTCTCTTTTTTCTTATCTAGACTTTTCAAAGTTGTGTAATGATCTTCTTATTCTTAATATGTTGTTGACTTAAATGTTTCGACAGTAGTTCATAAAATCTTACGATTTTACGATTAAAAACTACGATTCCAATTTCACTCATATTTTCGATTTCATGTGGAATCACAATTTTGACTACATTGGTTACAAACACCAAATTTGAGTGACCACGAATTTATTCACCCTATATTTTGGTTGCATTGGGAATTATATTTAAATTAGTGGTCCTAGGCATATATAAATCTAGGGGTGGGCAACGGTGCGGTTTGAACCGAACCGCATTGATGGAAATCCGCAGGAACCGCACCGTATATATTGCGGTTCAAACCGCACCGCATTCATATTCGATTCGGTTCAAACCGCACCGCAATATTTGTGGTTTCGGTGCGGTTTAAACCACAAACCGCAAAAACAAAAATAAAAACATAGTTAATACAAATCCTTACATCCTTAAATCCACAAATCCTTAATGTTAGTCTCAAATCCCATAATCTCTAGTTTCAACAATTGATAAGAAATGAATAAAAAGTCGATAGATGTCTGATACGAAACCATAGCAATCCCCGAACCATACATATTACTGGCGGAGTTCAGCCTTCTTCCTCTGCCACAGCCTGACAACCAAATCAGATCCCAAATATTCAGGATAAACGCATGTACAGCATCAAACAATACAGTTCAAACATGTACAGTTCAAGCATGTACAGCATCAGATAAACATGTACAGTAAACATGCAACAATATCTCAAACTCGTGCAGGTCTTTAAACAGAGCAAACATGTATTAAGGAAACACGTACCTAAACCAGTTCCTGATTCTCAGTCATAAGAAGATGAAAGAGAGATGCATTTACAGACATGAAGAAGCTTTCTAACAGGATGCAGGAGGGATACCTGAAACAGGGATATCAGTTGGAGCCATAAGGCTGGAACTTCACTGAATTGACGGATGCTACACTAACAAAAACACACAAACCTTACTAAATGGATCCAAGCAGCTGTATGACCTTGAGATTCCAATGGAATGATGCAAAGCATGATTTCTAAGCATTAGTAAGATACTACACATTCATATACATATACAATAAAGAGAGAAAGAGATAGTAAATAGCATAATTGGCCAAATCTCAACATCTCTAATTCAGCTCAACTAGCTCTGCTTAGAACTAGAAAAATATCATCAATTAATCAAACAAAATGAAGCTCCTCAAGTTGGTTAAAATAAGCGATCAACCTTGATTGAGAAGGGCTTACTAGTACTAGTACTACAGCTAGCAACAGTCTTCATTTCAACAGTATAGTTAAGGATTCCAACAAGGAAATGAAAGACTTCCCACCAACAACTTTGATACAAAGAAACTAACATGACAGCTATGAGTAAGATAGCAAGCTTTAAGACAAAGAATCCAAAACCACAACCCAGTTAATCTCAGTAAGTGAAATGACATATCAGTATCAGTAAGGCAATAATCCGACAAATGATCTCAGTTGCAAGGCAGAACTTGACTCAAGTTTCATATCAGATACCACAAGGCAAAGAGTAGGAAGTAAAAAACAAGGAGGATCCATCTGTGTTGGAAGTAAAATGGCAGAGCATTTGATTGATCATGAGAAACATACTTTTTGTGTTGACAAAGAGGCCAGTGTTGGAGTTGCGTTGCAGTGACAGACATAGGAATGTTAGATGGAGAACCCATTTGAGCAATCTGCAATCAAACACCTATAAGAATCAGAAACATGAACTAAATTCACAAACAATTCACAACTAGAACATGAATATGGCTTAAGGCCTAATTCATGAAGCCTTAATCAGTTCATTGTAACACAACTACGACATTACTAGACCCCTCAGAAGGAAGGCCTTACATCTCCGCCGCTAACGACACACAAACACAGACGCTGTGGGTTCAGATTCAGATAGCTAGAACGAGTCCACCCCTACAATCATTCAGAGGAAGAGAGAGTAATTCCTTACCTGCCTTACCTAGAAACACGGAGACGTGAGCTACATAGTCAGGAGGAAGATAAAAACAAATAGGCGCCGCCACCGATTCCGATTTCCGGAGAATGCAAAAATGTTAAGAGCTGTAAGGAGGGTGGGTTTGTATTTAGGTGAATCAGAAGGGGAGGAAGGCTGGGAAAATTGGTTTAGTTCCTGGCGTCCGACTCCATAATTGTGCAGGTAACGGGAAAAGAAAATTAAATGAGATTTACGGTTGTGTAACGGCCGGCGACAATTGAGTTGGAAGCATGGAGGAAGAAGAAAGACGCTCGGCGATGGAGAGAAGCGGAAGCCGGAGGAGGAAGGAGGAAGTCGCCGTTCCCACCCCTACAATCGAGACTCTCGACTCGACGCCGGAACGGAACCCCTACAGTACAGTCGGCGGCAGTTCAACTCCTAGGCTTGTTTGCACTGCCGCAGTTGGGCTTAATTCAATTAAGTTAATTGGGCTCAAACCCTAACTTTAGCCCATTGATTCATTGGTTTTGATTATGATTTGCGGTTTGCGGTTTGAACCGTCAAATCGCGGTTACGACTCAACCGAACCGCAGACTAAGAGCATGAAAATAAAACCGCACCGCGTATTATTCGTATGCGGTTCGATGCGGTGCGGATAAAAAAAATTGCGGTTCGGTGCGGTGCGGTGCGAGGCGGATGAGTGCCCACCCCTATATAAATCAACAAACGTGAGCTAAGCTTATGTATGCTTCCCCATTATTTCCTCCTCAATTTCCACGAAACATCGATCTGTCCACTCTCTACTCCTCCTCTTTACTTTAATCATTCCCTACTCCTTCCATCCACATACTATTCCACGCCCAGAGTTAAAATCACCTCCAAACATCCCCCGTCGTACCATGGGAAATACCTGCATCGGACGTAGCAATCTGGTCAACCACTACCATACCCCGTCCTCCACTTCTCCAGGTTTCCCAAACTCAAAAATTGGAGGAGGTGGAGGAGGAAACGACGTCGTTCACCAAATTGACCCTAACGTCCACAGCAGCAGCAGCAGCAATAATAATACAGCTGAAACGTCGTCGTTGGGGGATGATAATAATAATAAGACTACTACGGTGATAACTGGACCTTGTTGTCGTAGCCTAAAGATATTCAAGCTAGTGGACTTGAAGAGTGCGACCAGGAATTTCAGGCCGGACACGGTGCTAGGGGAAGGAGGGTTTGGAACGGTGTACAAAGGATGGATCGACCAGAAGACTTTCGCTCCTTCAAAGCCGGCGTCGGAATGCCTGTCGCCGTCAAGCGCTCTAACCAGGACAGCTCTCAAGGCCTCGAGGAGTGGCAGGTAACAATAATTATTTCTCCTTTTTTTTCCTATTCTTTATCGATGACGTGTGTATATATTATATGCTCAACATTATATTATTATTATTATTTAATTATTGATCTCTAATACACTATTCTTCCAAACACATGACCTCAAATTTCATAAGTATAAAAGTTGTGAGAAATTATGTTTTGAGAGATTTTAGGCCTTTATAGCATCGGGTGGCCCAATGAAGTGGTTCGATCTGAAGAATCGAGTGGAATGTATGTTGAGCAAGTGTCTGATGTGGGTCATGTGGCTCGATTTTGTGGTATCTCGCACTACGTATAGAAAATAATAGGGGTGATTATGAGAGGGGTAAGCGTCTAGTATGTGAGAGTGTGGGAGAGAGAAGTGTCGGGGGTTGCCTGTAGGCGTTTTTGGGTCTAGTGCGTATGAGCTAGCTACAGAGTGTACGTCCTAAGGCGTTTAGGTGGGTTTGATGTTGATGATGTATTGTGTGTCACATCAATGTTGTGGCCATGAACTATTTATAGCTTCTCGAGATATCTGGGCCCAGTCGCCACGTATCAACTACTGGTTGATGACCCCGATAGTTGATCTTGACCGTTAAAGGATTAAGGGCCAAGATGGGCTCTCGACACCTAAACCCTAGGTCGGGTGCTTGACTTTTACGGTCCTGGTAGGCCAATGTTGGGCTTTTAGATATTTTTTCCGTTTAGTTCTGGGCTCAAAGGAACCAGACGAATATCTCTTTGTTGAGAATTCCACAATATTGTATTAATATTATTTGTCCTTAGCCAGCTAAAATACTTGAGGTACTAAGTCAATGTCAATGGTTGATCGCGCGTTAAAAGAATGAAATGGGTTTGGAAATTGTCAAAGAGGAGAGGACAGACCAACTATTGAGTTTTTAAGTTTTATTCTAAGAATTGGCATTTTTATTTTTTCTTCGTTTAATAACAAAATATCCTACAAAATAAAAAATAAAAAAGAGAATTAATAGCTATAATTATTGTCAATATTAGTTTTCGGGAGACCCACCAGCAAGACTTTTTCTAATCAAGTTGGCTTGACAAACTACTTGGTAGTTGCATTGCATGCTTATCGTTTATAAATTAGCTAGCTAGCTAGGGTTGACATATTCTGCCAGTTGTGCATAAAATAAATTAAAAGTGTGTACAGTGTACACATTTGCTGTCAATATTCTCCATCACTACCATCCGTTGAAAATTCAGACCACAACCAAACCAATTAATGTGCCCTTTTCCCACGGAACATTATTAACCATGTGTAATATGGTTAAGATGTATATTCGCTATAGTTTATACTTAGGGGTCATTTGTGTTAGAGAATTGAAGGGTGATAATTGTCTAGAATTGGGCCGCATACTAGAATTCAACCAATTCTATCGTTTGTTTCGCAAAAAAAATGCCGAGAATTGCCTAGAATTGAATTCACATTCTAGGGTGAATTCAAAGTAAGATGACAAAAAATGTCCTCATTATTGGGGATGTAGGGATTAAAGTTGGGGTGTTTTGGTATTTGTTATATTCTTTTGTTTTATTTATTTTTATTTTCTCAGTCCAAGAATCTCACACATTCTCTCATCTAAACGATTGATTCTCGAAATAGCCTAGAATGCCCAAATCTTAGAGAATTGAATTCTCTCCAAACCAATTCTTGGATTGAATCGCATAAATTCTCACCCAACCAATTCTTAGGCACAAACGACCCCTTAGTTTACACTTAATTTATACTGTCAACTTAATTTATACTGTCAAATTGGATTGAATCACACATATCAGTTAATTTGTGTGTGTTCTATTGGTAACCACAAATAAAGAATTATCTTTTACTTGATGATGAGTAGAGATTTGCATTGTGGTGGTTGCAGGCAGAAGTGAAGTTTTTGGGAAAATTTGAACACTCAAATCTGGTGAAATTGTTGGGTTATTGTTTGGATGACAATCAATTCCTGCTCGTCTACGAATGCATGCAAAAAGGCAGCTTGGAAAGTCACCTTTTCAGAAGTACTTAATTAAAGTTACATTCAAGTTTCCATTTTGTTGTATGATTTTGAGTTATTGCAACAATTCCTAACCAAAGTTCTCAAATTCTAAATTCATTATATAGAGGGGGCTGAGGCATTGTCATGGGAGATTCGACTGAAAATTGCAATTGGAGCCGCGCAAGGCTTAGCTTTTCTCCACTCATCGGAGAAAAGTGTCATTTACCGTGACTTCAAAGCTTCAAATATTCTTCTGGATAGGGTATGTAAAGCCTCATTAACCTATATTTGATTTATCATGCATTTCTACCAAAATGGAGTTTTTTTTTTAAATTGAATTTTTTATATAGGACTTCAACACAAAGCTCTCGGACTTCGGACTAGCAAAATTTGGTCCGATAAATGGAAAGTCGCACGTCACCACTCGTATCATGGGAACTCATGGGTATGCGGCGCCAGAGTACGTGGCAACTGGCCACCTATACATAAAATCTGACGTGTACGGGTTTGGCGTTGTCCTGCTTGAAATACTAACAGGCCTAAGAGCAATTGACACAAATCGTCCAAGTGGAGAGTATAGACTTGTGGAATGGGCCATAACTTCCCTTTCTAACAAAAAGAAACTCAAGAAGATTATGGATCCAAGACTTCAAGACCAGTACCCAGTAAACGCTGCATTGGAGTCGGCTCAACTTATACTTCAGTGCTTGGAGGCCGACCCAAAAAGTAGGCCTTCCATGGAGGAAGTCCTGCAGACTTTGAGGAAGATATCAAAGATCAAGCATAATTCCAAAGAGAGAAAATCTGATGACAGTGCTAGACGCAACATCAATGATACTCATAGTGAGAATCATTATCAACACAAAAGCCCTAGAAGTGGAAATGGGCATAGAACATATCCTTCGAGTAGATAGGATATTTGTAAATAATCCAACAATCATGTAAAACTAAAGTAGTACACTTTCGATTCTTATAATCATTGTCAATTATATAAGTTCATATGTTCAAGACTAAATTAGTCATGTTTTAATACGATTTTTTTCATTATTTACTTTTTACACTACTTACCTTACCTAAATTACATCTTCCGACACGAATATACAATATTCTACTTCCTTTACATAATATAAAATTACCTCACGCATTATATCATCATATTCAAACTTCCTACCTTATCATATTTAATTTAATGCAGACGAGAATGTGCGGCCCACTATATATGTGGCTTGACACACTCTAAGTTGCCTTCCAAGCCGGAGATTGATAAACTTTACTTCTTGGACTAGTACACTATCTTGAATGTATGACTATCTCCGATTCTCCCTTGGGAGCTATCTTGGGGGAAAAAGACCTTATTCTGAGGTGCCACGAGAAGAAACCTGAAGCAAGAGTTTGACAGTTTGGTTCAGTGAAGCAAGGCAAACTTCCACACATTCCTCAAAGTCTTCATCACAAGTCAACAACACCCACTCCGAGTCATCATCCAAATACTTCACTTTAAATCTCTTCATCTCATGATCTATCCCAAACCTCTTCCCAATCTCCATCAATAAGTCTCTGTATCCCCATTCGCTCGACATTCGAAACCTCACTATCTCATCGCCATAAGCCACCTTCACTCTCTGAACTCGGTTCGATGAATTCGCCAATGGTGGTGATGAAGGCTGCTCACAACCCCCCAACACATTCCCATGTTCTTCTCCTGGGGAATGATGAAGCTCCTCCTCTGAACTAGCAGAACTTTGGCTGCACGACGATGGAGAAGTTGGTTTCACATCCTCGGGTTGTGTCGTGATTGATGGCTTCCCTGGAGAACCCAGCTTGGGGAAGTTTGTGTAGAAGGAATTGATATGCAGAGAGCCTGAAGTGCCTTGAACAGAGTCTATTACTACTTGGAGCTTCTGTAAGGAGTGTCCTACCTTCTTCAGTTTGCGAGATGGCCATCTTGTTATTCCATGTTGCCTGCATATTCTTTTAAGGGTTGTTGAACACACTGCAATTCAGAAGCAAACCCTTGTTAGAAATGAGACAAAAAAAGTACAAGTTTGAGTACAAGGAAGAAACACACATACCACCAAGACTGATTGCAGCATCTTTCAAAGTGCCAGAAAAGTGTTGCCTAAGAATTTCCAAGCTGATCTTTCTCTCTGACTTTGTCTGTTTCCTGTCCATTGACTTACCTTCCCATCTTCTTAACTTCCTTCCTTTCTCACTACCCTTTTCTTCCCCAATCTCCATAGCCCTTTCAGATTCCAGTTCTTCATCTGTAACAACTCTCAACGTATGGCAAGCTTCTTCAATGATAATGGAGAGGTGATTAAGCATCTTCTGTTGTTCATCAGGAGTCCTGCAATCCGTGGGCAAGAACAACTCCAGCACAAAGTCTGCTTCACCAGTGATCAAACTCCTTAGTCGAATGGCAACCACGCCACATAATCCAAACATTCTGGCTTGGTGCGAAAGCGGGTACTCGGCCTTGCTGTAAGAAGTTATGTCACTAGAGAAGCAAGGCTCGTTCGTTGCGAATGCTCTCCCTACAACGCCTTGACCCTTTAGCAAGTGCTGCTCTGAACAGGCCTCATAGAAGCCTTTGACTTTGGGATTATGTATGATGCAAGCTTGATCCACTGTTGAAACACAGCAGGAGTAGTTCCCATCTGAATGGATGGTGCATGGGATCCATGTTTGAGCCAAGGGAAGTTCATGTGTTTCACAGGCAGTTTTCAAGACCTGTTTGATTTCTGGAAGTGCCGCTTCATAGGCCTCCATATCACCAGTTGTGTTCTGAGAGATTGACGTTTCACAAGTCCTAAGATCAACAGCCTGCAATTGGAACAAAATGCTTAAATCTTCACCATTAAACAAAAATCAATTTGAAAAAAGATGATTAGTGTGAAGACAAACCTCAAGTGCCTTGGAAACCTTCTCGAGCTCAGACTGATACTTGACTCCATGTCTGGTTGTCACAATCTCAATCACTCCTAAGCAAGTATCACTCTTTTGCTCAAATATAGGAACAACCAGAGTTCCACGTACGTTATACTGTCGAGCATGATCAACTCGTGGATACTCATCACTTGTATATAACTGAACATCAGGACTCCACTCAGGAACTTTGGCCAAGAAAACACGGCCAGACATCCCAACCAAGTGATCCTTGGACAAGTCATTCTTAGTCTCTTCTTCAGCTGGAAACTGATAGTTTATAGATATGTCTCTATAGTTTGCCAGTCTCTGAGAATCACCTTCAAGTGCAAAAGGCTGGTGATCAGTTGTTAAAACCCGCCTCCCCATTTCTTCCATGGGCACCCATGCTTGTACAAGGACATCCTTATCATTAATCAAATCTCTAATGCAGCCAATGGCTCTGCTTAATTTGTCTTTGACTGAAGTTGCAGGACCTGGATTTTTTACCCTTTCCTTGTCATTTCCCCTACATGAGAAGCCCGCCTCGTTGTCACAGCCATCCAAGAACAATGATACTTGATTGCCTTGTTCACAACTGCTTTGAGAAGTAGTAGCAGATGTATCAGCATTGTTGAAAGTTGCACCAAAATTAAGAAACTCTGATACATCATTTGTCTCCAACCAGGATCCATCTAGAAGCAATTCATCCATGTAATTAGAACCCATGACTGTATTTGTCAAGGTATCCGCTTGCAAATCCAGCAACATACCAGATTGCCAAGAATCATCCATTATTTCGTTGTTGCTTCAGATATGGTCTGACTTGAACTGTCAGAGTATCCTATTCAAGTTGTAGCCAACATAGTCAATACATAGAAAACTAGAAAGAAGAACAGTAAGAGCAATGAAACCAGGTCGAAAAGTAATAAACTTCCATGTCTCAGTTTTTGAAGCTAAGAAAGAGATGCTCAGCACATTACAAGGGTAGAGTCCAACTTAAGTTTCATGGTCATAGAGCATTTTGAGAGCCAATTAAAGAAGTTGAATTGAAGAACACCAAAAAGGAAACAAACAGTCAAACACCATATCAAGTAACAGTAAACAGAGCACTATACCCAAAATGGACTACCCATAACAAGAAATTAATTCCCCTTCCCCCCCATTGTTTCTGTATACCAAATTTAGACCAAAGTCAACCCAAAAAAGGATCTGCTTTCCTTCCAAACTTCGTGGGACAAAAACAAACAATGAATGAGTGAATCAGTAGCATTCCATACCTTTCAAATGAAGAGTTCTACAGTAAGCAGCAGCAGAGAGAATAGAAGAAGAGAAGAGAAGAGAAGAGAAGAGAAGAGAGGAAAGAAGCTAACTTGTGTTGTATGTGAAAGATTCTTGAAGATACACATTGATTCTTTTGCTAATACTATAAAGGGAAAGAGCCATTTGACCCAAAAATGAAGAAAATATAAAAAAAAAAAAAACAAAAGAGTGATGTACGTACGTAAGGTGCCTAAGTGTGGAGGAAACATAGAATAAGAGCAAAAGATACCGTCACAAGATTCCGAATGAAAAGAGCCCGTCTGTCCCTTAATGAAATCACCAAAAATAGAAATTAGGAAGTAGGAAACAAACACTATTTTCTTTACCAGTCTGTCCTGTTGTTGCTTCTCTGACCAAAGGATAAATAATATTTAGTAACTAGTTTTTTTTAATAAGGTGTTTTAAACTGGTTTTTAATTTTTAATATTTATGCAAATTCAAAAAATGCACTTGACAATGGGTATCCAGAAAGTGGGTACCCACCCGAAATCCGGTCAAATTGGGTGGGAATTACTCGTTGACTAGGTAAAGTTGATGGTATGGGCAAACACGGTACCCAGAGCGGGTAATGGATGAGCAGTTTGTCGTTCCCTCTCGAAACCATAATGCTTTAAAAATCGTAGCTCCATCTCAAAAATCTCTTTGTAATCCAGCTGCAGAGAGATTTGGGGTTCACCCACGTCGGGGCGGGGATGGTTTGAATTTTATACTCGTTTAGTCTCAGCGGGCGGTACAAATAATACCCATTTAATAAACGGGTGAGTAGTCCAAATAATAATTGCCTTTGTAGTTAAAATATGATTACTTGAAATACAGATGATTACCTGTTTTAGTTGTTGTGTTAAAAGTTGATACGTAAATTTGGAATCCTAATGACGCATCAAAATTCACTTATTAATTAATTTAGTGATTAAACTACAATCTCTCACAAATATCCTTCCGTTTACTTTCCCATAATCAAGTTCTGATATTTTTAATTAAAAATTACTTAATCAGCTTAGTAATTAAAATTACATGTATACAAGATAAGTGTACGCGTGTACAAAAATGTAAGTACATAAACGTGTGCGTGTATAGAACGTGTACACGTGATTTATACAAAATATGTGCACACGAGTACAAAGTATGTGTACACTAGTGTAAAAAATAAGTGTGCACGTGTACGAATAGGTGTACACGTGTACAAAATGTGTGTACACGTGTACATAAAAAAAATCTAAGATATTGTGTGCACGTACACATATATATAGAAACGTGTACACATATTAAAAATGAGTACGAAGCGTCATTGGAAAAAAAATTCAAGAAAAAATAAGGCGGACGACGGTGGTTCGGTGGCCGAAATTTTTTTCCAAATCGGAGCTCCAGTCATCGAAAAAGTCATCGGAGTTCCAGTCGCCGGAGACTTTCCGGTGACATCAACACTTCGATTAAAAAAATTAAATTAAATTGTGAAATGACATTTTTATCCCTTTAATTTAAACCATTAGATCTAAAAATTAATAATTAAGATTGTTCCTTGATACCATCAAGGAAGACCCATTTCCTTGACAGCTCTTGCGCACTCCAAAAAAGGTAGCCATGTCGAATCAAATATTAAGGTGAAATTGTGAACGTAAATTTTAATCATAAAATTATGAAATTTTATAAAAAAAAATTACTAAAGAATTTATGGGAAAAACATATTAAAAAATGGGATGGAAAAAATATGATTCCATGATGAAGGGCTTCGGATCGCCGTCCAACCAATTCCAAGGTTGGAAACTTTCAACCTTCATTTCAACTATTAGATCACCCTTTGACTCTTTGACCAATCAAATGGTCTAGATTGTTAGGGGTATTTAGGACTTTACACACATAATTTAATTATTATATTTAAAATAAATAATTTAATTACCAGGGACCACCGGTGGCCGGCCACCGTCACCGGCGACTTTTCCGGCGAGACTCAGGTGAATTTTTTTTTTTGGAAAAATAAATTTTTTTTCTTTAAAAAAACTAGTTAACACTTTTTTTGCTGTTAACTAGTTAATAGTGTTTTTTTTAACTGATAACAAGTTAACATGGTTTTTACCTAATAACTAGTTACATCATTTTTTGTTTGATAACTAGTTAACATCATGATTTAGATAACTAGTTAACAAAAAATTTAGTTGATTACTAGTTATCAAAATTAATTAACTAGGTAACACATTGTTTTGTTGTTAACTAGTTAATAATGTTTTTTTAACTGATAACTAGTTAACATGGTTTTTATCTGACAACTAGTTAACACAACGTTTTTTGTTTGATAACTTGTTAACAGATTTAGGTGATAACTTGTTGTCAACATTAGTTAACTAGTTATCAAATTAACATAATTAGTTAACTAGATAACTTATCGAGTTAACTAGGTAACATCATGACTAAGATAACTAGTTAACATTTTTTAAAGATGATAAATAGTTAACCAATCGAGTTAACTAGTTAACTTATCAAGTTGTTAACTAGTTAACCAACTGAGTTAACTAGTTAACTTATCAAGTTGTTAACTAGTTAACCAACTGAGTTAACTAGTTAACTTATCAAGTTGTCAGCTAGTTAACTAGTTAACAAATTTTTTTCTTGATAACAATATTTTTGTTGACTAGTTAACCAACCGAGTTAACTAGTTAACTTATCAAGTTGTTAACTAGTTAACAAAATTTTTACTCGATAACAGTTATTTTTTGTTAACTAGTTAACAATCCGAGTTATCAAGTTGTTAACTAGTTAACCAACCGAGTTAACTAGTTTTCAAGTTGTTAACCAACTGAGTTAACTAGTTAACTTATCAAGTTGTTAATTAGTGAACACATATCTTAACAAAAAAGGGTGAATCAAGATTACCCCAAAACATTTTCTTACTAATTGAATTGGCTAAAATATAAAGAGAGACAATAACAGTAACCACGATCCAAAACCGTTTCAACAAATTATCCCACAACAGCTATATAAGCAAATCAAAATGCCAAAACGTCGAGAAAAGCAACAGAGGGGAACGCCCTAGTTCATTCTCCTGATGATCTCATTGATGTAGTCCTCACGGTTACCGGCATCACCACCTTTCACGTCACCGATGCACCAAGCAACCGATTCAGCTAAGCGCTCTTTCCATGTCACCACGCCGGAGATAAGGAGGATTGACAACCCGAGAATGGCAGCTGTGACAACATCGACATTCAACATCCCTCCGAAGATCCAGAGCCCGGCCTGATTATGATCACAAACAGAAGCAAACATCAGGAATTTTTCATCTCTCACAGGGGAAACAAACTTGATCAAAGTCTGCACTAAGTCTACTAATGCTGGAGAAAGCATTGTACCATACATGATCTGAATTCCCAACCTAAGAATGATCATAATCAGGGATTCCTTGAAAGCCTAATAATTTGTCAATGTCAAGAGGGGTCATCGATGCAGCAAACAGAGTTCAGCTTTCATCATCATTACAAATGTCCAAGGATTCTACATTCATTCCTTAAGATGCTACAGATTAATGGACATACCGTAAGAAGCAGAGTTCCGGCCATGATGATTTCATTCTTGGTCATCGGACCCATATTAGCGAGCTTCTCCTTAGCAAGTTTAGGAGCATCAGGGCTGCTCTTCACCGATGACGGATAAATAATGTACAGAATCAGAGGATCAACGAGCAAGGAAACGAATCCAGGTACAAAGGCAGCCATGGCCCAATCAGTCCACCCAATCGTCTTCTTAATCGTGTTCATTGTCAAGTTCACACACAAAGGATTCGCCGCCAATAGCAGTCAAGAACATCGCCGACGATATACACGACGTCTGGAAGCAAGTCAACATCAGCCACGACCCGAGCTTGTGCTCTGTTCCGTCTCCGACGTTGCTACCACAGGCGACGCAGAGGGATTTGACCAGCGGCAAGAAGATCCCTCCAGCTCTAGCGGAGACGGAAGGGTGGCCGGAGCTAGCAAGGCCTCGCTGAAGACCAAACTGTAACCTAACCCTAGGTAAGACGATCCAAACAGGGAGACGAATTGGTAGGCGATTCGTTTACCTAATCCGGTTTTGATGAATCCTTTGGCGAAGAAGAAGGCGAGTGCGATTAGCCACGGGATCGGATCGCCGAAGGAAGTGCGAGGATGGCGGCTGCTGATATGGGAACCTGCTGATAGGGTTTAATTCATTTTTTATAATACCGATTTTACCCTTCGGCTTTTTGGTTGGAACCGGTCCAACCCTTAAAGGGTTGGAGCCGGATCTTGTGCCATGATGAGGGAAGATCAGCGTCCATGGGGTTAGAATTGATTCCAACCTTTTATGGACGGTTAAATCAATTCACTAGTTAACAAGTTAATTTCGTCAGTTAACTAGTTAATTGTCACTCTAAAAAAACTAGTTAATTGTCTAGTTAACTAGTTAACGGATCAGAGCTAACTAGTTAATGATTTTACTTAACTAGTTAACTAGACAATTAACTAGTTAATATAACTTTTTTTTTTTGGAATTAACTAGTTATCTGACTTAACAAATTAGTTCAAATTATTTATTTTTTTACAAAGTGATACATAAATCAAATTGTCAGTTAACGACATTAACTAGTTAACAAGTAATTTCGTCGGTTAACTAATTAACGATGTTGGTTAGCTAGTTAACTAGTTATATTAACAAGTTAATCGTACTAAGTATTTAGAGTTCAGTGACAAAACATAAAACCAAATTATCAATACATTAAAGTTGAGTGACTAAACATAAAATTAAAAAAATAGAACCCATGTCATCTTTTTCTTCCTCATGCCCATCCGTCGCTGCATCCGACATGGCAGCTTGCCTCCGACGACCGCCTGCCACCGCCCCTACCTCAGACGACCTCCCCGACCTCCGTCCCTACCTCCCACATCGCCGGTGTCAATGTCAAGGGAATCGTAAATGAGAGAAGAATATGAAGTAGTGGAGGTACCTCTATTCCTGGTCTGTTGCCTTCAGATCGACTCTGGAGCTCGGCGAAAATCTGGTCGTCAGCAACGACAATGCCTCCCCCTACTCCTCCTTGATTTGGATTTGGACGGATAAGAATCCAATCGATTTGGATCTGGACAGGTAAAACTCTATTTGATTTGGATCTCAAAGCTTGAGATAGCTACTTGTTGGATAGCAGAAAGAATGAAGGTGCGAGCCTTCATAGATGGGTGCTTTTTGGTGGAGGTGGAGGTGGAGCAATGGTGGAGGCGGAGAGGCGACGACAAAGCAATGGTGGAAGCGGAGAAGAGGGAGAGGCAGCGACGGAGCACTCTGGCGGAGGCGGCGGCGGACATCTATGAGTTGATGGTGGTGGTGGTGATGATGGATAAGGGCAGAAACAATGGGGATTTTGTAGAGGAAGATGAGTGGATGGTGGCCATGATGGTGGTGAGGATTCTGTCATCCGGATGACAGAAATAGAGGTGAGAGGAGGCAGTGATTGAGGACTGCGAAGCCTTGGATTAGGGGTGTATTTGGGTTACTCTGGTTTTGGTTAGAACGTTCTACACTTGAAAGTTTGGACGCATATCCCTTCCCCACGATGACTCTATACAATATGATATAAGAAAATGAATGTGAATATAAGTTACAAAATTGGTCATAGAAAGTGGAATCGTAAAAGATAAGAAAACGTTTATTTCATAAGATTCTAAGATAATGGTCTAGGTTTTACTTATTTCACAATATAGTGATTCTCTGTGAAATCAAAATCGTTAGACACCAGTAAAATCACAAGACCGTAAGATTTTTAGATAAAAATCAAATTTTAACTACATTGGATTCCTCTTCAATTTAGCCTTGATCTCATGGGAATAACTTCTCGCATGATTCGCCACAACATGTGCTTTATTTTCAGTGGAGCTTTCCACATCGTCTTCCATTCTCCATCAGCACTCAGTCTATCTACCAAGTTTGCCATGTCTATGACCAGCCGATACCTAGATCAAATACTATAATCTCCATCTCGACCAAGTCTCCTAATTCTTCTGTTCGGCGTATCTCCTCTCGGCCGTTCCATGTTCTAAATAAATTCCTCGTCCCGCGCATTAACATCCCCCACAAGCTCCAGGTCTCGTTCCAATAGCATGGGATCAACAAATCCTTCATCACAACTCCTGCATCCGTTTTGTTTGTTCTGATTGCACGCAACAGTCATCCACACCTCGCAGTCAAGGCTCTTTCCACACTCTCACCGATTTTCCGTCTCCAAGCCTCCACCGAAATCCTCTTCGCATCACCGCTTAAGCACAACAAATGATTTTCCAAAGATAGCTCGGGTTAGCACCCTCCAATGCTGGAAAAAAGTCCCATTTTGGGTAATCTTTGACTCAGTAAACTTGTGATATCAAAGTGTTTAGGTTGGTAAGAAGCTTCCACCCTTATTTGCTCAACATTGCTCGATTAAACTCCAATAAACTTCAAAAACCTAGTCCCCCCTCCTCCATACTCACGCAAACCCGTATCCAATTCATCATATGCTTCAATTCCTCTGTCACAGTTTTTGTAACATAAAGGTATTTATTTATATAATAGGGCAAGGAAACAATTAATAAAGAAAAAGAACAATATTCATAAAAAAAAAGCTGAAAAAGAAGAAGGTGTCCGGTTTGATAAGGAAAGGTATGAAGTTTGAAGAAGTGGCACATAAAATCTTCGATCATTGATCTTGCTTTTGTGGAAATGAATGGTGTATTGGATTGGAGAGTTCGACTCTGATGGGCAAAAATATGAGCAAGCACTCAAACAAAATTAGAAATTAACCCAGTCTAGAAACCCACTTAGGATCAAGTCCACTACAAGAATAGCTGGATTAGACATAATTGTATAAGATCCATATAATAACCAAAAAATAAGGGGAAATCTAAATGGCGGTGGCAGGATTATTAAAGCAAGTTCATAGACAAAGTGCATACAACATGCATTTTTTCTAACATTAAGGGGTGCAGAATCCAAGTCCCATGTGTTAAAGACAACGAGTCCCATGTGTTAAAGACAACGAGAGCTGTATTTCTTCAAATGCTTGGCTTCACGTTTAGACGGTTTGCTAGCTTCTTCCCAAGAGATTGGTCAGCCTGCCAACCCAACACCACAAAAATTCAACAGTCAGAAAACACAGGACCCTTTACTACAACATTGTTGACATTAGGGTGTTTGCTAACCTGTGACCAGTATGAGATCCAGATACTGCGGATTTCGTGAGTGACACGAGGATCGGAGAGGGCATCAATCCATCGGCAGATGAATCTTTCTTGCCTGTAGACATTTTGGATTAATGAAATTACGACTAAAACAAACTCGTCTTGCTTAAATTGCGATTTATGGTTTACCTGTCAGGTGCCCACGAGCGGTATCTCTCCCCAGGTTGCTTGAAGTTGTTCTCTTTGGAAATAACACACTGCAATGACAGTCAAGGTAGGTAAGTTAACAAGAAGTTGATATTATTGCCAAATGTAGGTCCTAATGAGCCAAACAAAGGCTTGCATCAGAAACTGTAAGACCTCCAAAAGAAGCGAAAAGGCATACAAGAAATCATTATGGGCCAACTGAATTAATCAATACTGCTGTAGCCATCAGCATCCTGCTCCAGAATAGAAAACAAAAATAACAAAGCTTACTTTCTCACGCCTTCCAGTGCAGACTTGAGGAGGAATGGGGAATTGCTCAGCATGGCGAACCGAATCATACCTTGACGGGAAGTAGTTTACCTGAAATGTTGCATAGCAAAGGGCGATTAGATCATGAACAGAAAACAACGACGGTAAATGTTGTGTTCATTGATTAGTCAGTCAAGTTCTGGAGTGCTGAAGGCAAGACTACTAAAAATATCGTATCAACCAAGTTTAGGACCAATAATGTGTGCTATTCTAAGAGTAGAGTTAAATACCTCTTCATCCCTGTGCATAAAATTCATGAAACCTTCATGGTGATTGTTGTGATGAGCACATTTGGGAGCATTGACAGGGAGCTGCATATAGTTTGGTCCAAGACGGTGCCTTTGAGCGTCAGCGTAGGAGAAGATACGACTCTGAAGTAGCTTGTCATTCGAATAATAAACACCAGGAACCACAAGTGCAGGGCAGAAAGCAAGCTGCTCATTTTCTGCAAAGAAGTTATCAATGTTCTTGTTCAAGACCAACCGGCCAACAGGATGAAGGGGAATGACATCCTCAGGCCAGGTCTTGGTCACGTCCAGTGGGTCGAAATCAAATCTATCCTCATGATCTGGATCTATTGTCTGGATGAAAAGCTTCCACTCTGGATAGTTGCCAGCTGCAATTGAATCATACAGATCTTTAGTAGCATGGCTGTGATTAGCTCCACCAACCTTAATTGCCTCATTCTCCAACAGACACTTGACACCACAAGTGGGTTTCCAGTGAAATTTGACAAAGTGAACTTTGCCCGACTTGCTCACTAATGTATAGGTGTTAACACCAGAACCCTCCATGTGTCTGTAATCTTGAGGTACACCAAGGTCGTCGAAGAGGAAAGAGAACATGTGCAAACTTTCTGGGTGATGGGAGAAGAAATCAAGGATTCTCCAATTCTCCTGAATGTGAGATTTAGGGTTTGGCTTGAGGGCATGTACCATGTCAGGGAACTTCATTCCATCACGAACAAAGAAGACTGGAAAGTTGTTGCCAACAAGATCAAAGTTCCCCTGCATGAAGAGCAAGAGATAAATAAGTAAATACCTCCTAAAAGTTAACCTTGGAGTACTAAAATGGGTAAGCTTCATGATATAAGGTATCGATATAACTATCCGACTTATTTTTCAAGCAATTACCAATATGCGTGCACCATGCTTTGTTAAAAAATACAAGTGAGAATATTCCAAACGTAATAGTAAAAAACATATGTACATTGTAATGCAAGAGTTTAGATAGATTCATCTACGCAAACACAACTCTTTACCTCTCTGGTATAGAACTTCACTGAAAACCCCCTAGGATCTCTAAGAGTTTCAGGACTGCCACGTTCGTGGATAACAGTGGAGAATCGAACAATAACAGGTGTCTGAACTCCAGGAGCTCGGAGGAAATCAGCACAAGTGAGATTAGAGATATCATGGGTGACTTCAAAGAAACCCTTTGCACTTGCTCCCCTGGCATGGACAACACGCTCTGGAATGCGTTCCCTATCAAAGTTTGCTATTTTCTCCAACAAGTGATAATCCTCGAGGAGAATTGGACCTGTCAAAACATAAAAAAGTAATATTATAGCCACAAAAGCATTTCAAATCTCCAGTATTACTCTGCAAAATTGGCACAAAGACCATGTTCACAACAATGATCATCAACCGTCTCAACGTCTGTAAACTTGAACTTGTATTTTTGAGTTCCAACTTCCAAATCCCAGAAACATAACAAGAGGTCCACTACTTCAACAAATAGAATCACAAATGGAAATCAAGAAACTGAACGGCCCTTTTGAAAACTATCTCTAAGTATCAATGTTAAATCGAGGATAATATTAAATACTAACCATACCATTAAACCACGGCATAAAACACAGACAAGGGTAGCAAAAGAATAGATTAGGTGTATATCATTGTACAAAAACAAACACACGTCACAATTCCGAATCAGAGAATCATCAAACTGTAGTACCTATTCAAACAACCTAGCAAAAAAATAGAGAGATCTCAGCCAAAAACAGGGGAAAACAATACCTCTAGGACCGACAGTCATTGAAGAGTTGTTGTTCCATACTGGAGCGCCAGAATTAGTAGTCCAGAAAGGAGAATTGAAAGCGCTCGAAGGACGATGCTGCAATCAACCACCATCGATCAGTTGACTAATCATAACAAGATAATCATTATATCAATCCGGAAATGACACGAAGAACCAAAAACATTCGAACAAAATCACGAAATCCAACAAGGACCTAGGGTTCCTATTAACCGAGATCGTCAAAATAAACAAAAAAGAAACAATGAGTATGTACCTTGTAAGGATCCATTGCAGAAGAGAAGGGTTTGGAGACGAAGAAAATGAGGAAAGAAACAGTGAAGAGGGAGAGGAAGAAAACAGCTACCACCGATTGGAAGCTCGGGAATGGCGTATAATATCAAAGATTTGATCAGTTTCTGGATTTGTAATATGCATTTATAGGAGTACGTATCCACTTTTTTCTGATAATTATCCTGTTTTCGGTTGTCTATTTATTGTTGCCTTTGTTTTTCGTCCTGAGGAAATCCAGAAATGTCTATCGTATTCGCGCCAAATAAATAGTCTCTCTGTATGGCTTATTTCGAGACCATTCCATCCTTGGATTTTTTTCCCGTAATAACGAAATTTCATTTTCAGAATGATTTCATCCGAAAAATAATTCTTAATTCACGACGATTTTTATTAATTTTCAATTTATGGTGATTTTGAATGACTGGACATATAAATCAACATCAAATATAGATCGGATTGTCATCGGCAAATAGTAGGATGCTGAAGTTTCAGCACCAAAATGGTGCTGAAATCTCCTTGGCCACTCATTTGTGAGTGAATTGTGGGTCCCACTCACAAATGAGTGGCCAAGGGAACTTCAGCACCCTATGCTGAGCCATTGTCTTCATACATACATATTGGCGACGTACATATTGTTGCCCATGTTAATTGAATTTTTTCTCATGGATTTTTCTAAGACAGGATCAGTCAAAAAAATAATTCTCAAAGAAGAGTAGTGTATCATTTAATTCCAAAAGTAGGGCAAAGCTGTCCACCTCACTCCTACATCGCCATTGTAGGTGGATTTAATATAATAGCCTGAAAGATAAATTTAAACTTTAGGGAAAATAACACTTTGGCCCCTCTACTTCACAAACTTAATAAATAGTTTCATATACTATAAATCGCTTTATTTACTCCTCCCTACTTTGACCATTTTGCATTTTGGGTTAACCGAGTGACTGGATGACGATTAGAGTCTCATCTTCTATTCTAGGTGAGGGCCCTACATCGATAGGCATTGATGAGAAATGTGAGGAGTTGAAATTCAACTTAGATAAGGAATTAAGTTTTGCAAGAAATTGGTGAGAGTAAAACTAGGGCGGGGGAGAGAACCTTGTTGTTTATGATTGGTTGTTTGATCGATGAAATTGCCTTGCTTGTAATGTGTTGAAAGATTATTGAGATTATTTAGACCCTAGATAGAAATGAGTGTTGGAATTTTGGATTCCATGATATAAGTCACATGGATGACTTGTTTGGTTAAGTTGACTTGTGGTATTAATATAAATTCATAGCAACGCTATTTTTTTATTAGTGAAGGCTTGAATGATAAATTATATTAACAAACTACAATTTTGAATTTTGAATTTTCAATATTTTATGCAGTTTGAAAATTCGGTTAGATTCGAAATCTAAATGAACTGATTCTTGATTCGATTTTTAACCGATTTTGGGCTGATTTCTAGGTCAACTTTGGGCTGATTTTTTAAACAAAAATCAGGCCCAAAGCCTTCCCTTTTTCAGCCGGCCATGTAAATGAAATTGGAGGGAAATTAAATCAAATGGTTTTTATTTATTTGATTTGAATGAAGGGTTGTGTTTATCCATGGATGAATCAACACAACTCTTCACCATCACACCCCTCCATGGATTATAAAAGGAAGCCTTCTCCTCACTTCTAAGGACACCAATTTACACATCTCCATCTCCTCTCAAATATCTCAAAGGTTCTTCAACTTCATAAGCCTTGATTTTGAAGGTGTTAGTAGTTTTATCGCCTAAAGGAATTCCTTGTAACCCTAGGCTTTGGAAAAGGGTAGGAATGTTCTTTACGGAAAGTGAATTCGTTCACGACTCTACTATAATCCGAGTCACAACTTGGTTCGAGTTGATTACAAGCCAAAGCCTCTACTTTTCGACTAGAGTGTCATAAGAGAGCGAATTCTAAGGTTGAAGGGACTTAAGTGATCATGCGATCCCCCTTTCCAATCTGGGTACACGAACTCCCGTCGTGTATTGTCAACAAGAATTCGTTCTTAGGAAAGTCCTCACTTTTCGTACTCGGTAAATCGAAGCGTAGGTTCCAACAGTCGTAAAGAACATTTATCCATTGTGATAACTTGAACAAAAGTTGTGGATTTACTTTCATGCCAGAACACAAGGCCAATGACACTTCCAGTAAGAAGTTTTTGGTGGGAAACTTTAAAAGTTTCAAAATGTGTGTCTTGGCAGATTGAGTGCAAATGCAAGGTGTTACTCTAGATTTTGAAGCAATTCAAAAGGTTGTGTGATAACATACTCTAAGTATGGTTATCATAAAAATATATGCTAATTATATTAGTATATATGTTACTAAAAAATTATCTAAATTTGGGAGTAAGTTCGCATTTTTATGCTAATTATTATTGAAGTATTAATAATATTGTTGAATATTATTAAAGTACTGATAATGTTGTTAAATATTATGGAAGTACTAATAATATGGTGAAATATTATTGAAGTACTAATAATATTGTTGAATATTATTGAAGTACTAATAATGTTGTTAAATATTATGAAAGTACTAATAATATGGTGAAATATTATTGAAGTACTAATAATATTGTTGAATATTATTGAAGTATAATAATATTGTTGAATATTATTGAGGTAAAAATAATATTGTTAGATATTATTGATATGTGAATAATATTCTAGATATTATTGAGGTATTAATAATATTGGGCTACTTATATTTGGTTTATTTGGTTTAGAATAACCAAATATGAATATTATTAAAGCATTAATAATATTGTTCTGTAATATTTGGTTTGGGTATAATCAAATATTTATTATTATTATATTTTAATAATATTGGTCTATGATATTTGGTTTCATGATAATCAAATATTAAATATTATTAAGGTGTTAATAATATTGTTAGTTTCTAATATCTGGTTTAGACCGATATTGAATATTTTGGATCAAAATATTGAATATTATTAATCTATTAGTAATATTGGTTTTCAAGTATTGGGATATGTATATTAGGATATGGGGATCTACTACTGTTAGGACACCCCTTAGTGTCGTCATATTAGGACACCCCTTAAAACCGTAGGATTAGAAGGTGGATCTAATGGCCTAAATTAATCTGAACTAAATAGTAATTTGAAACTCCTATATATACTAAATCATATTAGGGTTTTACAAACCCTAATTCTATTTTACAACCACAAGCCTTACTGCAACTCCTTCCTTCTCCACAAGAACCGCCGCCACCTACTATATACAGCACAATCGTCGCCTGAACCGGCCCCAAACTAGGGTTGTACGCCGCCGACTCCATGTATGATCCCATGTACACCTTTCCTTCGCTGTCCATAAGCGCCGCACCCGACGGACACATGCTGTACGGCGCGTGTTATCGATTCGCAGCCTACAGCGCCTCCAGCAACCACCGCGCATCGCCGCCACCTCCCCACACCAGCCTCACCGCCGCCTCTCCTCATCAGATCTACCGCCGCTGCCTCGCCGCTAGCCTCACCCCGCCCCACCACACCAGCCTCGCTAGCCTTGCCACACCAGATCTACCGCATCAGATCTCACCAGCCTCGCCGCCGCCTCGCCGCTCTTCGCCGCATCAGATCTACCGCCGCATCTCGGGGGAGTGGCGGCGGCAGCGAAGGAAGGGAGAGCGGGGCCAAGGCGCAGCCACTGGAGGCCTCGTCGGCGGCATTCAAAGGTGTTTTTGTCGATTTCCAGAAACAAAACCTCACTTGGACAAAGTTCATGGATCATTCTGTTAGTTTCAGAAGTTAAGTGTCACTTGGGTTGGTTCTGTAACTTAAGTGGTGTTTCTGTAATTCCTATGAAAAATGCTTAATTTCTAGGATTTTCTTTGGAGTTCTTGTTTGAATTGAAATGAAATCGGTATGGGTGTTATTTGATATTACGGAACAGATATTGTTCCGTATAGTTACGTATGAAACAAATATTGTTCTGTATAGTTACGTATGGAACAGATATTGTTCTGTATAGTTACGTATGAAACATATATTGTTCCGTATAGTTATTTATGGAACATATATTGTTTCGTATATTGTTCCATTTTCAAAATCGATTTTCAACACGTTCCATTACTTTTGAAATGGATCACTGTTCCGAAACAATAAAAGAGGAACTGTTGCGAAATGATAAAAGAGTTAGAAAATTAATCTCAAATAAAGTGTTAGAAAAATAATCTCAAATAAAAACCACAGGAGATACACAACAAAAACGGCCGAGCATAGAGAAGAAGATGAAGAAGTAATTAAAAAAAATTATAATTAATTTAATCAGCAATGTAACTGCTAATCCGAAAATTAATAAACAATAATTAAAATCTACAATAAATAAAACATTGAAATTACCCTTATCTCCAATTAATATTGGCCTTCAGATCTGTAAGATTAAATCCTACGGCTCTAAGAGGTATCCTCATATGAGGACACTTTGGGGTGTCCTAATGGTAGCTTTTGCCTAGGATATGTATCAAATACTTGAAAATTGGTCTTGGCACATAGTTAAAATTGTTTAAAGGTATGAGTTAATACCTTTGGTAAAACAATAAGACAAAATGCAAAGTAAATCGGCTCTTTCACCATAATAAATAAATAAATGAAACTATGTACCAAAATAAATACGCTCTAAAATGAAAGAATATGGGTATAAACGCCCAGGCCATAGGCGATTTCGCCCAGGAACCAGGCGTTTTCGCCTATGGCCCAGGCGTAATCATTTAATCGGGTCAACCAACTGCCAACCAGCCGAGTTTGATTCAGTAAAAGGCCCCCAGGCGTTTTCGCCTAGTTCCCGGGCGAATTCGCCTATGGCCCAGACGTTTCAACCTAATTGGGCGAAAACGCCCCCTCCTCCTATAAAACCCCACCAACACCCCCCATTTCACTCCTCACCCCCTCCTACCACTCTTCCCTTCAAGGTAAGTCCCCCTTTTCTCTCTTGTCTTTCATTTTATTAGGGTTTAGGATTAGGTTAGAGAGTTAGATTAGGATTTAGGTTAGAGAATTAGATTAGGATTTAGGTTAGAGAATTAGTTTAGGATTTAGGTTAGAGAATTAGATTAGGATTTAAGTTAGAGAATTAGAGTTTAGGTTATAGAATTAGTTTAGGATTTAGTTTAGAGAATTAGAATTTAGGGTTTAGGTTAGAGAATTAGTTTAGGGTTTAGGTTAGAGAATGAGATTACGAATGTTAATTTAGGTTAGAGTTGTAGTTTAGGATTTATGTTAGAGAATTAGTTTAGGATTATTGCCGTTTGTGATTATTTATTTACACTGTCCTATTTCTGTTGTAGGATTTTTAAGCAAAGGACGTTCGTGTCTTGCAGAGGATATTCGTTGGAGACCATTATACGAGGTAAGTAGTGTGCACATTATTGAACATTTATAAATTACGTTGTTTATGGAATTGAGATTGTTTCTTTGTTGCATGCTAGTGTTTTAGGATAGTTAAATTTTGTATGTAGGACTACAAAATCGAACTTAGCGTTATCTAGCGTGATGTAGGATAGTTCACTTTTGTCTGTAGGAATACTAGATCGGACTTTGCATGAAAATAAACATATGACCCCGTATACTAACCTACCAACTTACTTTACAATAGATGTCTTACTACGGATGGTCTAAGCCACTAGTGGATTACATTCCCGAGGCTAGTAGACCTCAACCTAGGAATCCAATGTTGTCCATCAAAAGTACTTTCCATCAACAGCACTTGCTTGTACTTTCCCGTCAGGAATGTCCCGTCAATGATCATGACTCCCAGGCAGTGCTTGAAGGCTTCTATACACGGGCCAAACGCCCAAAACACACTTTCGAACATCCTTTTGTCGCCGACAGGAGTGGTTCGAAGCTCATATCGTGAACCGGGATTTGTGAGTTGAATAGCATTCAGTATTGTCTCGATGTTGTTGTAGGAGGTCACCCAGTCACCGTACAGCTTCTCGACAGCACGTTGCTTACCATACCACGCCTTCCTGTACGAAATGTTGCGATGATACTTCTCAAGAATGCAGTCAATCACTGTCTCCACCTTCAAGCTCAGCTCCCTACGGACAATGTGCATGACTGCATCTGAGATGAGCGTGACGTCGAGTTACGGGTGGGGACCTAGTATCGTTGATCGGTCACAAATGTGGCCGATGTTTAGCTGTCTTATTATCCAGAAGCCGTATCTCTTGCTAAGTGTCGAACGCATCCTCCACGGGCACGTCGGTTCGATGCAATTTATAGCCCATTCCTTCGGGTTGGAGGTGGTCACCTTGTACTTATAGTTGCGGAGGACTGCTTGACTCTTCGTTAGGGACACCAGTTGGGCTTTCGTTGCGAATGTTTGTCCGGAGTAGAATTCCATCTCCACCAACCAGTACGACTTCGTTGGGATCTGGAAACGCCTGTCCATGGAGTAGGTGTTGGAGATTGTCATGATGTCGTCAGTATCATCACCCCCGCTCGTGGCATGTTCCGGTGGCACATATATGTCCACGCTCTCTTCCGTGGCTCTCTCACCCGCGTCGTCGTCTTCCTCGTCAGTTTGGCCGATGTCATCGTCGACATTAGGATTCCCTTCGACCTCCGTGCAATGGCTTCTTTCGTCATCCGAGTCATCAGAGGTGACATATGCATCTCGCGCCACTCCCTCTTGATCGACCTCCTCCCCCTCTGGACCTACACAACTGGTAGCCATGTATGATCCATCGTATGTTTGGCTCTGCTCTTCGATCTGAGGTGGCATGACCCCTTGCACCCATGAGTAGTGAGACGCCTTCTCTTCTATCAAGGCATACAACTGGACAACTTCAACAGTAGGGTTACGGCGAACTATGTCGTAGATGACTTGCGCACCGGTATCATCTGTTATAGTACGAGCAACGTAATGCGACAGAGTCCCTTGGATGAATATCGGCATCCTCCAAACAAATGACTGAATCAGCTGATCCGGACCAAGCCCCATTTTCCTCCCGAACGTGGTTACCAAGCTACCATAGCTGGCTTGCTTGGTCATTTTCAGACGTACGTTCTCTCCACCATCGTATGCTAATCCAGACCAATCCTGGACGATTCGACCCCCCCAAAACACCTGGATACGAAAGTCGCGGAAACTACCAGAGTCGGTCATCTTTCAATGTTGACAAACAATTTTGAACTACCTGAGTGGTTTTTTTTATGAAATAAGGCTTGAGAGGAGCTGGTATTTATAGGACGTTGATCCACATTACCTCAGGCGTTTTCGCCCATGGTACAGGAGAAAACGCCCAAGGCATAGGCGAAATCGCCTGAAGCTACCATTTAGTCACGGGTCTGCTCTGAACCGGTCAGGAATCTGCTCAGGAATCATTCAGAACCAATTACGCCTGGGCCATAGGCGAAAACGCCTGTGTCCTGGGCGAAATCGCCTATGGCCTGGGCGTTTATACCCATAATCGTTCATACTTTCAAAGCGTATTTATTTTGGTACATAGTTTCATTTATTTATTTATTATGGTGAAAGAGCCAAGTAAATCATCATAACACCTTATTCATGATATTCACGGGAAGATACGTACATTGTGATAACATTGATAGTCGAAATTGTTAATGGTCAACTAGTGAACCTAGTTTGATCATTGGATAACAATTAGACAAGTGTTTTCATGATTGTAAATGTGTCATCAAAACATAGTCGAAATTGTTTGTGGTGTACTAAGACCACTTAGTTTATACCACGTGAGAGCAATTAGACTGGTGTTTTGGGTTGGTCAAAAAATGTTAGTGGTGTACTAAGTAACTTAGTTTCACTACTAGTAAGTAATTAATGAGTGTCACAATTAGCAACACTAAGTTTTAGTGATGGCTGTTTGTAACAAGTTTATTTTACTTGGACAAATGCTTGGATTTTTTGAGGTAAAATCATGAACATCATGCTTGATTATGATGGAAATTATCTTTTGGTTTAAAAAGATGATAAGGTTGCAAGATAGATTACCAAGATAGAAAGTTTATTCTATAAGTGGTAATGTGTTGCTGCTTGGGGGAGGTGCCATATTATGGATCTCAAAGAAGCAAATCTTGCATCATCGACAGATTAATTAATGAAAGGTAGTCATGTCAAGATTTAACTGAATGACTAGGGTTTGACTTACGAGTTTTCTTATAAACTAAATTTCACCAAAGATTATTGTAGTTATGATCTATAACTAAATATATCAGTTTGAGTCTTGAAACTTATCCACGTTTAGTTTAAACGAGGTAAGTGAGTTGACTCATGGGGTGAACTTAGTTTTGAGTATTTATACTATTAATGAGTGACTTGACGAAGTGACTTATTAGGGACTTGGTGCACAAGTCAAGTAATGAGGGATGAGAAAAGTCCACTTAAATTTCTAATCATGGGATACCCAACCCCTCTAGTACAACGCTAGAGGCTGAATTCAATGTGGAAAGCTCATTCTTAGAAATTGAAGCACACAAATGCATCATCCTGAAAGGATGTGCTTGTTACTCTGCATGAAAGGAGAGGATGAAGTTTAAATACTTCTTAATTGATTCTTTGAGAAAGTGTACATATGCAGATACACAAATAAAAGAATCAACCTACGTGAGCATGAAGTGTAGCCGCTTCAAGAAACTTGGACTTTGGTTTCGTGTGCGCTCATGAGACGGATTGAGACACATGACGGAAAATAGTGTCAAGGTTGTCTTTTGAGACAACTATAGAACTTATGTGTGTATTACCTTCGAGTATTCAAATGAGTTATTGGGTTCAATCGTATTCGACACCCATGTATTCGAATACTTGTTAAGTGTAATATACTAAGATGAAAATTCAATTGTCACGACATTTTCATTTATGCATATGTTTTATGAATCGAGGAACGATGGAATGATTACCTAAGGTGTCACATGTGTTATGTGACTTTATGGTGATTTTAGTGCATTACAAGAATACAGTAAAATGGGGGAGGATTGTTGGAATTTTAGATTCCATGATATAAGTCACATGGATGACTTGTTTGGTTAAGTTGACTTATGGTATTAATATAAATTCATAGCAACACTATTTTTATTAGTGAAGGCTTGAATGATAAATTATATTAACAAACTACAATTTTGAATTTTGAGTTTTGAGTTTTCAATATTTTCTGCGATTTGAAAATTCGGTTAGATTCGAAATCTAAATGAACTGATTCATGGTTCGATTTTTAACCGGTTTTGGGGCTGATTTCTGGGTCAACTTTGGGCTGATTTTTTAAACAAAAATCAGGCCCAAAGCCTTCCTTTTTCAGCCGGCCATGTAAATGAAATTGGAGGGAAATTAAATCAAATGGTTTTTATTTATTTGATTTGAATGAAGGGTTGTGTTTATCCATGGATGAATCAACACAACTCTTCACCATCACACCCCTCCATGGACTATAAAAGGAAGCCTTCTCCTCACTTCTAAGGACACCAATTTACACATCTCCATCTCCTCTCAAAGATCTCAAAGGTTCTTCAACTTCATAAGCCTTGATTTTGAAGGTGTTAGTAGTTTTATCCCATAAAGGAATTCCTTGTAACCCTAGGCTTTGGAAAAGGGTAGGAATGTTCTTTACGGAAAGTGAATTCGTTCACGACTCTACTTGTTCCAGCCTTGTCGCCTGGCCCAATAATGGAAGCCCAAGCCTATTGGTCCTCCGGGAGTGGTGTACCTCGTAAGCAACGTGGGGGGAAGTTAGTTCAAGGAAAAGGGGAGGCGATCAGTTTAAGGAATGGGAGAGGGAGGCGAGTAACGTACCGCGGAGCGTTTTGTCCGCTGGGTAAAAGTGTTGTCCCCCGGTTAATGGGGTGTATGGGGGTATTTATAGTACCCCTGCCTTGGTCGCCAAGGCTGAATCTTAGCCACTCGTTTGTAGCTCCCGTAGGATGTTGACACGTGTCCGCTCTGTCTTGGAAACCTAAGTGTCGCCGAGTAACCCTAGGAGGCCGCCGAGCTGGGCCGTCGCTTTGGGCCTCACTCCACCTCCTGGGCCTGCCTGTTCGGCCCATCTGATTTACCGCCTGAGTCCGGGCCCCCTGTCCTAGCCGCTGTGTTCGGGCTGCCATGTGGGTCGCCTCGTGGGCCGTCGTGTGGGCCTTTGGACTTCGTCGGGCCGGGCCCATCAATTGCCCCCAAGCCCTTAGTCGAGCTTTGCTTGGCTGAGGGTTTACCTATAACTCGGATCGCTTGTGTTGTGTCGCTTTATCGCTTTGCTGTCCTATCGCCTTGTTGCTTTGTTATTTTGCCGCTTTGGTGTCTTGGTTCTTATCGCCTTATCTCTTTTGTCGCTGCTTTCTATCGCGCCCCTTCTTTCCAGTTTTTCATGCACCTCTCTACCGCTCAGGGTATTATGGTCTTTTACTCCCTACCTTGCTGGAGAAGTTGGGGAAATCGGGGTATTTCAGTAATTGCCCAGAAAGCCATCATTACCTTATCCCTTCAGACGTCATCTCAGCCGCGCGTGCCCCCAATGAAACGTCGCGACGGCTCAACTTCCCGCCAACACGTCCTTTTAACCGCGCGTGTGACTCACTCATTCACCGTGACGGTTCCATTCCCGCTCATTGCACTCCTATATAAACCCCCTTCTTACCGTCTTCCTCCTTTTTTTACTCCTTCTCTGCCACCTTGACTCCCTGTTTTTACAGTCTTCTTGCCTCCACTGCTTCCTTATTCCTTCCGGCGAGCCCTCCACTATCTTCTCCTTCCCCGTCGATCGGAAGACGTTCGTTTCTCCTTCTTCCGATCACCAGAAAACGTCCATCTCTTCCTGCCATTTTTCAGATGTCTGGAGCCCCCCGACGCCCACCTGGTACGTGACTCTTCCCCTCTTTCTCACTCCCATTGCCATCCTGCCGTGTGTTTCCTTCTCTTTTCTGCTTCTTGTTATTTTCTTTGAACCATGGATTCCGACTCCGATAGCCAAAACCAAAGTCATTCCTACTCCGCTGGTACCGATTCTTCACCCTCTCCTTCAGCTTCTCCTTCATCCTCTCCTTCCTCTTCCAGTCAGTCCCCTGAACGGGCACCCTTAAATCCTCCATCTACGGCCGAAACCTCGTCTGCCCAAATTTCCGACGTAGCAGAGGAGAATTTTGATGAATCTCCTGCCCTGCCTTTTTGGGGTCCCCACCAAAAAGGATTCGAGCGGACCCGTCATGGGGTCGAGATTGATCCTGAGGCGACTAGAGTCACCGGCTCCTACTCCATTGGCAACTGGCGGTCTATGTGGGGAAGAGCTACTTGTGACGAGCGCACGGTCATCGGCCCGGGCTACTTTCCTTCAGGGTCGGTGGAGAAGATCGCCCACGTTCTTCCATTCGCCATGCTGCCGTCTACCTGGGAATTCGCCGTGGCCTCTCGGCTTTCCACTATTGGCAACTGCCCGCCAGGGTGGCACGGCGTCTGGACCGAGGCCTTCACCAATGGCCTTCGCCTTCCGCCATCATCGTTCACGGTTGACCTGCTTGGGTGCTTTGGCGCTTCTCTTGGCGCCTTTAACGTCGGGTGTTGGGCTACGGCCTCTGCTTTTGAATGCAGCTGCGTGACTAAGAAGATCGCCCCCACTTTGCGGTTGTTCCAATTAATTCATTATGCCAAACACACCTCCAATGGCATCAGTTTCGTTCGCCGAGCTGATCTTACTCAAAAGGGCACTTACTCATCCCCGAAACCTCGCCCTACATGGTACCATTCGTTTTTCTACTTCCGCCCCAGCGACACGGATCATCATTGGGCTTCGCTGCTCCCCTCATCCTGGTCTTCTGGTGACGTGAGTTCTTTCAACGCCGAGCTTGATCCTACTCCCGATGAAATACTCCTACGTCGCCAGATCCTTCTTGATTGCCATCACTTATCGACCACTTCTGGCCTGCGGACTGCCCAGGCGGGGATACGAGGAGGTATACTTTATGTCTTAGGCGGTGCTGATTGTTTTCCTCCCTTCCTAGCTGTCGCCGTTCATCTTGCGTAATTGAGTCGTCGTAACCAAACCCTTAGGAATGTATAACCTTTATATTATCGCCTTTTTGTGCTCTCTTTTCTTTCCTTTTTTTTATACTAATCTTTGGATGTACTTTTCCTAGGTGCCGTAAGCCTCGCTGGGTGCCTCCTTAGTACCACCGCGCGTGGTCCTGTCGCCGAGACTCATCCCAGCCGCTCTGAGGCTGCCCCCGTCGCCCCTGCTTCTGCCCAACCTTCGCCCGACAAATCTAAGGGGAAGAGGAAGGCGGCTGAGACGGATGAAAACCTCCTTTCTTCAAAGAGGAAGAAAAAAGCTGGGGTTTCCAAACCGAGGAGAAAGGCAGGTGAGGGCTCCAGCAATCCACCGCCGCCGCCCCCACCAGTGATAGAGGTGGAGGATGTCGATGCTGAGACTGAAACTCCCCTCCGCCGCTCTCGTCGCCAATCGCCTCTGGCAAATGACAATCCTTCTGCGAGGGAGCCCTTAGAGCATCTTGCTGACGAGAACGTCATCTCATATGACGACTCCTATCTTCCTGACGAACCTATCCCTCTTCCCCGGGATCCGGAGCATCCCGAGTCTGCGCCGGCTGCGGAGCTTGATCTTCGTCCCACCGAGCCTGCTCGCGACCACTCTCGCCCGCCTCCTGTCAACACCGACCGTGCCCGCCGGGCCAGCTGGACAGAGCGAGCTAACACTCTCTTCGACCGCCCTGCTCCTGCTGGTCGCGAGGGCGAGGGTCCCTTTCGCCTTCCCTACTTCGCCGTCGTTCATCCGGTGGCATCCCACATATCGCCCCGGATGGCGAGTGATATCACGGAGGAGTTCTCTCGAGGTGTCTACGAGGGGGTGACCGCTCCTGGTGAGGGCTCGGAGATTTCGGACCTGCATGGGGCGACTTCCTGCCGCCTCCTTCAGGTATTTATGGAATGCGGAATTTATTTGCTTTGTCCTGTTACCTTAGCTCTGCTCGCTGCTTCTTACCCCTTACATTTGTTTTGCTGCCTAGGCCGTGGCCGAGCTCGGCGATCTTTCCTTTGCATGTAAACACATGCAGGAGGAGAATCGGAGGCTGAAGGAGGATGTTGAGAATCTGCGCTCTTTGCGCATGGATCTCACCCGTTATCATAACGAGGAGAAGGTATTTACTCATCTGCCTCTTCTTTCTCCCCTTTTATATATACTATTTCCCGGCTTGTCACCTTACGATCCTTGCTAAACCCACACGTTGTTGTTTGTTTTTTTTTTATCTTAGCGACGGGCAGATGCAGCGACCTCTGCTGCTGAGTCTCTGAAGGAAAGCCTGGCTGAGGCGACTGGGCGGATCTCCCAGATGGAGGGCGTCCAGGAGGACTTGCAATCTGCTAATAAGCACATTGTCGCCCTTGAAGCCGAGTTGGATGAGGCTCGTGTCAAGGTTGCTCAGGTGGAGGAGATAGCCGCTGAAAGGGACAGAGCTAAGGAGCTGCTTAATGACTCTCTGGCGGCTGAATCGGCGGCGGATCGTGATCTTGCCGCTGCCAAGGCTCAGTATGATGAGACTGTGGCTTATTACACTCATGCTCTCGGCGAGAGTATGCGTGTAGTAATGCGCAGCTGTCGTAATGAGTTCTACGAGCTGTTTCCCAACAAGGGCTGGCCAGGGCGAAAAATGGTTCGAGCCGTCCTCCGAGGTCTCAATCGCTATAACTTTGGGGTTCCCGACCTTTCCGATGCCGAGGAGGAGACTTATTTTCGAGATGCTGCTCGCTTGGAGCGGGAGATAGTGGCGGCAGATGCCGAATATGTGGCGGCCACTCGCCGCAGTCGTGGCCTGCCTGCTCTGAATCTCGATGGATCAGAGGTTCAGCCGCCATCATCTGATCAAGCCCCCTCGACCAGCGACAAGGACTTCAATTCCGCCGCTGACTCTTCCAAGGCTGGCGAGAAGGGCTCCGGCGCTAAAGACCTATGATCCCGCTTTCAACCTGTTGTTATTATTGCTATCTTTTCAGACAATCATCATGTTTCTGCGTGCTGTTGCTGTTTTCCTCTCTTTCTCCTCTTTTTTGTAAAAACTGCTTTATTAAACTCTTCCTCGCGAATTTTCAATCTTTGGTCCTTTATCTTATTACACCTCTCTTGATCGCTTTGCTTCTTTTCATCATTAACTAGATGTTATACCGATAACTTTGATGCCTTAGGTCTTACATACGATCCAATGCCCTAGTCTTACATAGTGATTTGTTAATGCCCGTAGGTCTTACATAGCGATCCCAATGCCCTTAGGTCTTACATGATAAATTTGATGCCCTTAGGTCTTACACAGCGATTTGTTAATGCCCGTAGGTCTTACATACGATCCCAATGCCCTTAGGTCTTACATGATAAATTTGATGCCCTTAGGTCTTACACAGCGATTTGTTAATGCCCGTAGGTCTTACATATCGATCCCAATGCCCTTAGGTCTTACATGATAAATTTGATGCCCTTAGGTCTTACACAGCGATTCCAATGCCCTTAGGTCTTACATGATAAATTTGATGCCCTTAGGTCTTACACAACGATTTGTTAATGCCCGTAGGTCTTACATATCGATCCCAATGCCCTTAGGTCTTACATGATAAATTTGATGCCCTTAGGTCTTACACAACGATTTGTTAATGCCCGTAGGTCTTACATATCGATCCCAATGCCCTTAGGTCTTACATGATAAATTTGATGCCCTTAGGTCTTACACAACGATTTGTTAATGCCCGTAGGTCTTACATATCGATCCCAATGCCCTTAGGTCTTACATGATAAATTTGATGCCCTTAGGTCTTACACAACGATTTGTTAATGCCCGTAGGTCTTACATATCGATCCCAATGCCCTTAGGTCTTACATGATAAATTTGATTCAATCATTAGGGCCCTTAGTTGCCTTAAAAACTAGCCTCGGTTATAAGTGTCTTTTTAATCATAATATCGCCTGAGATGCATGGAGTTCCAAGTTTTGGGATCTTTGCTCCATCTAACTCTGCTAGTTTGAAGGTGTTGGCCCCTACCACTCGCCGTACTCTGTATGGGCCTTCCCATCCGGGGTTGAGCTTGGCCGCCCCGACCGCCGGCCTGAAGATCTTTCGCAGCACTAAGTCATTGAGCGCGATGTGATGTGGTCGGAGCTTTAAATTGTACCGCCTGGTTAACTGCTCCTTTTCAGCGATCAGCCGCATCTGTGCCTTTTCTCTTTTTTCCTCAATCATATCTACGTTAAGCATCAATTCTTGTTCGTTGACCTCATCCCTGTATTCCTGTATTCGGATAGATGGGATTGAGATTTCTACCGGAAGGACCGCCTCAGTCCCGTACGTCAATGTGTAGGGAGTCTCCCCTGTCGCCGTTTTATAAGCCGTACGGTGAGCCCATAGTACATGATCAAGCTCCTCGACCCATACGCCCTTACAGCCATCCACTCTTTTCTTTAATCCTTGTAAAATAAGCTTATTAGCCGCCTCTGCTTGTCCATTAGCTTGTGGATAGGCGACTGAAGCGAATCTCAGATTTATCCTCAGGTCATCATAAAATTCTTTAAAGACCTGTGAGTCAAACTGAGTTCCATGGTCACATATAATACTTTCTGGTATACCAAATCTGGTGACGATACTTTTAAATGCAAACTTCTGTATCTGCTTGGCGGTGATACTTGCCACCGCTTCTGCCTCAACCCACTTGGTGAAATAATCAACTGCCACGATGAGGAATTTCATTTTCCCCGAAGCTTCCGGAAATGGGCCTAGGATATCCATCCCCCACCTCGCGAATGGCCACGGGCTGACATTCGCCTGGAGCGCTGTTGCGGGCAACTTGTGATAACTTGCAAATTCCTGACATTTGTGGCATTTCTTCACCAGGTCGCCAGCCTCCTTTCTCATTGTTGGCCAATAGAAGCCCTGGTATATTAAGTTCCTTTCCAAACTTCTTGTTCCCAAGTGAGTACCACATACTCCTGAATGTACTTCCTCTAGGGCCCAAGCTGCATCCTCCTCTCCCAGGCATCGCAAGTATGGACCCATAGCTGATTTTTGATACAGCTCTCCCCCTATTATAGTACACCTCCCTGCTTTTCGCCGGAGCTTGGTCGCTTCTAACGGGTCACTTGGTACAGTGTCGTTATCCAAGTATTGAATAATAGGCGTTCGCCAGTCGCTTTTCCCAATTCCGTTAATCACGTGAAAACACTGCTTCCTCCTTGTTTCTTTTTCCACTGTGACCATTCGCCCTTCTTCAAAATCTGTCGCCGTTGCTAGTTTCGATAATGCATCCGCGTGGCAATTCTCCTCCCTAGCAATCTGGGATATAACCACCTTCTTGAATTCCGATATAAGCAGTTTTACCTCATCAAAATAAGGGAGGAGCGACTCCTCCTTTACCTCAAAGCTCCCATTAACTTGGTTGACTACTATCGCCGAGTCTGAGAAAACTTTGATGTTAGTAACTCCCATACTCTTAGCAATTCGCAAGCCAGCCTCCAATGCCCCGTACTCAGCTGCATTGTTGGTTCGATTTGTTGCAAATCGCAATGCGACCTCGTGGAGGATCCCCCCAGGAGACCTTAGGACTATCCCCGCGCCTGACCCTCCCTTACTCGAGGCGCCGTCTGTAAATAACGTCCATTCATCGCCTTCCTCGGTGTCTTCTTGTACTGCACCTTCGACCACAAAGTCAGCAAGGACTTGAGCCTTGATCGCCGTTCGCGGTTGGGATCGAATGTCATACTCGCTTAGCTCGATCGCCCACTTAGCTAATCGCCCTGCCATGCTCATAGATCTTAACGCATTCTTAATCGGAAGATTCGTGAGCACATGTATTGTGTGTGCCTGAAAATATGGTCGCAACTTTCTGGCCGCGCAGACCACAGCGTATGCCATTTTTTCTATCGCCGGGTACCTTGTTTCAGCATCGACCAAGGTTTTACTTGTATAAAAAACAGGGTGTTCGGCTTTGTCCTCTCTTCGAACTAAGACCGCACTAACTGCGTTTGGAGAGATCGCAATATAGAGAAATAAATCTTCATTTGACTTTGGAGATGCAAGTACAGGAGGGGTACTTAAAAATTGCTTCAGCTCTTCAAAAGCCTTGTTACATTTGTCATTCCATGCAAACTTTGATGCATTCTTTAAAGTCGCAAAGAATGGAGCGCAGCGGTCGGCGATCCTGGGAATGAATCGATTGATTGCCGTCAGTCTTCCAGATAGAACCTGAACCTCCTTCACAGTCTTTGGAGGGGCCATCGCTGTAATCGCCGCGATCTGCGCTGGATTAGCTTCAATTCCTCTCCTGGTTATGAGGTATCCCAGGAACTTTCCTGATGTTGCCCCGAACACACACTTCAAAGGGTTCAACCTGAGCGAATACTCCTGCAGTGTATTGAAGGTTTCCCTTAAGTCGCCAAGATGGTCATTAGATCTCTTACTTTTGACCAGCAGGTCATCCACATATGCCTCCAAGTTTTGGCCGAGCTGCTTGACAAAGACTTTGTCGATCATTCTCTGGTAAGTCGCGCCAGCATTCTTGAGCCCGAATGGCATCACTCGATAGCAGTAGTTCGCCGTGGGCGTCATGAAAGCCGTTTTCTCTTGATCTTGCTTGCTTAAAGGTATTTGATGATATCCCGAGAACATGTCCAGAAAGGACAACATTTCATTGTTCGCCGTCGCGTCTACCAGCTGCTCTATGTTGGGCAAGGGGTACGGATCCTTGGGGCAAGCATCGTTAAGGTTGGTGAAGTCGACACACATTCGCCATGCTCCTGACGATTTCTTGACAAGAACTACATTAGCCAACCACTCAGGATACTGTACCTCTTTGATAAACCCTGCCTTCAAAAGTTTATCCACTTCATTTGCCACCGCTTGCTGCCTTTCTCTGCAGATGTTCCGCCGCTTTTGCTGGACTGGGCGACTCCCGGTTCGATCCCCTAGAGAGTGTTTGATGATGTCTGGAGCAATTCCTGGCATGTCACTTGGTGACCATGCGAACAGGTGCGAGAACTCTCGGAGCAACTTGACCAACTCCTGTTTCTTGTTATCGCTCAGGTAGGACGAAACTCAACTATCTTACTTTCATCTTCTTCGAACAGCGGTATTGGGACGTCCGATTCTGCTGGTACGACTCTTTCTCCCTCATTCTCCGCCTCCAAGCTTATGGTGAGGCACGTGCTTTTAGTCGCCGCCCTGTAACACCTTCTGGCGATGTCCGGGTGTCCCCAGGCAAAACCTATCCCTTCATTAGTAGCGAACTTCAGTACTTGGTGCACTGGGGAGGAGATTGCTCGGAAGGCGGCGAGTGCAGGTCGCCCTAGGATCATGTTGTACGTGGATTGACAATCCATGACATGGAAGTCGATGGATCGGGTGACCTGCAAGTCTCCATCCCCAATGGTTATTGCCATCGTGGCTATCCCCTTGATGGGAACTGTGTGTCCTGAAAATCCTGAGATGGTAGTTTTTGTCTGCCTGAGCAAGCTAGCTGGCAGGTTCATCTTTTTGTACAGCTCCCAGAAAATAATGTCCGCGGAGCTCCCTTCGTCAACCATCACTCGCTCCACTCGGCTATTGTGTGTGATTACTTGAATCACCATCGCTTCCAAACTTGGGCCTCCTACCCTGGCCATGTCTTCTTCCGAGAATCCCAACGTTGGGCGACTGACTTGGTCTATCATCATCACCTCCTTTGTTTCCTCCTTTCTGACTTTCTTTGTCGGGCAACTTTCCCCACCGAAAATGGTTTGATAAACGTGGTTTACCTCAGGTCGAGGCTTTTTCTTGCTATCTTCATTGTCCATAGGCTCCTTAAGTCGGGCGAAAACATCACCCTTCTTGTCTTGTGATTCTCCTTGTCCACGGCGATCATCTTCTTGCGGCTTGTTTTTCCGCTTTGAGCTGACAATGAAATCCCTGAGACGTCCTTCGTTTATCCACCTTTCGATTTCATTTTTCAATTCCCTGCAGTCTTCAGTGGTATGCCCATGAGAGTCATGGAAATCGCAAAACTTTTGGCGACTTCGCTGATCCGCCGGGGTGAACATTGGCCCCGGCCAGTTGATGGGATGTCCCTTATGCTGCATATACAGCAGAATCTTTCTTCGCGATTCTGAGAGGGGTGTATAATCTGCCCTCTCCTCTTGGTATCCTCTCTCCTGATAACCCCTTTGCTCTTCAGGGTATCCTCTCTCTTGGTAACGCCTTTGCTCCCCTGGGCGATATTTCCCGTATGGTCGTGTCTCGGAGGGCTGCCTTTTGGCCTGCTTGTTCCCTGTAACGGGCTTTTCTTCCATCTTCGCCGCTCCACGTAAAGGCTCTGCTAACTGCTTCTCGATCAAAATAATTTTGTGTACTCTGGTTTCCAAGTCGGACAGCGACTTCGGAGCCACCTGTAGCAGCGACTCCCGCAGCCTGCCATTATGAGTCGACTGGAATAAACTTGCCACAGCGATTTCGTGATCTACCCTCTTGATGGATTGGACGACCCCAGTCCATTCATCAAAGAACTCCTTCAGCGACTGGTTCAGCTTTTGCCTCAGGCTCACCAGCGCTTGCAACGGGACCGTCCTTGTTTTCTTGCACTCATACTTCTGTGAGAAGATCCTCGCAAAGCCCTCCCACGATGTTATGATGCCCTCCGGTAGATTCATGTACCACTCCCTGACTCGCCCTCCCAGTGTCGCCGGAAAAGCTCTGCAATATGCGGCGTTGCCAGCCTGCTGCATTTGCATGGCGATCTGGAAGGCTTGCAAGTGCTCGTCCGGGTCGCCAGTACCTACATACCTATCTAGGTTGGGCGGAACCAACCCCTTAGGTAGTGGCTCGGCGAGTATCGCCCTGGACAGAGGTTGACGAACCGCCATCTGTGCGGGGGAGATTTGAGTAGCCGGGAGGAATTGCTGTAACACTTCCAAATGGGAGTCCTGTGGCGATTGCCTGTCCTGAGTGTTGGCCCTGAGAGCTTGAGCCTGCTGGGCGATCACCGTTTTCAACATCTGCGTGAGCTCAGCATTCTGTTGCTCAAGGGACCGAAATCGCTGCTCCAACAGCTCATAGGCATCGCCGGGCGGAATAGTACTCTGGGACTCCGAGTCGCCTTCAAATTCGCGCTCCATGTTTCTAGTGAGGTTTGGGTCTGCTCGAGAACCTGGGTGACATGCTTGACAGGTGTTACTCCATCTCCTCTTTCGCCATCCTCGCCCATCAGAGTGGGAATCGCTGATGAAGCCATTCGCCTTGAAAAGTCGCCTGATCGCCCCCTATCTGGCGCGCCAATTGTTCCAGCCTTGTCGCCTGGCCCAATAATGGAAGCCCAAGCCTATTGGTCCTCCGGGAGTGGTGTACCTCGTAAGCAACGTGGGGGGAAGTTAGTTGAAGGAAAAGGGGAGGCGATCAGTTTAAGGAATGGGAGAGGGAGGCGAGTAACGTACCGCGGAGCGTTTTGTCCGCTGGGTAAAAGTGTTGTCCCCCGGTTAATGGGGTGTACGGGGGTATTTATAGTACCCCTGCCTTGGTCGCCAAGGCTGAATCTTAGCCACTCGTTTGTAGCTCCCGTAGGATGTTGACACGTGTCCGCTCTGTCTTGGAAACCTAAGTGTGCCGAGTAACCCTAGGAGGCCGCCGAGCTGGGCCATCGCTTTGGGCCTCACTCCACCTCCTGGGCCTGCCTGTTCGGCCCATCTGATTTACCGCCTGAGTCCGGGCCCCCTGCCCTAGCCGCTGTGTTCGGGCTGCCATGTGGGTCGCCTCGTGGGCCTCGCCTCGTGGGCCGTCGTGTGGGCCTTTGGACTTCGTCGGGCCGGGCCCATCACTACTATAATCCGAGTCACAACTTGGTTCGAGTTGATTACAAGCCAAAGCCTCTACTTTTTGACTAGAGTGTCGTAAGAGAGCGAATTCTAAGGTTGAAGGGACTTAAGTGATCATGTGACCCCCCTTTCCAATCTGGGTACACGAACTCGCGTCGTGTATTGTCAACAAGAATTCGTTCTTAGGAAAGTCCTCACTTTCCGTACTCGATAAATCGAAGCGTAGGTTCCAACAATGAGTGTAACGGACGAACTGGTTTCTATTGAGTTTATGCATAATGCATTGTTGGCAGTTGTGGTTGTAGGAGGGTGATATCAATGAAGAGTCATCCTATGAAGGATGAATAAGTGGATGATCCTAGACGCTCATTGGAAACTAACCATGTTCCCTTGTTTATGTAATCAGAGTGGTCGGTGAGGCTAGCTATCACCCTGTGATTACTTGCTTATGGAAAATGATGTTGGGAGTAGGATTGTTGTATTGAATCATAATATTGGAAATTGTGGAATTTAGAGGATGAAATTGGTGAATGAGATAAGATGGTTCAACTGTTTTTTTTTTTTTTTGATGAATCAACTGTTGTATCATGTTGTGTTGTAGTGAATAAGTAGAACCAAAAGGAGTCCATACTCCCACCATTGTGATATGATGTGAATGAGTTCGGTCCACATGGGATAGATTGTAACAGCCCGTTCCCGGTTGTTGTTACTTGTGAAAATCAATTTGGAATGAGTGGATTAGATTGGTGCAAGGACCTGTAATTTTTCTGGCAGCAAGTTTTGTAAGTGCAGGTACCAATAAGCGTTGCACCATGTCTAATGTGTGTTGCGACTTTGAAGACAACATGCATTTCTCTATGGCAATGAATGTTGTTCTTCTTGAGACAATTACCGTTGTTCTTAGAACGGTCGTTTTGACTTAACTTGTAACGGTCGTTGTGAAGTGACAACGGGCGTTGTGACATGCATACTAAAAACTTGAAATCAGGAAAAATGCACAACACGAGTTTTAATTTTTTTCCTTTTGATTATGATAGCTTCTAAGGTGATTAGAGAGCGACTTTGACGAACCAAAGAGCCTAAAATCGAAGAGAGGTACCGGAAAATTAATTAGGGAGTTGAGCAATTATCTCTCGAGCTTTCTTTGGTCTTCGATTCAAGGTAAGAAACTCCTCGATTGATGATCACTCTCAATTGAGTGTAGACCTAGGTTATGATCAATGTTCATGTATTTATGGTTGGGGGTTTCTGCAGTGTTTGTTAGTGTTTCTCAAGGAAATGAAGTGATAGCAATCTCGGGGAAGGAAAGCTCAGTTTACTCAGGTGAGGGCTTAGCGTCAATAAGTAGATGTAATGTGAGGAATTACAACCTAACATAGTTGAAATGTAGGATGCACAAAATTGGAGAGTTGTAATTATTTAATTAAGTGTTGTGTGTGATTGGTGAATGACATGCTTATGTGTGTGTTGACTTGGTTAGATCATCGATTGACTAAGTGGCTAGAATGAGAGTTTAATTACTGAAATGCGCATATGCCATGGTTATGTTTTGTGTATTGTGATATGGTGGTTGCAAGAGGATGATCCTAGTGAAGGATCATCTTGTGAAGGATGAACATGTTGATAGCCATAGATCTCACGACATGAATACCCATGTTTCCTTTTTTTCTACAGGTGGGGTGGTCGGTGAGGCTAGCTATTTTTTCTCGGTCTTTGTGATGAGCATGTGTAGTATTATGAAAGTGTTGAGATGATTACAGTGATTGGGAAATTCCATGGTGGTAACGAAATTTTGGAACTGGGATGTGATGTTGAAAGTCAGGCTTAGTGTGGAATTGTGCTGTGGAATTGGGAATGTGAACATCACCGTGTCATATTTTGATTATTGTTGTGAATGAAATTAGAATATTGAACGAGTCAACGTTATCCCAGGATGAGATGTGGAAATGGTTGTTGGTCTACCGACGGGTAAACATTATTCTCTTTATGGGGAAGGGTACTATGGGATGCGTCTGAGCTCACCCTGGCTATGACAACGTCTGTCAGGCCGGCGAGGTAGCGAGGGAACAATTCTTTTGGCGCTTTAATAAACACCTAGAACTAAATGATCATGTGACGTGGTGTGAATTTGTGTGCTCGTGGATGAGATATGATGGTATTGGTGTTGGTAATTGAATTATGATGTTGTATATATTATTGTGTATAATTGTTAATTGATGATTTTGGGGTTATGCATAATGTGGGTAGTGTGAGATGATGGTATGTGATCACCTAGAATTACTTATTAGATTGTTAAAATGAGGTAGACGTAAGGATGAGTCTCATTATTGTATTACAGAATTCGAGTTTGGATGCTCCCTAGCTAGGTAGTTCGACGCATAGTTGGGCCCAGTGGATTTACTCTGTTTCAATTAAAAACTAATCCCTTTTTCTCTCTTTGATTAGGCAGTGTGTGTGGAGTCGGATAAACAGTTGTGGCAGTCTGAGGATGAGGTATTGGAGCAGCTCCTATTGTATTTTGGACATGTTTATTTACTATTTTCAGTTAAGTTGACTTTGTTGTTTTGGGTTGGATTTATGATGTATTTTGGATATTGTTTTGGCTGGTTGTAGTCTATTTTACAGTGATCTCGAGATCCTGTTGATTTGATTTATTCGATGTTGGTTTATTTTCCACTGGTTTTTCTTGTTTATTTCGAATTGATTCATGAGTAATACTCATTATTGGTTCACTCATAGGTTTGACCATGAAAATCGGAGATGGGTGTTACATAGATCACCTTGGTCGGGTTGCCAAGGATGAGTTGTGTAGCATCCTCGCCCAACCAAATGGTTCAAGACTCGAGTTCGGAAGATTTAGGCATTGGAAATGATGTCTCGGAGGTTCCATCGAAGTCCAGGACGTTCAGAAGTGAGCTGAGTTAAGGATGCAACAATGAGGGTGTACAGAGGGAAGTACACGGTTATGTACTATGATGCATGGCCTTGTACTATGATACACGTCGTGTATCATCCCTTCAGTGATTAAAACTCGAATTTTGACGGGTATCTTCATCATTTTGATCTCTCTCTCCCCCCGAAAACCCCATTGACGAACCAAAAACCCCCCAAACTTCAAACCTTGATTCAGGGAGCTACAGAAGTTGGATTAATTCATCGTTTCTTCCTATGGATTCCTGGCGATGAGGAGAAAAGATCACTAGTCTTTGTTTTGGTTGGGTTGCTGCTAAGTATTTCTGGTCAGAAGGGAAGAACTACGAATTTGGTCTATGGATCGAGAAGATGATTAGAGTCTTGTCTTCTATTCCAGGTGAGGGTTTAACGTCGATAGGAAATGATGGGTGACATGAGGAGTTAAAATTTGGCTTAGATTGAAAATTAGGTTTTGCATGAAATTGAAGAGAGTAAAATTGGGGAAACTTTCATGTGATTGCTAATTGACTGATTGTGATGTTGTGTTGTGCGTGTTGGGGTTGGAATTGAATAATGATGTCAACGTATTGAATTAGAAATAAGTGATAGGATGAAATGGGTTTTCTGTCATGGTTATGGTTGCAGGAGGGTGATCCCAATGAAGGATCATCAGTGAAGGATGAATAGGAGGGTAATCCTAGACCTTGTGACATGACTACCATGTGGAATATTGATGGAAATGAAATGTGGGGAATTGATGAGTTGTTGTGATGTTGTTGATGTTGGTGAATTGTGAAATGAGATGAATGATTGTGATGTGAATATGAATACAGAACCAGAAGGACCCTACACTGCCCCACCCGAAATACTGGTTATGTTAGAGTCTAATTCTCTGTTGTGAATCTCTTGGTTGGGTTGCCAAGGTGGTTGAATACTCCTTCGTGGAAGGATCATTTTTAGGATGCGTCTGGTGAATACTCCTTCGGGGAAGTATCTTTTATGAATGTGTTTGGATGTGGTGGCCAGCATTGGTGGTGTAGGATAACTCCTTAGCGCCTGATAACACGCCTAGAATTAATTGAATTATGACTAAGAATACAATGATGAGATACAGAATGTAAATGAGATATGCATAACACCAACAAATGACTGTAGAAACTCTCAACACCAGCTTTTTATTGTATTATGTTATGCACTTCCACATCTGGTATTAGTGTTTGTACGGGTTGGTTACCTAAATAGTCACTGAACTTTGGCCAAATAACCTGGAAGTCACTAAACAAAAAAAATTGCTATTGACATCACCAAACTTTGACCCATTATCAAAGTGGTCACTGTTAGCTACGGACATCCATTATTCCGTCCATCTGCTGATGTGGACTCGCCAACTCATCCGCCACCTCATTTATTTATGCCACATCATATTAATTTTTCCCAACATTACCTAGTCATCCAACCAAAGAACCCAATTTGATTAACCCCACCCAATCAGATCTAACCGAAAAATTATATCCTCCTCCTATCTCTCTCCTCCTCCATCCTCAACACCACACTCCCCCTGTCTCCTTCATCCCACCATCACCGCCGCCGCCACAACCGTCGCCGCCGCCACAACCACCACCACCGACGCCGCCACCACAACCACCACCGTCGCCGCCGCCACAACCACCACCGCCTTCTTCTTCCTCCTCCTTCCTCCTTCTTCTCCCTCTTCCATGGAACTAATCCACAAACAGATCTGACAAAAAAAATTCAGATCTCTCATCCTCGTCCCTCCTCCATGGAACTCACCACAAATCCATAGAACCCACAAATCATATCCGAAAAACATGGCCTCGTCGATCCTGGCGTCGGACTCTGCTTTCGCTTCCTCAAATTTCGCGTCCAGTCTCCTGCCGGCGAGGCTTCCGGTGGAGATCGGTGGCAAGCCGACTTGATTGAGAAAAGCTCAGAACTTGGGATGGTCGAGGCTGGAAAATGACACTGCGTCGCACGATTCGTAAACCCAATCGGACAAATGGTCCATTGCGGCATCGATTTGTTGCCGGCTGAGCGCCGGCAAAGGAGGCGATGAAAGGCGGGGGCTTTTCAGTCTTTTCACACTGTCCTCCAACGAAGCCGGTTGACCCAGATTCTCCTTTCCGCCGGAGAGTATCTGATGGCGGCGCGGCGGCCGTAACGAATCCACGACGGTGATCGGGCTCGGACTGTGCAGAAACGCCGCGGCGGCGGGGGAGGAGGAAAAAAACAGAGACGTTGTAAAGCTCGAAGCTTTAGTGGTGGACGAAGGCGGAGGAAGAGGCCGCCGTCGTCCGCTTGACTCCGGAAACCGATGACGGAATCGAGGAAATGGGTTGCGGTGGAGAAGGCATTGAAGCGACGAAATTGGGGCATTTTCTACTCTTGAGATGCTCGGAGGCGGTACGGGATATGATTTGTGGGTTCTTGTGGGTGAGTTCCATGAAGGAGGGAGGAGAGAGAGGAAGGAGGAGGAAGAAGAAGGGACCAGTTTGAGTGAGATTAATTGGTTTGGGTAGGATGATCTTGGGTGGGGGATTTAATCTGACGTGGCATAAATAAATGAGGTGGCGATGTCCACATCAGCGGATGGAATAATGGATGTCCGTTGCTAATAGTGACCACTTGGATAATGGGTCAAAGTTTGGTGATGTCAATAGCAATTTTTTTTGTTTAGTGACTTCCGGGTTATTTGGCCAAAGTTCAGTGACTATTTAGTTAACCAACCCGTGTTTGTACTCTGCATATCTCTATGCTTAAAGTGGCAGTTTTGCAGCAAGTCAGCAATAGCAATAGGATGTGCACAAATCTTGGGACACTGGTTGTGGTTTTCTTTGGTGACCGCCTGAAAGTATTTAGTACTGAAAAATGTTTGCACTTGTATATAACATCAAGCCCGTCTAGCTCAGTTGGTAGAGCGCAAGGCTCTTAACCTTGTGGTCGTGGGTTCGAGCCCCACAGTGGGCGACATTTTCTTTTCTTCTCATCCCACCATACTGTTATGAATCTTGCACAAACTTCTTCATCTTTGTTGGTCATATCTATAAGTACATTAAAGGAGAAACTCAATTTTAGAGTAGTTTTAAGCCTTCTCCTTGATTTTCTCTCCCACTACTCCAGATCAGAAGGTTGCGTGTTCGATTCACGTCAGCTTCAACATCAGCATTTTTCAAGTTTTAAGCCTTCTCCTTGATTCTTTCTCCTGCTACTCCAGATCAGAAGGTTGCGTGTTCGATTCACGTCGGGTTCAATTCTCATAACCACTATTTGTTTTTGTATAGCGGTGTTGATATTTTAATCGCTGTTTTGATAGTAATATATTCACCATTCATCAAAAAATAAAATCAATTTTTATATAATAGATACATTTATCAATACACTATCATTCTAATAAAAATTCTCAAAATCAATATTTTTATTGACTTTTCATTATTGAAATAAATAAAAAAGATATTATATCACTCCTGCTCAGGAGTTGCTACGACAAAAAAATCGGCCAATGGGCCGAAAATAATCTAGTACTCATATATTTATGTTTTATATTAACTTCTACGAGTATCTACATGTATTATGAATTCATCATTGTGTTGGATTTGATCTGTGAATTGGATTGTGATGATGTGTTGATTGGTGGAACTGTTTCTGTTGAAGTATGGTTATGATGATGTTACGAATTGTGAATGTTAGTATAAAGAACTACACTTGGGTGATCACCTAGACTACCTAGGGATGATTATGTGAACTGTTGAATTCATGAACGTTGTTGATGAGTATGCAAATGGTTGATGATGAGTTGACGAGCATGGTAGAGTAGCGACTTGTGTTTGATCACCTAGCATTACTTGTAGGGATTAATAATGGTTTAGACGTAGGTTGAGTCTCATTGTTGATTGTGGAGTGTTGGGACAGCTCTTTGAGGTTTGTTTGGGGCATAGTTAAGTCCAGTGGGTTCACTCAGTTTTATTAGGAAATTGTTCCCCTCCCAGTTCTTTGTGGTTAGGTGTTTGAAGTGTTGGAGTTGCAGTTGGTGTGGGTTGAAGTGGTAGCAGGAAGCTTCAAGTGACAATTGGAAGCATGGGCGAGGAGTTGACTTTTCCTTTAATTTCAATTGACCATTTGGGTTGGGATACTTTATATCAAGTTTAATGTATTGAATTTCGGATTATGTTATTATTGAATTTGAACCGCGATTGTTGATGGAATTTTAGAATTCAAATTAAAGCAGCGTCTGATTTATCTTTGATTTATGTTATTTATATTAAATTAAAGTTGGTTATTACTCGATTTACGTTTTGTTACACCCTGAATTTTTTTCGAATTTTAACAAAAAGGGGAACACAAGTTCATTCGAGGCTTAAGGGTTAGTTCGAGTTGGTCGTTGGTAGGATTCAATGTGGAAAGGTGAATCACCAATCAGACCGAGTTAAGAAATAGATGGGTAATAATGATTGATGAAGGACTATTAGACTAGCTGGTTTTGAAACCAGACTAACATTCAACCGATCCAGGTTCAAATCCCAGCAATGACCTTTTTATTTATTTATTTTCTACCAGCACCCAAAACGACGTCGTTTTGGTCGTCTCCTTCATTGGATCCATTATTCCGGCGACCCAGGTTTTCCGGCGACTCTTCCCAAGGGTCAAGGGCCATTTTTCTAGCGTTTTTGGAACGTGAGACCCCACCAGAACGTGAATTAGAGCCTGGAATCATGCTACGAACATGAATCCATTAGGAAACGGCCAAGATTGATGAGAAATCGTCCCTACTCCGACGACTTTAGAGAAAACAACGGTGACCCCTCTAGATTACGAATCGGCTCGTAATCTTATCCTCTTTGGCGTTATTCGACCCCTCCGAGCCTATATAAACCATCCGTTGCTTCAGTTCGAAGCTTGCACCACTCGAAATCCAACTAACTCGATTTCCTTCCTTCTCCGATGATGGTTCCGATAAAGCTTCGGTCGGTACACTTCAGGCTTCGTCGAATCGATCCAAAGCCACCAATCGATCTATCTCGACCCTACAAAGCTTTCCCCTCTATTTAATCATGATTTCAAGCAACTGTCGGAGGGTTCGATCGTCGTCGACATCGGCAATGGCGGCTGGAGCGTTTCCAGCAATTTGGGGAAGAAGATGGGAAAGTTGCATTTTGGTCACCCAATTCTCTAGGTCACAGTTCAGTCCTCTAATTTAATTTTAATTACTGTCGTGATCTTAAACTATTAAATCGTGTCAGATTTGGCCCATCTAAACTTTCTCAGCTATGACAGAATGGCCCGGAAGTTACGAAAGTCCGTTAACTCCTTATATCGAATCAATTCGAGCTACGGAATCGATCTTCAAGTCAACTGGCTCGTGTTATAGGTGGGTTGGTTTAAGGGGGTAAATTCTTAATATTATTATTAGTTAATTTACATTCCATTAACTAAAATTGTTTAATTAAGTATTTCCATTCCCATTATTTTGGAAATGAGCTCCGGTAATCACCTTAACACGGAACATTGGATTTATCGGATGAATAGGAGTGTTGGATTATTGGATAAGTGTTATACTCCTTAGGGGAGTTCAATTCTGGAGACAGCGAAATTCTCGCTGCTCCGATGCAATGAATCATAACCGTCCAAACATAATACTCCTAGATCTAACGAGTGATAATTACAAGGGGTAAAGTTGGGATTTTAATATTCAATTGTCTTCTTCGTTGGACTCCACGGAATCACGTTCTACTCCGTCTTCAACCTCTGCAACTCGGTTCGTCGGACTATCAAATTTCAAGCCATATGGATCTCTAATACTTTCATAGTGGAGGAAGCTACATCTGTTACTAGATTTTATTGATTTGCCCAGAGATCTATCGATCCCAATCACTGATGGTTTTATGCCTCTCTGCTCCACCTCTTCACTTCCCATCAACTCCATTGAATCCAGCAATTCCGCCGTGTCGAGTTATTATTATTAGATGTTTGACTCGTTGATTGCTTGCACAAACAATTTATGAGCTCCAACATTATATTTAACATGTGAAGTAAAATCCTAATGATCGAAAAAAGTGTTAAGAGTTCATAGATAGAAAAATTGGAGGTTTAAATTAAAGACAAAGCGAGAGCAGAGAAATAGAGTTGAAAAGAGGATTGCTTTGGAGAAAGAAACTCGGCTGGAGAGGTTAGTGAGAAAGAGATCTTAATAAGAAGATGAGAATGAGAGAATTTAGAAGGGTTTGGTTCAATGAATGGATGGAAGAAAAAAATAAGTGCTCAGTACTCAACTGCACTTTTATACACTATAATGCCCGTACACTTTGTACGATACGAGAAATACATATGTAATGTATAGTAAATACCATGGTTTTCAGAACCGGAACGGGGGGTCGAGCCGGCAAGGGCAGGGGTTCAGGGTTTAATGGTTTAATCGGGGTTGGACCGTGAAGTGCCGGGGTTGAACCGTTTTAATTAATTAATTAATTAATTAATATAGTTAAGCTGGACCAGACAAGTTTTTAATTGAGCCGGATCAAACCGGCTATACAGAGTAATAATTTTACAAAGTTTGGGTATCAAAATGCAATAATGCACACTTATATATATGGAAAACACTCCGGTGCACCCGGTGCACCGAGTGCACCCGCTTGCGTTTTGATAGATAAATATGTTTTTAAAATCTTGTTTTTTCGAGGATAAGTATCTACATGTCGTTAAAAGATACATAGAGCGATTTGAACGAAAAACTAATTTGGTAGACCTGATGATCTATCATATTGGGAAAAAATACCGCTATAGAAGGAAACCTAAAGAACATTAGGTATAATCTTATACTATGATGACTAAAAATTTCAACTAAGCTCAATTTAGACTTATTAAGATTAAATCTATTGATTTAAAAGTTCAATTCAATGCAAATACGACTCTAGATAGCATAAACGCAAGCGGGTGCACTCATATTTTAGTAAACCCTAATATTTTTCTTAACTTTTTCCCTGCCGCCTCCTCACTTTTTCCCTGCTTTTTCTGGAATTGGTGGGGTGCTTAATAGGGCTATTAAGCATGGTGCTTAACCCCATAACAACCGTCCGATTCATCCTACGGTTCAAGATGGAGTTCACCCGCGAGGGGTATTTTGGGCAAAAAAAGTATTAAATCTAACAGTAAACATTACAATCTGACATTTTCTGTCACTATATAATTGAGAAACCACCATTCTTTCTCTCCATTTTCCAAATTCAAAATTCTCCATTTCCCTCTCTTTTCTCTCTCCTTTTTTCTCTCAAATTTTCATGAACAAAGAAGAGATTTGTAAGCTCATTATGCCGGGAAATAGAACGTCGGAGCTAGATCTAGGCATGAAAACGCCAGGGGAGTGCATACAACCCTCACAATGTGTACGAATCTCTATATTTTCATATTTTTGTGTTAAAATTTATGGGTTTTCGTGTTCTTCATGTTCTTTTCTTGTTGGAGGGTGCCAAAAATTGATTTCGTGTTCTTCATGTTACTTTAGTTGCTTTTATCGTTTGTTTTGATAGTGTATTTGTAATACTTTCGTAGTCGTTCGTTGAGATACGTTGAGTTTCGTAACATTTGATTTTGTAATTTTTTTATCTATTTTCGTAATATTTTGTAGTTGTTTCATAATATCTATTTTCGTAATATTTTTTATATATTTTCGTAATGCTTTCGTAGCTGTTTCGTAACACTTTCGTGTTCTTCATGTTACTTTCGTAATACTGCCGTGAGAAACCACCATTGTTTCTCTCTCCATTTTCAAAATTCAAAATCCTTCATTTCCCTCTCTTTTTTCCTTTTTTCTCTCAAATTTTCCTGAATAAAGAAGAGATTTGTGTGTTCATTATGCCGGGAAATAGAACGTTGGAGCTAGATCTACGCATGAAAACGCCAGGGGAGTGCATACAACCCACACAATGTGTACGAATCTCTATATTTTCATATTTTTGTGTTAACATTTATGGGTTTTCGTGTTCTTCATGTTCTTTTCTTGTTGGAGGGTGCCAAAAATTATTTCGTGTTCTTCATGTTACTTTAGTTGCTTTTATCGTTTGTTTTGATAGTGTATTTGTAATACTTTCGTAGTCGTTCGTTGAGATACGTTGAGTTTCGTAACATTTGATTTTGTAATGTTTTTTATCTATTTTCGTAATATTTTCGTAGTTGTTTCATAATATCTATTTTCGTAATATTTTTTATCTATTTTCGTAATGCTTTCGTAGCTGTTTCGTAACACTTTCGTGTTCTTCATGTTACTTTCGTAATACTGCCGTGAGAAACCACCATTGTTTCTCTCTCCATTTTCAAAATTCAAAATCCTTCATTTCCCTCTCTTTTTCTCTCTCCTTTTTTCTCTCAAATTTTCCTGAATAAAGAAGAGATTTGTGTGTTCATTATGCCGGGAAATAGAACGTTGGAGCTAGATCTACGCATGAAAACGCCAGGGGAGTGCATACAACCCACACAATGTGTACGAATCTCTATATTTTCATATTTTTGTGTTAACATTTATGGGTTTTCGTGTTTTCATGTTCTTTTCTTGTTGAAGGGTGCCAAAAATTGATTTCGTGTTCTTCATGTTACTTTAGTTGCTTTTTATCGTTTGTTTTTATAGTGTATTTGTAATACTTTCGTAGTCGTTCGTTGAGTTTCGTAACATTTAATTTTTGTAATGTTTTTTTTATCTATTTTCGTAATATTTTCGTAGTTATTTCGTAATATCTATTTTCGTAATGCTTCCGTAGCTGTTTCGTAACACTTTCGTGTTCTTCATGTTACTTTCGTAATACTTCCGTGAGAAACCATCATTGTTTCTCTCTTCATTTTTAAAATTCAAAATCCTTCATTTCCCTCTCTTTTTCTCTCAAATACTTTCGTAGTTGTTTCGTAACACTTTCGTGTTCTTCATGTTTCTTTCGTAATGCTTTCGTGAGAAACCATCATTGTTTATCTCTCCATTTTCAAAATTCAAAATCTTTCATTTCCCCTCTTTTTCTCTCTTTTTTTTTCCTCTCAAATATTTTCGTAGCTGTTTCGTAACACTTTCGTGTGTTCATGTTACTTTCGTAATACTTTCGTGAGCAACCATCATTGTTTCTCTCTCCATTTTCAAAATTCAAAATCCTTCATTTCACTATCTTTTTCTCTCATTTTCGTAATGTTTTCCATATGGTTTTGTTTCATATCTGTTTTCCATATGAATTAAGTAGCCAAGTATTACGAATTAAGTAATCAAGTGTTATGAATTAGTATTGTTCATGTTTTTTTGCCCTTGGTTTGCATTTACTGGCTTTTTCGTTTGTAACTAATGAATTTCATCTTATTTCTTATTGCAGAGGTACCTAAATAAAAAGACGACGAGCGTTGGTTTACTCGTTTTCGTGTTCTTCATGTTCTTTTCTTGTTGGAGAGTTGTCAAAGATTGATTTATAAATTAATAAATTTATGTACTTATTGTTTTGATAGCTTGAGTAAAATTAAATCAAAATGTACAAAGATACCGCGTATAAATTATTGTGTATCATAACATCCCCATGTGATACGAACCTACATAACCAACAATTACGATCCTCCCAATAAACTAATACGAAATTGGTTCTCAAACGTTACGAAACATGTTATAGAATCATACAAATAGTCGTATCAGCTATCACTCACATTCGTACCAATTTGACAACTATAAAATTTGACAACATATTTTCAGGTTTGCATGTTAAGAACTCTTCCCCGTTGAGATTACCGATCTTGTACTTGCTCTGGAAGAGTAATTCATTCATGTAAGGTTAAGAACAATAAAACTATAGAGACAATCTCCTGCGTGAGAGGTCCTGTTAAACCATTCAGCAGTGGTTGTTAGTCACGGTATTACAAAAGTGTAACTCAATATGTTACGAATAAGTTGGCTAAAGTGTACAAATCTGACAAGTTATGTATACGAAAAAAGGGAGGATGTTTGAAATTGACAAACATTGTGCCGCGATAGCTGGGTGTTCTTCATGTGTTGCCACGGTTTTACACCTGATTATGTACTTCGACAACCCTTTGAACCTTTGGGAAGCTAACCTAACCTTCTTCTCATTATGCCTCATCTCCTGTGAAAAAAACACTATAACAATTACAATCATTCTACTAAACAAATAAGATTTGTTGCAAAAAAAAATTATGGAATCTAAAAAAATTTAACATTGTAGGATCAAATCGTCCCGTTACTTGAAAATGTAATTAAAATTCATAACAGGTTATTGTGTATCATGACATCTCCCATGTGATATGAACCTACATGTCCAACAATTACGAACCTCCCCATAACTAATACGAAATAATTATCAAACATTATGAAACATGATCTCAACCCATACGAAACTTGCTATAAGCCTATACGAAATTGGTTCTCAAACGTTACGAAACATGCTATAAAACCATATGAATCATGATTTGTAACTTGAATCAACTAAATTCGTAACTACATATAAATTCCTAACATAACTGATACAAGTTCCTAACATAACTGATACGAATTCCTAACATAACTTTACTAATACGAATTTCTAACATAACTGATACGAAATCTAAAATGATTAACACGTCGTTTGGTTTCTGTGATTTAAAAATAGTGTATTTGAGCAATTCTGTGGTTTTAGAACATGTTGTTTTGTGATTTCGAAATAGTGTATTTATTTGGTCAAATCCTTTGTTTGGAAGTTGATGTCAATCCGTTTTGGATTTGGTTGAGAGTTATTATAATAAAGCAAAAATACTCTTTTGCCCTTGTTAATATGTTAGCCAATATGAGTTAGTATAAGAAGAAGCCCAATCTCCACACCGATGTAAAATGTTGTACTGTGTGTTTATGCTATTATTTCTAATAGTAGTGTATGGCCAAGTCCATTTGATATAACAAACTTGTTTGGGTTAATACAAGTGCAACCTCCAGTGGTTGATCTGTTTATAATCATACATACTTTACTAAACTTGCATCATAATATAATATTACTAATCCAAAAGTAGTGGTTCATGGTTACATAAGCTTCAATAATTCTGCATATTCTTTCTCCTATCTGCAGAATTTCTGAATTCCAAAATATGAGCTATAGTTAGCACTACCAGCTCTACAACAGATCATTACAAAACATAATATCCTACAATATGAACCACCATTGCTCCCATACTTCAGTTGATGAGAGTGATCAGAAAGCTGAACTTATCTTCATCTGTTGGCAACTGACGATAGAGCTGTGCAGCTTGATCATCCTTCATTAATGCCAATGATGCAGCCACGACTTGATCATTAGACAAACCACCTAAAGCAGATATCTCACTGTATAAGCTTCCACGACGAATCATAATGTCGTCATCGTGGCATAAGCTGTTCACCATCCTCTCTATGCATGCAGCAGTCTTCTCCAGCAGTGGGTGAAACTTTGCTATCTCTTCAGTCATACCAGATGCGACCACTTCCTTCCTTGGTTTCTTAGAGGTTCCAGTGGAGGCTGAGGCCCTTGAGGCAGCATTCACCATGTTTCGTCCATCAATTCCTTGGTTTATCATGCTCTCCAGAACCCGTTGTGATGCCTCATCATCGAATTTGGACGCAGCATCCACAAACGATTCAGTGTCGACAGTATCGACTCGCCCAACAGCAGCTACAGGAGGCCCTCTAACATCTGCAGGAGATTCAGATTCTCCGCCATCAGCTCTATCTTTCCCGAAAATCCTAGCAAGCTGATCGTAGTATGCAAAAGGCTTCTTGTTCAATCCCTTCGACCCGAAGAATCTCTGCAAAACAAAACATGTATATTTGTGTATATGAATCCAGCAATATATGACAGAAAAAAATGAAAACTGCAGTTGCTACCTTAGCCCAGCCTTGGTACACCTCCTCATCAGCCACAATCTGCTGCTTTGACTCATCCCATCCGAAACCACTAGCACCACCATTCTTTACCTCTGTGATGGCAATGTACTTGTTCTTGAATATCATGTGCCTTGATTTGATATGTGGTACCACCTTCATGGGACATTCTGGGATGAATGTTTTCATTAAGGACTCAATCTTCTTGAAGCCACCATTCTGGAAATTTCCAGACTCCACTTCCTTATTCTCCACCAGCTGCAACATTGCTCGAATCAAGGATGCGTCCAGCTCCGGGGTCCATGTCTTATAATCCCTTGACTTGTTACAGTTCGCACTTGGAGTTGCATCTTTTGAAGCATCCATGCCTACAAGTTAAACATGACCATAAAGATTACAAAAGGAACAAATATGTAAAATAACTTTGTAGAATGTGAAACCTTTACCTGATCTTTGTATTTTTTGATATGCTACAATCCTTACTTTTCTACCTATTAATATAGAGTTAGGACTGTGGGAATGAATATAGAGTTATGTCAGTTGTAATCCTAACCTCTTGTGCAGCTGTATGGACTGTGAGAATTTAACACCTTGACATGACCAATACCAAACTAGAGTTCAGATTTAAAGACTGCAGTAAAATTAAATATTGGTAGATGGCCATTAGGTATGAAGTAATTGATGTCCTTTTACTGCAATGCTATGTCAAATCATCCATAATTGCCAACCAGGCCATCCAACTAAACCATGTAACTACAGTGCAGACAACAAACTAACCAAACATGTAACTATGATAATACATCAGTGAGACCTCTTTCTCTTTGAGGTTAGTTCAATTGAAGAAATCTCTTCCAACCCAAAACCAAATGATCCAACAAAGGTGGGAAAACAAACATACCCTAGCTGTACAAATGATCCAACAAATCCATGGGAACTCTGCACTTTTCATTCACAACTCACAGCAATACACATTAACTGTAATAAGTCCATATATCATAACAAGACATATAAAAAGTTCAATTTAACAACAGTAAAGATAAACTGAAACATATAAAAGTTCAATTTAACAACAATTTAAACAGAAACAGAGCCACACATATCATAGCAATACTAAAAACTGAAATATAGCCACAGATCACAGCAATGCACAGAAAAGTTAAATTTCACTGCAGTAGACAAACAAGTTAAAATGGAACCATAAACTCATCTCCACCCCCTTGTGTCCCACATATGTTGTGCCATAGCTTGCCGAAATTGTGTCCATTCGGTTGTTGCCTCAATGTGTGTTATCCATTCTTCATCCATTTCAGCATCAATGCCTAAACTCCCACCAACTTCGTGTTCTAGATCTTGATATAAACGCTCAAACACATCAGCCCCAACTTCACCTTATGAGTGCATCACGGAGCACCCTTCCATCACGAGCAGATCCCTCCCAACCAGCAAGAGTGTAAATGAATTCCATATTGGAATTACAAACTCCAAGAACATTCATCCCTAAAGTTCCTTTTCGTGTACGATACCGTTGTTGACGCTCTCTCAGCACACGAACCGTAATGATAGTTCCGTCAAGCGCTCCAAGACAATTCTGTAGAAACAAGAATCCAGCAACTGAGAAATTGGAACTGCAAATGATTTTATGACATAACAATATGCATTGCGTGGTGACTAACCTTGAAGTATTTCCATCTTGGATCAGTGGAATTCTCGGTAATAGGCTCAGGCTTGTGGTATAGAATGTTATGCAGTTTCAATACAACAAACAACACAGAATGAATGACCCTACTTATCGTTTCTCCCGAACGACGGAAAACAACTTGTAACACACGATTCTTTTCATTATGAGCTATGGTGTACAAAAATATGGCTACCATTTCATCTACTTCGATATTCCAACTGCCTCTTAACCCTCCTTTAGTTACCAACAAGTGACACAGTTTCACAAAGCATCGACAATTCATCCTAATTAACATAACAAATGATATGTTTCCATGAGAAGTAATGGCATTCATGAAAGACCTTCTAGCTATTTGTCGAGCAATTGGAGTTTCCCAAGCGGTAGGAACTTCCCTAGACTCTAATAAATCATTATGCAATTCCTCACTTAGCTTCAAGATGAACATCAGTACCGGAAAAAAAATTCAAAGTACATAATTATAACGGCTGCTACTTCCTTTCGTTTACTCCTTGGAAGCCTTGCTATTCTCCTAACAGAAGGCCATATGACGATTAGTGTCTAGGGGAATGGAGAGTAGTGGCTGGGAATAGAAGAAATCCATCGTAATAGAATCTTTACCTCGACTACAGATTCGCTGGAAGCTTTAAGATCGAAAGGTTGATGCCTCAAGTCTTCAAACTGCGGGTGCCTCAGGTCTAGAAGGAAGGTTCTTGTTTTGGAACTCCACAATTTTGAGAGAGAGGGGAGATAGAGTCGAAGAAGAAGAGAAGGAGTCGAAGAAGAAGAGATGGACAAATCTGCAATTGTTACGTTAGGTATGAGAATTAAAAGAGTGGCATGTGTTGTAATATTGTAAAAAAGTAGGAGGACATATGGGTAAATGTACACTGGCTCCAAATCAACCATTTCCAAATCACTCAAAACTCAGCTTATACCTGAGTTTTCAAATCAGTGATTTCAGCATCAATTTTCATCCTCAAATCACACTTTTCTCAAATCACAAATCCGAAAAAACAATGGTTTCTCTTGAATACACATATTCACTCAAATCACAATCCCAAATCATAGAAACCAAACAAGGTGTAATTTCTTAAACACTATCAAGAGTGATATCATTAGATTCGTAATTTAATTAGAAGACTTTTGATGTTAAAATTACTGAAAAATCATTCAAATTGTAAGTGTTATTATAATTTTTTATCAATAGAAGAAAGAGAATAGAAAAATTGAGTACTCTCTTTCCTACTTTTCTATCACTTTTCTCACCACTTTAACACATTTGCGAGATTACTATTTTACCCTTCTGGCACTTTCATTGATCATAGCCATTGATCTTGTGGGCCAAGCTCATGAACGGCTGAGATTTCGTTAAGCACCATTAAGCACCAATCCCATTAAGCTCTTGACTATCAACTTCTTTTTCTCTCTTTCAAACCTCTTCTTCTCCTCCTGCAGCAACAACCCAACCTTCTTTTCTTCTCTTCTCTCAACATAATCCACTCCTCCCCCAACAACAACCCCAACAATGTAATCTCTTGATAATCATGCTCCAGCCACCAAATCGATTAAATCACATCATCAAAGGCCTCCCCAAATAGTTCATCGAATCCTAAACACTCACCTTCAGATCGGTGCTGCCTCGATCATACAGTTGTGGATTGGGATCTCGTGTTCTGATACATGTCGATTGCCCTTGTGAAGTGAACGGTGGCCCTTTCGCGCGTGGAAATCGTAGTCGGAAGATGTATAACGGAGGCATAGACGGGATATAATGGATTTTTATTTTAATTTTTTCAAAAAAATATTTCGGCATAAAGTAAACGGTGACGTTTTGCTATTTCGAAGGGTCAGACCCGAAATTTAATTTCGGTCAAACCGACCAATTTTCCTGATCGAACCGGATCATTGACCGGATTGACTGCTGACTTCAAAACCGCCAGCCGGTTTCGGACGGATGGCCGGCTCACGGTCGAACCAGTTGGACTGGCCGGTCCGATCCGGCTATGAAAACCATGGTAAATACAGATGGTATTATATGATATAAATTGTATAATAAATAAATATAGACTGTACGACATAATACATATTGTGAAAATCTTGAATAAAGTGTATATAATTTTTTACAGTTTGTACATGTCTCAGTGTAAATCATAAATATAAAATGTACGCCAAGTACAGATTGTACAAGATAATACAAAGTGTATAACATTGTACAAAATGTATACAACTTGTATACACTTTATATAGACCACATACAAAGTGTAAACCATAAATACAAATTATATAACACAAGTACAAAATGTACGAAAAAAATACATACATACTTTACTATACAACGTGTAAATCATAAATACAAAATGTACGTCAAATACAAACTGTACTATACAACTTTGTACAAAGTGTATATAACTTGTATATAAACACTTTGTATAGACCACATACAAAGTGTAAGAAAAATACATATAATACTAAAGTGTAAATCGTAAATATAAAATGTACGCCAAATACAAACTATACAACATAATACAAAGTGTACAACATCGTACAAGTGTATATAACTTGTATACACTTCGTATAGACCACATACAAAGTGTAAATTTTAAATACAAAGTGTAATGTCATACTATACATACTATACATCGTGATACGGAGTGTACAACCCGTACAGAGTGTATACAATTTGTATACACGTTGTACAAACAATATACAACTTGTACAACTAAGCAACGAAAAGTTTGTACAAAAATATTTTTTTTCCAGAAACACAAAACTGATGATTGTGATCACGTGGGTGAAAAAAATTTCGTTAACGAAGGTTTATCTCGTCGCGAAATTTATCGAGAAGCTTTCCGGAGATAGGAGATGGTGGTCCGGTGGTCCGGTGACCGGAGCTGGTGATCCGGTAGCCGGAAACAACTGGGTGGAAAAAAAATAAAAGAATAAATTAAATAAAATATGAAATGACCAATTTATCCCTAATTAATTTAGACCATTGGATTATTTGGAGAACTAAGGGTCCAGATTAAGGCTGCATCCGAACCAATTGGAGTCCTCCTTAGGGAGTATTAATTCCTTAGTATGACGTAATAATTGTTATGATATTATTACGAGGACTTATATATCACCCATAACTCTTATTCAACTCAGCTATCTTCCGAGGGTTAGATTTAACTCGGAATAAGATCGCACGTGAAACGATGTGGCTTCGATTGCTTTGGTGGTTAGTTAAACCAATGGATGACGTGATGGATTGTTTAATCCATATAAACTATAAATCTATTACTTGTAGGTACTATAATACCTTGATGATTTGGATGACTAACTGTTGTATGTTGGTTGTTCAGAGTAATGAGTGACGCGGATCCTCATTAATCCGGTTTATAAAGTTATGATGCCTAAGGTTAGAGGGACTTAAGTAGTCCGAGTGACTCCCCTACTTACCTGGAAATTAAGACGGAAAGTCTTGGTTTTGACAACAAGGTGTCGTTTCTGCGGAAAGTTCTATCTTTCCGGAACCGTAGGTTATGCCTATATGATTACATGAGTTAGTTTTGGTTCTTGTCAAACCGTGATGTTATTTGATGATGTTTGGCACCTTGTGTATACAGGTGGAAAGTAAAGCCTCGCTAGCTAGTCCTCCGCCGGGAACATCGACGGATACGGGTTCCTACCGGATGATGGGGGTTGGGTATTGTTAGCCCCAATCGATTCACGGTAGATGGGTACGGATAGCCCCAACCGGATGATAAGATTTGGGTGGAATTAGCCTCGACCGGATGATGGGAGTTGGGTATTGATATCCCCAATCGATTCATGGTAGTCGGGAAGAATAGCGACTCTTGTGAAGTCCCTATTACAGGCTCATGAGTAAGTGCTGCGCAAATTAATGCGCACTAGTTTTACTCACTAGATTGCTCTAGCAAGATCGTTTCTCCCTAGGGTCTTCCTTTTTCTATTACTCAGAAAAGTGTGTTAAAGCTTATCGAGGTTTCGTTTTGGTTTGAGAATTAGTTGTGAATGAACTAAACAACTAGTAATGCAAATGAAATCAAACAAAACAATAAACAAGTTGGAGCTTCAAATAATGACTAAGGCGCTTGTCCAGACTCGAATCCGCTCTAGCTCGACTAAGACGGATGATGCAATGCAACTAAGGTTTTAACAGACTCAATGCCTCGACGCTTCCTTTGGCAATCTCTACTCCATGGTCAGGACGCAGAGAAACTATCCTAGCAAACCTACGAGTTCCTATGGTCAAGATAACTCATAAATCTCCAAGAATGCACGAGGAACAATGTAACGCCACACAGAAATGCAAAGAGATTAATTTCACCGGCCCTATGGTCAAGACACCGGGTAACCTTAATGACCTTCTAAACCCTAGAATGACTCACGTCCATGGTCAGAACCGCAAGACAAAGATGAAGCAAATTCTACGATATGGTCAATCTGCGAATTCAAGAGCTTCAAATTAGGGTTTTAGAAAAATCTCAATTAAGTCTGAATAAACCTCAATTAACATTAACGGGTTAGAAACCCGACATCATCCATACAAAGATTTGCTAGAACTTCATCTAATCTGAACAAACTAAGAGTTTAGCTAGACATCGCAGAGAAGAAATCACAGAAACAGAGAAAAAGCTAACTGGAGAAGAAATCATCTTACTCCGATTAATCCTAATCTTCAAGAATCCTAGAATCTCCCGAGCTAATCATTGCTTCCTCTCGCCCAATCGTCTCTTCAAAGCTCCGTCTTCGTCTCCGAGAGTGTCTGGTTCGTCGGGGAAGAAGAAAAAAAATTGAAGTGAAAAGTCTCTCTCTAAAACTCCTCAAAATTGGGTTAAAAACCTTTTTTTCGTCAAAAAGCTGAAAATTACCAAAAGTGCGCCTGCGCACTTTTACCCCCAAAAGTAGCACTTTTTCAGCTGAAGAAAAATTCCACCGAAGCTTAATTGCAAAAGTGCGCCTGACCCCTTCAAAAAGTGCGCCAGCGCACTTTTGGTCCAAAACGCGCATTTTGGTGCTGAGTTCAGCTCCAAGCTTCTTTCTGCAATTCCAACCTCATTTGTGCTCCGAATTGATCCGCGTTTGAAGCGCCAAGCTCGTAGAAAGGTCATCCACAATATGGTAACCTAATATCTCATCAAAAATAACTTGAAAACACATCAAATGACCCAAAAGAGGGCCAACGGGGAATAAAACACAATTTTCACAAAACTCACTCGAAATCATCTCCATAAGGTGTCAAACAAGGGGAATTTCGCTCAAATGTGGCGAGATAAATGCGGTAAATCTAACGTCATTAAATCACCCCACACTTAAACTTTTGTTTGTCCTCAAACAAGAACTCTAACACAACTCTGCACCAACCTGAAAGAGCAAACCGAAAACCTCTTGGGTCTAGAATGATGTATATGGTGCTTCTATCAAACAAGAGGATTACTCGACTGACCACACAATTAAAACCAAACCTTTGCCGGAGTAAAATAGGAACAAAACTTTAACGAGCTAGTGAATAACCTTACTTGATAAAGGCAAGACAATACTTACTTCCGCTACACTTACTCTAGGACGCAACCCAACACTTGCTAGACAAGGGAACCCGACTTGAACAAAATTAAAGAGCATTTCATTTTTTTCTTTTTTTTTTGTTTTTCAAGTCTTATTTTCGAATGGCCGATACAGTGTGGATACTGCCAGGTATGGAGCAGCCGGAAACCTTTGGAATTCCGCGTTATCCTAGACCCCAGCCACGATCGGGAGTAGGTTAGAAGAAGAATGCCACATTGAGACTTCCCTTTGGGACTACAGCAATGGGCAGGCACGTATGCCAGCTCGTGAATCGACCCATAACTTCAATACCGAACCACTCATTTATCAGATTTTCTCTGATTGGGAACATTAACAACAATTAAAAACACGAAATTAAAAGATCCCTTATCTAGACTCGATCATGGAATTGAACTAGAGAATTCGAGCATCAGACAGACCAAGTCGTACACATTAACAAGTCAATTGTTCACTAACACGATAAGGGCAAGTTTCTAGAAAACTACAAGCAAGAAGAATGGAAGATGGTCATAATACGAGTTCTCACACACACATTTGGTCACAGCTAAAGCACCACATCAATCTCACCATATGGAAGACAGTAGGCAATCCAAGAAGTTATTAAGCAATGTGAAAAATTTCTTGCTACCGACAATGGGAAGCTGTGAAAGAGCGACAAAACAAAGCACAATCACTGCCCATCAAAACATGCAAATAGACACCCCACCCCACACTTAAAATTTGGACATTGTCCTCAATGGACCACACAAAAAGGTGAAGAAGGGTGTAAGGGGTACCGAGAAGTAGATCATGAGGATGCCAGTGGAGGCAAGAGTGAAGTACCGGCGGACAGTCATGGCGGGAGCTGAGGATAGCCTGAAACTGGAGAGAATCTCACAACACGATTAGAGCATTCAAAGTACAGAATAGACCACTGACTCAAGAACTACAGCAGTTCGACACAAACTCAAAATTAAACAACTGATTCAAAAACTCAAAACCGACTCCAGACATGGGTTGCCTCCCATGAAGCGCTCTTTATTTTACGTCTTTGAGCTAGACGATATCTAGTCTAACGTGCGGCATCCCAGCTCAGAACTTCTTTCAGACTGGCATCCGTGTCCTGAAATAATACCTTCATCGCTCCACTCTGAAGCACAAATTTCTTCCCTCTAGCATGGTAAAGCTCGAATGAACCGTCGCCACGCAATCCAGCTACCTCAAAGGGTCCAAATAGCTCCACTTTGTCCAGGACCACATCTGGGGGGTTTGGTAGGAGTACTTTCATGGGGCGGCGCCTTATCTTTCTTAGGAGGCTTGTTCTTCTTCTTAACTCCACCTGTATCCTTGGTAGATATTATCGCCGCTACCTGATCCTGCAAAGATGAAGATGAATAAGGAGTATCCATATCAGTAAATACAGTATAAACTGAAGCATTTTCAAACACTAACGGCATGGATTTCTTAGCGGAAGAGTGCACATTAGGATCAAGTGGAGGGATTTCGAATGTAATAACTTTTTCCTCATCCCGAAAGGTCAACCTCCCAGCCTTTGCATCTATGAGTGCACCAGAAGTGGCTAGGAAGGGTCGTCCCAAGATAAGGGGAATGTTAACACTCTCCATGCAATCAATAACCACAAAATCAGTCATGAAGTAGCTATCATGCACCTTAACTACAACATTTTCAGCAATACCCCTAGGATGTCTAACAGTTTGATCAGCTAGGTTGATATTCATGGTGGTAGGGGTTAACTTAGGCAGTCCTAGACGCTCAAACAACGAGTAAGGCATAACACTAATGGTAGCACCTAAATCCGCAAGAGCTCTATCAACCAAATATGTGCCAATAGAACAAGGAAATGAAAAAACTCCCTAGATCAGGTTGCTTTGGCACCACGTGGCTCTTCTTCGGATCAGACTCACCAGCTCCATGGAGGGTACCTGAGGCTATCTCCTCTATCTCGTCTGCTCTCGTCTTTTGAGAGGAGTTCTTTGGAAGAGGATTGACAGCTTTGTCTTTCTTCTTGTTAGGAATCACGCTTCTCAGCTCCTCCACCACAGCAGCAGCTTCTGCATTTTTTAGCTTCTTCTTCTTGGAGAGAATTTCTTTCATATGCCTCACATAATCCGGGTTTGCAAGAAGTTCTTCCAATAAAGCAACTCCCATCTTCTGGTTATTAATTGTCACCAGAGTCTTCCCCAAATTCTCCTTGTTTAGCACATGTCTGTTCAAGGCTGCAGGATAAGGTGCTTTTGGTCGGTAAGGATCGACTGGTGGAGTAGCTTCTTTTCTTTGCTGCTCCTTCTGACACAACTGCTTCATTGGCTTCTCCAATTCCTCCGTGCCATCCTGAAGATAAACTGCTCCACAGAATTCTTCCTTAGTTTTGCCTCCTCCGGCATTGTTAGATAAAGAGGAGGGAGCTGTGCTAGGAAGAAGACCAACTACCTTCTCCTGCAGAAAGTTGGTTATTGACGTCACCCGATCGTCTAGCTTCTTGATAGAGGTCTCGGTGAGTGAAATGTCCTTCTTATTAGATTGAGTTTCAGCAAAAATCTTGTCCAACATGATATCGGAATAGGACTTAGGTGCAGAAGAGCTCGAACCACCGTTATTGTTCTGATTTTGGTTCTGGTTCTGATTGTTATTTCAGCCTCCTCTGTTCTGCCATTGAGAATTCTGATTCTGATTCCCATTATTCCTCTGATAACCCCCTTGGTTCTGGTTGTTGTTCCAGTCCCCTCTGTTCTGCCATTGGGAGTTCTGATTCTGATATCCTCCCTGGTTCTGGTTATTCCTTGGTTTGGGCCACCAACATAAGCAATCTCCTCTTGTTGTTGGTCTTGGTTACTCTCAAGCTTCCAAGTACAACCCTCTGCTGAATGACCTGCACCACCGCAATTCGAACAGGGAGTAGATACAACTGATACATTCTCTGTCCGAGTAAGCACCTTGAACCCTGGCGGTGGAGTTGTAGGAACACCCGGTGAAGGAGCTATCTTAGCCCTTTCCAGCTCATGCTTTAATCTCTGCACTTCCATCTCCAATTTCGAGTTATCCAACTCCAACTTACTTCTAACAGTATCCACTGGTGCAAGAACTGTGGGAACAGGGTATTGGGCATCAACAGAAAATCTTTTTTGCCCCAGACTCCTGTCGTCCACCTTTAAGGGATTAGCTTGCATTAGAGACTTGATCCTCATGGCAAAGGCCTTGCAAGCAGCCAAAGCCGCGGCTGCGGTCATATCATCCAAGTCTGTATTCAGCTGTAAGGAGAAATCCTTCCTCTTCTCATAATCCAAGCCTCGGAGGAATATAGAGAACTTGTTATAGTCATCCCATCCATGGTGAGGACAAGCTCGGAGAAGCCCTTGAAATCTTTGCCAAGCCTCATAGAAGTTCTCCTCTGGACCACTTGTGAAACCTGTTATCTGTGCCCTGAGTGCATCGGTTCTAGAAGGGGAGAAGAACTCTTCTAGGAATGCTTTAGCCATACCATCCCACGTAGTGAAGTGATTCGCAGGATGATCATACAACCACAGTTCTGCTTAACCCTTCAGAGTGAAGGAAAAAAGCTGAAGCTTGACTGCATTATGATCCGCTTCATTATTGGAGACTGTGTGAGCCAGCCTCAAGAAATTCCTCACATGAGCATTCGGGTCCTCATTAACACCTCCAGAGAAAGTGTTCCCATTTGCTTGAATCATGTTGATCAAGTGAGATGGGATGTGCAGATTCCGAGTTCCCGTGTTGGGAATGTGAATGCTCGAAGCTGTCCCATCTATGGTCGGTCGGTCGTAATCTTTCAATGTCCTTTCCGCCGCCATAATTTCTATCTCAGGAGGATCTGTAGGAGGGTCTGTAGTAGCAATGGTGGATGGTGAAGGTGAAGATGTAGATGAAGATGCGAAGAGATTCTTCCTTGCTTTAGGTGTCTTGGGGGAGGAGGAGGTACCGGAGTAGTGCCAAAATAGTGTAGAAGACTCTACCCTTTTCAGCTATTCGCTTACTAGCCCGCTTTTCCTCCGTACCTGCAATCTTGCCTGAAACGCCAAAAACAAGAAATACCAAGTAATACAAAAATGTGGGAGATAAGAAATGATAAAAGAGTGAATGAAAAGCTTAAAACGCACAATGCCTTTCCTAGAAAAAGAAAAGATCCCCGGCAACGGCGCCAAAAACTTGTTGCGCAAATTAATGCGCACTAGTTTTACTCACTAGATTGCTCTAGCAAGATCGTTTTTTCCGTAGGGTCTTCCTTTTTCTATTACTCAGAAAAGTGTGTTAAAGCTTATCGAGGTTTCGTTTTGGTTTGAGAATTGGTTGTGAATGAACTAAACAACTAGTAATGCAAATGAAATCAAACAAACAATAAACAAGTTGGAGCTTCAAATAATGACTAAGGCGCTTGTCCAGACTCGAATCCGCTCTAGCTCGACTAAGACGGATGATGCAATGCAACTAAGGTTTTAACAGACTCAATGCCTCGACGCTTCCTTTGGCAATCTCTACTCCATGGTCAGGACGCAGAGAAACTATCCTAGCAAACCTAAGAGTTCCTATGGTCAAGATAACTCATAAATCTCCAAGAATGCACGAAGAACAATGTAACGCCACACAGAAATGCAAAGAGATTAATTTCACCGGCCCTATGGTCAAGACACCGGGTAACCTTAATGACCTTCTAAACCCTAGAATGACTCACGTCCATGGTCAGAACCGCAAGACAAAGATGAAGCAAATTCTACGATATGGTCAATCTGCGAATTCAAGAGCTTCAAATTAGGGTTTTAGAAAAATCTCAATTAAGTCTGAATAAACCTCAATTAACATTAACGGGTTAGAAACCCGACATCATCCATACAAAGATTTGCTAGAACTTCATCTAATCTGAACAAACTAAGAGTTTAGCTAGACATCGCCAGAGAAGAAATCACAGAAACAGAGAAAAAGCTAACTGGAGAAGAAATCATCTTACTCCGATTAATCCTAATCTTCAAGAATCCTAGAATCTCCCGAGCTAATCCTTGCTTCCTCTCGCCCAATCGTCTCTTCAAAGCTCCGTCTTCGTCTCCGAGAGTGTCTGGTTCATCGGGGAAGAAGAGAAAAAATTGAAGTGAAAAGTCTCTCTCTAAAACTCCTCAAAATTGGGTTAAAAACCCTTTTTTCGTCAAAAAGCTGAAAAATTGCCAAAAGTGCGCCTGGAGCCTTCAAAAGTGCGCCTGCGCATTTTTACCCCAAAAGTAGCACTTTTTCAGCTGAAGAAAAATTCCGCCGAAGCTTAATTGCAAAAGTGCGCCTGACCCCTTCAAAAAGTGCGCCAGCGCACTTTTGGTGTTGAGTTCAGCTCCAAGCTTCTTTCTGCAATTCCAACCTCATTTGTGCTCCGAATTGATCCCCGCTTGAAGCGCCAAGCTCGTAGAAAGGTCATCCACAATATGGTAACCTAATATATCATCAAAAATAACTTGAAAACACATCAAATGACCCAAAAGAGGGCCAACGGGGAATAAAACACAATTTTCACAAAACTCACTCGAAATCTCTCCATAAGGTGTCAAACAAGGGGAATTTCGCTCAAATGTGGCGAGATAAATGCGGTAAATCTAACGTCATCAGTAAGCCTTGTCGATGATGGCGTAGAGGTTAGCTAGGCGGGAAGAGGGGACGCCCTATTGTTTGATGAAAGTTGTTCGAGTTTGATCTCGATATTGTGTGGTACTATTAGAATAGTTCATGGGATGTGCTATTGACTTGTGATTATGTGTGTTAATGTTTCACATATAGGGCATGATTGGAATGTTGGATTAATATTCCTTGTGACAGGTGATTTGATAAACGGTAACGGTAATCTCCGTTACGAAAGGATGATTATGGAATTACTAGTTTGCGTTGTTAATTTCATTAATTGTGTTTATTCTTGTTTATACAGAATAATCATGATAACGGACTGAACCCGAGCCACCGCCAGTTTTGCAGGAATTTCCTGGACAAGTGACGGACCACCGGAGTTTCTTAGGCGTGCCGGAGCAGTGGATCATGAGACGGTGTAATGGCGACTTGGAGGGTTGCTCTCAAGTCGTTGGGCCCATTTCTGTTGTAAATGATTTCGCGGTTAATACCCTAGTTTTATGGTTGATTCGGCGAAGATGGTACACTCGAATTGTATTATTTAAGTGCTTATTGCTTGCCAAAGATCCTACTTCAAGTAGTTGGTCAAAGTTATATTTTTCAACCTTTGAGTCATCGTCTGTCCCGGGACACGTTGTCGTTTTACATTTCATAAAATTGGGGTGTTACATTTTGGTATCAGAGCCGGCTTCCTCCTGTTTCATGGGTTACCAGGAAACACTGGAAGATCGATCTGGTGCGGGAGTTGTTCTGGTGATTTTAAAGGGAAAATGGGTATTAAGTTTTAACGGATTTTAACCAAGGTTTGAAAGTGAAAAGTTTTTCACAGGCACCAGTTTCAAATCCTTGCATCATGGCACCAGCACAGAAACCTCCACGGTGAGACGTTCTTGAGATCTATAACTAACGTTGTTGAAATAATTCGTTATTATGACAATGGTGGGTGTGGCTGATATAGATGTTACAGGATAAAAGTAAGATTTTATTTGCTTATCACGCGAATGATAAGGGTTCCGACCACTATACAAACAACGGCAAGGACCGCTAAGGAAGTTTGGTAGGTAACTTTTATGTTTCTATTACGAAAACCTCTATTAGTCGTGTTTCTGACGGAAGATGCGGATGATGCAGCAGTATCGGGAATAGTCTCTCCTGAAATTGTCTGTCTTTCACTTCCGAAGGTACGCTCATAGATGTTTAACTTCCGTAATAGGCCGTTGATCACGACCTTGGCTCGATGTTGCATCGGGGGATCTAACCATGCGAAGTAACTACAATAGTTGTTCATCCTCTGCCACAGACCAATGGGATAGATGAGATTTCTCCCTGATCAGTTTTAAATGTTAGTCGAAACTAATAAAGCGCTTTTGACTTACCGAGCGACGTCTTTTGCAGCTAAAGAACCTTCGCCCTGGATTTTCTTCCGTCCAGGATGTTGTTATAATCGTGGCTTCCCCGCACTGGCAAATGGGAATCGTAGCCATTTCTTTGATATAAAAGCGATGAATGAGGTATTTCTTTTCCAACCTCTGTTGTGTTATCCAAAGCGTTTCATTACCGTCTATTTAAAGGGACGAACCCTATCCACCTAGCCCTTGACTCCTTGGCCACCTCTTTTTGTCCTTGCGTGCCGACATGAAATGAGTGGTGTAACAATTATTGTGACCACTTCATTCTCGAATTTGGCTCCCATAAAAACCAGGTTTCGAAAACTTGACCACCATCACCATCCCTTTCGTTTCCCCCTTGCTTAGTAATCTCTCTCAATTTCGGGAATGTGCTATCGAGAGGATGGCAGTGTGCGCGACGTGGGATTGGTAATCTTTGCCTTGATCATCTTGTGTGGCCAAATTTTTGTTATCTGGAAGCTGACGTCAGAGGCAGCTGAGGAACGACGTCGGGAACTCGATCGCAAGAACTTGCATGATGAGTAGACCACTTTAATTTCGCACTAACTGTTGTTGTGGTAACCCATGTTTTAAGTGGTGATCTTGCGTTTGAGTTAGTTTTTGAATAACTGGTTTGAGTGCATAAAGGTGGAAGAGAAGTAGAGAAATATTATTAAGAGGGAACTGGGTACATGAACTGGTAGTACAAAATGGCCATTCGGGTCGCGTCTTTTTAGAACTAACTCCGTGAAAGATCCACTAACTCGATCGGACGCTCTCGCTTCTTTCCCTTGTCAGCCTCCAGTATCTTACTTGCCGTTTCTTGAATCTCGTCCCTAAACCGTTTCTTTCCACAGCAAATCTTGACTGTTCCCGCTTGGTCCGGTCTTCCTCTGATGGCAACTCCTGTCTGCGCAACATGAGCCATGTTAAGCGGAAAGCACCTACCTATTTTTGGTACAGAGGGAAAAGGGTTTCCAAAATGGTCAAAAATTGTACACCATCCTCCCTTAAAATGGAAGGAAAAATTCAGTTCCATAAGCTGGCTCATGTTGATGAAACTACCGGCAATGTTAGAGATCAGTAACACGTCTGGTATGATCAAGGGACCCAACCTAACGGAACCCTTCCCTTTGGACCTTGCCTTGGAACCCCTTCCAAAGGCAACGAGTTGATTAAAGCTACGATCTAGAGAAATGAAGGAGTTTTAATTCGGAGTCATGTGGTTAGGGCAGCTGCTATCTAGTGTCCATTCTATTTTGATAGAATCGCAAAAGGGGCAGAAATATGTCAAGTAAGGATTACCAAGAGGGACTGGCAGACACTCAGTAGTGGGAAAAAAGTTGAGGAATGGAGTTGCTCCTGCATTTTTCCTTCCTTCACCGAAAACTTCCATTCGAACCTCCCGTAAGTATTGACGGAATCCCCTCAGAGCACCATGTGGGTGACACTTGGAACCGAGCTTCATCTGGGTTAAATACCCAAGTGAAGGAAACGTTGATCTCCGACACAAGATCTACGTAAATCTCTCACTTTCTGCGAAGACACATGAACGGCTGAGAATCGTCCACCGCATCAGCTCTACTTTTGAGGCTCCGTTAAAGCCTGAACCTGTGTTGTCATGTCGTTCTTTTTGCTTTTGACTTTCGAGTCCGAACGGCGGCTTCTTGGGCAAGCTAATCGTAACCTCTTCTTCTTTAAATCGACGCCCTCCCTCTAAGTCACTCTTTAAAGAAAAATGACTTGCTCTGATGAAACGGAAACCTTGAGTGGGGTAAACTTTATCCTTCTGATAGTCATTCTTCTCTTTGTGGCTATCACCTTCATCCTAAAACTATGCAAACACATAGACCGACGAAGGCGTCAAGAAAATCCTCCGGAAGGACCAGTTCGGCGAAATCGAATAGAAGTCTCATCCCGCATGCCTTAGTATTTCTTCGAATTCATGTTGTAACCTTATTCTCTTTCTTGTGGTTTTTGTCTGGGACATGAGAATGTATTGTCTCAGACGGTGCATACGTTTCTCCATAATCTTTAAGTATCGATTAGCTGGTGAGAATTCTGCTTCTCAGAATCCCTGCGGATGGCAGATGAACCAAGAGATGCCAATAGGTTGTATCGATCCTTTAACTAGTGAATTTAAAAAGATGATCTCGTAATCCGCGTCTGTTTACCCATACTTGCCGACACTCGCAAATGGGCGAGGCTCAATGATGACACCTCCTCTTCCCCTTCTCTTTAAGAACCCCCCCATCTTCTCTTCTTTTTCTCGACAGCCGAATCACCAGTGAAAATCTTGAAGTCCTCCATCGCAGTCGCTTCAAGGATGGAAAGGGTTTACGACGAGGACTACGCCATGAAGAAGGCTATCATCCTCGGGACAGGATGCCTCCTTCTCATCGTCTCTTTCTTTTACTTTGTGTGCATAGGTTATCGTAGGGGCGTCTTCGATGGACCTGTGGAAGCATTCAAGAAAACGGCGATCATCATCTGTTTAGTGATATTGTTTCTGGTTTGCCTCCCTTTTAGTTTTCTCGAATGAAAAAAAATAATAATAATAATAAGTTTTCTCACGTTTGTGAATTGCTCTGGTTTTGACACCGTTAAAGTTAACTGTCGTCTGATTTCGAGGACGAAATCTTTTTAAGGAGGGGAAAAATGTTACCCCCTGATTTTTTTACGAATTTTAACAAAAAGGGGAACACAAGTTCATTCGAGGCTTAAGGGTTAGTTCGAGTTGGTCGTTGGTAGGATTCAATGTGAAAAGGTGAATCACCAATCAGACCGAGTTAAGAAATAGATGGGTAATAATGATTGATGAAGGACTATTAGACCAGCTGGTTTTGAAACCAGACTAACATTCAGCTGGTCTAGGTTCAAATCCCAGCAATGACCTCTTTATTTATTTATTTTCGACAAACACCCAAAACGACGTCGTTTTCGTCGTCTCCTTCCTTGGATCCATTATTCCGGCGACCCAGGTATTCCGGCGACTCTTCCCAAGGGTCAAGGGCCATTTTTCTAGCATTTTCGAAACGTGGGACCCCACCAGAACGTTGATTAGAGCCTGGAATCATGCTACGATCATGAATCCATTAGGAAAGGGCCAAGATTGATGAGAAATCGTCCCTATTCCGACGACTTTAGAGAAAACAACAGCGACCCCTCTAGATTACGAATCGGCTCGTAATCTTATCCTCTTTGGCGTTATTCGACCCCTCCGAGCCTATATAAACCATTCGTTGCTTCAGTTCGAAGCTTGCACCACTCGAAATCCAACTAACTTGATTTCCTTCCTTCTCTGATGATGGTTCCGATGAAGCTTCGGTCGGTACACTTCAGGCTTCGTCGAATCGATCCAAAGCCACCAATCGATCTATCTCGACCCTACAAAGCTTTCCCCTCTATTTAATCACGATTTCAAGCAACTGTCGGAGGGTTTCGATCGTCGTCAGCATCGACAATGGCGGCTGGAGCGTTTTCAGCAATTTGGGGAAGAAGATGGGAAAGTTGCATTTTGGTCACCCAATTCTCTAGGTCACAGTTCAGTCCTCTAATTTAATTTTAATTACTGTCGTGATCTTACACTATTAAATCGTGTCAGATTTGGCCCATCTAAATTTTCTCAGCTATGACAGAATGGCCCGGAAGTTACGAAAGTCCATTAACTCCTTATATCGAATCGATTCGAGCTACGGAATCGATCTTCAAGTCAACCGGCTCGTGTTATAGGTGGGTTGGTTTAAGGGGGTAAATTCCTAATATTTTTATTAGTTCATTTACATTCCATTAACTAAAATTGTTTAATTAAGTATTTCCATTCCCATTATTTTGGAAATGAGCTCCGGTAATCACCTTAACACGGAACATTGGATTTATCGGATGAATAGAAGTGTTGGATTATTGGATAAGTGTTATACTCCTTAGGGAGTATTAATTCCTTAGTATGACGTAATAATTGTTATGATATTATTACGAGGACTTATATATCACCCATAACTCCTATTCAAATCATCTATCTTCCGAGGGTTAGATTTAACTCGGAATAAGATCGCATGTGAAACGATGTGGCTTCGATTGCTTTGGTGGTTAGTTAAACCAATGGATGACGTGATGGATTGTTAAATCCATATAAACTATAAATCTATTACTTGTAGGTACTATAATACCTTGATGATTTGGATGACTAACTGTTGTTTGTTGGTTGTTCAGAGTAATGAGTGACGCGGATCCTCATTAATTCTGGTTTATAAAGTTGTGATGCCTAAGGTTAGAGGGACTTAAGTAGTCCGAGTGACTCCCCTACTTACCTGGAAATTAAGACAGAAAGTCTTGGTTTTGACAACAAGGTGTCGTTTCTGCGGAAAGTTCTATCTTTCTGGAACCGTAGGTTATGTCTATATGATTACATGAGTTAGTTTCGGTTCTTGTCAAACCGTGATGTTATCTGATGATGTTTGGCACCTTGTGTATACAGGTGGAAAGTAAAGCCTCGCTAGCTAGTCCTCCGCCGGGAACATCGATGGATACGGGTTCCTACCGGATGATGGGGGTTGGGTATTGTTAGCCCCAATCGATTCACGGTAGATGGGTACGGATAGCCCCAACCGGATGATAAGAGTTGGGTGGAATTAGCCTCGACCGGATGATGGGAGTTGGGCATTGATAGCCCCAATCAAATCATGGTAGTCGGGAAGAATAGCGACTCTTGTGAAGTCCCTATTACAGGCTCAGGAGTAATCCTTGTCAATGATGGCGTAGAGGTTAGCTAGGCGGGAAGAGGGGACGCCCTATTGTTTGATGAAAGTTGTCCGAGTTTGATCTCGATATTGTGTGGTACTATTAGAATAGTTCATGGGATGTCCTATTGACTTGTGATTATGTGTGTTAATGTTTCACATATAGGGCATGATTGGAATGTTGGATTAATATTCCTTGTGACAGGTCATTTGATAAACGGTAACGGTAATCTCCGTTACGAAAGGATGATTATGGAATTACTGGTTTGCGTTGTTAATTCCATTAAATGTGTTTATTCCTGTTTATACGGAATAATCATGATAACGGACTGACCCCGAGCCACCCACCAGTTTTGCAGGAATTTCCTGGACAAGTGACGGACCACCAGAGTTTCTTAGGCATGCCGGAGCAGTGGATCATGAGATGGTGTAATGGTGACTTGGAGGGTTGCTCTCAAGTCGTTGGGCCCATTTCCGTTGTAAATGATTTCACGGTTAATACCCTAGTTTTATGGTTGATTTGGAAGTAGTTGGTCAAAGTTATATTTTTCAACCTTTGAGTCATCGTCTGTCCCGGGACACGTTGTTGTTTTACATTTCATAAAATTGGGGTGTTACAAGGGTCAGTCCATTATCATGATTATTTCGTGTAGGAATAAACACATTTAATGGAATTAACAACGCAAACCAGTAATTCCATAATCATCCGTTCGTAACGGAGATTACCGTTACCGTTTATCAAATGACCTGCCACAAGGAATATTAATCCAACATTCCTATCATGCCCTATATGTGAAACATTAACACACATAATCAAAAGTCAATAGGACATCCCATGAACTATTCTAATAGTACCACACAATATCGAGATCAAACTCGAACAACTTTCCTCAAACAATAGGGTGTCCCCTCTTCCCTCCTAGCTAACCTCTACGCCATCATCGACAAGGCTTACTCCTGAGCCTGTAATAGGGACTTCACAAGAGTCGCTATTCTTCCCGACTACCATGAATCGATTGGGGCTATCAATACCCAACTCCCATCATCCGGTCGAGGCTAATTTCACCCAATTCTTATCATCCGGTTGGGGCTATCCGTACCCATCTACCGTGAATCGATTGGGGCTAAAAATACCCAACCCTCATCATCCGGTAGGAACCCGTATCCATCGATGTTCCCGGCGAAGGGCTAGCTAGCGAGGCTTTACTTTCCACCTGTATACACAAGGTGCCAAACATCATCAGATAACATCACGGTTTGACAAGAACCGAAACTAACTCATGTAATCATATAGACATAACCTACGGTTCCGGAAAGATAGAACTTTCCGCAGAAACGACACCTTGTTGTCAAAACCAAGACTTTTCGTCTTAATTTCCAGGTAAGTAGGGGAGTCACTCGGACTACTTAAGTCCCTCTAACCTTAGGCATCATAACTTTATAAACCGGAATTAATGAGGATCCGCGTCACTCATTACTCTGGATAATCTAACCTATCGGGAAACCAACTCAGATGGGTTAGTACTCGGTTAGCAGTAAAATCACCACGAAAATTATAAGGACCTTAATTTAAGCATGCACGAGTCCAAAATAAGGCCCGAGTACCTCACTCGTTGATCCGGTTCCCGTCAAACGATTAATTCGGAATTATCACAATATTTGGTTAGTGACAAAGTTTAACCAAATAGCTATTTAAATTGAGGAATTAATTAATCCAAGGAATTTACCCCCTTAAACCAACCCACCATTTTTGCAGGAATTTCCTGGACAAGTGACGGACCACCGGAGTTTCTTAGGCGTGCCGGAGCAGTGGATCATGAGACGGTGTAATGGCGACTTGGAGGGTTGCTCTCAAGTCGTTGGGCCATTTCCATTGTAAATGATTTCGCGGTTAATACCCTAGTTTTATGGTAGATTTGGAAGTAGTTGGTCAAAGTTATATTTTTCAACCTTTGAGTCATCGTCTGTCCCGGGACACGTTGTCGTTTTACATTTCTAAAAATTGGGGTGTTACATGTTTTAAGTCAAACTCTGGCACTGATTCCCGGTCTAACCATGGGTTCAACCGTGGTGAATTGGGATGGGTGTTACAAGTTGATTACCTCCCGAGGGGGAAGATCCTTTGTTAAGGATGTTGTGAATACTTTCATGGGGGGAGAGGGTGCATTTGTGACCGGATGTGGTGGTGTGGAACAAAGTCATTGGCGCCTAATAATAATTCACTTAGTTATACTTATGATCTGGTGTCAAGCGTGGTTTGTGCATGGATTTATATGTTGTTGATCGTGATGATTGCAATGTGTGATGTGTGTGGTTGAATTGATGAATTGAGATTATGTTGGATTAAAGATAAATTGTGAACTATTATTAATAGTTAGAGAACCGCACATGGGTGATCACATAGACTATTGGAGGATTAATAACTGGTTAGACGCAGGAATGGATCTCATTGTTAGTGTTGATTGGCGGAGTGTTGGGATCGCTCCTTAAGGTTTAGTTCTGTGCATAAGTGAGGCGTGTCTCGCTTAGTTTCATTAGTAAACGAATCCCCCTTTCTCTCCCTCTTTTTGATAATTGTGGCTAGGTGTTGATTTGAGTTTGGAGCAGTTGGTTCGAGTTGAAGTGGTAGCGGGAAGCATGAGGTAGACCATTGACAGATTGGACCAAGAATTGACTTTCTCTTTATATTCAATTGACTTTGTTTTTTTGAATTTTGTATTGCATTTCAATTATGAGATTTTAGATTGTGATTGTTGGATTTGTATTTGATTTTACCATCAGAAACCTCCTTTTTATTCATTTATTCATGTTTTGATTAATTGTATCATTTTTTGTTATTTCGGCTCAATCGTGACGTTCACTCCCGGTCTAACTATGGGTTTTACAATTCATCCTTGCCCCCTTTCCCCTACATCCTTACCATTCTTACCTTTCCCTCCTACATCCTTCTTGTTTACTTTTCCTACATCATGAGCAAATTCAGATCCACCTCAACATAATCCTTTGAACCACCTTTATAATTCCTCGTTTCGATCACAAACTCGCACCAGTTCAAGTAGGCAAAGTCCAGGACATTACGAGCGTAAATAGACATAACTATTGCAAAGAGACATTTGATGATAACAGTGGCTGGTTGGCTATCAAGAAAAACAAAAACGTGATAAAACCACTTGTCATCGTCCTCAACGTTCCACATCGTGTTATTCAATTTAGCAAACAAAACATAGTCTTTGTTTCCATGCTCGATTCCCAAATTCTGAGCCAACAACATAATATCTTTAAAGTTATTGTAATAATAAAAAAAACATAAGTTTTGCCCTACTTTAGACCATATATACGTATAACATGATCCTCCATGCTCCCAAATTCTGAGCCAACAACATAATATCTTTAAAGTTATTGTAATAATAAAAAAAAACATAAGTTTTGCCCTACTTTATACCATATATACGTATAATATGATCCTCAATGAGTGTAATATACACTCCATGTCTGATTTCGAGTGTCTGGGTCCTAAAAACAAATTTCCCTATAAGTTACTTCTATGGTTATGACTTGAAAGATACAATGGACAAGTGTTGAACAAAACCTGAATATTTCCTCGTCAAAAGATCCTGATGTAGTGGGAATAGATCAATCCACATGATGCGAACCTTGTTTGGACTACATCTCCATTGAACTTTTGGCCCTGTATTCGTAGACTTTGAAACCATTATTGATGCCTTCTTTGAACTCGCTTCACTACTAGCCATATTAACATATTACATGAATAACAACTAAACCGTAATAATATCAATACGAAACAAGTCTTATACTGGAACTCAAATAATGTATTGTATGTCATCTTTGTTCCTTCAATACATAAAATTCAAAACTTAAACGAAATCATTGGGGTTATTTTTTATATTAAAATATGATCATTGCACCATTGAAGCGACGAGGTGACTGCACATCCCCCAAACGCCAATCCAATGTACAAAAATTCCACCAGAGAAAACCCGTCCCTCGAACACTTTTTCTCACATTTCGCAAAAAAAAAATGGCCCATCCATTCCTGGATAAGGTGACGGGTTTTTGGACAGATAATTTCGTTGGTGATAAGGTGATTTTTTTCGGATGAATCCGATGTTGTGGCAGAGGAGGACGATCCGAAATGCCCAACTATTCGTATCCCGGATGATGAAAAAGCATGTGTTCGTCGAAAGTTCCGCCATGCTATCATTGTTAACACTCTTGATCGATGCTTTCCCTTCTTCTTCATGAGTTGCAAGTTGCCCCAACTTTGGTCGAAGAAGGGAGGTATACAGGTTTCTGACGTTGGATTCGGTTTCTATATCGTTCGGTTCGAGACTGTGGCGGATCACGAGTGTGCTATGTTCGGAGGTCCCTGGATGATCAATGACCATTATGTGGTTATTCAGGAGTGGAGACCGTATTTCAGACCAGAAGAGACTTTCCTTTTGACACTCCGAGTCTGCCGTTTGAATATTTTGATAGATCGATCCTCAAGCTGATTGGAGATCGTATTGGTAAAAATAGTTCGCATTGATCACACGACCCTTAAGGGGAGCAGAGGCAATTTCGCGAGAATTTGTGTCGAGGTTGATCTCTCGAAACCTCTTCTCTCAAAGTACCGCCTTGGTAGAAGAGTCCGAAGAATTGAATACGAAGGTCTGCACGTGATTTGCTTCAATTGCGGATATTATGGTCACCGGACCGAGAATTGCAAGCAAGAACTGGAGGTTATTGTTGTGGAGAATCAAACAACTGTGTTCGCCAATCCGGTGTTTCGGGGCGGGGGGGGGGGGGGGGGGGGGGCGGATCCTGACATTCGTCCAGAGGTTGATGAAGACTTCGGCCCTTGGATGCAAGTTAAAAAGAACAGGCGAAAGACTAAACCAGGGGCGTCGAAGTCGACGTCTCCGACGAATGCTACACCGCCGATGAAGATGGACAGAAAAGGAAACAAATTTTCTGCTTTGGAAAATAAGGAAGGGGAGGAGGAATTAGAGGATGAGTTAATTGCTACTAACTCGGCGGAGGAAAATAAGGAGAAGAAAAAGTAGGATTTGAGTAATACGGATCCGATGATGTATTTAATTGAGGAAGATCTTTTACCGTTGGTAAATGATTGCAGGGGAGAAACAGCTGCTTCTTTTGGTCCTAAGGGTAAAGAGAACTTAGCCCCACATTCTTTTGGGTCGGGTTCATCTTTGCATTCTCCTCAATTCCCCCTTCCCAAGGATTTGGGCCTTGCTGCGGACACTTTCCCGGCATAGCCGAAGTTGGGTATGCCTGGAGACTCTTCCCAACTCATTGCTACCCAGCTGAATGGGAATGGGGCTTCTCATCTCTCTGACTCGACCTTTCCTCCTCATTCCATTGAAACTGCGAAAGCGAGAAGTCACCATGCTCCAACAGCTAACAGGAGTTCTATCCCGCCAAAGAACTCAAAGATTTCTAAAAGCAAGATGAAGGACTCGTCTGGTTTCGTAGGGCTCAAACTTAAGGACTCGACCCTGCGATTTGGAGCCAAGAACTCATCCTCTGCCATGGAGGAACTGTAACTGTGTTTGCCTTTTTGGTCATTGCGGCTCAGTGAGTGTTCCTTTCCTCTTCTTCTTTTTATGTTATCAAATTTTTTCTGTTGGAACGCTTGTGGTGCGGGCCACAAGTCGTTCTTAACTAGTTTCAAATCGTATGTTGAGTTCGTTAAGTTCTTTGTCGCAGTTATCGTTGAACCGAAAATTAGTGGTGCCAAGGCTGCCAAGGTGATTCAAGGCATGGGATTCAACTCTAATTTCCGTGTTGATGATGTTGGTTTCAAGGGTGGCATCTGGATTGCGTGGGACTCGAATCGCATTCATCTTGATATTGTCGATTTTGACACCCAGTTTTTTTTGCCGAGGCAACTCCCTGGGAGGGGAGACCTATAGATAGCGAGCCAACCTAGGAGATACTAAAAATGAAGAAAAAAAGAGGGGAGAGGGAGAGAAAAAAAAATAACCATCTCGATTGACGAGTAATCACAAGACTAAACAACTCAACAAGAATGAATTGAAACAAAAAGAGTCAGATTTATAAAGGATGAAGATTTAGGTAAGAAACGGAAAAGGGTAGCCATATAATAGTAATAGAAGTTTGAACTAAGCAAAATAAAAAAAAATGAATGTTAATGAATATCGGTCCATTCCAAAGAAGCTGAATTGTAGGAAAGAGGTTAGGACAAAAACTAAAAATAAATGACTTTTAAAACGCATTAAGAATGAATTTAATTGTCATCAAAGGAAAATGATATCAAGCACAAAACCTTCCAATCAACTTTATTTTACCTAAATTAAATAGCTGAAAATAAGGAAATGAGATAAATCATAAATACTTAACTAAAAAAGAAATTTTTTAGGAAACACAAATTAATGTGAATTTAAATTTTCTTACAAAGTTGATTAATCATAGGGTATAATGTGCATTACAATAAATTGTAATCCTTAATTGCTTTAATTTAAATTAATTTCTTTTTTTAGAATTAAATTAATTTCATTAAACGATATTGCCTAAATTAAGCAATTAATAATTAAAATGACTCAAATAAAGCTTCCGATGAGCAGATTCCTGGCAATATCTAGATCATCTTATGTCAACCAACAATGATAGTCTCAATCGATACAAACAATTCAACAACATCAGAAGAAACTAAATGTCCTCACCAAACCAAAAAGAATTATCTTCCATATAGAATAAAAATTCAGAATAATTAACAACACTTAAAAGGTATTCCTTTGATTATGAATTAAATTAACAACAAAACTTACTAAATATCCACGTTTAAAATTTTCCCAAATTATTTTGATAGACATTAACTCGGACCATTCAGAAAAGGAAAGCACCATGCTTTAATTGAAATGTGAAGCAAAATGGAAAATCTACATTTCAAAAGCAAGAAATTCCTAAATTAAAAGAAAATTAATTGCTAATATCATTAATTGATAAACAAAAATGGAAATCAATTAACAACAATTAATGTTGACGTAAAAGGCTTCAAACCTCAAAGTCACCGGAGAGATACTTGAACGACCTCGCCGTCGGTACCAACTCATTGGGACTGACGACCGAGTCTCTTACAATTCTAGTAACAACTTGAAAAAAAAACCAGGATGATGCCAAAAGAGAGCCAATCCTGGCTATCCCATGAAAACACCAGCTGCTTAGGTAAAAATCCATAACAGATCTAACATTTTGTTTAGTGAATAGGGAATCCAACATTTTAATCAATACCATTCATAAGATTTGGGGCTAGAAACATGATTTTCTTTTATCAAACCAACCGCCCAGCCAAGCTAAAATGATGCAACAAGGCAATTGAATATTTAAATTACCACGCAGCCGAAAGAGAAAATTCTCGTTGAACTCCTATTAACAAATTGAAACCTCTTTGTATATTGGACCCCATCCGGAAAATCATCAGCCCTCGTCCGGAAATATAAAACGGGACATGCCACGTAAATCATATAGGACCTCGTCCGGAAATATAAAACGGGACATGCCACGTAAATCATAGCGGACCTCGTCCGGAAAATCATCGGACCATGTCCGGAATATAAAATGGGACATGCCACGTATTTTTTATTCAGGTTGAGAGTATGGTGTTCTTTGAAGCTGTACTCCTCGAGGTCGACGGACTGGTCCTTGGAGTGGTGGAGCTTCTTCCAGGAAGTGTCGTCGTCTTCTTCCACGTCGCTGACACCGATGCGGCCGGAGGAGCCTTTGAAGCTTACTCTGTTTGAACTGAACCATATCGTGGCAAGGGGAAGTCCGGGTCGGTCAGCCAAGAGTCGGGCCGAGGTCATTCGGCTTAGGAGAGGAATGGCAGCGTTGGGGCTTGAACTGCAGATCCACCATTGTTTCAAGAAGAAGGAAGAAGAAGAAGAAGAGGAGAAAGGAAGAAAGGGTTTTTCTGAATTGGATGGACCATAGATCCCTCCCAAATTTTGTTTCATTTTTGGCACCCAGTTTATTCACATGAAATGCAGACTGGAGGATGGCTCGTTCTGTTTTGTTACCGCCATCTATGCTAGTCCCACTTCCCCTGAAAGAGTTCTCCTCTGGGATTATTTGAAGAGGCTGGACGGCTCGATGATTGACCCTTGGGCGGTTATCAAAGACTTTAATTCTATTTTGTCAGGAAATGATAAACGTGGAGGGGCTACTTTCAGTCGTGCTCTCAATAAGTCCTTTATTGACACGGTGGATATTTGTGGCCTCACTGATCTCCCCTTTCAAGGGCCTAACTTCACTTGGTCTAGGCGCAATATCTTTGTCCGGCTCGATAGAGCCCTGATCAATTCGAGTTGGTTTAGTCGCTTCCCGGAATCTTCTGTTCTACACCTTCACAAGATTAAGTCTGATCACCGGTCGATCCTGCTTCGCCCTTCTAATCAGGTGTATTCGCCAAATGCTAAACCCTTTCATTTTATGTCTGCTTGGCTTTCTCATGTCAGCTTTAATCTTTTTCTTATTCATAAGTGGAATGATAATTTGGAGTTTCCGGGGGCTCTTTGCAGCCTTTCTAAGGATTTACGTCACTGGAATAAATTCGTGTTTGGTAATATCTTTCGCAGGAAACGACGTTTGACCAAGGAATTGGAAGCTGCCGAAGCTCTCACCGCTGCTTCTCCTTCTCAGTCAAATCTGGCAGCAGAAAAAAAATACTAAATTGAAGATGGAAAATGTGCTCTGGCAAGAAGAGGCGATTTGGGTACAGAAATCTCGGTCCAAGTGGGTCACGGAGGGGGATATGAATACACAATTCTTTCACTTATCCACTCTTAGAAGACGCGCCTTTAATAGAATTCTCGCCTCAAGGATCATAATAGGGTTTGGATCACGTCTCAGTCGGAGCTTTGGGAGATGGCTATTGATTATTTTCGAAATTTCTACCAATCGAATGGAAACTTGTCCTCTGGCTTGAGAGGCTTTTCGGCTCAAATTGGAGAAGAGGATCGGGTGGCGTTGTGCAGGGATCTGTCTGCGGAGGAAATCTTATTGGCTGTTAAGAGCATGGGGCCCCTTAAAGCGCCAGAGAAAGATGGTTTCAGTCCTATCTTCTTCCATCGGTGCTGGGACAGGGTTGGTCGGGATTTTACCAGCTTCGTGTCCAACTTTTTTGTGGCGCCGGACAATATTAAAGCGATCACGAGACGCTTATCACTCTCATCCCTAAAGGGTCAGATCTTGTCTTGATGTCGGACTTCAAACCTATTAGCCTCTGCAATGTCGTCTATAAGACCCTTACTAAATGCATTGCTAACAGACTTAAAGGTCTCATGGCTGGCCTCACGCATCCTTCTCAGACCAGCTTCCACCCTGGCAGACATATTACGGATAATATCCTGATTGTACAGGAGGTGGTTCACACTCTGTCACGGGGAACGGGTAAGAAACCATATATGATTATCAAGATTGATCTGTCCAAAGCGTATGATAAGATTGAGTGGAGCTTTGTCAAAGATACTTTGGAGCATGCGGGCTTCCCGGCGAGCCTGTGTGAGGTCATTATGAGCTGTATTTCTACTCCTTCTTATCAGGTTCTGTGGAATGGTTGCTGCTCGGAGTCTTTTGTTCCGACTAGAGGTTTGAGGCAAGGTTGTCCTCTTTCGCCCTACCTCTTCACGCTCTGCATGGAAAGGCTTAGCCAGATGGTTAGCTCGGCGGTCAATTTTGGGAGTTGGGTCCCGGTTAGACTTGGTAGAAACGGAGAGCCTCTGTCTCATGTCTTTTTTGCCGATGATCTGATGTTCATAGGTAAAGCTAGTAGAGAACAAGCCGGGATCATTCATGATATTCTAAACCGTTTCTGTGAGGCGTCGGGGCAAAGCGTCAATAAGGACAAATCTATAGTGTTTTTCTCGGCTAAGATGGATCGAAACATCTCTCGTGGGGTGTCGGAGGTTCTTGGGATTGTTGCTACTCAGAATTTAGGCCGCTATCTTGGTGTGCCCATTCTACATGGCAGGGTCACTAGAGCTACGTACGGGTATATCCTAAACCGAATTGATACCAAGCTTGCTGGTTGGAAGGCGCAGAACCTCTCCCTCGCGGGTAGAGTTACTTTGGCTTCGTCTGTTCTTAATGTTATCCTTGCTTATGCCATGCAGACTGCTTTCCTTCCGTTTTCTATTTGTGACAGCATTGACAGGAAGATTAGGAACTTTATTTGGGGTTCTGTCGAGGGTGCTAGGAAAATCCATAATATCAACTAGGACACGGTCTGCAAACCCAAAAGCCTTGGGGGTTTGGGTCTTTGTAATTGTGCGGGATCTGAATAAGGCTTTTCTCATGAAGATTGTGTGGGGTTTGATCAAACGCCCCTCTGAGCTTTGGGCGAAGGTGCTTATTGCTAAGTATCTTAAGAAGACGGAGGCGGGTTTCGTGTTGGCTCGTAAATCGGGGGTTTCATCTACTTGGTGAGGAGTTCTAAAGGTGTGGCCTAATGTGGTGAATGGTATGCAATGGAGCATTGGTAATGGTCAGACGACCCGCTTCTGGACGGACCGGTGGTTGGATAGCAGCCAAGTCCTTATTGATCATGCGCATAACACACAGGGAGTGGACGCCTCTCTTCTTGTTGCTGATGTTTGTTCTGACAATGGTGAGTGGAATACTGATTTTATTTTTTCTGTGCTGCCCAACAACATCGCTTTACAGGTTGTCGGAATGTCAACACCTAGAACCACACTCGGGCAGGATTCGTTAGCTTGGGGTCTTGAACCAAATGGCAATTTTTCTGTTCGTTCGACGTATCAACTCCTTAATGACATTTCGACAGAGAACATGGATCCAATTTGGGATTGCATTTGGCGGTGGAATGGCCCAAACAAGATCAGGCATTTCTTATGGCTTGCTACTCATAATCGTCTGCTCACTAATGTGGAACGAAATCGAAGACATCTCACAAACCAGGTGACCTGCCCTAGATGCTCCTTACAGAATGAATCTATGTCACATGTGCTCTTTGACTGTCCTTTTGCATTGCAGGTGTGGGACGGAAGCTTCCCTTCGGCGATCCAAGAGAGAGAAGCATAATAGCTTTGAGGAGTGGTGGGCAGCCATGCTCAAAGACACAAACAGTAGCCTCAGATTCAGCGTTACAACCTGGCTACTTTGGAGTGCTCGGAACAAGCTCATCTTTGAAAATCTCAATCAACTTACGACGGCTATTGTGGCGCTTTGCGAGTATTGGACCAGCCTTGTACTCTCGAGCTGGAAGACCAATCAGTTGGGCCGAGAAGCGCCAGGTTTAGCTCGGCAGACCCATTGATTGCGTGCGCGGCCGAGAGAGGAAGGCTGGTCAACTCTTAACACGGATGGGTCTCGCATCAGTCATACCGGTGCGACTTCTATTGGGGGTCTGATCCGAGACGAGAGGGGAGGTTTCGTTCATGCTTTCTGTGCTAATATTGGTGTTTGTTCTATTACGAGAGCATAGTTGAGAGCTATCGTGGAGGGCCTGAAATTGGCTTGATCCCTTGGCATTAAGAGAATTGCAGTTCAAACGGACTCTCGGGTTGCGGTTTCTATCCTACAGCAGGAAGTTGACGGCTCAAACCAGCATGCAACTCTCATTGCGGAATTCCACGAGTTGAGATCGAGAGATTGGGAGTTGTCTTTAACCCATGTTTATCGGGAAGCCAATTGTGCGGCTGATTTTTTGGCTAATCTTGGTCACTCTTATAGTGTCGGTATGTATTTGTTTCAGTACCTAAATTTTTCTTTGGCTCACTGACTTCGATATGACCAAATTGGGATCGCCTTGCCAAGAGCAGTTTCTCTTAATCATTAGGGGCTTATCCCCGCTTTTTTACCCAAAAAAGCACCCTTCATATAAGGGCACACCAATTTAAATTGGAATTAGATAAACAAATCCAGAAATCCATAAAACACGATGAAGATATAAACCACCCACCCTCATCTCTTGGGTTCAGTTCATTCAGGCCCAACAGCCTTTAGCAATAGAATTCGACGGATGCGGACGCCATGGTTATTAGACAAACACATCCGTTGGGTTTTCGAATAAATATAAAAAAGGTAGAAAAGAAAAGTAGGCTTGGCAATGGGTACCCACGGGTCGGTACCACATATCCGTTACCTACCCGTTTATTAGATGGGTATTACCTGTACCTGCCCGCCGAGACTAAATGGGTAAAAATTTCAAACCATACCCGCCCTAACATGGGTATCGGGTTTACCCGTTACCTATTGGGTGAACCTAAAATCTCTCTGCGTCTGGATTGCAAAGAGATTTTCGAGATTGAACTACGATTTTTAGAGCATTATGGTTTCGAGATGGAACGAAAGACTGATCGATCTATGAGTTGAAGTGAAGAACTGAATGACTGAAGGATAAATTGGGTCTGGTCCGTTAAATATAGATGATATATTATGGCTAATATAGCGTTGTTTCATATTGGGTACCCATCGGGTTGGGTATGGGGCGGATACCTTGAAACCCGTCCCCACCCGTTACCCACTCTAACTAGGTACCGGGTTTGCCCATACCCGTCAACTTTACCCAGTCAACGGGTAATCCCCACCCAATTTGGCTGAATTTCGGGTGGGCAATTTCCAGATACCCATTGCCAAGCCTAAAGAAAAGTACCAAAAAAGGGCAAGAGTCAAAGGGCAGATGCCACCTAGCCGTTGAGCTGGATACAGCATAACGCTGACTCGCCGAATTACCCAAAAAAGAGTTTCAATCTTGAGATAGATCGGACGGACAAGATAAACTAGCCGTTGTTTTTGAAAATTTAGTGCAACAGAGGAGCCACTCGGCTAGTGCAATTAGTACCACCGCTTTCATTACATAAATCCGCTGGCTTTCCTTTCCTTGTTTCATTAAGGTCTTCTTCCAATTAAAAAAAAAAACTTAAAATCAAAACTTGCACTTCTTTAACGCTTGTTGGTTGGGCCGATTTTCAAATGTGACAGAGTTGTGAGAAGCCCTCTCTCTATCTCTCTCTCCCTCTCTCACTCTTTCACATCGCTGCAATAAGGGAATTTCAAAGTTTGTCTTTTCGATCGGAAACTGGAAGCAAGTCTGAAGAAGAAGAAGAGGAAGGAGGATTTCATTCAGTTTGGGAGGTGGGTCTGGTGATTCAACGATATGGGTTTTGATCCTCTCGTCTTGTTTCTTTCTGGGTTTTCTTTTCAATCTTTTTCTGTTCTGATGGTTTATGATATTGTTTCATCCCTCTTCCATCCAGGTCTTCCTTCAACAATGGCCGGATCAGACGAGAATAATAACCCGGGTTTGATTCGATCTGCCGCCGCAAATATGCAAGGTATCAATTTTGGTGAAATGAAATTTCTCTATATAAAGATTCAGTCAGTTGGGTATGAATTGATTGCGACCTGGAATCTGTTTTAGGCGGAGTAGAGAAGTTTCCGGTTGCTGCTGTTGGAGGCAATCGTCGGGCGTTGAGTGCCATCAACAGGAATATAATCGGAGCTCCGATTTATCCATCCCAGTAAGTCAAATTAGTTAAAGAGTTAAGACTGCTATGCTATTGTGTTATATGACCTGATTTTTCCATGTTTCCATTTGGTTTTGATGCCATAGTAAGCAATGTGATAAGGATACACCGATTCATCGACCCATCACTAGGTTAGTCTTTAAGCAATCATCTAACATTTTGGCTTAAAGTCTTAATCTTGTCTTCTAATGGAATACAAATGCTCAACTGTGATTCTTTTCCCTTTTCTTTCAGAAGGTTTGCTGCAGAACTAGCCAATAAGCAAGAGGAAGTCAAAGACGAATCACAAGACTGTACAATTACTGATGCAGAAGACTTCTCTGCTCCCATGTTTGTGCAGCACACTGAAGCTATGCTGGAGGAGATTGACCGCATGGTACCTTTTGAGATAAGCTACTGTTCTAGTTTAGTTTGGTTGTGGTATGAATATTTACAGCAAGAGTTTAAATGGCTTCTAATAGGATGAAGTGGAAATGGAGGATGTAGCTGATGAAGAGGAAGAGGAAGACTCGGTTGAGGATATAGACAGTTGTGACCAGAAGGACCCACTTGCTGTGGTTGAATACGTTGACGATTTGTATGCATTCTACAGGAAAGCTGAGGTGACTGATGGAAGTCTTCTTTGTTTTCCATCACAGTTAACTGAAAGAAATCAACTGATTAATTCATGTGCAGCTTTTTTCTGTAATTAATGATTGTGGGATGCTTATGTTTTAAGGTTTCAAGTGCTGTGCTACCAAACTACATGGAACAACAATTTGATATCAAGGAAAGGATGAGAAGCATCCTTATTGACTGGTTGATTGAGGTATGCTCTTAATTTAAAGATGAACTTTCTTTTGCAGGTTTCTATTGAAGTAGGCTAATAGTGTTGAATTCTGTCATATATAACAGGTCCATGACAAGTTTGAATTGATGGAAGAGACGCTTTATCTTACTGTGAATCTCATTGATAGATTCTTGGCAGTTCAGTCAATTGTGAGAAAGAACCTCCAGCTGGTTGGTGTTACAGCCATGTTTGTTGCTTGCAAATATGAAGAAGTTTCTGTGCCTATCGTGGATGATCTCATCCTGATTTCTGATAAAGCCTACAGTAGGAAAGAAGTTCTGGACATGGTACATTAATTGTTCAACGTTGGATCAGGAACTAGCAGTTTGTTTTTAACTCATTTTATTCATCTAATGCAGATTGTTTTCTTACTCTGCAGGAGAAGCTGATGGTTAATACTTTGCAGTTTAATATGTCAGTCCCAACTCCATATGTTTTCATGAGGAGATTCTTGAAAGCTGCTCAATCTGACAAGAAGGTTTGTTTGTGGATCTGTAAAACAAGATTCTTGAGCAGAAGAAAGAATCCAAACTTTGAAAGCTGCTCATACTTGTTCCTTTTGTGTTACTTTTCCCCTTTGAACAGCTTGAACTTTTATCATTCTTCCTGCTGGAGCTGTGTTTATTAGAGTACGAAATGCTCAAGTTCCCACCTTCTCTGCAATCTGCTGCTGCAATCTATACAGCACAGTGCAGTCTCACTGGATCTAGCCAGTGGAACAAGACTCAAGAATGGTACACTTGCTATTCAGAGGAGCAACTTATGTAAGTATCAGAGCTTCCTTTCCTTTTCTTGATTCATCATGAACTGATTCTTATCATTGTCTGCTGATTATTCTATCATTGTGGGATATCTACAGGGAATGCTCAAAGTTGATGGTTGGGTTTCATCAGAATTCAGCGTCGGGAAGGCTCACTGGTGTTCACAGAAAGTACAACACTTCAAAGTTCGGATATGCGGCAAGAACTGAACCTGCCAACTTCCTTCAACTCATGTAAGAGGTGGGACTGGATTTGCTTTGACTGAGATTCATTTGATGATGAAACCAGCAATGGGCCATGTAATAGGTGATGATGGGGAAGTACAACAGCAACTTAAGTTGCTTTGGGAGGAGAAAGCTCAACTGACTTTTCTCTTGTTACTGATGTTTCTTTGATCAACGTAGAATTGCCTCTTTTCGTCTTCCGTTCCAGTTTGTACGGGTATGAATGTACAATATGAACAAGAGTAAATAAATGTGTACTAGTTTCTTCAGAGCTTTGATGGATAATGTAGTTTTGTAAACACTATAAGCATCACATTATGCAGTGACGCTGGAAGAGCAAGAGTTATCACGAATTGCGCTATCAAACACATTAAACAAAGTACTAGCATCAATCAGACTCTAGATGATGAAGTGTACTTGCAGCTTACCAGTTATACCCATTTCTTTAGCTAGTTTAGGAGGACGCCTACTTGCAGCTTCCCAGTTACTTGTATTTTGAAAATAACAGGAAAAAATTATGTTCTTTCTTCCCCTTGATTGGAATGTTGCCAAGTTCAATCGCATTGTTTCTGTCGTGTATTAACCAAGAATCCAAACAATTTCCAACGAGTTCAGAATATGCCATATATTGGTCTACTTTGGAAAAACAGACGGACTTGTATTCTACGCATCAGAAAATGTCATAGTACAAAACCTTGTACATCAGATCTAAGCTACCATGATTCCAATCCTTTGAATGACCACGCGAGCTTGAACAGGAACCACGGGGAGGGCAGATAAGATCAAGAGTGAACCATGAGAGCCACAACTTCATCTCCTAACAGGTGGTACGACTCCCCTGCCAGGACCTCCACGGCCACCAGCCGCAGCCTGTGCCTGAACCAAGGAGCAAGTTCAAAATAATATAAACTACATGGAGGAGTTTGAAAAAGCAAGGTTCAGGAGCATTAAGTTTACATTCTACGTCTGATTCTGAAGGCAAAAAAGGGGCTAAATGGATACTATAAGAAGACAAAAAAAAAAGAGGAACTTACTTTAGCCCGCATGGCAACAGATCTTCCTCTTCCCACTCCAAGTGATGCGCTCTTGCCCTGTACATTAGATATAGTTACATAAGAGTCGGCACATAATGTAAAAAATGTAAAGGATCCCATCTCAGTTCAGGGAAATAAGCAACAGGTCCTTACCTTGATTCTAGCATCTAGACGCTTGAACATAGGTGCATTCTTTAGCATATCTGGTATGACCATAAACCTATTGAGAAATCACATCGGATTACTTTCTGGACAACAAACTTTCCAGTCAAGGACAGCTCTTGCACAAACAAAAGGGACAATACCCACCTGACTTTGCTGCCTCTGATAAAAACATGTTCAAGCTGTGAAATCTTGCCATCCTGCAGAGTGCCTCGCCAAAGTTAGCAACAACGAAAAATACCAAGGAAAAGATTGCCAACTTAAGAAATCAAGATAGTTGTTAGAAATGACTATAATAGGTCAAAAAGAAGAAGAATGGAGTTTAAACTTGGAAGAAGTCCCTAAACAATTAGGAGGGATAAGCCAGCTCGAGGTAAAACTTCTCAAATCGCCGACAACAACGTAAAGGTTCAAGCCATCAGCTTTGGTTCCCGATTGAAGCAATGTATAACAGCATAGTGCGTTCAAATTGCTCAGCGGGCATGCATTAGCACAGCACAATTAGTAGAGTCAGCCGGAGAGATGCATAAAATTCAAGATCGTTACTGTTTATCAATTATCATTGACCTTCAAACAGCAGGATCATAACTTCTCCAATTAGCTGCTTTCTGTTGGGCAAGGAAGCAGTTCCTCACAAAATACAGACCAACAACTAACTCTAAACGTCCACAGTTACTTATCCTTTCATAGCAACTAGTGAAACGCACTCAGTCAGCTCAGGACTCCTAAGTTCAACACACACAGAATCTCTCTCTTCACAGCAGTTGAAAATTTGGGAACAGGAAACCATGACGTTGACTATTTAATTTAGAAATCAAGCATACCTAGGGCTTCTCCAGCAAAGTACATTAGAAATGGAGAAACCAAGACAGCCGTTCATTCACACTAGCCGAGTAACCGAAACCCTCAAGTAAGATATTAAAGAGCGAGCAATGTGGCAAGGTACCTTAGCGGTGTAAGTAATGTTCTCGAGTTGGCAATTCCAGTTATCTTCGCACTCTAACATGCTCCCCCTGTAAAGCTCGCCGCTTTTCAATTCCACTGTGACGATGTGGCCTGAGGCCTCGTGGAGGAGCTTCACCGGAATCCCTAAACTCCTGCTCATCGCTCCTATTTTCTTCTCTTCTCTTCTCTTCTTCCGATTCGTTCGTTGGCTCTGATAAACCCTAAAATTAACTTGAAAACCTCACCGCCTTTTTCCCACCCGCTCGGCCTCTTTGTCTTGTGCGGCAATAAAGCAGAAGGGCGCTTCCGTCTTTTGATTACTGTTCTAAAAAAATCGAAGCCGTCAAATGTGAGGACTTGAAAGGATTGGTTTCTGGTCGTTGGATTGGATGACGTAGGAGGAGGCCAATGAGAATTTTCACAATCCAATTGATTTTTTTTGGGAAATAGACTTTTGCCCCTCTACTTGTTAATCCTAACAAACAGCCACTTGTACTATAATTTGGTCTTTTTTTCTAAAACACATGATACTTTGTCGTTTTCTTCCTTACGTCCTATTTTTCGTCTAACGATCGTTAAATCAATCTACGTCAGCACGCCATCTCATATCACCTTTCCAGATGGAATTGACTAGGCCAACTGTTTTTTTTTTTTATCAACTGTTATTAGGATGAGTAATTTTCTGACTTCGAGAATTACGAGCAGCACGATGTCGGATTCGTCACCGTACAGCCTTTGACGACAATCTTGTCGTGCCTGATGATGCACAAGGATATATGCAATCTCGCTGAGAATAAGAGAGTGGTGATTGTGATTTTTCCGTTTCACAAGTAGTAGACGGTGGACAAAGGTGATTGTGATTTTTTTCGTTGGATCTAGAATGTGGGTGACGAATCTGATCTCGCATAGCATGGAGTGCTCTTCTTGGGCGAACCTGGCGATCGAGAGGCGTTGTTGTACCTGTGGAGGATGTCATAGTATCCAGGGATGTTCGTCAGCGTGATGCGGTTCAACGCCGGAGAAGATGTGGTCAGATCTGAACTAGATCTGGCCAGATCCGATGATTTCGACAGTGGAGACGGGTACCGGGTTTGAGTAACGGGTCAGGGACGGTGGCGGTAGTGTGGTCGATGGACAGCGGACACGATCTGTTCATCGTCGGTAAAGGGCATGGGGCGATTTCGCCGCTGACGACGGGGGCTGACGACCTGATTTGGATCTTCTCAAATTGCAAGAATCGAATCATCCATCTTGTAGCATTCATTTGGCTTAGGGCTTGAGGTGAAATAATAGAGATAATTGTATGTGAAGGAAAGGAGATATGGTTTACAGTTTGGGGAAGTGAGATTTAGAGAAGAAAATGGGGGTGGTGAGCCGCCGCCGACAAGGGAAATTGGAGAGGGGGGAGACGGGAAGAGGGGTAATTGTATTATAGGGAAGTTTGTTAGGATTGACAAGTAGAGTGAGGCAAAAGTCTATTTTCCTTTCTTTTTTAGATAACTCCCAAAAAAGGAGAAAATCACACATAAGAAAAATTCAAGAAGGTTATTTTTTTCCTGGAAAGAATGAGGCTTGGAGCCATAAATGGTAGTTTCATATTCCCAACAATAGGTAAGCCATTGTACTGCTCAATTCCTTGACAAGAGTTTGGCCTTTGTTCCAAAAGCTGGGAATATCCAATAGGCTGTCTAGGAATAAAGCGCGTAACATCGCCAAATTAAATGGCGTATGCATTGTTTGACAATCAGCCAAATGCCACTTAAAGTGGCGATTATTGAATCCACTAAGTGGCGATTGGCTGACAAACAGCCCAAAATCGCCACTTTATATGGCGATTTCAGAGTAAAATCGCCATATAAGTGGCGATTTTGCAGCTGTCGCAAACACACTTATTGGCCTGACACTTCACTTTTCAAATAACTTTCAAATAGAGTGAAATAGCAATTTGGCCTCTCTACTTTGTCAACTTAACAAATAGCCCCTATTGTATAAACGCTTTTTTATCTTTCATTTTTTGATTCAATTTTGTATTTTGGGTCCTTCCATTTCAATCTAAGCTTCATGCGTTAAATATGTGCAATAGATTCTATTTTGAGATTTTTATGTTCTTATTTCAAAAACAATGCGGAAGCTATGATTCAAGATACCCTGGGCCATACATAAATACAATATTTAAACGTCAGAAGGAAAGACCAAAATGAGAGATAAAAATAGCGGTTTATACAATAAGGGACTATTTGTTAAGTTGACAAAGTAGAAAGACCAAAATGCTATTTTACTATATTTGAAATAAAAGTGTCAGACAAAAGAATGGTGTGAAAATCGCTTAGTGGCGATTTTTGTCTGACAAAGTTAGCATAAAATCGCCACTTATAGTGGCGATTTTACTCTGAAAATCGCCACTATAAGTGGCGATTTTGGGGCTGCTTTTGTCAGGCCCAAAATCGCCACTTACAGTGGCGATTTTCAGAGTAAAATCGCCACTATAAGTGGCGATTTTGGGGCTGAGCTCATGGTCGCCAAACATTCTGCCGATTTTATGCTAATCGCCACTTAATTTGGCGATGTACGCGTGTCCCAGTTTTGGGAATTGACCGTAGAACGAGCCTATTTTGGGAATTGAATTTTGGCCCAAGCCTATTTTTGGAAAAAATCCCAGTTTAACTTGCAAAGCATTGTCCACTACATATCCACCCAAGGCATGTTACAACAAAGTAGGCACACATCCCTGACAGCCAACAATTCTAGCAAAAAAGGATTAGTAATGTTAGGATAGGAAATACATGTTGCCATTGGCGGAGGGAAGTAAGAAAAAGGGGGTGCAGCTGCACCCCCTTGTATTTCATAAAATATCATATATATATATATGTATAACCCATATTGAAATCATATTCTCGTAATCGGATGAAAAATATTAAAACTACCACATCAGTCTAACATAAATTTATATAAAGATAATGCAGAGTCTAGCCTATTAAATAATATAACGCACAATCAAGCTCGAGTTGAGGATGTAAACAAGTCGAGCTCGAATTTAAGCTCATGAACTCGACTTACCAATGAGCTCAAATTCGAGCTCCTTGAATAGTTTAAATGAACAAGGTCAAATCGAGCTCAAATTCAATATTTTTAAACTAGTCGAGCCCAATTTTTGAAGTTTTTCGGGCTAATTATTTAAGAGTTTAAACGAAGGAGGTCAAATCGATCTTGAACTTAATATTTTAAAATTAGCCAAGCCGAGCCCAATTTTTCATGCTCGATTCGAGCTCGGGACGGGCAAAAATTAAACAATTCTAAATTGGTTGTATATTTGCTTCAACGTGGTTTAATTGTATGCACCCATAGGAGAGAACATTTACAAGACTATAAAATATGTCAAGAATGATCTTCGAGATCGAATGAACAATAAATGGTTGAATAATGCTTTGGACAAGTAGTTTGTTATACAAAGCTTTTAGAATATGAAATTTGGTCATGATTTCTGTAAATTTTGTGCATTCACTATTTCTCAATACAATTGTAAGCATTGTGTTATTGAATTATCTATTATTTAATTAAATTTTTAAATACTACTAACTTCCAACGATCGAACCCCCTTGACCAATTTCCTGGCTCCGCCACTGCATGTTGCAAAGAGAAACTCATCACTAGCATCCCAAACAACTAGACTAATTGCACCCAAGCAGGATGCTACTGCAACATCTACATTTATCTTCAGACGAGGAATTAAATATTGGGGGTACATTTATCTATAATTCAATTGTTTCTTTACTCGAAATTTATTTTCATCCACCTTCTAGTCTCTGGCACTTTTAAGTTAGATTAAGTAAAATATTTATGAAAATAAGATTAATTTTTAATATTAATTTTGGTTTTATCAATCGTGAGTTTTCTAAATTTAATAAATTCTCAAGTACATTCTTGGTTTTATAGTTTATATTTAAATTAAATTTAGATCGTGGATCATAGTGTTAACGATTTTGAATTCTATATTAAATTTGATATTTTAAAAACTGTAGACCTTAGGTCATGATGCTTTTCCTCAAGGCGATAAGGCCCTGCCTGGTTCATCTACGGCATTATTCACTCGGTATCAGCTACTCAGTGGCCAGAAGATAAACTATTTCAAATCTTCAATCCTTTTTAGCAAGAATGTTCCAAGACATCTCTGGATGGAATATTCAAGATATTTGCAAATCGATATGCTCAATGCGTCTCCGAATTACCTGGGGGCCCCGTGTGTGGTCATGAAGTCCAAGAAGGAAACTTTCCGCTTCCTGGAGGATAGAATTACCACTAGGCTCCACAGTTGGAAGAGACAAAACTTATCCCCGGCAGGAGTTCACACCCTTCTAACTTCGGTAATTTCGGGACTTCCAGTTCACATAATGACCTGTTATCGAGTTTCGAATGCGGTGTGCAGCTCTCTTGACTCTTTGATGTGTAAATTTTGGTGGGGTGAAGTGGGCGATGAAAGGAAGATCCGATGGAGGAGTTGGAAAAAACTTTGTACTCCTCAGGAGGAAGGGGGTGTTGGCTTTCGGGATTTCCAGTCTTTTAACCAAGCCTTATTGGCCAAGCAAAGCTGGCGAATTTTGACTCAGTCGGATCTCTTGCTGTCTAGAGTTCTGAAAAGGCGTTATTTCCCCTCAAGCAACTTCCTAAATGCAACTAAGAGGTCTCACCCGTCCTGGGGCTGTCAGAGTATTCTGTATGGTAGGGATTTATTGTTACCAGGGCTACTTTGGCACATAGGATTAAACACGCGACTCTTTGTTCTCGAACGTCCGTGGATCCTCGGTCCCCTTGGACCTTCCTTCCTTGAGCCTAGATTACTGGCGGTCGAATTGAGGCAGGTTTTGATCTCTAGTCTTTTCCAGGGTGGAGCTTGGGATAGAATCCGGCTGAGGGCGCTTTTTAACCCAAATTCGGTTCAAGAGATTGAAAGTATCCCGCTACCTCGCACTATGTACACAGATAAGCCAATCTGGTACTTCTCCCCTAGTGGTTAGTACTCAACTTCGTCTAGGTACGAACTTGCCTGTAGATCTAGAAAGAAGAAGAACACCTCGCCGAATTTGGCTTCCCCGTCTGATTCAAGGTTATGGAGGTCCATCTGGTCCCTTCGAATCCAGCCAAAGCTAAGGTTTTTCCTTTGGAGGCTTTGCCACAGAATTCTACCCACTATTGAAGGGTTAAACGCACAGGATATGGATTTGGACCCTTTGCCCGGCCTGTCTTCAATTTCCAGAAACTATTGAACACATCCTTTTTTCGTGTACGATAGCGAGGCGTTTCTTCACCTCTTTGAGTTTAGATTTACGTTTTATCCCCCATACTCACCTCGCGATTGTATGGAGGTTCATCACCCAGGTGCGACCGTTAGAGGCAGAATTATGGGTGCTGGCTTGGTGGCGTTTGTGGAAGTCTAGAAACTGGGTGGTCGAACATGTACAATACTCTATGGCGGCCCTGCAACGTCACTTCACCTTCGATCGAGACAAGCTTCGTTTCCTCCCTTGCCAACTCCTCGGCCGTGCTCCAAGTTACTTGTGCCTTAAAATTAATGTGGATGGAGCAGTTGCGTCAAGTTTGGGTGGCGCAATAGGGCTGGTGGTCCGTGACTCTACAGGTGGCCAGCTCTTCGCTTCAGGTATCCCCTATCCTGGTATTTCTTCTCATCTCATTTTGGAATTGTTGGCAGTTAGGGATGTTTGCGCTCTTTGTCTCTCCATGGGGTGGAGATAGGTAGATATTGAAGGAGATGCTACTAAAGTCCAGCAGTTGATCAGACAGCGACAGTTGTTTGCGCGAGACGGTGGTGTCATTGTTGCTGACATCCTCTATTTCCTGGACGCTCTCCCCCAGCTCAGATTGCAGTCAGTTTCTAGTCAATCTAATATGGCAGCCCACTATGTGGCTCGCCAAGCGCTTAGTTACCTCCCAAGCCAAGGTGTGGTTAACCTTTCGGCTTGGGTGGGTACTTAATATCTATTTTTGTATAGTTGCCTCCTTTTCTCCTGCGGGAGTTATCTTCGGCTCTTATATTTACCGAGAACCTACAATAAAAAAAACATATGATTGAAGGTCTCCTCCTCTTCATTGCATAACCCACAACTAGTATCATTAATAACCCCAGAGTGTTTTAACTTCCCTTGAGAGTAACAATCTTCTTCACAACCATCCACATTATACAACAGTGTTATGGAATGCTTGGATTCCGCCAAACTAAATCCATCCAATTCACCTCAGCACCATCTCCCTGCATGGTTTTCCAGACACTAGTAACATAATACTTGTTCATTGGTTTAGCATTCCAAAGTACCTCACCATCCATAGTCTGAGTAATATAAGGAATGATGGCATCGCTACCTTTCAATATTCTTCTCCATATCCAACAATCATTAGGGGTACCCGTACACGTCCATATATCCTTTCTATGCAATCTGTGAGCCTTAAGCAAAATAATCCAAAGTGAACTGCTTTGCTGAATTATCGACCAGAAAATGCCTATAAATATTAGCAATATTCCAAGTGTACATATCTTTCAATCCCAGACCTCCCTTTTTAAGTGGAACAACTGTTGTTTTCCACTAAAACTTTGCTTTTTCTTTGTAACACCATCAGTCCCCTAGAGGAAGTCACCACAAGCCTTTTCTACCTTTTTAATAACTCCTTTGAGTAAAAGGAACACAATCATGCAATATGTATTCATACTATAAATTATTGATTTCAACCGCTGCAATTTACTTCATAAGAAAGGAATTTGGATGCCCAACAATTAATCCTTTCAACTATCCTGCCAGTGAGGATATCAAAATCAGATGAGATAAGTTTCCGAGTAATCAGAGAAACTCCGAAGTATGTGACTAGCAAACTTTCCATCCTGAAACCTAAAATCCTTTGCATTTCTTTCTTCAGATCACAAGAGACACTTACAGAATATAACAAATTTATCTTAGTTGGATTGATAATGAGCCCTAAAAGCGAATAAAAGAATTCCAAGATCTGTATAACAACATTAATACCTTCAGGTTATCCATTTGTGAAGATCAGTAGATCGTCAACAAAGCCCATATGTGTAATCTGAAGTCTTTTACATCTATGATGAAACTTATACCATCCGGCTTGACTCACACGATTCATTAAGTAGTGTAACACCTCAATGCTGATGACAAACAAAAGGGGAGAGACCGAGAGAGGGGTCACCCTGTCTCAACCCTTTTTTCGAGAGAAATAACCACACAAACTACCATTAATATTGACACTGAATCTAGAAGTAACAAGAAAGTTCTTGATCCAGCTCACAAATTTCTCCTTAAATCCCATGGAATATAAGACAGTGATAATGAAGTTCCAATCAATTGAATCAAACGCTTTCATCCCTTTACAATCGAATGTTTAGCAGTAAGAGAGACTGTAAGTTGGTATTTTCACAATCGAATTCTTGATTTTCAATTAGAAGGAGATGCCGAAGCAGTCCATAAAAAAATTTTGGACAACCGAACATTACATCCAGTCGCAGGTGCAATCATACAAGAAGTTAGAAAAATAATCCCTAAATTCTCAAGGTTCAGCTACATTTCAATACCAAGAAACCAAAATAATTCAGCTCATGTAATAGCAAAATTTGCTTTAAATTTCTTACCTAAAACTTCTTCCTCGACAAATTTGACGCTTTTCGCTACATTTCATTCTAGTTAATCGGTCTGGTCTTCTTTTTGCTCGTTAATCGAAGTGGTCTCTTTGTCTCTTTCTCTTTTCTCCTCCCCTCTCCCTTTCTTTTTTTGTTTTTTGTATTTCCTAGGTTGGCTCGCTATCTATAGGTCTCTCCTCCAGGGAGTTGCCTCGGGGAAAAAAAACGCTTTCATTATATCAACCTTAACAACAACCTTCAAGAATATTAAACCTTAAAAAAAAGGTTATTATAATTAGAAAGCAGCAACTTTGGCCTTTTGTTTTCAAAATGCACAAACTTTTCGAAACCCCAAATCTATCCCAATTTTCGACAGCCTTAACGCCGTTAGGCCCATTCTGAGTTTTTTTAATGATAGTGACCAAATTGCTATTTTCCAATCCACATTGGTTGCCAGGTGTGTTGCTAAAATCCTTTTCTCCTCCACCACACCCACCACCGCCGCCACTACCCCACCCAACCCTTTCTTCCCCACTTATCCATCCTCTCCTCCTCCCTCCTTCTCCGGCCAACTTAGCCTCCTTCTCCGGCCAACATTTCCTCCTTCATCCTCAATCAATCCTCCTCCCACATGGCGGCGGCAGAGAGGATCGAGATCCGCTCCTTCTCTCGATTCTCAATCGCTTCCAGGAACTTCCTCTACGTCTCCTCCTACTTATTCACCACCTCCGTAAGCAGCCGCTCGAACAGATCCTTCCACTTCCTTTTCCTCTTGTTCCTTTCGCCGTGGATCTCCGCCTCAGACGAAGTCGAGGTCGACGAGGACGTGGAGTTCGAATTCGACATCAGATCTGAAAACGACGGAGGATACGGAGTCTGATTCGGAGGAATCGAAGGAGCCGCAGTAGTGTTGATTGCCGCTGGAGTCTGCGGCAGCAGAACAGTTGAGGTTGTGGCGGTTGTCGATGGAACAGTGGTGTGAGGATGAGTCGGAGTCGGTGCTGGATTGACGGCTGGAATTTGTAATTGGACAGCCGGCTTATGCTTCTACTGCGGCGGCAGAGCGGGAGGTGGATTGACAGATTGAATTTGCAATTGAACGGCAGGCTTGTGCTGCTGCTGCTGCGACGGTGGCGGCGGTGGTGTAAGAGCAGGAGGCGGTTGTTGCCGAGGAGATCCGACGGCGGAGAGGTGGCTATCGAAGGCTTCAAGCTGTTGAAAGAAGTGGTAGGTTTTGCCGTCGTGCTTAGCGGTGCAGCCGTCTTTGGTTCTCTTGTGGTACTTGTAAACGTTCGCGAATTTCTCTTTGCATTTCTTCGAGCTTCGATGATATCCAAGCTCTGCCATTTTCCTGTGTTAATTATAAATCACCATTTGGCGGTGGAGAGGCAGCTGTGTTGGTAACAGAGTCACATGTGGTCGCGGCTTCCGGATGATGTTCAATCTCGATAAATCGGAGAGGTTGTTAGGTTGGAGTGTCGGCGGCGTAGGTTGTTGGTTGAAGTGTCGGCGGCGATGCCGCAATGGGTTTGAAGAAGAAGGTACGAAGAAGAAGATGAAGAAGGGAGGTGGAAATTGGATTTTAATTGTGTTGAATGTTATTTTAATTCTTTAAAACAGTCAGCAACACACCTGACAGCCAATGTGGATTGAAAAATAGCAATTTGGTCACTATCATTAAAAAAAATTCAGAATGGACCTAACGGCGTTAAGGCTGTCGAAAATTGGGATAGGTTTGGGATTTCGAAAAGGTTGTGCATTTTGAAAACAAAGGGCCAAAGTTGCTGCTTTCTAATCTATTATTATTATTATGCAAATATAAAAGAGACCCCCTTTTATTCTTCTTCTCCTTGAGTTTAGGGATTCTACCAATTATCATTAATTAATTAATTAATATTAAATTATGTCAAAAATAAAAACATTATAAATAATTAAAATAATGCAATGGAAAACCACCCACGTTTTTTTTGCAAAATTAATAAAAATAAACTTTTATGTTCCATGATCTTTGGATTATCTCTCCTTTCACAATAGCATCCTTTCTTTTGTTTCTCTTATTTAAAAACCTCAAAAGTGTACATCCACGCCTAATTTTAGTATTTCAATAAAATTAATTAATTTTTCATACAAAATAATTTTAATTTCCACGATTACTCTGTAAAATAATCATATGCATTTTTCATTTTCAATCAATCAAAGATCTTATCTTCATTTTATCTTTTTATTTTTTTTAAGTTGTGACTATATGAATATTAGTAAAAGCTTATTCTAAATGATTCATATCAAAATGAAATTTTCAATGCAAAAAAGATAAAAATTTCAAGAATTTAAACACTAGACCAATAATTTAAAAACATTATTTTATACTATAATCTATATATGTATCCAATATCTACGATACATATAATGAATCTCTTTTTATAAATATGATTTATATGTTCACTTAAGCCAACCATTATCGTCAAAACTAAATTAGAATTTTAACGAAATTATATATAAAGAATTAAATTATCCATTAATCTAAAATGTTATTTGAAAGAATACACAAAATAAATTCAATTTTATTAAAAGAGGGTTCAAACATGGGTTATAATAGTAAAAAAAAAACGTTTCATTGACTAAAAATGGAGAGAAAAGGTCTATTCTATAATTCTACAATACAAATCAGTTAAACGGTTTCTAGATAAATGCAATCAGTTTTCTATATAAACATTATCTTATGAGAACACATTAATTATTACAAAAAAATTAAATTTCAATAATCATCATAAAATTGACCCATAAAACTATCATCCTAAATATATAATAATAGAGCTAAGATAAAAAATAATTAAAATGAGGTAGATAAAGAATGCATTACCTCAGTGATACTAAAATTTTAGTATTTGAGTATACTAAATGATACATTGAGATTTGTGTGCACTAAGCTAACTATTTTAAAAAAATTAATGTAGTTAAGTGTTACTAAGATTTTAGTATTTGTTTACAAGAAGTTTTGAACTTTTAGTATTTGATATTTTTTAATAAAAAATAATAATTTACCAAAATATTCGAAAAAAAATTCATTCCTCAAGTTATGGAGAAGATTGGAAATTAAAAAAATTTAGTTTTCAACTACATAAACCCATTTTTTATATATTATATTGTAGGTACTTATATTTTTATTTAATTTATATCACTTTAATATATGTTATTTCCTATTTAATTTCATCGTATCAATTAAGGATGTAAACATATTTAGACTTTAAAGAGTTTAGAGTTTTATTATTCAGAGCCTTCATTATTTTTAGAATTTAAGTACTTAAAGAGTTAATTTTGAGCATGTAATTAAAATTAATTAGTCTTTTAAAACCAAACAAAATTTTGATATTAAAACTAGATAGATAACTATTTGTTGTTCTTGAAGCAACTTGATTAATTTGAATGGTTATCCGTATAACATAGAGTTTACAACTACATTTTTAAAATACTATGTGAATTTAACAAATTCAAGAACGTTGAGATTAACGTATTATAAATTATGAATGCGAGAGATAATTTTTCCTAATAAGAATGTAGCTCTTCTCTCTCAAATTGTTTATTCTTCCCTCAAAATAAAATTCAAAATTATATATTGCAAGGTTGCGGCCCGCCAACAGGCGGGCAAAAAAGCTAGTTATAATAATAACCCTAAAAAAAACCCTTTATATTTATTTATGAGTCAATCCAGGCCCAAATCGGAACAAACTTAAGCGGGCTTAGAGGCCCATCCTACGTGAATAGGCCGGGTCGTTAGAGCCGTCTGAGACAGTGGCGTCAACTTCAAGGTCTTGTTGGCTAGACGGCGGCCAGGTCGAGCAGATCGAGAGGAAAGACGGTGGCAGAGCTACATAAAGTGTCGATCAGAATCAGACCGATCCTTTGGGACAAGATTTCAGAAGGCATTAACTAGGCTTCGGAGATAAAGGTTCTGATGGCCGAAGAGGAGCGGAAGAAGAAGTACAGCATAATTATCCCCACGTACAATGAGCGTCTCAACATCGCCATCATCGTTTACCTCATTTTCAAACACCTCCGGTAACAATCTCCTTTTCTTAGCATTCTATATGCGCTTTAAGCTGCGATCTTTTCATTTCCCCGGAATTGTTAATCTTTAAGTTTGCATATCATCCATTAGTTGAATCGATCTTTTTTGGTGTTGATTTGAGTATGTTCCTCCATTGTTGCTCACATGCTCTAATCGAGTCCTGGGTTCCTTTAGAATTGAGTTGAACTTGTATTGGACTAGAATTTGAGGTTTCTACAGTACAAGATGGGAATTAGAGCTACCCTTTTCCGTGGAACTTTGAAAACAAAGTGATCAGCAATCAGGCTAGAGTTGAAAAATAAGATTTGATTACTATTTATTCAAGTCAGCAGCTTTCCATTGAGCTATGTGCTCATTAATGGTTATTAAATTAGTACTTGAGATCTGGCTGGTGAATTTACTTTGTGAGGGTACCTCTGATATGTCAACTGTTATGTCCTGCCTCCTGCGTTTATTCCAAATTGCTTATGACTTTCTTCTGGTTTGAGTGATTCAGGGACGTTGATTTCGAAATTATTGTTGTGGATGATGGGAGCCCCGATGGCACTCAAGATATTGTCAAGCAGTTACAGCAAGTGTATGGCGAAGACCGTGTTGTATGTTTATTACTATCCATATCTTTCACTCTGAAGCTTGCCTATTTACTGGTTTAGGTTTTTGAAACTTTTCATTTCTCATTCTGTTTGTGGTGATGCAGTTGTTAAGAGCGAGACCGAAAAAGCTTGGTCTTGGTAGGTAGATACAAGATACCTTATCATTTTGCTGATTGTGAAATAGGTAGTGTGGTTATCTGACTCATTGATTCACTCAGGCACCGCTTATGTTCATGGTTTGAAGCACGCATCTGGAAATTTTGTAGTAATAATGGATGCTGATCTATCCCACCATGTGAGTCTCAGTTATTACGACTGAATGCATTTTACATCCATTGCTTATGTATGTTAACAAAAAAATCTGTCTGGCCTCACACCATGCTCCCATGAATTGCAGCCAAAGTACCTGCCAAGCTTTATCAAGTAAGATAATTATAATCTGGCTCGTACATACTCCACTATATTAGGAGTGAGTTTGATTTGTTTTACTGATCTATCTTTTCGCACCTTGTGCCATGTATCATCAGGAAACAGTTGGAGACTGGTGCAAATATCGTTACTGGAACGAGATACGTTAAAGGTGGTGGTGTGCATGGTTGGAATCTTATGCGGAAACTAACCAGTAGAGGGGCCAATGTCCTGGCTCAAACATTCTTATGGCCTGGTGTCTCTGACTTGACAGGATCGTTCCGGTAATACAATTTGAATTCACATGAATGCTGCATCAATTGTATACTTTTTATCAACCTAAAACTTCTTCATTCGTGAAGGCTTTACAAAAAATCTGCGCTTGAAGATATCATAACATCAGTTGTTAGCAAGGGATATGTGTTTCAGATGGAGATGATAGTTCGTGCTTCGAGAAAAGGATACCGTATTGAGGAGGTATTACATTTCATCTCTAGAAGCTTGCATCTTGTACTTCAGTTTCAACGTACCAATATGATAGTCGTCGAAATACAAACACATACATTCACTTCCATAGGTCTTACGCTTTGGGTCTGCAACATGTACAGGTACCAATTACATTCGTTGACCGAGTATTTGGAAGCTCAAAACTTGGAGGATCAGAAATTGTAGAATACCTGAAAGGTCTTGCTTATCTGCTGGTTACGACATAGTGCTGAACTCGATGCCTTACCAGCCACGTTACAAACTGGCCACATTATGCAGCTGATCTGAGACGAGCAGACTACTGAGAATTCCATTTCTCGTGTTTTTGTATTTAATCTGCTGCTGAGCTGATTGACGACTGAAGTGATTGTTATTATTAGATTTCGAGAAACCTGGAAGTATAATGGCATGTCTATCAGTAAACGCTCTTTTATACACACTTTTTTTTCCCTCTGAATTTGAATTGAAAACGTTGATTTATTCGACTAGACAAAGAGACCTCCTGCCAATGATAGATGGGTCAAATACATCACCGGTGTTACTCAACTTTGAAATCTAATGTCGCAGTCATTGTGGTATGACCCAATGTTATCAGAACTGGACGGGCTCGGCTGACTCGGATTGGTAAAATTGGTGACTGGTCTCTAGGTCGGTTTGGTTTGAGGAATATGGTCGAATTGAGCTAATTTTTATATTTGACCAGGTGAAATTAGTAAAATTGGTCGATTTGGAAAGAATGATTATTAATTCTTATGGTTTGCAGCCTCTTTGTTGTCTCTGATTGCAAACTCTCCGTTTTCCTCTATCTAAGTCTTGCGGTCAGCCCCGTCCCATATGAAATTCGGAAGCCTTGTGATATAATCGAGACGTGGCCTATTATTATATATTTTTGACATTTTAAGAAAAAAAAAAAAAAATCACATTTTATATTTCAATAAATATTAATATTATATTTTATAAAATTATAACAAGGTAAGAACTACATGAGTATTCAGTTTTATATTATTCAAAAAATAATGCTATCTAACCATAAAAATTTATTTGGTTTTTCTTAAATTTATTTCTTTAGAAATTATAATTGGTGATATTTTTTTATGAATAATTAGTGATATTTTTATTCAACAAAACACAAAGGGCAACCATCCTTACAACAAAAACGACAACAAGAACTCAACACCAACAACCTAACTCACAAGAGAGCCTCAAGACCTTTAACTCAAATCCTCATCTCCCATATAAATGGTGTCCAAATCATCTTGTCAAGGGGAGGGAAACACAGGAACAAACAAACCCTAACTCATCACACAATCAACTTCTGCAAACAGTCTGTTATGAATAGTGATAGTATCCACACTTAGCTTGCTTCACCTGCATTCCTTCGACATCTTTCATACCAGATATGACCTATATTATGGCAAGAGTCTTAAGTCTTCCTCTACTACTATCCAGAGTGTCTTTTTTCCATCTGTTCTACATTTGTCTCATGAACTCCTTCCAATCTGCAGTTACAAGAAATAAGATCCCAACTACTTGAAAAATACTTCTAGCAGTTGCAATTGGTGATATTTTTTGTAAAGCTTATATATTTAATTTAAAAATTTATGTTTTATTCAATTAGAAATGGATATCCAAATTCTTAAAAATATATTCTTACAAAAATTCTAGCAATAATGCTATAAAAGGATTTAAAAATAAAAGTCCTTACTTATATAACAAAAATAGAAGCACGTGCCTAATAGATAAAGAAGATGAATTATTTAATAAAAAGAATGGTCTCATTCTCATGGGATAAAAGAGAAAAATAACTAATAAACACAATTCGTGTTGATTAACTTGTGACCTAACAACCATAAAGAAGTCTTCTCTCACTTTCCAACCACTACACCACATACTTAATAGTGATCATATTTCAATTTTAGATTTACTTATTAATAATTACTTATATGGTATTTTTTGCCTGAAATTTGGAGGCCCTGTGATAAAAATGGCCTGACACACCCTCTGGGGCGGCCCAACTTGCGGTCCCTCTGTTATCTCCAAGAACGTTGGAGGAAGTAGAAAATGATTTAATAATAGAGGAGGAGGAGAAGAAGAAGTAACTTGGAATACCTATTTAAGCTTAATCATGAAAATCGAAAAATATACTTTTCCTGTAATATTAGGGAAGAATATGGTTGTCATAGGTTCAGAGAGAGGCTTTAGCACCTATTTGCTATCTTGGAATACCTTTGATTTCGGATAAGCAAGAAAATGTTGATTGTGATTTCCTGGTGGACAAAATTATCCATAACATCAAAGATTGGAGAGTTAACACACTCAGCTCAGCTATGCAGATAAGCTTCATCTGGTCACATCTTTTTTATCTGCTATGAGCCAATATTGGTCATCAGTCTTTACTATCCGCTCATACGTCATCTTACACCCTACAATCACCTTACACCTACCCGTCTTGCAAGAAACCACCCCCAAGGAGCTCAAGGCGTACCGCGTACATGAGCACACCCTCTCCCTTTAAACTCTCCAATTGAACTTTTATTTATCCATGCACCAGTCCAACCATGCGGACATTAGCGGAGCCAGGACGCAAGTAGATCTTGGGCCCGATACATAAAATACAATGAGCCAAAACTATTTTTGTACAAAAAATACATATATTTTAGCTATTTGAGTTCAGGAAACCCTAAACTCAGGCCCAGAGTGGCCTCCCCTGACTGCGGATCAACATCAATGATAAAAATCAATCATCGTGGTAAAATAATAAACAATTTATCTTACTAATGTAATGCACAAATGAGAGAAACTTGACATATGCACGATAGATTAGGCTGCAATTGTGTGTTCCACCTATAAATTATGATCAACCCGTAGTACATAATTTAATTCTTACACCTCATAACCAGTGATCAAGCACGACCACCACCAACTAATTTTTTTGGAACATTAAATACTCTACAATTCTTTCTGACCTCACCATCATTGCTTCCAACAAGGTTCCCCATCTTCACCATAACTGCACCAAACCTCTTCCTAAACAACAACTCACTCTTCGCGAAGCTCGACACAATCCTCCTCGTAGAACTACCAGTATACAGCTCCTGATCAAAAGACAACACTCCCTTCTTCTGTCTCAATTCCTTGTAGTATGATGCATCCACAACAAACGACGTGTTTTGATCCAAAAATGTGGTCGGGTTAGGGTTACTATTATTCTTACTATTGCCAACAAAGCATGTCTTACGTAGGCTAGCCGCCAAGTTAGGGTCCATGGACGGGTCGGGTCGGTTGGTCCCTTTGAAATCGGATAATCGATCCTTGAACAAGGAACAGTGGACCATTCCTACAGTGTGGGCCCCGAGGAGTGTGACCATTTCGGTTAGGGTGAAACCGAGTGGTTGGAAGAAGTGGGTGAAGGCTTGGGAGATGTTGAGAGTGGGGCCAGGTAGTTTGACATCGCTTGGTTTTGAAACGATGCCGTCTAGTCTCCCTGTTGGTAGGGCATATGTAGGCCCCCCTGCAAGGACGACGGAGTCTCTGGTTGCTAGTGTGATGATGTCGGCGCATGATACACGTGAAGGACAGTGTGCTTCTAACTCGGCCTTGACTGCATCTAGGAGGTCGAAGCCACGGAGGGTTGCGCTTGGTCCTGCAGCTTTCTCTGATGGGGTTTGGGGCGTTGAATCTATCAGAATTGACGCATCACATCCCTGTGTATACAAGGATTAGTCATAAGTTTGAAATTGAAATGCATGATTGCCTTTGAAAATCGGAAGTGGAAGAAGTAGAAAAGTGTAACACTCCAACAAAGAAGTTGGCTTGGATGATCTAAATTACTTTTTTTCTTAAGGAAAAATAACACTTTGGCACTTTTTATTTTGCCAACTTAACGGATAGTTTTTTGTACTATAAATTACACTTTCCACGTGTTCTTACTTCAACCACTTTGTTTTTTGCTCTTCCATTCCAATTTTCGTCTTTCCAACGCTTAATTAATGTGCATCTAGCACATCACATCAGCTCCAATAATTACATATTAGCTTAATAACTATTTAAATTGAGAATATAAATGTATGTAATTACATATGATTAAATTGACGATAAAACATGCGATTTTAAAACTATTCATATTTTACCATAGTTTTCGTGATATTGCCTCCCAGAGTCTCAAACTAAATTCTTTGTCTTCTACCTCCGAGATTTCTCTTCGTCGGCGTGCGAATGTGTCCAGATTTAACATTAAAAAGATAAAAGTTGGAACAAAATAACCCAAAAGACAAAGTGATTGAAGTAAAAAAAGTGAAAATAACGATTTATAGTACGTGAGACTATTTGTTAAGTTGTCATAACAGAGAGAGTAAAAGTATTATTTTCTTTTTCAACTAGGAGAATAACCTAATATTATAAAATGAAAAATACACTTTGCTCCATCTATTTTACCAATATAACAGATAACTCCGTACATTCTTAAAATAATAGAAAAATGAGTGTTGATAATTCTAAAGGGAGTAGTAGTAGGATAAGGAAGTAGAAAGAGTTAATAACTTAATATACGTACGTTGACGAAACAGTCATGAAATTGCAAGTGAAGAAGAGCAGCTGGGATGGATCTATCTTTACTGTACCACTTCTTAACCACCTTCTTCACAATGGTTTCAGCTTCTGGGCATGTGGTCTTGTAGTACCCAACTTTTAGAGGACGGCCTGCAGAATCTGAGGCGCCAAAGACAGGCTTCGGAAGAAACACACCACTCTTGCTGCTGCTGACCAAAATCATATAATAACAACAACCCACAATAAGCAGAGATATCTTGCTAACCATTTTCTATCTTTACTTTGAAATCAAAAAGAAGAGAAACAGTGTTGTGTTGTGTTTGTATATAGAGAAAGAGAAGAGAAGAGAAGAGATAGAAAAGAGTTGCAGGTTATTCTATTCTGTGTGGATATAAACCTATAATAAACTAAAAATCTTATCCTGATTATAATATAATATAATATAATATATAAATTTTCAAATTCAAAAGAAACTTTAGTCTTCTTTCTTCTTTCTAGATAGGTAAAGTTGGGCTATAATTAAGTCAAATATAAAAACAGCTTCTTTATTACGTGATGGAGATTACTGTTACGGGTTACTTCCTCATGCGAACGCGTGTTTATTACAAAGCAATTGGGTTCTTATTTAAATTAATTAAAACTAGTTTGTGAAGGTGTTGTGTGGTAGTTATGTGTATTTTTTACATTTGGGTTCTTATTTAGTTTATTTTATGGAAATTGATAGGCCCACTAGGACAAGAGATGAGTCCAAGAAAGACAGCTCAATGAAATAATTTAGGTCAACGTGTAAGATCCTAAGGTTAACAAGTCAAGTGATCAGTCAAATCGCCCAGCAACAGCATAGCACGGGGCAAGTAGGAGGCCCAATCAGAAACCCTAGCCACATAGGGTTACCTTAAGCATACCAAACCAATGTGGCTTCATTTGAGCGACTTCTATGGACAATCTAGATCGCCTAAAGGATAATAGCTAACAAGAGCAGACCACGTGTACAAATGATGAGATTATAAATATAGCTCTGGCTCCACTGTAGAGGACAAACACTTTTGGTAGGGGACATTTTCTCGATTTGCTTACTCACACTCACAATATCCATATTACCTTCTATAATCACTTGAAAAACTGATTACTACCCTCATTCATATGAGGTGATCGGGAGCCCGTCTAGGCGACATGACCACCTCCTTCTATTGGGCTAGATGATTAGTCTGGAATAATTGGCGTGTCAGATAGGAGAAGTAGCAGGTGAACCACCTTTCTAAGTGATGCATCAGAGAATGACATCCCTGATGACGTAGGTAAGAGCTTATGTGGATTTTTAAATGACGTGGTTGCCTAGGTGGAAGCTCCATGTAGGCGGTTGGACAGAAAATTTGATATCAGTAGACGGTGATGACCACTCAGATAATGGGTTGAAGTTAAACTATGTGAGAGAAATTTTTGAAAGTTTAGTGATTTTCGGGTTATTTGGCCGAAGTTCAATGACTATTTGTGTAACCAACCCCACAGTTTTCTTATATCTAAGGGCTGACTACTATTTCTTATACAGCTCGTGAGGAATCTCATTGGACTCCAAGGCACTTCAGGATCAAATCGGCGCCCACTGACACAACCTTGTTAGGGGTTGAAATCAAATGTCGTGTTCCACGGGGGACCTCTCAAAGGCTACTACTCAAATCCTTCATGTACGGTCTAGTCCTTTGAAATTGGGGTTTGATTCATTCATAAACTAAACAACTACTAAGTTAAGTAAGCAAAGCTAAGTAATCAAAAGAAAGCAAGTGAGAAGATTGGTTCAAATCAAAGACAAGTAAGGTTCACTTGGAAGGTAGACTCGTCATGTTCAAGAGGACTAAGTGCAAGAACAAGCTAATCAATACCAAGTTTGTAATTGGACGACCTTGCATTTCACTAATGTAGACTCGATACATTCTCGTATCACCGAATCCCTGTCCCTATACCACTCAACCTAGGCTCTCACACTCAAATCAAGTGAAAATGGATTCACTCTAAGTGTTTGATGAAATATGCCAAGACACAAAAACCACTATTAGGACTCTATGACCGCAAGGATAGGTGCACAACACTCTCATATCAATGCCCCAACACTAGGAAATCAACCAATTAGTCTTTTGAAACTCAATTGAATCAAAACCAACATGCACACCAAATGTTCGATAAAATGCCTATGTGAGAATTCAAGTAAAATGGTTGAATCAATTGCATCTAATCCCTAGAACACAACCAATTCAATCCATAGACCTGCAATCCATGCAATCCAATCACTCTCATGCATTAAACCCCATTGAATGAACCAAATTAAGCAAACATGGCATAAATGGCTGTAAGCACAAGTGTAGGAATCATCATCATATAACCAAAATCAACCATGGCAAGTTTATACACTCATGCCTCTATCATGACATAACTACTCTACCCATCCAAGTTGAACCCTAGAAACTTAGCCAAGCATGGCCAATGGAGTAAAGGGAAGAGAAAGAAGAAGAATCCCTAAGTACATCATGAATGATTCCTAATGGTCGATCTTCAAATCTCCACTTGTAAGCACTTATCCCAAGGTTTGTTGGCTTCAATCCTAGCTCCATTGGCTCTAATTCGCTCGAAAATATGTCTGCTAGGGTTTATAGGGTCGTGGGTGTGTGTTTGAGAGAGAATGGGATCAAAAGAACTCTCTAAACACTTAAATCCGAGTGTATTTATAGTGCAGGGGAAGGTGCACGGCGTGCACCCCTGCACTCTGCAAAAATCCCGATTTTGTCTCGCCCGTGTCTCCCTTGTTTGAGTTCCGATTAAGCTCCTGTTTGATCCTATAACTTTCTTTTCACCTCTAATATCATATCATGGCCTGAAAATTACATAAAAGCAGCTCCAAACACATCAAGTGGGGCCACAATTGGCCCCCGAACAACACTAGAGCTAAATGTGTAAAACAACCCTCATATTCATACAAACCATGACATAAAGGGATCGTAGACTAGAAATACCTCTAATAAACTCACAACACCCACTCTCACCTAGACCAGCAACTCTCTAGGTTGAACTTTACTGTCTAGACCAAACCATTTTAGGCAAACAATGATTTATCTTTGTTAGCCTATAATAAATCATCATCTGTAACAAAAATTTGGTGGACACCAATTCACCTCCGGATATCATTCTCTGTTCAAAACATAACACTTCCAGAGCAGGATGATAGACTCAGTGTGAATATTTGGTAGATTTATTAACTAGTAAATTTAGTTATTCACTGAATGTGATTTGCAAAGAAGAAATTGAAAACCAAACCAGAAGTCCAGAACATGTCTTTCTGATTTTCTAACTATCAACCACATGATGAATACAAGGGAAAGGGAACAATAAGCTCACATTTGATTTTCTAACTCAGATTCAGATCTTCCTAACCGATCTCCTCACTCCAATTTTCCTTTCACTCGGAAGAGCAGATCTCTCGTAGCTAACCGCCGGGAAACGAAGAGGAGCCACCGGCGGCTTCTTGTTCTCCTTGCTCATACTCCTCAACGAGTACCTCGGAGTCTCCCTTCCACAATCCGGCCTCATCCCGCTACCTCCGCCGTAACCTGACGCCACCACAGACTTCCTCAAGCTCTCCATCTTCTTCGTGCAGTCCCTTCTCTTCGACGACTCCATCGTCACTCCCAATCTGTTCGGCGTCTTCATCAAATCGTCGTCTCTTCCACCGCATCTCTTCCTTTTCAGCCGCTCGTTCCTCCTGGCCGAGTACTCCTCGTACAATTTCCCTCTCTCGAAGCACAGCGGACTTGAATTAGCGCTCAGACTCTCGCCGCGTCTGGATCTCGCGGATTCCTCGTTACTGAGCTCGTCCTGTACCATCTTCGTCAGCGCTCGTAGCTCGCAGGACATTGAGCGGTACTCCGGGCGGAGTTCCCCGCTGCCTCCGTTGAGGTCGTTGAAACCGAACGCGCGGCTAGGTTTCACCGATTTCGTCAAGGATCCTGGCAGAGATACAAATTAGCAGATTAGCTTGAGAGCGCAGAATCAATATTAATTATCGGGGGCGGTGATTGAGTATACTCACGGAGAGGAGTCTGCAAGGAGGCGGAGTTGGGACGGAGGACTTGACGGGAGCGGAGGCGGATGGGCGATTTGGGGAGAGGGGGCTTGCCATCGAACTTCATTCTGGACATTGAGACAGAGAAGGGTGTTACTGTTGGGCAATGTTTGTTTGTTTTTGTTTGAAATAAAAAGGGAATGCACTAGCGCCTCAACGGTAATATCAAAATCTGCAATTGATGACTTAATCCGACGGTTACATTTACCTTATTTGCGTGACCTTTTTTATGACAAGTTGATAATTTATCTGTATCCCATTTCTATTGGGCTGGAGGGGATGGAATAACGTCTAATGGGCTTACCACCTGTGCAGTTTTAATAAGGAAATTTTAAGGTGAGAAATGATAGAAATTATTTATTTAAGAACTTACTTATTTAAGAACTTAAATTTTGGACTGTTAGATTTATATTTTTAATTAAATAATACTAAATGTACCAAAAGTATATTAATAAATGTAGAATAATGAAAAGTAATCACCACTTCCTCATCTCTCACATTTTAATGTTCCTACAATTATTTTATTTATTGTTGTATTTTTCACTTTTTATGTTTTCTTTTATTAAAAATTATTAATTATTCAATGTGATGGTATCATTCATTATGTAGTTGTACCATTCATCGTGTATTGTACTTCTGTATATTATGTGATGATACCATTCATTGTGTAATTGTATCATTCATATATTTTATGAATGATTCAATTCAACAACAAATTGTAAAATTACAATATACATTGAGATTCTACCATTCATGTTCGTCATGTATTAATAAGGATTGTGTTATTATTTTATTATTGAAAATTATAATCTTTGCATATTTTGTAGGTAGTACTGTCACAATAACCATTATTGTGTGTAGTACCATTTTTTGTTAAACTGTACCATTAATAAAATAAATGAAGGTGAACAGTCCGGTGACGCGCGTCACCGGACACGCTGCCACGTGGCAGCAGGATTTTTTTTTCAGAAATAGGCTTGGTCCCAAAATCAATTCTCAAAATAGGCTCTATGTACGGTCAATTCCCAAAATAGGCTTGGTTTTGCTGACTGGGCATGTATATCGCCAAAATAAATGACGATCATTGTATATCCCACTATAAGTGGCGACTTTATACATCTGACAATTTCAGCACTGAAATTGCCACTATAAGTGTTGAAAATCGCCACTATAAGTGGCGATTTTTTGTTGACTTCATGCATTATTTCAGCCTTTTATAGTGGGATGCATTATTTCAACCATTTATCAACCATTTATAGTGGGATGCATTATTTCAACCGTCCAGACACAGGCACATGAGAAATAGATTTCATGCATTATTTGTTGGGAAATTATAGTGGTATTTCATGCATTTGCGGTGGTGGGAAATTATCAGACTGTATTGTGTCTTTTTGCACGTAATTATTTGAGCAATGTTAGTTGTACTCCACAAAAATGAAATTATATATACTGTCTTATTTTGTATCGAAAGAACCACTAACTCCTCCAACATTTCCCCGAAATTATTAGTCCTCCTACTTCGTGATAGATTTTCCCTCAACGCCATTTTTAGCATTCTGAAGTAAGTATGTGTTAAATGTGTACTATTCGCTATTCATGTTGTTTGATGCTTTGGTTGTTTTTATTTTGTAATTGATAACCCATGCAAGATGAATGTATCTCTCATGCTTTTAAGAGTAAGTTTGATACACGTCCATGTGCCTTTGTACAGAATGGGAAGAAAGTATGTGCTCATTGTTCGTTGGGAGGGGAGACTAACTTCACATCAAACGGAGTGGAATACAAAGGTGGCCACGTCAAAAAAATCAAAGCAAAGAGGAAGCTTAGTTTTAGTGAAATGCTACAGTTAATTACCGAATCTATACACTTCGATGAGCATGAAAAGCCTGCATATCTAACGTATAGAATGCCAGCCTACAACGCTCATACCCGTGCACACATCCCGATCGCTCTCAGTCACGACGATGACGTGGAAATGATATACGAGACACTACAAAATAATCCAGATATTGAATATGCCGAGATTTATGTTGATACCATTACAAGGTGATAAAGCATTACTTCTTAATTTCATAATGATGGCTCCTGGTCATATTTCCTACGTAACAACTATTTGGCCAATGCAGTGAGTCGTGGGACGATATTGCGGAGCGTGTTACCGAGATTGGGAGGACACCCAGTCATGAAGACGTCGGACCCTCATCGCAAAATGAAGGATTTTACAACGTTCATTCAGATTCGAGCCCACCACCGAGCGAGCGATACGACTCGAGCGACGAGTCCGAGGACGTCAGCACTGATGACTCAGATGGCGATCTTGAGGTTGCTGAAAGGCAACATATGCCCCCCACTGAGCATTACACGATGATTGGCACGCCCATGTATGCCACAACCGATATGCCCGAAATTCCAGACATGCCATATTGGGACCCTTCAAGGGACTTCAGCAAGGGTATGATATTCCAGACCAAAAAGGACGTTCAAGCGGCACTGAAACAATATGCGTTGGAGCGTAATTTTGAGTACGTGGTCTGTGACTCGAAGAAGCGATTACTCATTGTGAAATGCAAGAATGCTGATGCATTTGAGTGCAAGTGGACCGTACGTGCTGCTCAATCAAAAGAAAAGGATTTTTGGTCCATACGTACCGCGGAGATGCACCATGCATGCTTGCAAAGTACCATCGTCCAAGATCATCACCAATTGGACAGCTCATATGTCGCTAGCCACATACTGCATCTGATACAAGCAGATCCAACTCTCAAGATCAGCGCAATACAAGCTCAAATCACAGAGTCGGTGGGGTTCAAGATCTCGTACAAGAAAGCTTGGCATGGAAAACAGAAAGCATTAGCTGAAGTTTACGACGACTGGGTCGGTTCGTACAAAGACCTACCCCGCCTTCTACGTGCCATCGAATATTGGAATCCTGGCATAGTGTACCATTTTTTTACGAGACCACTAGTCACAGAAACGGGCATGACAGTCCCAGATGTTTCCATTTTCCAGCGTGTCTTTTGGTCATTTGCCCCGTGCATAATAGGGTTCAACCACTGCCTCCCCGTGATTCAAGTCGAAGGCACATTCCTGAAAGGCAAGTTCAAAGGGACGTTGCTTGTCGCTATTGCTATTGATGGGAATCGAAAGATCATGCCTCTCGCATTTGCAATTGTCGAGTCCGAGAACACTCGTAGTTGGCCTTGGTTCATTCAATGTTTACAAATGTATGTCACCCAACGTAGGGGGCTGGCCATAATATCCGACCGACACGCTGGAATAAAAAGGGCGATGGAGGATTACGGACCCCAACTTGAATGGGAGTGGCGATGGTGTGTGCGACATTTCATGAGCAACTACAACGACACTTTTCACAACACTGAAATAAAAAATAGAATCTGGAGTGTTGCTCGTACTTTCCAACTACGCAAATACACACGGAGAATGAATGAGCTGGAGCAGTTGGAGGGAAATCATGCTAGTGCGAATTGGATGTACCGTCATGATCTGAAGCATTGGACGATGTCCCACGACGAGGGACACAAATATGGGATCACGACAACAAACATGGTTGAGAGCCCGAATGGAGTTTACAAGGGTATACGAGGCCTCCCGATATCCGCGCTAGTCCAACATATACTTTGGCGTACGAACAAATACTTCACCAATCGAATTGAGGTGTACACGTCTGTCGAGGATGGTCAAAATATGTTCAGTGATAAATGCATGAAAGTAATGGAGAAGCGAATTAGGAAGTCCAACAGCTTCCAAGTGCGATTATACAGTCGTGTGAGTGCTACTTTCGACGTCACCACTCCAGTACGAAGTGGTAATCGCCGAGGTGGAAACACTCACAGAGTCATCTTGGATGAAGAATCGTCTACTGGAACGTGTACTTGCAACAAGTTCCAAGGTACGGAGATCCCGTGTTCTCATGCGATTGCCGCGTGCAAGTTTCTCTCAATTGACTTCTGGCAATATGTGGGCCGGTACTACAGGTTTAGTGAACTCGCACAAGTTTACGCAAAAAGCTTCAATCCCATGGGGCATGTCGACTACTGGTCGGAAGTAAGTGGTCTGGTCCTCATTCCAGACGAGTCGAAGCGGCGTAAGCATGGTCGACCCCAAGTGAACAGACGACCCAATGAAATGGATCTACCCCCTGAGCCAGCACCTCAGCGTAAGTGCGGCATATGTAGACAAGTTGGTCATACTAGGAGGAATTGTCCAAATCTCCCATCGACGTCCTAGATGTGCTATTATTACTTTTGTCTTCGAAATGTACTTATGGGCGTTCATGTACTAATTTAGTCCTTATATTATCATCTGAGAATAAAAGATTACAAATAAAACCACGAGCTGAGGAGGAAATAGTGATTGACAATGTCATAGGAAATAGGAATATCTAACAAAATGGACTACAAGTTTAGCATATAATAGACTCCCCTCAATCAGTGGGGCAACAACCACGTTTCCTTGGATGCTTCTTCTTGCGCAATCGCTTGTGGATCGTGGAAGGTTCTTCCTCTTCGTCATCCTGAGTGTCATCCACGTGTTGTGTTGCTACACCGCTTTGTGTGGTACCAGTATGGGGTGTTGTGTGGAGTGGGTTGGGGGTGTACATATTTTCCCCTAATCCATAAGATCCACCAAATGACGAATACGCTGGAGGTTGGTTGAACAAACTAGCTCCGAAGCCCGAATCCATATTAGCGTAGTTTTGAAAACCGGTAGGGGGTGCTGGGATTCGGTAGTAGGACCACCATATGAATGGGTTTGATATCCAGATCTCGAACTTGTTTCCGACGTATGGTTGTTGCGTTGGAGGACCTCCATGGAAACCATGCATGGGGACAATGTCATAGGAAATATGAATATCTAACAAAATGGACTACAAGTTTAGCATATAATAGACTCCCCTCAATCAGTGGGGCAACAACCACGTTTCCTTGGATGCTTCTTCTTGCGCAATCGCTTGTGGATCGTGGAAGGTTCTTCCTCTTCGTCATCCTGAGTGTCATCCACGTGTTGTGTTGCTACACCGCTTTGTGTGGTACCAGTATGGGGTGTTGTGTGGAGTGGGCTGGGGGTGTACATATTTTCCCCTAATCCATAAGATCCACCAAATGACGAATACGCTGGAGGTTGGTTGAACAAACTAGCTCCGAAGCCCGAATCCATATTAGCGTAGTTTTGAAAACCGGTAGGGGGTGCTGGGATTCGGTAGTAGGACCACCATATGAATGGGTTTGATATCCAGATCTCGAACTTGTTCCGACGTATGGTTGTTGCGTTGGAGGACCTCCATGGAAACCATGCATGGGGACCGATGCATCAAACATACTACTATACGTGGGGTGGACGTTGCTTCGAAGTGGGGGAGTGAATGTGTTACTGAAAGACATAACAAGGTAAAGTAGTTGGATATTAGTTACCTCATTTGGGGCTAGTCGATCGAACTGGTAACGATACACCTCCACGTTATGCTCAGCTTGTTCACCCTCATTTCCCCTTTCGATCCATCTACCCCATTTTGTGAAATCCTTGTTAGTAAGACAACAAATAAAGGTGTACACGTATAGACATTGAACTGAGGAAGTAATACGTACCGAGCTCCGTAAGGCATGTGTTGGAATTCCTCGATGTCCCACGGAATTGTGTATGATGGTGTACGAGTAATAAAGGGAAAGTGCTCCCACGCCCATATTTGGAGAATAAATAATGGTCCACTAATTTGCTCCGTCACGACATGACTCGCCCTACACATTTCTCGGTACAACCAAGCCAAGCATGCAGAACCCCAACTGAGACCACCGGCGGAAGTGAAGTCCCGAAGCAGTGGCAACCACATCAAGTGCACATATTGTGTGGACTTGTTGGGGAATAGAAACCCCCCAATGAGACACAACATGTACGCAAGTGCATATCGTTGTACATCAAAGGGGGTGGGGTTAGGTGGTAAGGCACTGAAAGTTTCGTTCAACCACCGGAGCTTGAGTTGCGAACCTTTTATATCCGTGCTTTCTACGTCGAGTTGATGGCCCAAGAAATCGTAGATCATTTGTGTCCACTCTCCTGAAACCCTCCCAGTGATGGCTCTGCCATTGATAGGTAATCCTGAAATAATGTTCACATCTTGCAATGTCACGGTGCACTCCGCCGCTGGCATGTGGAAAGTGTGTGTCTCAAGCCTCCATCTCTCTATTAGGGCAGTGATGAGGTCGTGATCCAACCTCATCCGCACAAGCTCGTGAACGCCGTACAACCCCACAGTTCTCAAATGTGGGGTGTACAACTCATTGTAGGGCAGTAGAGTGGTAGCTCGTCTACAGTGGATCAATCTCTGTTGACCCTGCAATGAATAAGCACATAAGAACATTGGAAAATTGAAAATTGAATGAAAACTGAAAATTGGTTCTTTAATTGATGATCAAAGTAGCAAGTCAGAAAGAATTGTCAAATGGTAAAATTGATTTGGAAATTGATTTGGAACAAAATGGTCACGTCTGAAAATTTTCGAGGTCAAGTGCATGGCCATGGATTTAATATTACGCAAAATTGTCAAAGTGTAAAATTGAAGCCAAATTTCGCATTGGTTGTTAGTTTGCCGTACTAACCGGATTTTTCCATATATGCTCAGATCGGTGATTGGCTTGATCGTGGAGTACGCTGTCCTCTTCGGGCCCAGGGCCAATGAAATGTACGGGGTCATATGGTTCACCCATTCTAACTGCAAACTGGACGAAAACATATGTATGAAAAATGAAAACATAATATACTTAGTTGAATTCGGCCGACGAGTTACAAATCCCTGTTTATTTCATAAAAATAACTCGGCCAACGGGCCAACAAAAAAACTAGTATTTACATATAAAATTATAATAATTACTAAAACAGATATGTTGAATGCGTATTACGTAAACATGTTGCTTTTATTAAGAACTCACAAGAAATATAAATACAAAAATTTCGTGCATACCTTAAAACCGTGGGTAGTTAGAATGATATACGTCACCGAAGTAACTAGATAATATTAATGTTCCTTCAAGAAAATAGTACGTAATTAGTGGTAAATATGTAAGGAGGTATAACAAGAAACGAACTTGAATAGAGGAGCTTACTTGCTTTGTTTCTTGCATGCATGAACATAGAATATAGAGGTTAGAGGAGTGAATGATAAAAATGGGAAAAATGAAGGAATATAAATAGAGGAGTCCGACCCTATCTCTATCTCCTATTACAATATCAAATTATAATCTAGGCAACCAATTAAAGCCTTCCACGTGGCTGCTCATTTTTTTTTCTGTGTTAGTTGCTGTTGAGGGAGCGTGTTTCCTACAGAGATTCCCATGCCAAACAAGTTGATGCCAAAAAACATAATAATGCCACTATAAAAGGCTGAAATAATGCATGAAGTCAACAAAAAATCGTTACTTATAGTGGCGATTTCTGTGTTAAAAATCGCCACTATAAGTGGCGATTTTTGGGCTGAAATTGTCAGCCAGAAATCGCCACTTATAGTGGCGATTTCTGGGCTGAAATTGTCAGATGTATAAAGTCGCCACTTATAGTGGCGATATACAATGATCGTCATTTATTTTGGCGATATACTTGCCCAGTCAGCAAAACCAAGCCTATTTTGGGAATTGACCGTACATAGAGCCTATTTTGAGAATTGATTTTGGGACCAAGCCTATTTCTGGAAAAAATCCCGTGGCAGCGTGTCATTGGTCCAATTAAATATAATAGTTTCAGTTCATGTTTAGTGTTCTAACTTTTTTGGATATATTAAAAGGTCACCGAATTCAATAAAATCAACAATCTATTTTTCCATCCAGTATTTCATCTGTTAAGTCAAGAAGATGTTTGGACCAAACAATTAATTTACCTCATCTCGCAAACACGATTTACCACCGACCTCCTAGCTCCTTATTTCTTTCTGATCTCCGTCTCATCGTCTAGCTAGAAACGGTTCCAAAACCCTGACTCCCTCAATTGAGCTGCTTCGATAAATTGGCCGTAGTTCATGGCCCTCTTCCATTGTTACGGATTCAGTAATTTTGGTTTCAGCGGCAGTTGTGCTGTTTCATCATTGGAGGGAGATGCAGCGGGTAGGTATGTTTCTTCTCTTCCTTGATTCTCACCCTGTAATATTGTTTTGTTTCCAATCCTTTATTTTTCTTCAATTTCAGATTCATTGAGTTTAAATTTTATGTTAGGTGTCTCAGGCTATGGAAGAACTTCTTGTCGCTGCCTGTTATTGAATACTAGAAAATGGGGAAGTGAAGGAGATTCAATAGACAGGTTAAGCTAAATATCCGAGAGGTATAGTGGTCATCTAGAATAGGTAAATCTCTGAATGCAGTAGCTTGTTTCTACAAAACGTCAGTTATTCTATCCTCCATTTTCATTCTTTGCTTTGTGTCCAGGGTTGAAATTACCCTGTTAGCCGTCTCCAGTAGAAGGAGCTATGAAGAACAACAACAGCAGCTACAAGTTAGGGGATCAATATATAAAATGGTGTCGTGGAGAAAGACGTGTTGACAGGTTAAGCAATCTTCCTGACTCCGTTCTTCATCATATACTGGATCTGGATCTAACCAACCATCACACCGCCATTCGTCGGCGGCGAACGGCTATGCTTGACGATGAGACGGAGATCGGAAAAAGAAATAAGGAGCTATGGTCGGTGGTAAATCGTGTTTGTGAGATGAGGTAGATTAATTGTTTGGTCCAAACATCTTCTTGACTTAACAGATGGAATATTGAATGGAAAAATATATTGTTGATTTTATCGAATTCGGTGACCTTTTAATACATCCAAAAAAGTTAAAACACTAAACATGAACTGAAACTATTATATTTAATTGGACCAATGATACGCTAACACGTGGCAGCGTAACCGATAACAAGCGTTACCGGAGTGTTAACCATAAATGAATAATACCATAACCATTTTTTATAAAAAATCTCATCAATTTCTCACCTTATATAATACCTTTTACCGGGAGCGCGGTGGGTGACAAAGTATAGACTTTGTCACCTATACAAAGTTTAATCTGAACCCTTGATCTCATATCCACATCTTAATTAATAATTTAAATCAATTTAATAATGCTATTTAAAGAAAGTGTATAATTTAAATAAAAAACATTCCCCTGCAACCCTTTACTTCCATAACTGTCGCCCCTTTTAATTATTGTTTATTATTATATTTATTTTTCAATTATCTTCTCCTCAAAAAATTCTTGAAAATATTCTCTTGGAGATTAGCATGTCATTTATTTCACGGCACATACTAGTATCTGTAACGTACTTGGAGATTAGCAGTACTAGTATGGTGTTCATGGTTTCTCTTGGATATCGGATCAATTAACTTGTTTAATCATATGTTTATGTATTGTGTTTAGGTTTTTCGGCATATGTGTGTATGGAAGCCGATTTATAGTACTCTGTTGTCATAGTTTGTGTTATATATGGTAGTCTTTACAGTGGTATTCTACTTTGTGTTGGAATTGTAGGATGACTTTGATGATGAACCTCTGGTCGATCATTCATACTAGTACTGCATTCATACTAGTACTGCATGCATACTAGTACTACGTGCATACTGACCAGCCGCATCAGTCTCAATGAATATAATCTTAATTCAAAAACTGAAACTCACAAACTCACGCAAACTGAACAACATAAATCGAAACTCACAAACTGAACAGTGAAAATAATTATGGTTTGATTGGATAGAAAAATTCATTATGTAGATTCTATGAAAGTAATATTATAATGAAAGAAGATTGGCTAAAAAAGGAGGGAAAACATACTGTAGCCACGTAAGGTTCCTTGTTCATCTGACGTCGGAATTGCATCCTCATATGGTTCAGATGTATCATCAACATCGGGGGAATGATCAATCGGTGAATTATTTAGATCAAACAGAGGTGCGGTGGAAGGTTTTTTTACTTGGGAACTCGAACCGGGTTCATCCATTATAAAACTTGAACTTGAACTTGGGGATTGATTTTTAAATGATTAGGGACTGATTTGTTAAAAAAAAATTATGCAGAAGTTTTTTTTTAATGGCGTGATTAGCATATGAAGAAGAAGATTATGATTATCTAAAATTGTTAAGAGAATATTTTCAAGCATTTATTGAGGAGAAGATAATTGAAAAATAAATATAATAATAAACAATAATTAAAAGGGGCGGCGGTTATGGAAGTAAAGGGTTGCAGGGGAATGTTTTTTATTGAAATTATACACTTTCTTTAAATAGCATTGTTAAATTGATTTAAATTATTAATTAAGATGTGGATATGAGATCAAGGGTCCAGATTAAACTTTGTATAGGTGACAAAGTTTAGACTTTGTCACCGAAAAAACTCCCCCTTTTACCTGCCCTCCATGGGCTAATATACCTGCCAACGGCTTTTGTCCTGTCCCCAAACTCATTTATGAGTCGCTTTGACTGTTCCTCAAATTTAAGACTCGTTGGTTGACTCATATTATAAAAGCTCTGAATCTTTTAGCATCAAGATGTCAACAACATGACGCACTACCCAACCGATCTACAAGGTACCAACACTTTTCCATAATCACCAAAACTAAACCTCAGTTCTATCCCACCGCCTTCCTACCACCAAAAGCGCAGAGATGGAAGATGAGAAGAAGATAGCCATAATCGGAGCTGGGATGAGCGGCTTACTTGCATGCAAACATTTGATGGAAATGGGTTTCACCCCCACTGTATTCGAGTCCAGTGATTCCATTGGAGGAGTTTGGTCACATACCATTCAATCCACCAAGCTCCAGACCCCTAAATCATATTACAGCTTTTCTGACTTTGACTGGCCACATTCAGTCAAACAAACCTTCCCTGATCACAACCAAGTTCTGGACTACTTCCAAGCTTACGCGCTTCACTTCAACATCATCCCAAGAATCAAGTTCAATTCCAAAATCATTTCCATTAACTATCAGCTCTCTCCCTTTTCATCTGAAGATCACATCTCTTCCTGGGAATGGTGGGGCGGCACCGGCGACCCTTTCTCTGCCGCCGGAAAGTGGAATGTTCATGTGCACCAGCAGACTGCCTCCGATTCATCCTCACCTGTTGAGGTAATGACTTACTGTTACTTCAAACGATACAGAGAATACAAGTATAGATGAGCTAAGTTTGTTTTTTTGCACTATATGGAATGCTTGTACAGGTTTACCAAGTGGATTTTGTGATCTTGTGCATTGGGAGATACAGTGGATTGGCAAATAACCCAGAATTCCCAATTAACAAAGGACCTCAAGTATTTAACGGGGACGCACTACATTCCATGGATTACAGCAACATGGATGATGAAGCTGCTGCGGAGTTCACCAAGAACAAGAGAGTTGTAGTTGTTGGGTTTCAGAAATCAGCAATAGACATCGCAGCAGAGATCGCCACTAGAAATGGTATCAAACCTGACAAGCCATTTTCCATTTTCCCTTAATGCCAAGTTTTGAAGGCCTTTTCTCTTCTTCTTTGGTTGTTCCATTCCCCAGGACCCAAATTTCCATGTACACTGCTGTTTAGAACCGTTCATTGGACTGTCCCTGAACTCTTCATGGAACACTCCTTGAAGAGCTTCAATCGCTTTTCAGAACTCATGCTCTACAAGCCCAGGGAAGGATTCTTCCTATGGCTGCTTGCTTTCCTCCTTTCCCCTCTGGTAAGGAGTAGAAAAACTCAGGTTGTTAAATAAATTTCGGTAAGATGCAATTTCAAAACCTCATCATATTCGAAGAACACTGGTTCCTTTAATTTTGCAGCTGTGGATACAATCGAAAGCAGTGGAATTCTACCTGAAGTGGAGGTTACCGTTAAATAAATACAACATGGTTCCAGACCACGGCTTCTTCAAGCAGATCTTCAGCTGCATGTTCACAATTCTACCCAACAATTTCTACAAGCGAGTCGATGACGGAAGCCTCCTCCTTGTGAAATCCAAAAGCTTCAGCTTCTGCGAGAAGGGTGTAATACTAACTCCAGAAAAGCCCCCCATTCCAGCTGATATCGTCATTTTCGCAACTGGGTATAAAAGCACAGAAAAGCTCAAGAGCATCTTCAAATCGAGCTACTTCCAAGATAGCATTGCCAATTCAACGACTCCCTTATACAGGTATAGTAAGCCGTAGCCAAGTGGAATATTTTCTCAATTAAGGTTTCGGCAGACTTGTTAAACATTTCCCCAATTTCTACTCCCAGGGAATCCATTCATCCGAGAATCCCGCAGCTGGCGATACTGGGGTATGCGGACAGTGCATCGTACCTTTACACGACGGAGATGAGAAGCAAGTGGGTGGCTCATCTTCTCGCCGGGAAGTTCAAGTTGCCGGCGGTGAGGGAAATGGAAGCTGAGACGAAAGATTGGGAAAAGTGGTCGAGGATATACGCAAATGAAGATTACAAGAGTTCGTGTACGAGCGTGAAGCTGCCGATCTACTTCAATGATCTTCTGTGCAAAGATATGGGCTTAAGCCCAAGAAGGAAGAATGGGGTTTTGTCGGAGCTATTTGGGCCTTATTTGCCAGCTGATTATAAACATATCTTCTGAGACTTTTAATGCTGCAGGCTATTGGATATTTGGCCTTGTACAAGTTGTACGATCCAATAGAAATAAACTTCGGTACTCTTTTCTTAATCGACCGTTGAAGTCTGATAATTCTGGGAACTTCGATCGGCCAAGGATGAACATCTCTTCATTGCTGAAGGTTTGTCGATTGATTTGAATTTATTTTATTTTGACAGAGAGACTCGTATGTGCGGAATGTGTCCCCCTTGATCTTTTTCTTGTTTTTTTTTTCTCTTTCGATGTTTGATGCTAGCTTGTATCGACTCTAGCTCATTTTTCTGAGTTTGGAGCATTCGATTTTTAGAAAATGAATATTTTTTGAATAATGGTGAGCTCGGATTTTTGTGAGTATTTTGTGTAAAAATGACATAAATGAGATGCAGAAAGAATGTAGAGGTTGTTCAGATTGATAGAAAGTGTAGTTCAGTCATGATAGGTGGTCATTTGTTTGAAATCCATATGATCATTCTATAGTGGAAAACAAGGAATTGATCCGCCCTGGTGTGCTCGTCAATAAGAGGAGGTCCGGTCTTGGAGAAAGCCGAACCAACAGAGCCTGAGCCTTCCTTGCTTGGGTGTGGGGTACCTTGCAAGGCGTATGATAAGGTGTTAGAGATGAGAGTGATAGCAGAGATAGGTATGGAGAGTGGGGAAGGGACACTACAACAGATGGATGATTTAGTGGCAGGCCGCGTCGTGCTTTGTGGCAGGCAGCCTGCCACTTAACACAGAGCTTACTCGCAGGCGGGGCCTGCCACTAAGCACGACGCGGCCTGCGAGTAAAGCAGCTGCGAGGAAGCCCAACACGTGGCAGGCCCCGCCTGCGAGTAAGCTACTCGCAAGCAGGTTGTTAGTGGCAGGCGCCTGCCACTAAGCTTAGCGGCAGGCGCCTGCCACTAACCTATCGCCTGCCACTAACCACCTACCTGGGCTAGGCCGGTTGGGAGGGCTGGGCTGGTTGGTTTGCTAGGCTGGACCGATTGGTTTGCTGGGTCGTTGATGGATTAAAATGACTACGATACCAAAATTGAAAACAATTTCAAATCATTTAACAAAAAACATTACGGAATATCAAACACCACACACATAATACATTAATGATCGTACAATAGTAATAATACATAATTCAAACACACAGAGTACCAGATGAATACAATACAATACAATATAATAGTACAAATAGATAACAAACTACACAACATCCCAAGGATGCACGTACGCACCATCACCATTACCACCACGATTACCACCACCATTACCACCATTCTACACAGACAAAAACAGATATGTGTAAGAGATATAAAAACATTACATAAGTAATTACTGACTTGTACACGTACCATAGCAAGCTGCTGGATAAAATCAGGTCCAACATCCGGGGCATCAAACCAGTGGGAGATATCATCTACATTAGGCACAACTGGAGCAGATCCACTAGCAGAATGGGGCTGAGTCTGAGACTGGCTCACGAATTGCAACATCATCTGCTCCAGTGATGCCAGCCTGCGATTAGCATCAGCAAGCCCATCCTGTGTGGCAGTCAGCTCTGACCGAGTGGCATCTAGCTTTGACCGAGTGTCAACCAGCTCCCAGTTCAGCTTATCATATGCTGCATCATGCGCACGAGCTGGTGTGGGCCGGGAAGAGATACTACCAGTGGCCGACGTAGATGACTCAGCACTCGTCCCAAAGACCTAAAAACATAAAAGTACTTGGTGAACAACACAATTAAATCATATTTCAAGTTTTAGTGTTTAAATATAATTACCTGACTCTTACTAACATGCCGACCAAACATCCTTACGTGCCCTCGGTGTTCTGGCTTGTTAAGGGCTTGGGCAAATGCATCATTTGGGCCCCACTCCGTTGAGACACCGACCGCCTCCAATTGGCAGATAGTCTCCTATAATTTCAAATCAAACCAACCAACATTAGTGAACACTCTAAAAGTTCCACTTATTAGAATAGTGGTTATTCAATTTCCTTACCATTATTGCGCCAGCATGAGCACTCTTTGGTTCTCCATTCGGCCAACTATAGTACTTGATAAAGATCTGCCCCCTTGAAGGTCGCTGACCAGTCTTCTCTGCCTCCTCCTCTATGTAGAGACCCCACGGTCTGGACCCTCCAGTGTGATTTTCTTCTTGGCATGCTCAATTAGCCTTGTTTCTTGCAACCGCATCCTAAACCAAAACAATGTGAACGATTCAATATTTAACTAATACGTGATTCACATTAACTTGGTTAAATATGCATGTATTACCTTGAACTCCTTACCATCCACGTGTCTCATGTATGCCAACCAATCAGTTTCTGGACAGCCTACAGGGGGGTTTTGCTTAACCCACTCGTACGGAAGGTTGTTTTCAGCAGCATACTTCTTCTTCGCCTTCCACGCGTCAAGCCTCGATCTAGCCCAAGCTAATGAGATTTTGTGATCCCAATATGCTCGAGCAGCTGGTATGAGGGTTGTATCGCAGTGGAACTTCCCCTGAAACAAAAATCAAGAACTTGTACTTAAATTTTGAAGTACAAAATTAGCCTGTAATTAAGTAGCTAGTTGTTTCATATCTTACCAAAAAGAACTGCTCGAAGGCACGAGTCTTCACCGACTCTGACACATGCTTCCAAGTGGCTGGATAAATGGGGTAGTAAGACCAAATCCTTGAACACTCCCCAACGTACATTCCCATGAATGACAACAGTGGTCCACTTGGCTTAGCTCCCATGTTGTTGAGGTTGAACACGATCTTGTTTCCGTCGCTCGTGATACGACGGTGGTCTTCGAACTTGAATTTCATGACCTTTGTTAGACCGCCTCGATCTGCACAATTTTAATCCATAAGCTAAGTATGGATAAAGACATTTTACCAACTAACTATTAGATGTATTGTTATGAACTGTTAGTACTAACCGATGATAGTAAGCTCATGAGTGTATCGCTCCCTAGAAGAAGAGGAAGAAGAGTCGGTACCAAGGAGAGTCGGGGTAGGGATAGACCGGGTAGGAGAATGAGGCATGCCATCACCACTACCAGAAGCCATCACTAAGAGATCAAATATGACAAATTGTTATTACCAAAGGACAAATTCTTTATATTCAATGTCTGAATAATTCATATAATTTGCAATCTCAAAATCAATCCATTACCACACAAACATCACACAATTCTATTCAATCTCAAAATTAATTACACCACTTCCTACAATTTGCATATCAGGGATGGTGTCAGTTACAGGTAACTGTTGTTGAGCTAACGATAAGCAACACTCGTGCGAAATAGCTCCCTCTTCTCCCATCTCGTATGTATCTCTTGGCTTGCAGTGAACCGGTGTACACCATTCAGGTTCAAGTGTGTCATCCACGTAGAAGACCATACGTGCATCACTTGCGCTTACGTACGGCTCATCTTCAACTCTGTCACCGACATCTCGCAAGTGACTGAAGTTGACCATCGTTATTCTGAGTGCATCTCTCCTCACCCATGTTGGAGTAACAGTATCAGCCCACTTGCATTTGAATAATGTGATTGTTCGTGAATAATAATCCAATTCCACAATATCGACAAGTTTCCCATAGAACCAGATGTCACTACGTATTGGATTGTTATTAGATGAGTTGGAGACGCTGTCAGTGCCAAATTTAGCCGCAACACCACTGTTTTGAGTTTTTTTGCCGTGCTCCCGGTCAATCGTTCGAAAGCGAAAGCCGTTGATGTCATAAGCAGTGAACCGTCTTGCATGCACGTTTGGTCCCCTAGCTAGTGTCATCAAATCATCACTGTGACTTGCTGATTGGTCCAAAATCTGTTTATGATATGCTATATTATGATTCTGATTTTGTTAATAGCATAAGGAAAGTATTTGAAATCATAAATGAATACATTTTTTTGGACCCATCTTACAATTCTTTTGTGCACAACTTTATTTATCGCAGTTTCATTTGCACGCCTTCCACCCATTTCTCTTCTAGTTTCCGCTTCACATTCTCTAAAAAAACCATTGAATTTCGCTTCAAATTAATATCAGCGACATTGTAAAAAGGATAAATATGATAATAATTCATATACCTCAACAATGGTTGTGCTGCTGGACTATTCACTAACACATAACGAAACGCTTGAGTCCACTCCAATTGTGAGAGTTTGAATGATTCTCTGTTTCCATTAGGAACCCCTCTCGAAACAAGGATTGATGCATTTTCATCGACTGAAATTTCTGGCTCAACCGCGACTCGCTTTGGTCGATTGTATCTGGTCTCAACATCATCGGTAAAATACAATGATGAAAAATTGAACAACTCTTCGGTCAGCCAACCTTCAGCAATTGAACCTTCAGGATGTGCTCTATTGCCAACAAAAGTTTTCAATTTACCCAAGTACCTAAATAGAGGAAATCATGTCAAGCGCACTCTTAATTAGCAACAATGACAAAGAGTGTAGACCAACAGTAAATTACCTTTCAATTGGGTACATCCAGCGATATTGAACTGGTACTCCACGTCGAACTTCATCAACTAGGTGCAAAACTAGATGCACCATTATCGTGAAAAAGGCCGGTGGAAAAATCATTTCCATATGGCATAAAGCTATGACAAACCTATCTTGGAGCTTGTCAAGCTCTATTATATTGACCACGGGAGAGCACAATTCCTTAAAACAAGAGCCGACTTCGACTAGAATCCTTGCTACTGAGACGGGTAAGACATTGCGTATCGCAAGAGGTAACAAATCATGTAATAGCATATGCGAATCATGACTCTTCAACCCTAGCATCTTACGATTCTTCAGGTCCACACATCTTGCGATATTGCTAGCATATCCATCTGGAAATGACATTTCTTTAAGGGACTTGAGGACAACTTCAATTTTTCGCTTATCCAAAGTGAATGAGGCAGCATGACAGGTTTTACCATCATCCAAAGGCCACAATTGACTTCTAATCTTCATTTCTTTCATGTCTAGTCGAGCAGCCAAGTGGTCTTTTCTTTTGTTCTTGTCATTGATCAATGTGAACAAAATATTGTCGCATACATTTTTCTCGATGTGCATCACATCGAGATTGTGATGCAACAAATTGAATTCCCAGTAAGGAAGGTTGAAGAAGATACTTTTTTTCCTCCACTGCGGTGCTGGTCCTGATTCTTTTGGTTGTGTCTTCCCGAATGTAATATCAATATTTGCCACTTGTCCCCGAATATCAGTCACAGTCAACACCCTCGGTGGATTCCTTTTGTCGACTTTCCCATTGAAATTCGACTTTTGTGATCGAAATCGATGATTCATTGGCAAAAACCTCCGACTACTCATGAAACATGGTTTATTACCTGAAGCTTTCAGTCGAAGTGGTTCTGCGTCATACATACATGTCGGACACGAGAGTGCAGTGTGTGTATTCCATCCTGATAAGTTACACAGACCAGGATAATCACTAATGGTCCAGATTAATGCTGCTCTCAATGTGAAAGTTTCTTTCTTCACTGAATCATAAGCTTCAACTCCAATCCACAATGTTTGCAACTCTTCAATTAGTGGCTGCAAAAAGAAATCTAGGTCATTTCCAGGCATCTTAGGACCAGGAACAATGCCAGATAACATAAGGCCTGTCTGCTTCATACACAACCAAGGTGGAGTGTTATATGGTATTAACACAAACGACCAAGTGCTATGACTTATGCTCATGGTTCCAAATGGATTGAAACCGTCAGTTGCAAGCCCAAGTCTCACATTTCGGGGATCAGTCGCAAAATCTGGGTAGCTAAAACTTTTCCATGCATCTGCGTCTCTAGGATGTCTACCCATACCATCATCAGTTCTAGTTTCCGTCGCATGCCAGGTCATATCTTCTGCAGTGTAAGGACACATGTACAACCTCTTCAACCGAGGTATTAAGGGAAAATACCGAAATATTTTCTCAGGTCGAGGCTTTGATTTTTTCTTACCCGCACTGTTTCCTTCATCCTTGAATCGAGCAACCCCACACACTCGACATTCCTTCGTTTCACTATCTTCTCCAGTGTACAATATGCAATCATTCTTACATGCATCAATCTTGTTATAGGACAACCCAAGACTCCTAATTGTCTTCTTCACTTCATAATTGGATGAGGGATTTTGGCCGTAGGAAAAGCCTTGCGAAGCAACTCCAGTATCTTCGACATTGCTTTATCACTGATCTTGTGTAAAGACTTAATATGGTATAAACTGATCATGAATGGCAACTTTGTAAACTTGCACAACCATCATACAATGGTACTTCACCATCCCGCAAAACTCGGAAAAACTCATCATATGGTTGCATGTTGGGTATATCTGACATTGGTTGATCACCCGTTTGTAGAACTTCATCATCTAGATGTACAAGTGTCTCACGTACTTCAAAGGCATCATTCACCATGTTCTGAAACAAGTCTGGCTCAAATATTGGTATTTCCTCAACCAGCGATGGAGGAATTGCTTCTTCATGAGCGACTGGTTCAGGTTCTATCATGGCATTGTAGCCGCCAAAGTCTGTGATTAACTCTCCATGCAAATTCCATACATCATATGACGAGGGGAACGCCTTTACAAGCAAATGCTGATTAACTTCGTTGCGTGGCATCAACTTCTTGAAGTTGCATTTCAGACAAGGACAAAGTATATGAACTCCATCTACTGCGTTGGAGATTGCGAAGTCGAGGAATTGTTGAACGCCAGCGTAATACTCACGGGTATGTCGCGGCTTTCGAATCCAAGACTTGTCCATCTATATTGAGTGATTATTAATATCAATTTGTTTACTAGTCATGATAAAAAGAACGCAATAATAATAGTCTATGTAACTTAGCTGTAAGCTAAGTTCTCCTAATTATATTAACTACTAAATTATTGAATTTACCAACTTAATTTGACATAAGTTGGTAAATATATTTCATATTAATTAATATCATTTATTCATTGAATATTTTGTTAAGTCTGCGTATGTTAAATAGTAACTACTTAGTAAATATTTACATACATATTTTTTTAACTCCTTAAAGTGCATCATCAATCACATGCATTAATGTTTTTATTCAATTTTGTTTAATGATTGAATATTTTGTTAAGTTTGCATAACTACTTAGTAGGCACATGCATATTCTTTTAAACAAATTTACATGCATATATTTATAATAAGTCAAACTCCTTAAAGCATAGTCAATTACATGCATATATTTATAATAAACAACAAATTAAGTATAAACTGTAATTAAACCTAGCATACTTTTTTGTATCAAATTCATAGATTGTAGTTGAAATTACAAGTAGATTAAAATTGTAGTGTCGATTACAAGTAGATGAAAATTGTAGTGTCGATTCCAAGTAGATTAAAAGTGTAGTCCAAATTGTGCCTATTCAGTTTGTAGTAATATATTCTTTCTATTAAAATCAAATTCTAACTAATCAGGTTACATGCATATCAAACATTTTACATAATCATGTTTAGGACTTGAGTACTAATTTTACTTCAAGTGGCGTACCTGGAAATTGATGATAAATTCGATAATGGGTATAACCTGCAAGGACCAAAAACCCAAACCTTGCTACAAACAGATTGAGAACAAAAAGAGTTAGAACAATAAATATAATTCATCTCGTTCATGCAAAATCATAGACCGTAAAGTGCTGGTTACACAACAAAACCTGTCTTTGCTAAATTTATTGATTCCGGGAACGGAGAGCTAAACAACGATCTGGAAGAACACTGTGTTCTGAAACAAAAATAAGGTGTTTTTAAACAAATTGGCATGGATGAACTCGGTCGTTTCAAGTATTTGATATGACTAGAACTGATAATATGAAATCAGAAGGCAATACCTAGTTACTGATTCGAATCAGTCCGGACGAGCAAGCATGAACCACGAGCATGTTGGGTTGAAATCCGTAACCCTAATATCAAACAAGCAAACGATTAATAATAGAGAAGAGGCGAAACACTCGGAGAAGAAGATAACAGAGTATAGTTACCGGGCGCTGCGCCTTGAATAAGGGGCGAGATGACTAAGGCCTTTAGCGTGCAGCTGTATGAGCGTGGCCATAGTATCGGGCGTATGGTCTAGGTGTGTCTGTGTCGTCTTCCCTGAAGGGGACCTCCTATTTATAGTTCCAAGCTGGCAAGGAGCCTGGTGCCAGGTGTCATTGCCCTAATGGACCGCGAACGGGTCCCGTCTTGTCAACGGCGCCGATGGTGTCAGTGGTGTGACCGGTGGGTGTACCGACTGACAGAGGGATGCTGAGGACGTCAGGGCGTGACCCCCGATGTCGGCGAGGTGCTTGGCGGTGACTAAGCAGGCCTTGAGGCCTGCTTTCTGGGTCGAGGGCCCATCAATTGCCCCCCTAGCATGGGTAGACTAGTGAATCCACGAGTCTGGCCTTGTTACATACTCTGAGCCGGAGGGCCTGACTTAAGAGCGATCTGCTCCTCCCCTTGTTGCCCCCTTAGCATGAGGAGGGCGGATTCCTGAGACGCTCTTGTCATGCTCTGTACTCTGACCGATCCAATCCTGCCATCCGGGTATGAAGCGTATTGTCAATCTCAGTTGATGCTTATTTGGGGCGAATGCCCGCCAGGGCGCATTGTTCCTTGTTGGTGTATTCGCCCTTGGTTTCCCAGGGCGCGTTGCTCCTCGCTGCGCTCGCCCCTCTAGATCTCGTGTAACACCACAATTTTATGAAATGTAAAACGACAACGTGTCCCGGGACAGACGATGACTCAAAGGTTAAAAAAATACAACTTTGACCAACTCCTTTCAAACCAACCATAAAACTAGGGTATTAATCGTCAAAACATTTACAGTGGGATTAGGCCCAACGACTTGAGAGCAATCCTCCAAGTCGCCATTACACCGTCTCATGATCCACTGCTCCGGCACGCCTTAAGAAACTCCGGTGGTCCATTGCTTGTCCAGGAAATTCCTGCAAAACTGGTGGGTGGCTCGGGGTCAGTCCATTATCATGATTAATCCGTATAAACAGGAATAAACACATTTATTAGAATTAACAACGCAAACCAGTAATTCCATAATCATCCTCCCGTAACGGAGATTACCGTTACCGTTTATCAAATGACCTGTCACAAGGAATATTAATCCAACATTCCAATCATGACCTATATGTGAAACATTAACACACATAATCACAAGTCAATAAGACATCCCATGAACTATTCTAATAGTACTACACAATATCGAGATCAAACTCGAACAACTTTCACCAATCAATAGGGCGTCCCCTCTTCCCGCCTAGCTAACCTTTACGCCATCATCGATAAGGCTGACTTCTGAGCCTGTAATAGGGACTTCACAAGAGTCGCTATTCTTCTCGACTACCATGAATCGATTGGGGCTATCAATACCCAACTCCCATCATCCAGTCGAGGCTAATTCCACCCAACTCCCATCATCCGGTTGGGCTATCCGTACTCATCTACCGTGATTCGATTGGGGCTAACAATACCCAACTCCCATCACCCGGTAGAAACCCGTATCCATCGATGTTCCCAGCGGAGGACTTGCTAGCGAGGCTTTACTTTCCACCTGTATGCACTAGGTGCCAAACATCATCAGATAACATCACGGTTTAACCATAACCGAATCAAACACTATTAGGTATAAAACCAATGGTTCCGGAAAGATAGAACTTTCCGTAGAAACGACACCTTGTTGTCAAAACCAAGACTTTCCGTCTTAATTTCCAGGTAAGTAGGGGAGTCACTCGGACTACTTAAGTCCCTCTAACCTTAGGCATCATAACTTTATAAACCGGAATTAATGAGGATCCGCGTCACTCATTACTCTAATAATCTAACCTATCGGGAAAAACCAACTCAGATGGGTTAGTACTCGGTTAGCAGTAAATCACAACGAGAATTATAAGGACCTTAATTTAAGCATGCACGAGTCCAAAATAAGGCCCGAGTACCTCACTCGTTGATCCGGTTCCCGTCAAACGATTAATTCGGAATTATCACAATACTTGGTTAGTGACAAAGTTTAACCAAATAGCTATTTAAATTGAGAATTAATTAATCCAAGGAATTTACCCCCTTAAACCAACCCACCTATAAATCGAGTCGGTTGACTTGGAAATCAGTTCCGTAGCTTGAATCGGATGGAAATAAGGAGTTAACGAACCGTCGTAACTCCCGGGCCAAATTGTACTAACTGAAAAGTTAGTTGGGCCAAATCTATAGAATTTGGGTGACCAAAATGCAACTCTGCCATCATCTTCTTCAATTTGCAGGAGACTACACCCTCCTTTTGGTAAAACTCCGGTGAAGCTCCAGTGAAGCTCGGATTCCCCTAATTCTCGCACGAAACTACCTTTTGAAGGTTGGAAAAGATTTCCATGCTTAAGACGATGTCGGGTTTGTATTTTCCAAGGGTTGGGCATGCTTGGAACGCTCCGCCGCAACTCTCGTTGGAGCTACGACGGTGAGGTTCCGTGACTCAAAGTCGAAGGCTTGTTGGCTTTTATAGCCGACTCAGAAGCCTCTCGATGCCCTCTGGAGTACCCCAAAAGTCAAGGTCACGAAAAGGAAAGGGGTGAAAGGTAGTTTATTTGTGAGGTAGCTTCATTTTGGCGATATTTAGGCCAATAATGGAGCTGGAGGGGTCGGAATTCACGTGGTGATGATTTACAATCATCAAAACCCGACAAACATCAATAATGTGGAGGATTGGGCCCTCACCGGAACTATAGAGGAAAACAAATATGCGACGGCGGCCTTGGTTCATGGAAGATGATGCTGACCTAGTGGTGACGTCACTATGATGTCATCATCTATCAAAACTACGTCGTTTTGAAGAAAGACTAAAACTAATAAAAATAAAGGATTTGCTGGAGCAGGGACTTGAACCTGTGACCTTTAGGTTGTTGGTTCAGTTCCTCAACCAACTCGGCCAAGCAGAATTCCCGACTTCCATGCAACCGTGTTCCATTAACCCTTACCCGCCTTCCTTTGGAATCCGACTTAACCAAATTATAAAACCATTTGATTAACGAGGACTACCGCATTGAACACCTCACGCTATACCGTGGTTAAATAAATTCGGGCATAGATGACCAAAATTTTAACGGGAAGGTCGTGCGTCCAATCCGAGTCGTACCCAGGTCCGCAAGAGTCGAGTCGGTCGCTTAACCTCTCACTCCGCCTTCCATGAGTGAACTTAACTTGCCTCAAAATCATTTAAACGTCAATTTACGGTCATTTCTCAAACGTATGGAATAAAATTTAAAAAAAATTCTGGTTCAGAGATTCGGGGTGTAACATCTCGGGAGTCCCTTCTCTAAGATTTTCCCCTCATAGGCAAATCTTCTTCGGAAACGCGCCCCTTCCCCACGCGTGTCCCCGCCGCATTCCTTGGCCCAATGATTAAAAAGTAAGGCCGCGCATTGGGGTAGGTTACCCCCATCCGCCGAGTGACACGTGTCCCCCCTGCTAGTGGACGAGGCGTTTCATCTTCCGTTCTTTTCTCTTATAAAAGGAAGGTGGCAGCCCCAGAGTGACTCCACACCGACCTGCAATACTTGAGAGCTGCCGCTTTTGAGAACTTTGAGAGCTGCCGCTTTTGAGAACTTTGAGAGCTGCCGCCTTTGAGAATTTTGAGAGCTGCCGCCCTGTTCAATCTGCATCATTCCTACCATGCCTTCGTCTGATTCTTCATAAACTTCTCTTCCCAAAATGAGTATGTCCCTTTAGAATTCCCCTTGCTCATTTCGCCTTTCAATTCATCCGCCTGCTTCCCCTCCTTTTGCTTGTGTGTTTTTTTTTTATTTTGCGCTATGTCGTCGAGTTCATCGTCACTAGACTTTAGTTCGGCCGAGGAAACCCTGCGGCGCCTACGAGATGGGGGGGATGAGAGCGTTTCCTCTGTTGAGCTCTCTGGTGATATGAACTGGGATGGGGGGGATGGAGGTTCCTTTCGGGCGGCGCACCCCCCCCCCCCCCCCCCGCCCACACCACCCTTCGACCCTTATCAGTCTTTATCTTTTATTTCGCCTTCCGCCTCCATGACTGTTGCCCTTCTGACTCTCACTTCTTCTTTTCCTTTACATATCGAGGGTCAAAGGAACAAGGAGGGGGAAGACCTTTCCGGACGCGGCGGCTCTAGCAGCTCGTCCTCGTCTACCTTGACTTCTGAACTTCTTCATCGGCGTTCCCCTCCTGTGGAATCCGAGCCTTCCGCTTCCGCCTTTATTGACATCGAAGGCGATGGCGAGGGTTCAGATGTGAACGAGGTTTCCACGTCCACCACTGCTGCGACAGCTAAAAAAAAGGGGGAAGAAATCAAAAAAAGGTCCCCCTTATCCTGAAGACGATGACCTGTCTTTTGACCCTGATGCTGCAGTTTTAGCGGTATCAAATAACTAATCTACCAAGGAAGACTAGATCGTATTCTACTCGAGGTCTCTTCTTCTTGCTACTCAAATATGTTGGCAAATTACTCAGGTTTAAACAGGTTGTGCGTGGTGTGAGTTTCCACGACTTCTAATCTAATAAACAAAGGAAAATAAAAGAAAGAAAGATTAAAAAGACTAACAGGAAGATAGACGAGCTTAGATTTCGAATCCCCTTAGATCACCAAGGCAACGGCAATCACAAGACCAGCGGATTTCAATTCTAATTCAATCAATTTCTAAGACACCACCATAACTCCTGACCCTTAGGTTTAAGACCGGCGAACGTTCGCTCTATCCGTTCTAGCTACCAAGATTAATTAGCCGCCCGGGTACGGTCGTCTCTCGCAACGACTTAACTTAACTGGTGGAATTACTAACGATTTATGAGTTACTCTTGCAGTGGATTAACCCTAATCGGTTCCTATGAAAGGCACACTCCAATTATAAGGTTAATTGTTCGATTTGATGTTTTGAAGTAAGGCGAGCGTTCGCTTCTATCCTTAGCTTAACAAGAATCTAATCTAGGTGATCAATCCAGACAAGAAACATAAACAACGAAGAACAAACCAAACATGAAAGAGAAACTGATTGAACTTTGAATCTAATCACCGCCGATCCGTGACCGCTTTAAAGCCCTGGGTCACTTAGGGTTCATCTAATCTAAGCTCTACAAGTTCAGCTACTCACAACGATAACAGAAGAATCAAAGGCAACAAAGGAAATCATCATACAGAGGAAGAACAGATAAGAACTGAAAAACCTAATTCTGACGACTCCGGCGAAGCTTCGATCTCCTGGATCTTCAACTTTAAGCTCCGAGCTCTCCGAGGTGGAAGGATGGCGTCACGATCTCTCCACGGATCTTCGAACTCTCTAAACTCTATCTATCGACCCTAAGGTCGTGGCTAATCAGCCAAAATTCGTGTGTATCTAATCTGGCTTCAAAAAGTCTATATATAACCCCAGAAACCCTTTGCAAGTTGGAAAAGGCTGAAAATTAGGGTTTCTGCCAGGATTTTCAAAGGAATTTTCACCGAAAACATCACCAGATTTTCGTCGAAAATGTTAGTTAAAAACCAGCTCCAACTTGTTTCGATGATTCCCGCTCCGTTTGAACTTCGATTTGGTCCCCGTTTGAAGCGCTGGACTCGTTAGAGAGTCCTCTATAATGTGGTAACCTGGAGGCTCAACATAAAAGCTCACAAAAAGGGTAAAAATAGCCAATAAATGGACAATGTATGCACTAGGAGCCTAGAATTACATAATAAACACATTTTCACCAAATATTCATCAGAATGGCATCAAAGGGGCATGAAATGTTGCTTAAATGGGGATGAAAATCACGTCAAATCGAGTGTCATCAATACCCCACACTTAAGCTTTTGCTTGTCCTCAAGCAAACTGAACTAGAACACACTCAAATTCACAAATGACACGAGATTAAACTGAGATTCAATTCTAACAATTTGGTTTGACTGTTCTACGTAGAAAAAAGTGACCTACACATGCAAGAACATCAACCAAACAAGTTTTTGATCTCACTAATCTCTGCACACTTCAAGTAGTAGTTTAAACAAAGCTCGTTTCTTGGGAAAACAATTAATCATAATTAACCGACTACGAAAACACCAATTCTAATAAAAAAGACTTTAAGCTCTAGCCATGATGTGGATGTGGAGGTAGGAAAAGTGACGTGGCTATCGACTCGACTTCATCCATTTCTAGATCTGTACGTTACATGTTCTAGCTAGGACCGATTTAAACAACAATTTATTTCAAGTTTCAACTTCTTCCTTTAATTTATTTACTGCATACTAGTGCTCGATAACAAACACTTCACTTAGGTGTTGGACCTGCCTAGCTCACAGTATTTGTGCTTATGCTAGTGCTCAACCCGAACACTTCACTTAGGTGTCGGGCTTGCCTAGCTTTATTTTCAGCACTTTAAAGAACTTTACATTAAATTGCACATTTCGAATTTCACCACTCAAACACTTGATTTATCGATTTAACCACTTGATCCTAGCTAGTTATAACTTTTTACACGAGATTTCGAATTGAATTTCCGCCTAATCTCTAGCCACAATCACATGTGAACAAATATGGAGTGAAAAACATGGGAGAATCTAGCGTTTATCATCTTAGAACGGTGTTATCGAGCTTTGTGATTAACAAGCAAAACTGTTTAATTGATTCAAATTTCAACTACAAGAGTGATTCGTGATCTGTTCTGACCTAGACTCATTTAATAACAGTTCTGACACGTTGGTTACAGATTCTAAGTGGAACAGTCTAGACGTCATTGTTCAAAATTGAAGTCAATTTAACATCACAAGTCAAGAATTGAGCAATTCTATGCTAGAGAAATTTCAAAATTGAACCATAGAATCACAGAAAATCAAGCAAGATCATACATAATCCTAGAATCCTACCCCACACTTAAATGGTTTTGTGTCCTCACAGAACTAAACTAGAGTATATAGATACGAAGAACCTGGAATGAGATGGTCGGTGTAGTGGATGAACACGGAGAGTCCGGAGTGGAGCGGAGTAGCTACTCAAGTTCCTACAAAAACAAAAACAATAAAAACATCAAAAGGATACCCGGACAAGTGCCCCAGATCCACACATAATAAAAGTCGAACAAAGACGGTTAGGGGAATTTTGAAAATATTTTGACTTTTTTTTTTCAAATTCACGGCACCACATTCCTAGAGAAGTCTAGAATATCTAAGTTCAATCAGATCAGCAAAAATCACACCGAAACAGCAGGCATGCAAAACGAGGTAGACCGGTATTAAACTCGTCGAAATTCAACAATCATCATGTCAAAAGATTTGAAATTGAAAACCCAACAACTAACCTTTAAGACATGACTAAAAAAAATGGACGGAAAGCGACGAAGTTGGCCAAAAACGTGAAAAACTTGTTTCGGGGATAACCGGAGCTACAGAGCTCCGATTTGGACGATCAAGTATGCGTTGGAATCAGACAGAAAAAAGGAAACTGATTTTCAAAACAGAACAAGTTTTTGGCGAAAACTATGGAAGTTTTCGCCGAAAACTTCTTCGAAAATAGGCAAAATAAAGAACGACGTCACTGTTTGCAAATCACCCAATGTTTTCGGCGAAAATTTTTAATTCTCGCCGAAAACCTTTTTTAAAGCCTTTTTTTTTCAAAACCGAACCGAAAACAAATCAAAACGAAAGAAAATTAAACTGACACTTTGGCTCCCCCGAACCTGATTCGAACGACGAAAAAGACTGACTCAAAAATTCAAAACGGACTCCAGCCGTGGGTTGCCTCCCACGAAACGCTCTCTTTTAACGTCCTTGAGCTGGACGATACATGTTAGGGACCCCAACTTAGAAGTTCCTTGAAGTCAATCGGCTTCTTCAAGGCCAGTGGTTGAGTGCCATGTAGCACTCCAGAAGGGTGATGCAGCCGGTAGTGCTCTAGTAGATCGCGGTTCAGTTTGGATGACCAGTTCTTCTCGAATTCTCCTTCTGGAGGAGGAAAGAGGTAGTACGGCGCGGAATGGTCAATGAGCTCCATCTTCTCTACAGGTTGACTCGGCGGAAGTGTAGGTGTGGGTATCTCCTCAATCTCTATGTGCTCCTCTTCGGCTTCAACTTCGGGATGGATTAGCTTTATGTCTTCATCAACCACCACCGCCAAGGATTCTTCTAGCTCATAATAGTCATGGATAGGATCATCATCTTCTTCTTCAAACAGCTCTTGAGCATCTTTTGTCATTAACTGCTTTGGTTGCTCGAACTTGATGTCCGTCGCGAGATGAGCTCGTAGCATTGAGGAGATATTATCCAAGGAAGATTGGGTTCTCGACGAGCATTGTTGCTGTTCATGAAGCATCTCTTGGTTATCTCTAGCGCCACTTTGATGCTCTTGTTGGTGTGTCTCTTGGTAACCTTGTAGCATTGAAGAGATTTTATCAAAGAGGGAGTCAAATCTCGTCGTTTGTTGTTGTTGTTGATGTAGCATCTCTTGGTAATCCTCAATATTCGGTGCTCCATTGACGCGCCACTCTTGGTACTGGTCATCCCACCTGTAATCCTGCATAATCAAAACTCAAAAGCACTACCCAGGTAAATCATGGAAATATGGAGGAAAATTAAATGGTAAGGCGAAAAGGTAGAAGAATAATTTGCCAACTCTTCTTTCAAACAATTAGAAGAGTCCCCGGCAACAGCGCCAATTTGATGCTGCAGTTTTAGCGGTATCAAATAACTAATCTACCAAGGCAGACTAGATCGTATTCTACTCGAGGTCTCTTCTTCTTGTCTACTCAAATATGTTGGCAAATTACTCAGGTTTAAACAGGTTGTGCGTGGTGTGAGTTCCACGACTTCTAATCTAATAAACAAAGGAAAATAAAAGAAAGAAAGATTAAAAAGACTAACAGGAAGATAGACAAGCTTAGATTTTGAATCCCCCTTAGATCACCAAGGCAACGACAATCACAAGACCAACGGATTTCAATTCTAATTCAATCAATTTCTAAGACACCACCATAACTCTTGACCCTTAGGTTTAAGACCGGCGAACGTTCGCTCTATCCGTTCTAGCTACCAAGATTAATTAGCCGCCCGGGTACGGTCGCCTCTCGCAACGACTTAACTTAACAGGTGGAATTACTAACGATTTATGAGTTACTCTTGCAGTGGATTAACCCTAATCGGTTCCTACGAAAGGCACACTCCAATTATAAGGTTAATTGTTCGATTTGATGTTTTGAAGTAAGGCGAGCGTTCGCTTCTATCCTTAGCTTAACAAGAATCTAATCTAGGTGATCAATCCAGACAAGAAACATAAACAACGAAGAACAAACCAAACATGAAAGAGAAACTGATTGAACTTTGAATCTAATCACCGCCGATCTGTGGCCGCTTTAAAGCCCTGGGTCACTTAGGGTTCATCTAATCTAAGCTCTACAAGTTCAGCTACTCATAACGATAACAGAAGAATCAAAGGCAACAAAGGAAATCATCATACAGAGGAAGAACAGATAAGAACTGAAAAACCTAATTCTGACGACTCCGGCGAAGCTTCGATCTCATGGATCTTCAACTTTAAGCTCCGAGCTCTCCGAGGTGGAAGGATGGCGTCACGATCTCTCCACGGATCTTCAAACTCTCTAAACTCTATCTAATCAGCCAAAATTCGTGTGTATCTAATCTGGCTTCAAAAAGTCTATATATAACCCCAGAAACCCTTTACAAGTTGGAAAAGGCTGAAAATTAGGGTTTCTGCCCTGATTTTCAAAGGAATTTTCGCCGAAATGTTAGTTAAAAACCAGCTCCAACTTGTTTCGATGATTCCCGCTCAGTTTGAACTCCGATTTGGTCCCCGTTTGAAGTGCTGGACTCGTGAGAGAGTCCTATATAATGTGGTAACCTGGAGGCTCAACATAAAAGCTCACAAAAAGGGTAAAAATAGCCAATAAATGGACAATGTATGCACAAGGAGCCTAAAATTACATAATAAACAAATTTTCACCAAATATTCATCAGAATGGCATCAAAGGGGGCATGAAATGTTGCTTAAATGGGGATGAAAATCACGTCAAATCGAGTGTCATCAGACCCACACGCTACCGTTGAGGGCGTCGATGAAGCCTTTGACGATGAGATCTCGGGTCCGACGGTGGAACAGCTGCGGGCTCAAGCAGAAAGGCGCTTTAGCCTTATTTCCAACAAACTGGAAGTGATTCCCAACAACTGCCGGCGCTTCGCCTCCCATCAAAAGAGGTTTAGCTTAGACTTCCGTGATTTCAACATCAATGTGTCCGCTCTCTCCAAGTATGGATATTTTGTGGCCTCCAGGGAGAGTATGTGGGAGGGATCCGTCGTTCCCGATAGTCGCGTGGTGTTCGGCCCTGGCTACTTTCTGTACTTTCAGACATCCGCCTTCCTCAGAGTCTTGAGAGATTGTGGCTTGCCTCAGCGATTTGATTACGCCGCCCTGGCTCAACTGTGCACTGTTGGCAATTGCCCCCCAGGTTGGCAAGGTTGTTGGGTAAGGTTCTTTTCTTATGGTTTCGCTTTCCACCCGAGCCGTGGCAGTTGGACATCCTTGACTTGCTGGGCGCCTCCTTAGCCGCTCTCCAGCCTCATGCTTGGGGCACTTTGACGGCGTTCAAAGTGGCCTGTTTGAAGAGGGCGGTGCGACCTTCCGCTAAGCTCTTCCGGACACTGTTTTTCGCCCAGATTAATCAAAATGGGATCACCTTTCATAAATGGCGCAAGTACGGGAAGAGCAGACTGTACTCCTTCCTCAAGGCGGATTCCGTTTGGTGGCATTCCTTTTTCTTCTTTCGAACGGAGGCCCCCGAAGATTCCACCTGGTTTTTGAGGCTCCTCCGAAACTGGTTGTATGGGAGCACCGATCGATTCACTCCAACCTCTTCTCCCTCTTCTCGTACCGTTACCTTGGTCAACCGGGTTAACTCTTGAAATTACAACCTGATTGGCCGCGGGAAAGCGAGTTTAGAAAGCCTTCTTCCCCCCAAAGGACGTAAGTCTCCGTAAGCGGATGTGTTCAATGCTTAACACATATTTCTGTTCCTTCTTCCCACTACATGTATATATTATATTTTTTTTTGTAGTCGTTTCTCTAATGCATGTGTCTTCCATGCAGGTAACTCAATCCTGGATAGCATGATAACCGCTGCTGCTAGGGGGCCAAGTCCAAACACCCACCCTCAGCCAGAGCACGGCGACGACCAGACCCAGGCTCCTCCGCCGCCCTTGAATGCGGATGTTCCTCCGCCTTTGAACGTAGAGGTACCACCGCCTCAGACAGAGATCGATGGTGAGGGCGAGCGCGAGCGCCGTGTACCTCACAGCAAGAAACACGCTCGTGGCTCAGAGGCCGGTGGTTCCTCTCAGCGGAGGAAAAAGACCGTCAAAGGACCTCTCGCGCCCGACTCTTCATCCTCCAAGTGTGATGAGGTACATCTGCCATATATCGCACCTCCACCCGACGGAAACACTGACATCCAGGAAACCACCACCGAGCTGGCCAGTCGATGGCAGATGGATTTTCAAGAGGATGAGTCGGTCATCCACTCCTTTGCCATGGATCAGGCGACTTTGGGAGCTCGGGTATGCTTGTTAAGTGCTTTTCCAAGTTGTGCTTGGCTTTTGTTCTGCTGATCATAATTTGCGCCTTGTATCCGTAGATGATAGCCTATGCCGGCGCCTTTCTGATGGCGGATGAACACCTGCGAGCGGGTGGGCCAGGCGGCACCATTGGTCAGACCTCCCGTATTGGCAACTTGGAGGAAGACAACAAGGCGTTCAAGGCGGAGGTCACCAAATACAAGGGCTTGTACAACAAGGCCAGAAATTCCATGGAGGTAGAGTCCGCCCAGCTCCTTTTTGACGTTTCTTCTAAGCTTGACGTGACTCGTCTTGCTTACGATGAATCTTGTATTGAACAGTTTTGAGCTATGCAGTAGGTGAAGGAGAAACACAAGAAGGAGCTGGCGAACCGGGACGCCGCCCACAAGGAGGAGCTGGCGAAAAGGGACCGCGCCCTGTCGGACATTGCCGCCAACAAGAATGCTCTATCCACCTGGGTGACCTCCCTGGAAGGTGACAATAAGAAGCTGGGGGAGGACCTGGACAAGGCGTCCGAGAGGCTCCGGGAGGATGGCCTCGCTTTGTCGGAGGTGCCCAAGTAGTTGAAGACCGCGGAGGACGAACTTGCCAGCTCGCGCCAAAATTTTAATACAGAGCTGGAGTTCCGCTTAGGCGCGAGGATGCTTAGCACCGTGGACTCCGTTCTCACCGTTGTTCGCCATGAGCTGCGGGCCAGCCATCCTGATCTTCTGTGGGACTCGACGAACATGGTTAAGGCGGTAAACCACCGAGTGACCACTGAGGCCTATGAGGAGGCCTCAGAGGATTCTGTGGAGTTCCCTCCCGCTGAGAAGGTGAAGATTCTATAGGAGGCACAAGGTGAAGGCCGCCAATTGGCAAAACAGCGGAAGAAAGCGAAGAAGCAGTCTGCTACTGATGTGACTTTATTTGGTGCATTTTAAGCCTTTGATTAGCCTAAGGATTTCCCGTGTTTGATCTCATTTTGCCATGATTTATACGCTTTTATTGAAGTTTTGTGCAAAGTGTCCTTTTGTTGCCCGTTGCCACTTTGAGGCCAATTCCATGTCTATTGGAGCTGTTTTCTTTGTATTTTCAGGTCTTGGCATTGAAGTACTGGTGACAAGGAGCACGTGGGATCAAACAGGAGGTCGATCGGAGCTAGGACGGAGGAGATACGGCCGATGCAAGATTGGAGAAAATGCACTTTCAGCTAAAGGAATTTTCGGCGAGAACCTAGAGTTCTCGGACCGAAAATTCTAAGCAGTCGGCGGAGGCTTGATCTTCAAAGAGATTTTTGGCGAAAACTTTCCAGTATTTTCGCCGAAAACATGAGAAGGAATGCAAGGCTGGATCGGTGATTTATGAAGGAATTTTCGGCGAAACCCTTATGAAGTTTTCGCCGAAAATATGAAGCAAAATCGGCCGAGTATATAAAGAGGAGTCGCGTTCAACTTGAGGGGAACAATTCATTAATTGAGACTTCAGCCTTCTTCAAAACCCTTTTCTCTCAACTTCTCAAACACTTTCTCCTCATCAACCAATCCTCCACAACCCTAGAGCAAGGTGCAATTCAAAGTAGAGGAGCTTGGATTGAAGCCCACAACCTTGGAGAGGAGCTTGCAAGAGGAGGATTGCCATGGTGTTCTTGGTGATCATCTTTCTTTCTCTTTCCTTCATTTCCTTGGCCACGTGTGGCTGATTTCTTAGGTTTCCTTGGATTGATAGATTAATTGTGCTAGGATAGAGGTTGATTGTACTCATTTGCCATGATTGATCTTGGATTGTAAGAAGATGATCTCTAGACTTGTTGTTAATTCCATTGATGGCTATGGCTTGATTGGTCTATTATTTGTGATGTAATGCATGAGAGTGCTTAGATTACATGGATTGTAGGTCTAGGGATTGAAGAGAGTGTGTTCTAAGAGATTAGATCATCTCAATTCAACCATAGTTGCATGATTTCTCACTTGTGCATTTTATCGAACACTTGGTGTGCATTAGGATTTTCACTCAATTGAACTTTGATTAGTCTTTGGATGATTCTCTTAGTGTTAGGACATTGGCATGAGAGTGTGGTGTCTAGCCTAGTGGTCATAGAGTCATAGGAGAGGGTTTTGTAGCTTGGCATTTCATCAAACACCTTTAATGCATCCTTAGTCACTTAGCTTGAGAGCGAGAGCCTAGGTTGAGTGGTTATAGGATAGGGATTTGGTGCTACGAGAGTGCATTGAGTCTATAGAAGGGATTTGCGTGGTCATTCGATTGCATCCTCGATCATGTTTGGCTTGTTTGTGCATTTATACCTCTTGAGCATGATGAACCTATCTATCCAAGTTAACCTCCTTTACCTTTGATTTGCACCCTTTTGATTTGCTTGTTTGTTTAGGTTCTTTTATGTTTTTATTTCCTTTCTAAACTAAAACCAATTTTAAATGAATAGACCGTCCATGAACCGTGTGAGTATAAGCTTTTGAGAGAGCCCTCGTGGAATACGACCTTGATAGTTGTGAGTTAAATCTCGCGCATCAAGTTTTTGGCGTCATTGCCGGGGACCTCTCATTCCTAAGAAAGCAATTATTAGTAGGGCTGCATACGAACCGAGTCGAGTCGAGTTTTCACTGAGCTCGAGCTCGGCTCGCCAAAAAAATTTAAGGCTCGAGCTCGGCTCGAGCTCGTTTCGAGCCTGTCAAGCAAAGCTCGAGCTCGGCTCGTTGCCAAAAACAATTGTTCAGGCTCGGCTCGAATAAGTTCGAGCTCGGTTCGAATAAACTCAATAACGAGCCTTAATCGAACTCAAACTCGAATCAATGCAGAGCTCAGGCTTAACTCGAATGATTCCAAGCTTGGCTCGAATCAATTCACAAATGAGTCGGACTCGGACTCAAACTCAAATCAGAGCATAAAACCCAGCAAAGCCAAGTTAAGCTCAAATTAAGCCAACCCAACAAAAATTCACTAACTCATTGGATCAACAATGGCCCAACAATTTCAATGTTAGGCCAATAGCCATTATACCCAATTGAGTTAAATTGAGAAAGTTACAAGCCCACAACTTACTATTTATAGGAGAATAATTTTTCTTCCTTTGGTCTTGTAAGCAATGTGGTACAAGTAAAAAAGAAGTCTTCATCCTTTCTCATCTAGTGGGTTCTTTTGAAATTTACTTTTACTTCTGTTTCTTGCATGGTTTGTTGAATTGAAGTTAAAATGGATGATGATGCAGCCTGTGTGGAAGAAGCAGCAGTGAAGAGCTGGTAGATAAGTGCATAAGGAGCTTGGAATGCATGACAGTAGGGGTGAGGAAGCCACTACAAGAAAATCCATCTTTTTGTCGCGGACAACTTTTCCGCGACAAAAAGACGGATTTTCTTGTAGTGAGCAGAGCAAAGGAATGAGTGGTTATCTCATCACCACCAAATGGCAGAAGAACTTCTGGCTCTTAGCTTAACTTAGAGATTTAGACTCATCAGAAAACCAGATCTACTAATCTACCATTATACATATGTCAGCAGAGTACTAACCAGATCTCATCTTCCCCATCCCTTCAGATTCCCTCTCTTGTAATAATCAAAATTCATTCGGAATCTCATCTTCTCTCTCTGTTTGGTGTTAATTAGTACAATTTGTGCAACATCGTTATCATTACTAGAATTGATGGAATCTTGCCTATATTGTTAACAGATATCTAGTGAAAGAGACGAGATCCTAGGCCGCATGGGTTCAATTAACAAAAGCTGCAAGATGATGTTACTTTATGACATTTTCTCAGAGCCTCCTAGCTACTGCTATCACAAAACATCAGGCTCTCTTTTAATCATGAACCCTGGGGAAAGAAAGCATGCTTGCTTGCTTGTTTCTGCATTTATAGTTAATATGTGCACTCAGTTAAGTTAATAAAGCTATATATGCAGTGTAGTCGTAATAATAAAGTGTAGTAGGGTAAACAAAACACAAGTGTATATATGCATAATCTACTAGAATCAACCCATTCTCCACCATTTCCTTTCTTTTGTTAAGTTAAATTTTGTCCAGTACTTGTTTAAATAGTTGGATGAAAAAATAGACTTGTTTTCTCTTGCCACCAATGTGGTATTTATTGATTCGGGTTAAGAAACTTCTTTAATTTAGTATGTTTTGTATATATATTTTAGCTTCTTGTATATTAATAGCATTACTTATTGAGTTACCTCTCTAATTGAGTTACCTCTCTATATGTTAATTTGAGTTGTTTCGTGTCCTAAACTATATAACTCATAAACGTTGTAAAATACTAGCTTGTGTAATTGATGAAAAGTGGTTAAAATGGAAAGGTGGTCTATATGAAGTATTCATTATCTGTGATTGAAGTTTCAAATAGGTCAGCCTTGAATTAGGAAAAGTAGTCTATGCGAAGTATCATTTATATAGTATTAAAAGATCTAGTAGTGAGAATTAGTAAGAGTTTACTCACAAAGTATAATTGATTAAAGACAAACTTTTCTAATTCAGAAATATTCTAACAATCATGAATCAACTTGAAGTCATATAACGTTTAATATCAACAAAATCCTAAACTCTACTAATGGGTTATCTGCTTAGCACTAAACTATAATTCTACCATATATCATATTTACATTTTGAAGTTTCTAACAATCAACCTTAAAGCATGACGTCAATTCAAACACCCTAACCCCTAAACTCTAATACACTAAACTCTATAATGTATTAGCCCTATACCCTGATTCACTAAACTATATAACACGTTATACTTGCTAACACGTGATAATTGATAGATAAACTAAGTTATAAACTCTATTGACATACCCTTATATATATATCATATTTACATTCTGACAACCAACCTTAAGCCACAACATCAATTCTATCAACAAAACTCTATACTCTAGAACGTGTAATGTGTTATCCCTATAACGTTAATTATGCCAATGTGTGATAAATGACCTAAGTTATAAACTATATCAACATACTAAAGGCCTAAACAATATTTACATTGTATCAACTAACCTTAAATCCTAAATTAAATTATATTAACAAAACCTTAACACTAGTTCACGAATATTATTAATGAGCTTGTTCACGAACCTATAAACGAACTAGTTCATGAACTATTTTACGAGTATATTCGCGAATATCATTAACGAACTGTTCGCGAATAATAAACGAGCCTATTCACGAACAAGGCTCGTCGAGCTGCCGAGCCGAGCATGTTTACGAACAAGCCGAGCCGAACCACCCTTGGCTCGGATTCGGCTCGTTTATAAACGAATTTGTTCGCGAACATGTTCGCTTCGAACCGAATCGAGTCACGAACACATTTTTTATGAGCCGAACGCCGAGCGAATCTCGAGCGGCTCTGTTCGTTAACAGCCCTAATTATTAGTGAACCGATCTTTACACTTCCTTCCATTTTCCTTTTAGCTTCCTTGTTACTTTTTGTTTACTCTGTTATCCCGCATCGTTGTATTACTCGGGTGTGTTCGTTGTGCTTGTTTGCAGGAAATTGGTGTTAGTGTATGAGGCGGATCACACATCTCCAAGCACGACTCCAAGGCATCAAGGTCGTGTTTGAACCGCCAACTCGTTCTCCTCCTCACCTAGTTCATAGCACCACACGCAACAACATGTCTCAACACGGAGATGACGATGACCAATCGGTACATTCACAACACACTAATGAAGATGATCAATCGCAAAGAGGTGCGAGGCGCACATTAGCTGATTATGCTCGCCCAACCCTCGAAGGGGCAGCCTCGAGCATCGTGCGAAGACCAATAAATGCAAGAAATTTCGAGCTAAAGCCCAATATGATTCAGATGGTGCAAAATGGAGTGGTGTTCAATGGCATTGATGGAGAATGTCCATCAAGGCACCTCAAAGACTTCCTAGAGATATGCGATACGGTTAAGAACGATCAAGTTCACCCGGATTGTGTGCGACTCCGACTCTTCCCCTTCTCCCTCAAAGGTAGAGCCAAGTCTTGGTTGGAGAACCAACCTAGTTGACAATTCACTACATGGGAGGGATTAGCCGAAGCTTTCCTCGAGGAGTTCTTTCCCCCTTATATGACAGATGCAATCCGAGATCGTATCAACCACTTCACTCAACACAAGGGAGAGCTCTTCCATGAGACTTGGAATAGGTTCCAAGCCCTTCTTCGGTCTTGTCCTCATCACAACTTCGCCGAATGGAGCCTGGCGGATATCTTTGCTAGGTCCCTTGATTTTGAGAATACAAGGATGATCAACCAAGCCGCCGGAGGTGATCTAAGGACGCTCACTCCCGAGGATGCTCTAGAACTCTTTGCGGAGATGGCCAACAAGACAAGGAGTTGGTCTCGACAACAACCTCCAAGGTCTAAGTATGGGAGCGACACTCACTACGACTCTAGAGCTATAAGTGTTGATGCACCAAAGGATTCGTCTATCTATGGTAAGAAGCCTAAGCTACCGGGGCATCGTGATGAAGATGACCCCATGATTGCTCTCCTCATGTCCAAGATTGATGCCATGGCCTCTCAAGTAAGCAATCTTAGTATGCTTAAGCCTCCCTCTAAGCCATCTAAAGTGGTTAATCCACTGGTTGCTATGGTGCTTTGTTGTGAGTGTTGTGGAGGACAAGGCCATGATGTTAGTGTTTGCCCCTCCGCTACTTCCGAGCCTAACCAAGGTGAAAGCATTGAGGGAGTAAGCTTTGTGCAAGGCCAAGGGTTCTATGGAAATTTCAGCCCTCAAGGGAACTATCAAGGTGGTAACTACAACCGTCCTTGGAACCAAGGAGGTAATTACAACAAGCCTAATCAAGGTGGATTCCAAGGATACAAGGGGTACAATCAAGGCTCCACATGGAATCAAGGTGGAAATCAAAGTCAAGGCCATCAAGGAGGAAACCAATGAAACCAAGGTGCTAACCAAAATCAAGGTAACCAAGGTGGTGAGCAAGGTTCTAATCCACCGGGGATGTATAACCATAAGGGTAGTGGACCACCCGGTTTCAACAAACCCCCTCCAAACAAAGAAGGTGGATCTTCAATCTCCCAAGAAGACACCAATGCGGCAATGCTTCAACTTATAATGAATCAACAAGCGTCAATTACCAATTTGAATACTCAATTGGGCCAAATATCTAAGGCACTCTCGGAGAGACCAAAGGGTAGCCTACCCCCCAACACCGAGGTCAACCCCAAGGCTTCCGAGGAACTTATGATGGTAACATTGAGGAGTGGTAAGCAAGCTCAAGACCCAACACCTAAAGTGGTAAGAACTCAAGATGATGACTATGTTTTGGTTGAAGATGTTGACTCCAATGATGACACGGATAAGATTGAGGTTAAAGATAGAAGAGCCAAGGCTAAAGAAGCTTCTAAGATGACCAATAAGGTTGGTTCTCAAGAGGCTACGACGAGTGCCACTCCGGTCTCTCCTCCCGCACCGGTTGTGCCTCCGTACAAGCCTAAACCACCTTATCCTTCTCGCTTGAAGCCGGATTCCATGGAAAAAGATTTCAAGAGGTTTGTTGAGATTCTTGACAAGGTGCAATTCACAATGCCTTTTGGAGAAGCAATCACCAAGATGCCTCAATATGCAAAGTTCATGAAGGAGATCTTCACCAACAAACGCAAGCTAACGGATGTCACCTCGGCAAAGCTTAACGAACAATGCTCCGCCATTCTCTCTAAGCAACCACCGGAGAAGCTTAAGGATCCAGGTAGCTTTACTATTCCTTGCACTATTGGTGAGCATGCAATTAGTAGAGGTTTAGCCGATTTGGGTGCTAGTATCAATGTTATGCCATATTGCATGTTTCAGAAGCTAGGCCTAGGGAAATTAAAACCAACCCTCATGAATGTTCAATTAGCGGATAAGTCCATGAAATCCCCTTCGTGGTATTGTTGAGGACGTGTTGGTTAAGGTTGGTGCTTTCGAATTTCTTGTGGATTTTGTTATCCTAGATGCTATGGGTGGTGCCGATGTGCCTTTGATTTTAGGACGACCTTTCTTAGCAACTTCTCGTGCTTTGATTGATGTTTATGGTGGTAAACTTACCCTTAGGGTCGACAATGAATGCATGATCTTTGACCGCTCAAATGGCATGGAATTTACTTTGTCTTATGCTAGTCACCATGATCCTAAGAACCCGCATGAGATTACTTCGGCTACTAATAGCACTAACCTTGTCCGTCATAGTCTTGCGGAGTTGTTTGCCATTAGTGATGTGCAAGAAAAGACGGTTGAAGTAAAGGAGACTCCACCTTTCGTACTCCCACGGACACCACTTAAGGCTAAGAAGAAAGGTGTGAAGAAGTCAACTGAGAAAGGCAAGGAAGCTGCACCAATGGGTGAGACAAACAAGACTAAGAAGCCACTCGATGAAAGGCTCAACTCCAAGTGGTTTGGTCCCTTCTCCATTGCTCCCACCTCTCCATCTGGAAAATCCATGCTTATTCCACCCGAAGTCGGTAAGGTACAATTCAAGTTCTGTGTGCCATGTGAAGGTAATGACATTGACTTCAAGGAGGTAATGAGTTGGGATGGTTTTACTTAGCTTAATCCTTGTGCTATCGTCTAGCTAGAGACGTTAAAGAAGCGCTTCATGGGAGGCACCCCATGTTATCCTTACCTTTTTGCTTTTCTGTTTTGTGTTGTTTCTAGTTCATTGAGTTGGGTTTTGGCAAGCACTTAGGAGGTTCACTCTTCACAATGAGCGCTATGGGACTCTTCCACTACTTTGGCTTCCTAAGCTTTTCTCTACCAATGCGGTAACCTCGTTCCACCTTACCCTCTCTCTCTCGATCATTGAGGACAATGCTCGTGTTAGTCGTAGGGGAGTTTGAGGTTTGGTGTGATTAATTCTTGGTAGAAGTCTAATGTTTTGCTCGGTTGAGTTGCATGATCTTAATTGAATGTCGATTCCTTCTACTGTAGAATCATTCGGTTCTTGACTTTTGGTGTTTAATTGACTTCAATCTTTCACAATGACGTTTAGACTGTCCTACCTAGAACCTATAACCAGCATGCTAGAGCTTATGTCAAATGAGTCTAGGCCAGATCAGAGATTTTTATCACTCCTGTATGTTGGTTGATTGGTTTGATACGTGTTTTTGTACCACTCGATAACACCGGTCTAAGATGATGAAGGCAGTCAGTATTTTCACCCCTTTTCCATGTTTTTCTTCAACGTGAGTGTGGCTTAAGATTAGATGGAATCCAATTCGAAATCTTGTGTTGAAGTTGTAAGGGGCTAAGGATCAAGTGGCTAATTTGAAAAAAAAATGTTCAAAAGAAAAGAAAAGAAAAGAAAAGCTAGGCAAGCTCGACACCTAAGTGAAGTGTCGGGTTGAGCACTAGCAAAGGCAAAAGTTGTGAGCTAGGCAGGTTCAACACCTAAGTGAAGTGTTGGATCGAGCACTAGTATGCAGTAAGAAAAAAAAAGAGAAAGAAAAAAAGAAAAAAAGGAAAAAAAAGAAGAAAAAAAAACATTCTCGAATGTAACCCTTGATCCTATGCCCAGGTTTGTAAAGAGCGGATCTAGAAGCGGATGAAGTCGAGTCAATAGCCACATCATGATCACTCATCACTCTCCTACCCCCGCCTTATCCGTTCCATTTTCCGAGTTCAAGTCCTTTTAATTAGAGTCGGTGTTGTCGTGGTCGGTTTTTCTGTATCCCAATCAACCACTACTTGAAGTGTGCAGAAAAGAGTGAGGGCTAGACTTGTTTGGTTGACGTTCTTGCATGTGTAGGTTTAGTTTGTTCGTGGAACAGTTTAAATCGAATTGTTATTGCTTGAATCTCAATGGAGCCGATCTTGTCATTTGTGAACTTGGATGTTTTCTGATTCTTTTGCTTGAGGACAAGCAAAGCTTAGTCGTAGGGGAATTTGATGTGATCATATTTAGTGCATTTTAAGTCCTCGATTGACCTATGAAATGCCCGTGTTTGATCCTTAAATGCCATGCTTAATATGCTTTTATTGATGTTTTGTGCTAAATGTCCATTTGTTGTCTGGTTGCTACTTTGAGGCCATTTCCTTGTCTATTGGAGCTGTTTTCTTTGTATTTTCAGGTCTTGGCATTGAAGTACTGGTGACAAGGAGCATGTGGGATCAAACGGGAGGTCAATCGGAGCTAGGACGGAGGAGATATGGAAGTGGCAAAATCGAAGAAAATACGACTTTCAGCTGAAGACAGTTTCGGCGAAACTATCACATAGTTTTCGCCGAAGAAGAATCTTTCGGCGAAGTGTTCAAGTCCTCGGTCCGAAAACTCGAAGCAGACAGAAGGCCTTTACGCTTTGACAACATTTTCGGCGAAAACATTCAAAGTTTTCGTCGAAAACTTTAGAAGGAATGAAGCAGCGTGTTTTCAAGGGCGTTTTCGGCGAAAATCCTACAGAATTTTCGCCGAAAATCCTACAGAATTTTCGCCGAAAATAACAGGCAAGTCCGGCGTGCTATATAAAGGTGAAAGAGGCGTGAGTTTAAGGCAACAATTCATTATTCTATTTTTCAACACCATCGCCGACACCTCTTCTCTCTCAATTGCCAATTCCATCATCCTCCTCTCCCTCAACCACACACCAACCTCCCTCAATTGTTGATCAATTTGAAGATCTAAGTGAAGCCTTCCACCCTTGGAATGGAGCTTGAAGAGCAAAGTGAGAAGATCCTCCATGGAAGCAAGGATGATCTCCTCTCCTCAATTTCAGGTTTCCTCCATGGTTAAGCTAGGCTAAACTTAGGTTTAGTTTAGTGAGGGATGGATCAAGCTAGGATAGGTGATTGATTGTTTGGATTGATGTTCTTATAGCCATTTGTGTAAGATGATGATCCTAGACCTTGTGCTTTGTAGCCATTTGAGCTTGACTTGTTCTTTTGGTATTGTTATGTCTTTCAATACATGAGAATGATTGATTGATGTTGATCTAAGGTTGTAGGATTGTAATTGGATGATTTGAGAGATTGGATTATCAAGTTACAACCATTTTGAGCTTGTTTTCCTTGTTGTCATTTTATCAAACACTTGGTGTGCATTTAGTTTTCTTTCATTTGAAGGTTGAAAGACCATTGTGATTGCTAGACTAGTGTCATATGATTGACATGAGAGTGTCTTGCATCATTACCTTGTGCTAGATGATTGTTAGCATAGAATTCAAGTTCCAAGCATTTCATTGAGGTAGTTTAAAGCATTCCATTCCCTTTGTTCACATAGCGAGAACATGGTGCATTTGGTCTAGGAATAGAGAGTCAATTGTGCGAGAGTTCGTTGATTCTACTTGAGTGAGATGCATGGTCATTAATTACACATCGTTGCTTGAGATTCAATCCAGCTTTCATGAACCTTGAGCTTGAAGAAACCCCTTGCTAGACTAAACTCCTTTCTCTTGTTTGATCCTCAATTTCTCTTATCAATTTTACCTTGCTTGTTTATGCTTTTTAGCTTGTTTTCTTTCAAACCAAATCTCAATTCAAAATGTATGGACCGTTCACGAACCTTGTGAGTATTAGCCTATGAGAGGGCCTTATGGAATACGACCTTGATAAATTTCCTATCAGCTACCTCCTCTGGTCTTGACAAATCAGGCGCCTCCCGTGAGCGGCCATGAAATTATCTTCAATTATCGTAGTTAGTTTGCCTGGGGTTGTCCCTTTTTATCATTGTAAAGACAATTTAGGCTTTACGCCCAGTAACTAAAGATTTCACTTTCAGCTTCTCTTCTCTTTTTTTTTGCAAAGCGTGTTAAGCCGTGCCATTATGGCATCAGGGCTGATGAGCTGCAGGACAGTGATCAAATACTACCAAGCTGGAAAGCTAAGCAGATCGTATTCCACAGGGTTTCTTCTAATTGACTACTCAAAGAAGCTGGCAATTTATTCAGGTTTAAACACGGTGTGCGCGGTGTCAGTTCCACGACTTCTAGACTAAGATGCACGAAAATTAAAATGAAATTAAAAGACAGAATGATTGGTTGATTCAAACAGACGACGGACAAGCTTAGATTTCGAATCCCCCTTAGATTACCAAAGCAACAGCAATCAACAGATCATCGGATTTCAATTCTCGTTCAATCAATTTCTATACACCACTATAACTCCTGACCCCTAGGTTTAAGACTGGCGAACGTTCGCTCTATCCGTTCTAACTATCAAGATTAATTAGTCGCCCGGGTACGGTCGCCTCTCGCAACGACTTAACTTAACTGGTGCAATTACTAATGATTTATGAGTTACTCTTGAAGCGGATTAGCCCTAATCGGTTCCTACGAAAGGCACACTCCAATTATAAGGTTAGCTGGTTGAGTTGATTTTTTAAAGAGAGGCGAGCGTTCGCTTCTATCCTCAGCTTAACAAGAATCTAAACTAGGTGATCAAGGAAGACAAGTTTATGCGCCAAAGCAGGAAGATGTCTGACGACTAACCCTAGCTTGCAAAAAACTAATCTAGGCGATCAACCAGAAAAGAAACACAAGAACAACGAAACTAATCTAGGCGTCAACTAGACAAGAAACGCAGTACAACAATCAAGAACAAAACAACCATGCAAAGAGAAACTGATTGAACTTTGAATCTAATCACCGCCGATCCGTGACCGCTTTAAAGCCCTGGGTCACTTAGGGTTCATCTAATCTAAGCTCTACGAGTTTAGCTACTCATATTAGAAACAAGAGAATCGAAAACAAACAAGGAATACATCTCAGGTAGGAAGAACAGAGAAGAACTGTAAAACCTAATTTGATGAATCCGTGAAGCTTCAATCTCCGGTAATCTTCAATCCAAGCTCCGAGTCTCCGAGGTGAAGGGATGGCGTCACTATCTCTCCACGATTCTTTTAACTCTCTAAACTCTCTCTCCAACTCCTAGGTCTGGAAATTATGAGGTATATCTGTTCTGGGCCGCCGGTTAAGTATTTATACTTAACTATAATCTGCCGGATTTTAACTAGGATTTTCGGCGAAAATATGAAGGAATTTTCGCCAAAAATTCCTTTGCAAAAGTGAATGACCGCCGGCTGTTTCTTCTGTAATTTTTGGTCCAACAATTTTCGGCTAAAACTTAATATTTTCGCCGAAAATATCCTTCAGTTGACATCAGTGGATTTGTGCATGGATTTTCGCCGAAAATCATAAGGAATTTTCGGCGAAAACTTTAGTGTAAACCGGGGCAGACTTTGGTTCGACTCGATTGGCTCCTTGGATGGATTCCGGTGCAATTCCTTGAGGTTCCAATGCCTTAGACACGTCCTTGGCTACTTTATTTGACGGCAAAAACCTGTGCTAACATAAAAACACTAGAAAACCATCAAATAGACCCGAAACGGGCCAAAGTAACACAGATGGCACGAGATAGGGCAATTGATTGAATATTCGCTATTCTACCCTAAAAACCATGTCTTAAGCAAGGAAATGTCGCTTAAATGAGGCTGATATTCACGTCAAATCGAGTGTCATCAAGGGCGTTTGCTCTATCGGACGCCGTCACCATGACATTGGTGACAGGGCGTCCATGTTCGAGTCGTACCACCAAGGGGTATCAGGACTTGAAAGAAAATCGGACGCGGCCACCATTTTAGGTGTTCCGAGGCGTCGACAACTACTATTTTGGTATTTGTGTTTTGAGAATCCGCCTTTTTGATTTAAATGCAGGCCTCTTGGGCGAATACAGGTAGGGCGATTTAACTAGATCGCCTAACTCAAAATACATAGGTTGAAACAAAACTTTCCTCCTTCAAACTTCTGGCTGAACTTCCGCCTCATACTTCCTCAGATGCATAGAGTTCCATGTCTTGTGCACGAGTTCTCCCGAGGGTCATTGTAGCTTGAAGATGTTTGACCCAATCACCTCCCTAATCCGGTAGGGTCCTTCCCAAGTGGCGTTAAGTTTGTTGTGCTAGGGCATTGGCCTAAAAACCTTCTGTGCAACCCAATCGCCCTCTGTCAAGTGGTGAGGGCGGAGGTGGGCATTGTATCGGCATGCTAACTGCGACTTTTCTGCTAGTAGGCGGATGCTCACTTCTTCCCTCCTTTCTTGCAACATGTCAAGGTCATGTTGCAAGTATTCTTCGTTCGTCTGTGGGTTGAAGTGTTGCACCCGAAGACTTGGCAGATTGACTTCCACCGGGAGGACTGCCTCGGTCCCATACACCAGCGTGTAGGGCGTCTCACCCGTGGCGGTCTTGTAGGAGGTGCGGTGTGCCCATAAAACTTTGGGTAATTCATCCGCCCACCTCCCTTTTGCTTCCTCCACCTTCTTCTTCCAGCCCCTTTAATATAATTTTATTCATCGCCTCTGCTTGGCCGTTGGCCTGGGGATATGCCACGGAAGCAATGTGGACAATGATCTTGTACTCTTCACAAAACTCCAGGAATGACGCACAGTCAAACTGGGTGTCATGGTCACATACAAACCCTGTGGGGAGGCTGAACCTGGTGATGATGTTCTTCATCACAAACTTCTGAACTTGAAGCGCCGTGATGGATGCTAAAGCTTCAGCCTCCACCCACTTGGTAGAATAATCTACTGCCACAATGATGAACTTCCTCTTCCTTGTTGCCTCTGGAAACGGACCCAAGAGGTCCATTCCCCAGAAGGAGAATGGCCAGGGTGAGACTATTGGTTTCAGGGCAGATGCTGGCAGGTGATGCACGTTGGCGAAGATTTGACACTTGTGGCAGTGTTTGACCAAGGCTTCCGCATCTCGGCGGATGTGAGGCCAGTAATATCCTTGGTGGAGAATATTCTTCTTCAGGCTCTTGGTGCCAATGTGCATGCTACATACGCCCTGGTGGATTTCTCTTAACACGTGCGCCACCTCTTCCTCACCTAAACAGCGTAGGTAAGGTCCCGCGAAGGACTTACGGTACAAGTTCCCTTCCAGGATTACACACTTTGCCGCCTGTCGGCGAATCTTGGTAGCAGTAGTTCGATCCTCGGGCAGGACGTCCGCCTCAATATAAGCTCTGATTGGGGTCCTCCAATCCTCCGTGCTACTAGCCTCTGCCTCTTTCAGTGCCAAGAAGACCTCATTTTCTTTCTCCACTGTGACCATCCGCTCTTCCTCGAAGTTGAGGGCGGTGGCGAGCTTAGATAAGACATCTGCGTGGGCGTTATCTTCTCTGACAATCTGGGTCAATTCTGTCGCTTCAAAATATCTCAATGCCGCCATGGCCTCTTCACAATAGGGTAGCAATGATTCTTCCCTTACTTCATATCCGCCATTGAGCTGGTTGACCACGATGGCTGAGTCTGAATATACTTTGATATGTGTGGCACCCATGGACTTCGCCATGTGCAAGCCTGCGATCGTTGCTCCATATTCGCCGGCGTTGTTGGATCAGTTTTGAGCAAATCTGAGGGCGGCTTCGTGTAAAACTCCATGTGGCGTCTTTAGCACAATGCCTGCTCCCGCCCCATTCTTGCTAGAGGCTCTATCCACGAACAACTCCCAGTAATCATCCAGCTTTCCTTCCGCCCTTACGCACCCTTCCATGACGAAGTCCACGAGTGTCTGGCCCTTGATGGCAGTTCGTGGCTGGAATTGTACATCATATTCGCTTAGTTCAATTGCCCACTTGGCCATCCTGTCGGCTACACTCATTGACCTGAGCGCCGTCTTGATGGGCAGATTGGTCACCACATGAATGGTGTGGGCATGAAAGTATGGGCGTAGCTTCCGGGACGCCACTATGATGGCGTATGCCACTTTTTCCAAGGGGGTGTACCTCCCTTCAGCTTCCACTAGTGTCTTACTGATGTAGACCATCGGGCATTCCTCCTTATCGTCTCGTTTCACCAATATCGAGCTGACGGCTGCTGTGGCTATGGCCACATACAGGTATAGCTGGTCACCTGGGACAGGAGCGGCTAAGATGGGTGGCGTTGTTAGGAACGCCTTTAGTTCATCAAACGCCATGGTACAATCCTCAGTCCAAGCAAACTTTGTTGCGCCCTTCAGCGTGGCAAAGAATGGTGCCTACCTTTCAGCTGACTTGGGAATGAAACGGTTCATGGCGGCTAACCGCCCTGTTAGGGTTTTAACATCCCTGGCTTTTTTTGGTGGTGGCGTCTTTATTATTACCTCTATCTTCTTTGGGTTCGCCTCGGTCCCTCTTCTGGTGATGATAAAGCCTAGGAACTTCCCTGAGGAAGCTCCAAATACACACTTATTAGGGTTCAGGCGAAAGCGGAACCTCCTTAGGGTATCAAACGTCCGCCTCAAGCTTACGAGGTGATCCGCCCCTGCCTTTGACTTCACCAATAGGTCATCTACATATGCTTCCATGTGTTGGCCCAGCTGGTCTTGGAATACTCGATCGATCATCCGTTGGTAAGTGGCTCTGACATTCTTCAGGCCAAAGGGCATGACATTGTAGCAGTAGTTGCCAAAGGGTGTGGAAAACGAGGTTTTCTCTTGATCCACCTTGGCCAAAGGGATCTGGTGATACCCTGAAACATGTCCCAGGAAAGACAATGTCTCGTGATTAGCTGTGGCATCCACCAGCTGGTCAATGTTCGGGAGCGGATACGGATCTTTCGGGCAGGCGTCATTGAGATTAGTGAAGTCAATACACATGCGCCAGCTGTCGTCCGCCTTTCCCACCGTTACTACATTGGAGAGCCATTCAGGGTACTGCACTTCCCGAATGGAACCTGCTTCCAACAACTTATTGATTTCTTCCTGGACAGCCTGCTTTCTTGTCCAGTTGACAGTCCTCTTCTTCTGAGATACCGGGCGGGCATCCGCCCTCACTGCTAACTGATGTTGAATGATCGCAGGGTCCAGCACAGGCATGTCATGGGGTCTCCAAGCGAAAAGATCCGCGTATTCCCTAAGCAACGAGAGCGTTCGGGTCCACTCTGTTGCAGGGAGATGTGCGGAAAGTTTGACCTTCTTCTCAGGCTCGTCCGTGGACAAAGGTACTTCAATGTCAGCCTCCCCGGGCTCAAGGCGGACGAACACTTCACCCCTCGTGTCTACCGTGAAGCACGCCTCGTCCTTCCTGAGGGCGACCTTATAGCACTTTTTTCGCCAAGGAGGTGTTTCCCCATGAAATTCCAACTCCTCCTTCTGCCGGGAATTTCATCACTTGGGGTGCACGGGGGATGACACCGCCTCAAATGCTGCCAGACCGGGCCGCCCTAGTATCATGTTGTACGCCGAACTGCAGTTAGTGACGTAAAACTTGACGTATTTTGTCTCTTGAAGTTTTTCATCTCCCAATGTGACTGGCAGTGAGACGACGCCGAGCACTGGCACTCATTTCCGGTGAATCCCGTGAGCACGATCTTGGATGACTTGAGTCACGCCGGGTCTAAGCCCATTCGGCTAAATGCATCAGCGGAAAAGATGTCCGCCGAGCATCCCTCATCCACTAGGACCCTTTCCACCAAGGTTTCATCTATGATCATTCGGATCACCATGGCCTGGGTGCTAGGGCTTCTCCCTTTTAAGTCCGCCCTCGAGAATGATATGGCCGGATATCCTCCTCTCTGGTTCACTAAGGCGCATTCTCCCATGCTTGCTTTCCTTTGGGAACCTCCTTTTCTCCCCCTAGTATCATGCTGCAGGTTTTGTTATACTTGACTCGCCTATCGTCTTTCTCCTCTCTTTGGTTCTCCTCAGTCTCTTTTCTGTCAAAAACGCTTATCTTCTTGGGGGGTGATTGTTCCTTTCTAGCCCTTCGGGGCGATTCCGACCTTTCCCGTTCTCTCCTTCGGGGGGACCTTGATCTGTCCTTGTCCCTCCTTCGGCGGTTGTTAATGATGTAATCTCGGAGCTCCCCATTTTTCAGGGCGCGCTCGATTTCGCTCCGGAGCTCTCGACAATCCACAGTATCGTGGCCCCCTTGGTTGTGAAACTCACAGAATTCATGCAGGTTACCTCTTTTAACCACAACTCTGCTCAACGGGGCGGGCCACCTGAGTCCAGCCCGCTTCTCCTGGAGGACGTACATGAGTCGCCTCCGAGACTCTGTAAGTGGTGTGTACTTCTCTTCTGGCCTTCTCTCCGGGTGTGGCCGGTAGTCACGCCTATCATCAGGGCGTTTGTCCTTTCGGGAAGCGTGGCCCTTGTTCTGATCCACCCTTCCCGATCTGCCTTGTATCATGGCTATGTTTTCCTCTACTTCGGCGCTTTGGAGTATACAGGCTTCTAACTCTGTGTGAGTCCTCGGCTTCTTTAGTACCAGGCTTTTGACAAGTTCCTTGCTGGTAGTGGTAGTCATGATGTGGTGCAGAACAATGTCTATTGCGAGGTTGGGGACAGCAGTTACCGCCTTGGACCATTTGTCGTAGTACTGACGAAGGGTCTCGTTACGGCTCTGTTGGAGTCTCCAAAACGCCGTCATGTTTCTCCCGGCTTCCCTTTGATTGCTGAACTTGGGCAAGAAAAGAGTGCAAAAGTCCTCCCAGTTTTTTATGATACCTTCGGCCAGGGCGCCATACCATGTCAGCGCGGCTCCAACTAAGATCCCGGGGAAAGTCCGGCAGTAGGTGGCGTCGGGGGCGCTGAACATCTGCATGGCGATGGTGAAGGTCAGCAAATGTTCGTCTGGATTGTCTTTCCCATCGTACGCCTTGATGGCGGGTGGCACAAATCCCTGTGGGGGTGGAACGATGAGTAACACCTTGTCCAGTGGTTGGCACATTGCCATCTGCTTAGGGCCCGACTGGTGTTGTGGCAGGAACAGTCTGATCATTTCATCAGAGTCCGCCATTATACCACCTGCGGAGCCAGAGCTTGTGGGCCAGTCCGCCCTCTTAGTGGTCTAGGGGATTAGCATTCTCATCATTACCGCCATCTCGGCGTTTTGCCTTTGTAGCTTGGCTACCTGCCCAGCTAGGTCTGTTGCTTGGGGCGTTGGGACTGTCGCCACCGCCTGGGCGTCAGTTGCGAAGGCTTGAGAGGCCACGACACCCGAGCGATTGAACAAGAATTCTTGTGTTTCTTGGCTCAAGGGCGTATTTCTAGGCTGAGGCGTGGTTTCTTCGTCTATCCCCTAGAGTCGAGTGGTTTGCGGGACTCCTGCGGGAATAACTTGCTTTGCCGGGGTGGTCATATCTCTCCCAGTATCCTCACTCGATGTTTAAGAAAGGTTCTGCATGTTGCTCGTCGTGGTGATAAGTCAGTTTGCACCCCTTCCTGGCGCGCCAATTGATCAGCCCTGATGGGCTCGTCAATAAGAGGAGGTCCGGTCTTGGAGAAAGCCGAACCAACAGAGTCTGAGCCTTCCTTGCTTGGGTGTGGGGTACCTTGCAAGGCGTATGGTCAGGCGTTAGAGATGAGAGTGAGAGCAGGGATAGGTATGGAGAGTGGGGAAGGGATAACAGAGAAGTACCGGGCGTGCGCCCTTGAATACGGCGGATGACCAAGGCCTTTAGCGTGCAGCGTATGAGCGTGCAGTATCGGGCGTATGGTCTGGGTGTGTCGTGTCGTCTTTCGTGCGGAGGACCTCCTATTTATAGGTCCAAGATGGAAAGGAGCCTGGTGCCAGGTGACGTTGCCCTAATGGACTGTGAACGGGTCCCGTCTTGTCAACGGCGCCGATGGTGTCAGTGGTGTGACCGGTGGGTGTACCGACTGACAGAGGGATGCTGAGGACGTCAGGGCGTGACCCCCGCGTCGGCGAGGTGCTTGGCGGTGACTAAGCAGGGCCCATCAGGAATTAAAATTCGGAAGGAGTTAGAGTTGAAGATTTACGTCCATCGGTCCAAATCCGCATAGGAACTTGTTAAGTGTTGGACCTGATTAATATAATTAATTCGGGCCGGTTAGGGATTAATATGTCTTGCTAGAGACCAATATTAATTAGTGGTTTGAGCCACGGCTAATTGGACCAGGTCCTACAAGGTCACACGCCTATAGTATGGACCGGATCATTAATAGGCCCAATCCATGGTGGATTGGGACTACTGGGCTGGCGGCCCATTAGGGTTAGGAAGGGATTAGGTTTCTGCCTAATCCTATAACGGTCAAATACTTAAAATGTCCCAAAACTATAAGGCGGGTTGCAAACTCGTCCTAAAACTTTAATTTGTTACATAGTGATCCTATTACTATGAAACGAGTTAAAGAGTAGTCCTAATGACGTCATTAGTATACTTTTTCAGCCATTTTGCCATGTCACCATTGACATGTCATCAAAAACATAATTCAAAATTCAACAATATGATTCAAAATTTAAGTCTAAACTCATCTACCTTATAAACTTGGGTTCAAAACTAAATCTCGTGAGTTAGATTGATATAATTTTAAATTTGAATTAATTTAAGATGAATTTTAAATTATATTTTCGATGACATGTCAATGTTGACGTGGGAAAATGGTTGGAAAAAGTACATAGATGACGTCATTAGGACTAATTTGTAACTCATTTCATAGTAATAGGACCATTATGTAACAGATTAAAATTTTAGGACAAGTTTGTAACCTGGCCTATAGTTTCAGGTCGTTTTAAGTATTTGACCCAATCCTATAAATAAGACTGCTAGGGTAATAATCAATTCTAAGCCGAATACACTTTCTCTCCGGAGAAAACCCTAGCCGCCATAACCCTAAAAGTCGTTCTTAGACCAGAAGTTTTAGCAAGCTTTGGCGAGGAAGATCCGAATCCCAGCTAGTGTGGACTAAGTAGAGGAGCTACATTTGAAGCTCTCTGGATCGATCTAAACGCTACGGGAGGTATTAGTTTTCGAACTAATATTATGCTTCAAAAATGTGAGTTACGATAACCTTTGTTATTGATTTATATGCAATCGAGCTGTTATAGGATGCTAGATGTTGATTCGTATTTTCGTTACGTTTCTTATTTTGCATTGCCCAACAATCAGATTATTTCCAAATTTTAATTCCACTGCAAAAACTACTTTTAACTTTCCGTTGGCTGGCGCCCTATGAGATTAGGCCAAAAGAAAAGAAGCAGAAACTTGTCTATCCCTCAACTACTGACTTCCATTGAATAATACTAACCACATGACCATTCAAACATTTTCTGGAAGATAATGTGCACAAAAGGAATGCTATGTACGTAACGTACGCTATCTCGAACATATAGGTCAACCACTTGCACTTAGTTAAAAAAAAAAGGTCAACCACTGGCGAGTCAACTACACAATAGAAAAGGACAGCTAATAATTACATAATAATGGTCCACTTTTGAAATATGGGTGCCTTTTGTGCTTTGTTACTCGAAACCAAATAATTATTCTTTCTTTGTCTTATATGTATACTTCCACATTATTAGTGGTCATCCGATGAACTTCTGACCTGATAAATTCCATGATCTAATGAACCTGTAACTCGACTAATTTTTAAGCTGACCAACCTGATTCCTGACTCGTTCAACCCGTCTGTTTGACAACTCTCCCTAGTATAAACAACTTGCATGGGATGAGAGGTTTATCATTACCAACTGTTACGATTAACAAAAGGATAAAAATGCTTACATGGTCATTTTTCCATAGCCGAATTTCAAAGGTTAAAATAGGTAAATTATCCAAGCCAACTACAAAGTCTAACCTTGTTCGAGAAAGTACAGTACATTCCCAATAAGTGAAATTTTTTTCGGGCAAAAAAAAAAACAAAACGCTCTCTCCGTCTCCTCTGCTTTATTTTGGTGCGTTTGTCTGATGGAGCCCCCGCTGGCTGACCCGGGGGTCAATCCTCTGCTTTCACCGGCTAAGGTTGTTAAACGCGCCCGTTTAGGAACCGATGGCTCTTCTGAGAAGACTGTGGAGGGGGTTCCGACGAGCCCGACTGGAATGGCGCCGTCATTCCGTGACAAGGTGACGGGGTTCTGGACCAACCATTCGCTGGGGGGTGATGAGATCTTTTCTGATGAATCTGATGCTGAAATGGAGGAGGACGACCCTAAGTGTCCTATGATTCGTATCCCGAACGAGGAGAAGGCCCGAGTTCCTCGTAAATTCAGTCACGCTCTTATTGTTAACACCCTTGATCGGTGCTTCCCTTTCTCTTTCATGAGCAGGAAACTGCCCCAACTGTGGGCGAAGAAGGGTAGCATTGTAGTCTCTGATGTTGGCTTTGGGTTCTACATTGTGAGATTTGAGACGGTGGCCGATTATGAACGTGCTTTGTTCGTAGGTCCCTGGATTATTAATGACCATTATGTGGTCATCCAAGAATGGAGGCCTTATTTCCGACCAGAAGAAACGTTCCTGACGACTTTGCGTGTTTGGGTCCATCTTCCGGGACTCCCATTTGAATATTTTGATAATTCGATCCTCAAGATCATCGGTGACCGTATTGGCCGTACTGTTCGGATCGATCACACGACGCTCGAGGGTAGTAGGGGCAATTTCGCGAGAATTTGCGTGGAGGTGGATCTCTCCAAACCCCTCCTCTCAAAGTACCGTCTAAGAAGGAGAGTTCGGAGAATTGAATACGAAGGTCTTCATGTCATATGTTTTAACTGTGGATGCTATGGGCATAAGGATGAGCCTTGCAAGAAAGAACCAGAAACCGAGGTTGTGCAAAACCAGACAACCTTGTTTGCTAATCCCATATTCCAAGGTGCGGCGGAGCCTGAGTGTCGCCCGGAGGTTGAAGAGGATTTTGGACCTTGGATGCAAGTTAAAAGAAACAAACGCAAGCACAAACCGAAGACTTCGCCGGCGGCTGCCCCGTCGTCATCGGCCTCTCCGACGGGTCATGATGGAAAAGGAAATAGTTTATCCGCTCTTTTTTTAGGAAAGTGAGGAGATTTTAGTGGAGGAGTTATTGGTGAAAGATACTGAACCGTTGAGGAAAGATTGTGAGGAGGATTTTATGGAGGATAATTCAACGCAAAATAAGGAAAATGTGGATCCTACTTCGGTGGGCGTCGTTTCGAAGCCCTATTCCTCCCAATTCCCTGCTCCCTCAGTAACAGTGGGCTTGGATTCGGCCCATAGCCCACCACGTGCGGAGGGCGCTATTGCGACAGACGGGGCTTCTGTAAAGCCCAAGGCCTCAGTTTGTCATTCACCGGTGCCCATTTCGGACGGGAAAGCCGCTGCAGAGGTAAATGCCCAGTCGGGGCTTGCGTCTTGTAGAATTTTCGTTCCGGTCGATCCCTCTGAGGGGATATCGACGGACAAGCATTTGCCCCAACCCAGTCCGATCGATTCTCGTCCCCTGAGTGGTGTCTCCAAAGTGGAAACTCAGCAAGTGCCAGCGTCCAACAGAAGCTTCTTCCCTCCCAAGAATTCCAATATCAACAAAACCAAGAAGAGGGATTATGTGAGTACTCTGGGGCTCAAGGTTAGGGACGAATCCCAAAGGAATGTTCCAATAAGCTCCTCCTCCGCCATGAAGGAAGTGTAATTTTGGCTGCTCTCTTGCTTCCGCGTTGTCCAGGGAGTGCACTTTACCCTTCCTTTTTTATGTTATACAACCTTTTTTGCTGGAACTGTTGTGGCGCGGGCCACAAATCATTTTTTACTAGTTTTAAGTCTTACGCTGATTCTGTTAAATTTTCTGTTGCAGTCATTGTTGAACCAAAAATTAGTGGTGCAAAGGCAGCTAAGGTTATTCAGAGCATGGGCTTCGACTCAAACTTCCGTGTGGATGTTGTTGGGTTTAAGGGCGACATCTGGGTGGTTTGGGACTCTTGCAGGATTCAGCTCGACGTCATCTCTTTCGGCTCACAATTTATCCATCTCAAGGGCATCCTTGAAGATGGCTCAAGGTTCTTTGTTACGACAATTTACGCAAGTCCTAAAGCTACTGAAAGAGTTCTTCTTTGGGACGCTCTCAAGAACCTGACTGGCTTAATTTCTGACCCTTGGGTGGTCATTGGGGACTTCAACTCGATCCTCTCGGCAAATGATAAGCGTGGAGGGGTGGCGTTCAATCGAGCCCGGAACAAGTCTTTTACTGACACGGTGGAGGTCTGTGGTCTGGCGGATATCCCGACTCAAGGTCCGAAGTTTACCTGGGTGAGAAACAATGTCCTGGTTCCACTGGATCGTGCGTTGGTTAATCCGGCTTGGCTCAGTCGATTCCCGGAGTCATCGGTGCTGCATCTTCATAAAGTCAAATCTGACCATCATCCGATTCTGTGCGACCTCACAACCAGGTGTACTCTCCCAATGCTAAACCCTTTAGATTTCTTTTTGTTTGGCTTTCTCACCCTAGTTTCAAGCATGTGATTAATAAGAAGTGGTCGGGTACTGAGGACTTGCCTAGTGTTTTGTGTAGTCTGTCTAATGATTTGCGTCAATGGAATAAATTTGTGTTTGATAACATCTTTCGCAGGAAACAACGTCTCTCTAAAAATTTGTAAAAGGCCGAGATTGCTTCAGCCAAGGCGCCTTCTGTTCTTAATCTGGCGGCCGAAAGAAAAATCAGATTTCAGTTCGAAACGGTTCTCTAGCAGGAGGAGGCCCTTTGGTTACAGAAGTCTAGGTCTAAATGGGTGTCTGAAGGGGATAGGAACACTCGTTTTTTTCCATTTGGCGACTCTTCAGAGGCGTGCGTTTAATCGCATCACTCGCCTCAAGGATAATAATGGTGTTTGGATTTCAGCTCAACCGGATCTCCTTGAGCTGGCTACTTCCCACTTTCGGGAATTCTATCAATCTAGTGGAGCGATTGTTTCAAGCATCAGGGGTTTACTGCCCATATCGCCGAGGATGATAGGACGGCTCTTTCCAAAAATCTGCCAGAGGCTGAAATTCTCTCGGCATTCAAGAGTATGGGTCCGCTCTAGGCGCCGGGAAATGACGGATTTTGCCCTTTATTCTTTCAACAGTGTTGGGATACAGTGGGTAGAGATTTCACCAAGTTTGTGTCTAGCTGTTTTCAGCTCCCGAGCAGAATCAAGGAGATGAATGAGACCCTGATCACGCTCATTCCCAAAAAATAGATCATGTCTTCTATGGCTGATTTCAGACCCATCAGCCTTTGCAACGTTGCTTATAAGACTCTCACTAAGTGTATTGCAAACCGGCTCAAAGGCCTCATGGGAGGTCTTACTCATCCCTCCCAAACCAGTTTTGTGCCTGGCAGACATATTACTGACAACATTTTGATTGTTTAGGAGGTTGTTCATACGTTGTCAAGAGGCACGGGTAAGAAGCCTTACATGATCATCAAGATTAATTTGTCCAAAGCTTATGATAAGATTGAATGGAGTTTTGTCAAAGATACTTTGGAGCATGTGGGGTTACCGGTTAGTTTGTGCGAAGTTATTATGAGCTGCATCACTCCTACCTACCAGGTTCTGTGGAACGGTTGTTGCTCGGAGTCGTTTGTTCCGACCAGGGTTTGAGGCAAGGCTGCCCCCTCTCGCCTTATCTCTTCACTATCTGCATGGAAAGGCTTAGTAAGAAGGTGACCTCAGCTGTGAATTTTGGCTACTGGAAATAGGTGAGACTTTCTCGTAATGGTGAACCTCTTTCACATGTTTTCTTTGCAGACAACCTGGTTTTTATGGGTCATGCAAGCGAGGATCAAGCGCACATTATCCTCGATGTTCTTAACCGTTTCTGTGAGGCTTCAGGGCAGAGTATCAACAAAGATAAGTCTAGGGTTTTCTTTTCAGCTAAAATGGATCGGAACGTCTCTAGAGGGGTCTCAGATATCCTTGGGATTGCTGCTACTCAGGATCTGGGGCGCTATTTGGGTGTTCCATTCTCCACGATAAAGTGACCAAAGCTACGTACGAATACATTCTCCACCGGATGGATGAGAAACTTGCGGGTTGGAAAGCTCATAATCTCTCTCTGGCTGGGAGAGTTACTTTGGCGTCTTCAGTTCTCAATGCTATTCCCTCCTATGCTATACAGACAGCATTCCTCCCTGTGTCTATCTGTGATAGCATTGATAGGAAAATCAGAAATTTTATATGGGGTTCTACTGAGGGGGCGAGGAAAATCCATAACATCAATTGGGAGACTGTGTGCAAACCGAAGGGAATGGGCGGTTTGGGGCTTAGAAATGCTCGAGATTTAAACAAGGCTTTTCTTATGAAAATTGTGTGGGGCTTATTAAACAACCCTTCAGATCTTTGGGCCAAGGTGCTGATTGCGAAGTATTTGAAGAAGACGCCAGAGGGCTTTGTGTTAGCTCGGAAGTCGGGTTTCTCAGCAATTTGTAGAGGAATCCTGAAAGTGTGGCAGAATGTGGTTAATAGGCTTCAAAGGAGTATTGGAGATGGCAGGGGAACGCGTTTTTGGACTGACCGTTGGGTTGACGGTGGGGCAGTGCTCATTGATCATGCACTTAATATTCAGGGAGTTAACACCTTGATTTGTGTTGCTGAAGCTTGTTCTGTTAATGGTGAATGGAATTCTGATTTCATTTTTTCTGTTTTACCCAGGGATATCGCTTTGTAGGTCATTGGAATGACACCCCCCGAAACAACATTGGCCACGACTCGTTCATTTGTGGGTTGGAACCTAATGGAAAATTCACTGTTAGCTTGGCGTATCAATTGTTAAATGATCTCTCACCGGATTCGAGGGATCCAACCTAGGACGGGATTTGGCGATGGCCCGGACCGAACAGGATTAAGCACTTTTTATGGCTGGCCACACATAAACGTCTCCTCACTAATGAGGAACGTAGCCGACGCCACCTCACTAATCAGGTGGTATGTCCAAGATGTTCACTTCATACTGAATCTATTTCGCATGTATTACTTGAGTGTCAGTTTGCTTCGCAGGTTTGGGCGAAAACCCTCCCTTTGGCGCTGTCAGAGAGAAGGAGGCATACTAACTTTGACAGCTGGTGGTGTGCAATGCTGAAGAACACGAGTTCCAGTGTTAAGTTCGGAGTTATAGCCTAGCTTATTTGGAAAGCTCGGAACAAATACATCTTTGAAGACCTCTGCCAGTCTTATTCTGCTGTTGCAGAACAATGTGAGTTTTGGACCAATCTCGTACTCTCGAGCTGGAAGACCAATCAGTTGGGCCGAGAAGCGTCGGGTTTAGCTCGGCAGACCCAATTGATTGCGTGGCGGCCGGGAGATGGGGGTTGGTCTACACTTAATACGGATGGTTCCCAGATCAGCAGTACAGGTGCTACGTCTATTGGGGGGTTGATCCGAAATGACAAAGGGGAGTTTGTTCGTGCCTTCTGTGCTAACATTGGGGATTGTTCCATCACATGAGAGGAATTGAGGGCGATTGTGGAGGGGTTAAAACTGGCTTGGTCGCTCGGTTTGAGGAAGGTCGCTGTTCAAACCGATTCAAGGGCAGCAGTTTCTATTCTGCAGAAAGGAATCGGCATGCAGCATCAACATGAAGCTCTTGTTGCGGAATTCGTCGACTTGAGCTCGAGAGAGTGGGATGTGCGCACAAAGGTTAGTCACGGTTTAACCCAAAACCGTGACAAAGGTTAGTCACGGTTTGCCCCAAAACCGTGACTAACATCTTTGTCACGGTTTCTTGGAAACCGTGACAAATTGGGTCAATATAGTCACGGTTTCACAAACCGTGACTAATTTTTTTAGTCACGGTTAAAACCGTGACTAAATGGCCAAAAAAATTGTGACTAATCTGGTAGTTTCTTGTTGCATGCAACTGTCCCATGTTTATCGAGAGGCCAACTGTGCGACCGATCATTTAGCTAATCTTGGTCATTCTTTTTCCATTGGCATGTATTTGTTTGATTTTCCTGACGCTTCGTTGGCTCACTGGCTTCGGTACGACCTGATTGGGGTCGCCTTGCCAAGAGTTATTTCCATTAATCAATAGGAGTTGCCGCTCCGCTTTTTCAAAAATAAAAAAACAAAGTCTAACCTTTGAGAATATATCAAAACTAGCGAAATGAAATGTTAGTTAAACTTCTCATTAACTCCAACCATGAATTTAACAAAAATGATGCAGCATTGATAGGCCAAAAAAAAATTAATATGAAAAACATTAAAACTGAAAGAAATGATTTTTTTTATATATATGGGAGATCATCACATTATTTTTGCCACATAGGACAAAACTATTCTCCCAATTTTCCACCTCATCTACAAATTTTAGATCAAAAATAAAATTTATATAAACTCTTAATAAATGCTCTCACATTAAAAGCTAATTTATAATTTGGTTAATATTTTAGTCATTCAAGTTAAGGCAATCTATCATATTGGTCACTTAAACTTTCATCTTTAACACATCAATAACTCAAGCTTGATTTAGGAAGAGTTTGATATTTCGTCCACTTTTGTTCAATTTTCCATCCAAAATCTTTCGGCCAACCACGTCAACTAAAACCCATTTTGAACTCATTTCGATCAAACACTCAATCATTAGATCCAAATCATTTCGATCCAACAAAACCCATTTTAGCTTGATTGAAGATTCTATTTCATCTATCTTCGTCATCTATAATCTTCATCTTTAGTAGGCTACATTCCTTCTCGAGTTTAATAAGCAAAGCAATGCGTTTATCATTCTCCCATTTCCAACCATCACAATCTATGACGAGTTAAAATTTGGAGACTCAAATCTCTGCAACGAGAGAGATCAAATCATTATGTCCATCACACAATACTAATACTTGAGATTGTTTCGGCCATCGCGTCTAAGGCAGCAACAATGACTCCATTGGGTTTGCAGTAATTGGTGAATGGGTTCATTGATCAATCTCAATGGAATTGTAAAAAAAAAATCCATGGATAACCATTTAAATCAAGAGTACCAACATTTTCAAGAGCCACTACCAAGTTTAGCAACTTCATGACCAATGATTTCACCTCCTTCGTCGTTGTTATGACAATTGGAAGTGTATATGAACACCTCACAGTCTAAGTTTGGAACTTCTTTTTGATAATGGTCTAAGTTTGGAACTTCAAAAGGAAGAGTTTTTGTGATCATAGAGATAAGTGACTTGTGTATATTTGAAATGACTAGAGGGCGAAGATGACAATGTTTTTATTGATGCATTGATGGTATCGTGCATATATGATTATTTGTGAACTCTATTAGATATATTGTCTGATATGATTGTAAGTATTGTTAACTATAATATCTCATTTATTTAACTAATAGTTCATTATATATTGTCTATATAAAAATGTTATGTTATATTTTATATATCACCCATTTATTCTTTTCAAAATCCCATGAACTAAATTTAAACAATGAAATATTTTTATACATAAATTTCTCAATATATATATTAATGGGTATCAACTAGGTCTTTCGTAGCAATATTATTTCGGTGACGCACTATACCAGTAAGCGACGAAAGTACGATCATAATTATTTGTTGTCATGATGTTTTGTAGACTACATATGAACTTTCAATTTATAATAAAACTTTCCATCCACAAAGATTACATTTCCTATATTTGAATGACGTATTTCTAAATAAGTTATTGTTTCGAACTTAGCATCTTAGGATTTTCATCACCAACTTACCTCTAAGCAACCTTTAATGTATGAATGAAGTTTATGAATATTGAGTTTGATAACAAACTAGTTGAATAAATGAAGTCTGGATAAGGTTAAATTGGTTTTTTGAAATTACTTTATTTTATTCAATTAAATAGAATATTCGTTTAATAAAATCTAAGATTATTTAAAAAGTAACCGTTAAAATATATATTTTCAAAGTCTAAGCCAAAATATTGTTAAATACATTTGACCATTGATTACAAATTTGAGAATATAAAAATATTCTTTTAATGTAAAAATACATGATATAATAATCATAGTCAAACTAATCTCTAAATCAATACATGATTTAACATATAAAGTTTTTTTTTTAAATAAGTTAAAAAATACTCATTGAAATTTTCTGTTGAAACTGTGAGTAATAATACAATATTTTGTGTCGATAATGTGAGTAATAATACAATGACTAGAAATTTAAGAATAAAAAATAATAATGAACTGTATTTGAATTTTTTTGTTCTTATTATGATCAAACAAACGGGTGAAATAGCATCGTCCATAGGGCGGTAGGTACAAAATCTAATTATGAGTATCACATAGGAATCAAATGTTTATGACATAGCTAGAGTTGGTGTACTAGCGATTGAGAGAGAAGGCACGTGGACCTGTAAGATTCTCTGAATTTTTCAGAGCCTGCGACTGAATGCGGTCCAACCAAGTGGTCGATTCTGGTTTATTCATAGGCCCAAACTTAGTCGCAGATACTTTCTTGTAACTAAGTTGGTTGTGGGCCTGCACTTAGTCGCAGGCCCGACCATTTGGTTGGATCTTTCTAGACTTAATCGCAAGCGCCTAGGACTAAGTCTAGGAAGGTCCAACCAAGTGGTCGGGCCAGACTTAGTCACAGGCCCAAGCTTAGTCGTAGGAGCCTGCGACTAAGTTGGTTACGGGCCTGCACCCTTAATCATAGGTGCCTGTAACTAAGTCCAGAAAGCCGTTGTGGGCCTTGGGTTTAGTTGCAGGCGCTTGTGACTAAGCTCATGCATGATACTAAGTTCGAGACGTCTGCGACTAAAAGTGTGTTTCGTTGTAGTGATAGAGACAAAAAGTGAAATAAATCTCAAAAGCATTCAAAGCTCAACAAAGGGAATGAATATAGGAGTAAATTTGTTCAATTTGAGAAGATAAATAGTATGAATAGGGTGTCATCATTCATCGTGGTATGAAAAAAGAGGAGGATTGGTGGTGGGGAGAGGAAAAAGAGGCAGATTAGCGGCATCAATGACTATTGGAATGAGGAAGTCGACGTTTCGTAACCAGGAAGAGAAGCGACAGAGAGACAGGAAACTTGAACTTAGATGAAGGATTTTTCGTCGGTGAGAGGTCAGGGTCGAGAATGAGTAGTCGTTGATGCTTAGCGATCGAGGCTATATATTCGGTTGTTCTAATGGTTGGGATTGAGGCTATCTTGTGGATATGGTGACTTGTTAGAATCGAGGATGTCACATCGAATTTGGGTTTCGCAGAGATGAAACATTGTAGTTTGTCGATGGTATTTCAGAATTATAATTCACGTTTTTATTTTATTTTGCTTTGTTTTTCTTTCTTTAGAATTCGTTCCTAGCTTTTTTAAAAAATATATAGAAATAATTATATGATTATTTAGTTTGTGCAACTAGTTATTAAATGGATGAGTAGTAGATATGTCATATCCGAATTCATGAGTACACATTGTCAAACCCTATTTTGAGTTTTAAGAAAATCAGCTTTCGATCACTATTCAGTATTCACTAGCCAGAGCTGTTGCTGGTTGGGACAAAGAGAGTCGGCAGATTATCCTTGAGTGAGCCCCTTGTGACAGTGACCAAACTTTGTTATGAACAATAACCTAAGGTCCACATCTCCCCCTCGCAATAAACGTAACTACCAGACTGCGATGTGGATGTATTTAAATACAACATCTCGTCAAATTCAGAGTTTAATAATATTAATATAATGGGGTTATTACTAATTTATTCATAATTTCATATATGTTATAACCTTCCAGATTGCATACTAATCAAACTAAAAACCCCACAATAAAATATTTACTGCCTATCAATTCTACTTCAGCAAAAAGCTTTTCTTGTGTTTGGCTACGCAAAGACCAAGATTGAGTCTGTTCGGGGGTTCCTCACAAGTACGCTACGCATAAGTATAAATTATACGATCGTGATTCGCTATTTGGACTTCCAGAAATATTTGACAATGTCTCATCTTATTACGCGTCGTTTTCTGGCTTAATATCCTTTTTGGTCATTGATGTATGGGTTTTTCATAGACTGGTAATTGACGTTTAATTTGTAACCTAGTTATCATTAACTATGGTGTTTGTACATTTTGCTCATTATGTTAACTCTCCTTCCAAATTTTTTGTTACGAGCCTTTTTTTTCACCTTGCCACATCACCAAATCAACCCCTCGCTCAACTCAACTCAACTAATCAATCCAACCCAACCGAAACCAACAAACCCAAACCCACTACCCAACCACGTCACCCTAAATCCTTCTTCAATTTCCTCACTGTTTCCATTGCTCTCATTGTAATCTCCACAACCCTAAATCAAACCCCAACCCTTTCCGCTGCTACTGCTACTAAACCTCCCCAAAAGGGGGTTTTCACTAAAATAATTAAAAAAAATTTAACTATTAACCTAAATAAATACGGTTCAAAACTATTGATTTTTATAAATAAAATCGCCCCAGGCCTAGGCGATATCGCCCAAGGCCCAGGCGATATCGCCCCATCACTAGATATTTCCGATCAAACCGATTCTAAACTGCCCAACCACCGAGTAAATGTTGTCCGGCTGGACACCTGGCGATCTCGCCCCGGACTACAGGCGATCTCGCCCAAGGACTAGACACCGGGCAAACTCGCCCCAACCCCTATAAATACCCCATTTTCAACCCCACCATTCCCCCACACCACTCTTTAACCCCTTAGGCAAAGGTAAGTCCCCTTTCTCCCTATTTTTTTTAAATTACATTATTTAGTAGGTTTTAGGTTAGAGAATTAGTTTAGGGTTTTAGGTTAGAGAATTAGTTTAGGGTTTTAGGTTAGAGAATTAATTTAGAGTTTTAGGTTAGAGCATTAGTTTAGGGTTATTATGGTAGATAATTTTTTTCAAAGTGATTTATTAACACTGTCATATTGACGTTGTAGGATTTCTATAAAACGGAGAGGACCTATTTTCGCACCGTTACACAAGGTACGTAGTACACACATTATTTATTGTTCTTATGTCATTGTCAACCATGTCATTCTTTATGGATAGGTTAGAGAATTAGGTAAGAGAATTAGTATGATTTTGTGGTTAGCAAATTAGTATAATATTGAGGTTAGACAATTAGTATAATTTTGAGGTTAGAGAACTAGTATACTTTTGAGAAAGAGAATTAGTATAAAATAGTTTTCCTAACAATTTACTATACAATAGATATCGAACTATGGATGGGATGAACCGTTGGTTGATCAGACTCCTGAGGGCGTTAGGCCTCAACCTGGTGATTGTTCTCTATTGTGGGGGGATAACAAGCATAGGGCTACTTTAGTGTGGCGTGACCCTCATGCGTGCAAGGCGCTGAAGTTGCGACAGCGTAGTTCTTGCTTAGAGTGGAGTTCAGAGTACGAGGCATTCTTGAGAGAGTGTCGACTCCTCCCTATTGTTCGTTTACTCGGTTTCACACCGTGTAAGGAGCTCGTCACAGCATTGATTGAGAGGTGGCGGCCAGAGACTAACACATTCCACCTGATACCGGGCGAGGCGACGATCACTTTGGAGGATGTTGAGGTACTTACGGGTCTTCCTATCGATGGAGTTTCGGTTACCGTAGCGGTGGACAGACGTGATCCGGGTGTTATATGTGAGGAGTTGTTGGGTTCCCGACCCCCAGCTGGGAGTTGTACGGGACAGTCAGTGAAGATCTCGTGGGTGAAGGGAATGTTTGATCGTCTACCGGCTGGTGCTCCAGCAGATGTTGTTCTCCGCTATGCACGAGCCTACACTTGGGTTCTTCTTGGCGCCATTCTACTAGCTGACCGGACTGGAGACTTGATACCGGTTCATCTACTCCGGCTTATTGGGGACTCTGCGGTTGCATCCACGTTCAGTTGGGGTAGTGCGGTACTAGCATGGCTGTATAAGGCCATGAGGAGGGCAGCCTTCTTCACGGCTGGGAGTCAGAGGGGTACATGTGACTTGGGAGGCTTCACCTTGCTGGTCCAGCTCTGGGCCTTGGAGAGATTCCCGATCATAGCCGATCGCTACGTAGCAGGTGGTGACCCACCAGATGCTGACACCGTTCCTCGTGGTGTGCGCTGGATGTCTGTCATCCGGCGCCACCAGCATCGCGTGGCTATGAAGCTGGAGGAAATACGCTACGCACTTGACCGGAACACGGAGTTCGTGGTTAGGAATCTTAACCTCATGTACATACTCTCTCTGATTTTCTTAATTCTTCCTTACATCATATTTATTAATTCTCCAGTGGATGTCGTACGCCTTTCGAGAGGAGGACTATCAGTTGGAGGACGATGTGTTCTGGCGTGCTGTTTGCCCCAAGTTGTGCATAGACTGTGTCGCATGGCACCATCCTGATCGTTGCATGCGTCAGTTCGGACATGGTCAGCGTATCCTACAGGACGCCGAGCCAGCTCATCGCGTCGAGGAGTTGCTTGGACTAGACTTCAGAGCGCCAGTCCATGATTGGGGTGCTAGGTACCGAGAGTACTTACGTCTATGGGAGCAGCGGGATCAGCACATTGCCGAGGGCGAGGTGAGAGCAGATCCATTGAGCCACCACTTCCGTGATGAGTACGACGAGTGGTACAGGAGACGGACACGCCTGGCCATATCACACGATGGTGCACAGTTTCAGGGGATGGTTAGTGGCCACCTATTTGAGTAACTGTAGCCAATTTAGTATTCCCTTAGGGTACACTGACTTTTCTTTTTGTTTTGCCTTTCAGATAGCCTCGTTGGAGCAGGCTACCATTTTGAGTGGTACAAGTGATTCTCACATGAGTCATGTGCTCCGATCTGGATTGGCTATGAGTGGAGCATATGAGCGCCTTCCCGATCGAGGACCACACCGCCCACGTGCAGCATCACGCCTGCCGACATACCCTCCCTATGATGGCTATCCCATCCCACAGAGAGGTCACAGTACAGGGTTGGATGATGTCGATTACGGTGGTCTCGCGCACCATGATGTGGGATACGCACCTCCACCCTACTATGTGTGGAACGAGGATTTTGCTGATGGGCAGACTTACAGTTTCGATGACCCTCCTCAGTACCAGCCGACAGGCCTCAGTACTAGCCGACGGCACCTCAGTACTAGACGACGGCGCCTCATTACCAGACGACGACGCCTCGTTACCAGCATGCAGTTCCACAGTTCGAGCAGCCGGGCCGAGGACACCCAGGTGCTTCGAGTAGCCAGCCGTATGGGCCCACCAGCTAGCCAGTTGATCAGAGCCATCCGATCGGCTCCCAGGGTTTCTCGGAGGACAATGGGTTCGAGGATTGGGCCCAGCGACCTAATTTGGGACCGCAGTCCACCCAGACACCACCGTACACTCACATGTTACGTGATCGGACTACATTGCGTCCACCGAATTGCTACACGGACGAGCAGCGACAAAGACGCCAGAGGGGTCGGAGGCATTGATTAGTTTCAGTTTTTCGTTACTGGTTTTATGTTATGGTTTACTGTTTTTATTTGTCGTACTATGGTGATCGATTGTACTTATTTCGGCAGATGTAGTATTTATATTCGATGTAGTATTTTCAGTAGTTGTATTATTTTACTGATTTGCACTTTCATGTCATTTTCGCTGTTAATGTTTTTGCAATGAAATTCAAACATTTCGATCTATATGTGGATGGAACACTACTGCGCCACATTTTATTATAACAAGCTTCAATACGAAAATTACATAAACAACAGTAGCAACACGGTTCAGGTCCGAGGGTTTCTCATAATGAAATTCATATGCTCTTGTTGTTCTTTGATTTTCTGGTTCAGCTGTCGAATCATCTCGTCCTTCTCCCTAACGACCCTTTGGTTCTCCCTCTTAGCTCGATCAAGTTCTTTGTCCTTCGCCCGAATTATATTGTCCTTCTCCCTTCTGATCTTGTCCACAGCCTCCCGAACCACCAATGTTTCGAAATAACCACAACCCTTGTTCTTTAAAAAATGGCAACGAAACATGCGGGTTAGGAAATATTAACGGGATAGGTGACAAATTAAGAAAATCATGCCAGTCTTTATACCTCCCTCTCAAGCGGACACCCAAAATAGGGTTCGAGATCCTTCAGTCGAATGGATCTTGTTGCCCTCAAATCACACCAGCAATTCACCTCACTTAGCTCATACTCGAACAGGTCTTCCTGAGGTTTCTTCATCTTGTACATTATACGATCAACTTCTGAAACTACACGACAATAGCAATTGTAATTAGTGCAAAACGTGAAGTAGACGGGGGAAACAAGGCATGTTTTTTTACCTTTATCGCGAGCTCTACTTCTTTCCCCATGTGTGAACACCATAGTGTGACCGTGGTTGATGGAAACTGAATGCGTAAATAGAAAGTAGTGGTGTGTGTTTGGAGCATGGTGATAGGAGGGTTTTATGATGCATACTGCCCCCTGTTGTGGCACAGGCGATATCTCCCGTGACCCAGGCGATCTCGCCCATGTCACAGGCGACATCGCCTATGCCTAGAGTGACGGCCAGTGTTTGTATTAACTTGGAATATGTAAACTCAAATTAAAAACAGTGGTGAAATTGAAAACATTTTTGTATTGAACAAACCGAGATAAAAATGTTACAGATACACTATTTTATTTCACGCTTGATTACTAGAAGACGCCCCAGCACTGTCCCGTCTCCTTCCACATGTCCTTGCATTATGTCCCACGCGACCGCATGTCCTGCACTTACTTGGGCGACCCTCCTCACGCCAATCCATCTCATTTCTAATTCGAGAGTGTCGTGGACGACCCTGTCCACGAAGAAGATGAGGTTGCGAGATCACTGGTAGGCTCGTGTGTGGGATCCAGTCTTTAGGACCCAGTATTGGTTGGAATGACTGGGCATACACTAACTGCGTCTTGGATACCAGATAGAAGGGGCTGACGTAGTTTTGCCAGTTAGCACCAGCAAATGTGCAACAAGCTACAGCATGGAAGCACGGTACCTTGTAGCCATGGAACTTCCCGCATGTGCGCGTCCCCTCACGATTCGACTGCCTATCAAACCGAACAACGTAGCTATTATTACCGCTACGGTTCTGATTGTTTGGACCAGACTTAACCTCGTAAACCCCGTTAGCCGCATCGTACGGCAGCACGTAGTGTCTGACGGAACTTGACGTAGATTCTTTGGTTAATTTCTGACAGTACTTCGTATACGCGTTCCCTTCTGCCAACATTCCCTGGTATTCCCCACGGCGCCTATGCCAATACTTGACCATACGGTGGAATGTGTGCTCGATCACAGAAGACATCGGCAAACGTCGCACGCCCTTAAGTACTCCGTTAACGCATTCTTGCGCGTTGGTCGTCATGGTTCCCCACCGAGCGCCGCCTCCCTCAGTGTTGTCATAGGCCAAGCTCCATAAGGGTAGTTCCTCATTCACCCATTTTGGCTCCCGTACGTTTTGTTCATCATGGATCGCCAACCATTCTACCTTCTTCGCCTCAAACTTCCGCACATTCCCTTCTATTCCTGCGGGTAGCGATGAAGACTTCTATGAATATCCAGTTTGTTTGAAAATATTGTATTAGTAAAGTTCACATATACACCGTAAAGAAGTTGACAAATACCTAAGTTCCAAAGGCGAGATTTTAAAGTTTGGTTGCGGTGTTTCTTGTTGAAGTTGCTTACGTAATGGCGTAGACACCACCTCCATACCCACCCTCGATCAATGTTGCGCATTGCCGCTGCTATCCCCTTGTGTCGATCACTGATGATTGTGATGTTGGCCCGATTGGTCACATGTCTCTGTAGATTCTCCATGAACCACTTCCAATTATCGGAATCCTCTTTGTCAACTATGGCGTACGCCAATTGAACAATCTGATGTTGCCCATCGAATGTACTAGCCATCAACAACACTTGCTTGTACTTGCCCGTGAGGAATGTGCCGTCAATGATCATGACCCCAGAGCAGTGCTTGAAGGCTTCTATGCATGGGCCAAACACCCAAAACACACTCTTGAACATCCTACAGTTACCCGCCGGGTGGGTTCTGATCTCGTACCGTGTCCCGGGGTTTGTGAGACGAATAGCATTCAGGATTGTCTCAATGTTGTTGTATGATGCCACCCAGTCACCGTACAGCTTCTCGACAGCACGTTGCTTGCCAAACCACGCCTTCCGGTACGAAATATTGCGGTGGTACTTCTCCAGAATGCAATCAATAACTGTCTCAACCTTCAACCCCCGCTCTCTGTGGACAATGTGCATGATTGCATCTGAGATCAGCGTGACATCGAGCTGTGGGTGGGGACCTAGTATCGTTGACCGGTCACAACTGTGGCCGTTGTTGAGTTGTCGTATTATCCAGAAGCCATATCTGTTGCTAAGTGTAGAACGCATCCTCCAAGGACACGTCGGGTCGATGCACTTGACGGCCCATTCCTTCGGGTTGGAAGTGATTACCCTGTACTTATAGTTGCGGATGACTGCTTGGCTCTTCGTTAGGGACACCAGTTGACCTTTTGTAGAGAATGTCTGACCCAAGAAGAATTTCATCTCCACCGACCAGTACGCCTTCGCTGGGATCTGGAAGCGCCTGTCCATGTAGTAGGTGTTGGAGATTGTCATGATGTCGTCACAGTCGTCACCCTCGCTCGTGGCATGTTCCAGTGGCACATAAACTTCCACGCTATTTGTTGTGGCTCCCCCTTCTTCATCGTCGTCTTCCTCGTCGGTTTGGCCAATGTCATCGTCGACGTTTGGATTCCCTTCGTCCGCCGAGCAATGGCTCCTTTCATCTCCAGAATCGTCGGTGCTGACATATTCATCTCGCGCCAACCCCTCTTGGTCAACCTCCTCCTCCTCCGGACCGATATGACTGGTCGCCATGTATTCCCCATCATACGTTTGGCTCTGCTCTGCCATCTGATTTGGAATGACCCCCGAGAAATCAGAGAACTGAGACGGCTCCTCTTCCATCAAGGCGTACAACTCGGCAACTTCGAAAAATGGGTTGACGCGAACTAAGTCGTATATGACTTGTACGCCGTTATCGTCCGATATCGGCCTAGTAATGAAATGCAACAGATTTCCCTCAGAACTGTATATCGGCATTCTCCAGACAAATGACTGGATTATCTGATCCGCTCCAAGACCCATTTTCCGTCGAAACACGGTAACCACACTATCATAGGTCGCTCGCTTGGTCATCTTCAGACGGACATTATTTCCCCCTTCGTAGGATAAGCCGGTCCAATCCTGGACGATACGGCCCCCCAGAAAACTTGGATTCGGAATTCTCGTGACAAAGTGTAGTCGGCCATTTTAGAATGTTAATTCTTTCGATTTGGTGACTCTCCCCCGAAACTAACAAGGATTTATAGGCTGGTTAGTGCTCCAAGATGTAGGAGATATCGCCCATGCATTAGGCGATATCGCCCATACCCTAGGCGATATCGCCCATACCCTAGGCGATATCGCCCATGCCCTAGGCGATATCGCCTAATCATTGGCTATTTTCAGACCCGTGACTCAAACAAATCTAATCACGGACCCATTTTAGAGTCACGGGTGAAAATAACTGGTGATGGGGCGATATCGCCTGGGCCTTGGGCGATATCGCCTAGGCCTGGGGCGATTTTATTTATAAAAATCAATAGTTTTGAACCGTATTTATTTAGGTTAATAGTTAATTTTTTTTAATTATTTTAGTGAAACCCCCCCCCCCCCAAAAGCGTAAAACCCAGAAGTTCCAGGTTTCGACTACTAAATATAAATGAGTGTCATACCTCCAAACATAAATTCTCATTTAAAACCTAGACCTAAAATTAACTCAAATCTCATGCAAATCTTAAACGGTATGTAACATCCTATTTCCAACCGCGGTCAAATTATTAATCAATTCAACATGAAAATATTATACATTATTATTTAGGATATTATATTTGACTCTGTAAAATTTACAATTGCTATCATCCATATCTCATAAAAGGCAAATAATTAAAAGAAAGGAAAGAAAGTAATCGGGTGGGATGGATTAATTCCACCACCACACGTGTATTGATCTAAGAAGGAGTAGCCAATTTTAACTTCAACTTACTTCATCCTTAAGGATGGAACTGTCTTTGTTCCTTTTCAATAAGGCTTAAGCCTTACGGGTTCTGTAAGAGGGAAAATGAAAACCCACTTATTAAGAATCATATTTTGTCACCATATGACTTACAACATGATTGAGGTAAGAAATGAAAGTGGAGAGTTGGTGGAAATTGACTTATGATCAAAGTGGGGTTAGGATTTATGATTCTTCACGTGGAGGATTTGAATTTAACAAAGTGGAGACGTGTCAAATTTGTTGACTAAACCCAAATAATTGCTTCATTAAGAAAACAACTTTAGCCGACATCATATTATTATATATAAGGCTTATGCCTTTGTTAAAAGAGAGTCTGGACAGTAAGGACACCAGTGGAGGGAGAACTAAAAGCTAGCATTTAAGTATCAGCTCACGAAGGTTGAAGTGAGGGTTTAACCCGAAAGCTAGTAGCAAGGTTTTGTCGATTTCTTTTGGTGAGGGTCTTCTGCGTATCCTACCGGGTTAGACGTTCCTTTATGTGTCCATTAATTATTAAGAATTATATGCATGTTAGGATAGTGGCCTACAACCCTGGGGCCGTATTGAATTGTTGTTATTGATATGTATACATGAATCTGTTATTGTACTCGTTCTGCGTACGTGATATTATACCTGATATGATATTCGTGTTCTGTTGTGATCTGATTGTGATAACAACACACCTAGATTGATGTTTCAAGGAGAATAATCTGGAACTGTTTGATCACGTAGATAGGGCCCGTATGCTGGAGACTACATGTGTTATGTTGCAGAAAACCATGTCGGTCAATTCTGCTAGGAGTAGGTCATTAGGATGGTTGAGCCTAATGACTGAACGGTTTTTCAGGCTCTTACTGCGAGAGCTGTATGTTTATGAAGTACCGGTTGGGTACTGCCTGTTCTTCCCGGAGTCTACCAGCATACGTGAGCTGGGATCCCAATTAAAATATGAGCTAACAAGTTAGGTTTACAGGGTGACCTCATGTGATACATGTTTCCATACTTGTTATGTGACTTGCTTGCACCTTAGTATGACCCTGGGCTCAAGGCTCTCACTCAGTGAAGTAGCACTGACCCTTATTTGTTTCCCCAGACCGTTAGTAGTCTATGCAGGTGTACACTTGATTCTATAAGAGTTACATGCCACCTAGGAGCTATTTGGGTTGGCAAGCATGGTGATGAGACCAGGTAGAATCGGAAGAATGTGTCTTGATCCTCATCCTCTGACTTTGAGTTTTCACACGTCTTAAGATACACTACTTTGTCATATGCATATGTCATGGTTAGGCACATATTGTGTATATGTCCATGTTCTGTAACCCGTTCGGTACCATATGATGTCAGTATGACTAAGTATATGAAATGCTTGTTGAACTGTATGGAAGAAGTGAAACGCTTGTGGTATCGGTGGAGCATGTGACTCCTCCCCTGTTATGTGTTCATGAGGATCCTCTGTTTGGATCATGTATGAATAAAGATATAAGTTCTCAGATTATTACGAGTTGTTCTAAAACTCTTAAAGAGATTCACTTGAGTCATGACGAAAACTCAGTTTCTTGTGGTACTCGTGCATCGTAGCACCCTTGTTAGTGTTCCGCTGTACTTGATTATGTTCTGAATGGATGGGGTGTTACACGGTAGTCCCAACTAGAACTCTTAACTCAAACACTAACCAGTCATACTATCCAAAATCCTAAACCTCAAAGCCCTGAATCCCAAACATCCTAAACTCTACCCCAAAATTCCAGACCTCCATTTTTGCCCCTATATGAGCAAGCTGGCCCAGTATCCTCTCCCAAACTCTAAACCCTGCCTAAACCCTAACTCTAACCCTAAAGACTCATTTTCACCTATATCTAGGTGAAGTCTCCTTTTTTCTAAGCGTACTCACCCAAATTCTGAGAGAAAAAAAGGTATATTTGTAAATAATTTAAAAGTGTTATTAAATGAGTAATTAATTTTTTTAAATATATAGTTTAGTGAAATCACCTAAAAAAACTTAATTTCTCGAGAAGAAGATAATGGATTGTTTACAGAAAAAGAAGAAGGGATGGATTGTCGGAGAAGAGGGTGAAGAAAAGGAAGTTAGAGGGTTTTGGTTATGTTAGGATTACGTTTGATTGATTTGTCAATGGAGATTACGGGTGAGGGTCTGATTAAACCGGTTTGAGTGAGAAGAGGGTTTGGTTTGGGTTGAAAGTGCATATATTTTAATATTTTTTATCTGATGTGGCATAGGTGAGCTGTCAAAACGACCGAAAAATGTTATCTCCAACCTGAATAGTGCTTGTGTGTAACTCGTTGCATTCTATCAGGACTACTCTGTTACCAAAAAAAACTTTTAGGATGATCTGTTTGTAACATGAGCTATACTATCAGGACGTATTAGGTAATTGACCCAATAACAATTTGTTGGTATATATTGCTCATAACTTCTGTTTACGATATAATATTGACCAAATTATTGTTTACGGTAGTATTATTTGTTTATGATATATTGCTCATTACTTCTACTTATTAGATGGTTAACGCTCTGGTGACGGGTCATAACTAGTTACGTCGCTACGTGGCACCGTGTTATTGGTCAGGAAAATTAAAGGAAATTTTATAATTGTAATCCCCAATCTAAATCGTGACCAAATTAGTCACGGTTCTTAAGAAACCGTGACTAATTAGTCACGGTTCTTATAAACCGTGACCAAAATAGTCACGATTTACATTTAAACTGTGACTAAATTAGTCACGGTTTAGAAGAACCGTGACTAGTTCTCTTGGCCGCCTGCCACGTTGGCGATCTGTGTCAAAAGTTGGCAGCCAATCAGACCCTCTGACTTCTTCTTCCTTCTTCTTTCCTCCGACTTCTTCTCCCTTCTCCCTCCGACTTCTTCTTCCTTCTCTCTCGACTTCTTCTTCCTTCTCCCTCCCTCGATTTCTTCTCCCAACTGCCAGCGCCCCTCCCCACATCATTGTCGACGAAACACAACCCCTCACACGACTTTCGATTTCGCCGACTCCAACCACCCCAAACCCCTTGGCAGCCAACTTCTTCGACGAACGCCATCGACGGCCAAGCTCTGCTCTGCCCTCCACGACCAAGCCCTGCCCCTCCACCGACGGACGCCATCGACGGCCTTCATCCTCTTCCCTCGACGGCGGCGGGAATCATATCCAAAGAGGGATTGGGAATCAGCTCCTAAACTAGATCGAAGAGGGATTGGGAATCGGCCGCTGCGGAATCGACATCGGAGGGAGTTGGCGGCGGCAATGGGATAGTTTTTAATTTTTATAATTAATTAAATTGTAACTTTTGTTATTTGACACAATAAATAAAATGGGTGACTGGTTCGTAATTAATTGAGACATTTTGTTAACATTATAATGTTATGGACCATTTTGCATAATGAAAGAAGTTTAGGGTCTGGTCCTATAATTTCAGAAATTAACCATTAGGTCACTGAAATTTTCATTAGAACACTATGGTTACCCAATTTTGTCACGGTTTCTTAACAAAACCATGACAAATTTCTTAGTCACGGTTTCTTTAAAAATCGTGACAAAATTGTGTGAATATTTTTACTGTTTATAAAATTGTGACTAATGTTTTTAGTCACGGTTAAAACCGTGACAATAGGAAAAAAAATTGTGACTAATCACATGTTTTTTTTGTAGTGACGGCATATGATCATCTATTAAGTAAAACATAATTTAACCTTAATTGTGTTAATAAAAAATAATTAATAAATTTGTTTTGTTAATTTCCTCCGACACACCTTCCACGTCGTTGCCGTTCGCCGTCTTTCACTCCGCCAGTCCACCTCCCTCACTCTTCTTCTTCTTCTCAGTAACCTGTCCAATGCTTATTATATGACTTTTTAATTATTTGACGAAAAAGCTTACTATTCTCAGTAGCCTGCTCGATTGGGGGTGGTGAACTAGCTTATTGGCGGTCCACTATCACTTATGTACCCTTCTTGGGCTTTAATCGCTTAACTCTTGGTCAAGTCGAAAGCGAGAGACAACCAACCTCCCATTCCAACATCGAGGTCAAGTATCAAGCTCTTATCTTGCTAGCTCATGAGATCATATAGTTGCACCCTCTTCTCTGAGAAGTCAGTTTTTGAATCATGGCTCGTAGAGTGAAAGTGGTGTGACAATTTAAGAGTGACATACTTTTATGCACATATATAATTGAACCAATTGTACTACGATAAGATAGATTCGCCAACTGTATAAATATGACAAAACCAGAACCATCATTAGTCTTTTCTGTAAGTTTAAACACTCTCATAAAACAACTTTTTTCTATAAATAAAATAACAAAACAATCCAGATTGGTGCTTAAGAATTCTCAATTACCATACTGAATTTTACAACCAATTATAACCTATTAAAAAACAAAATGAAACAGTATCACACTTTATAATTGGATCTATAACCAACTTACCCTCGCATATAAGTAATTGGAAGAATCAAATAACAAGGAAAAATGGCTCCCACTAAAGAATCTTCCAAAATGCTCACACAATAAATGATAGGTACAAAGAAAGAATCAAAAGTTTGTCAATATTGGCTGCCGGAACTTATATGCTGTTTATGGCCCAATCAATCATCACCTCCATTTAACTTCATTTCTCTATAAAAGATTAAAATCACACTACCAAATCTTTAGTCTTCACTGCACAGAGATATAAACAGAAAGATCGACATGACCATGATCAAGCTTGAAGTACAAATCATCTCCAAACAAACCATTAAACCATCTTCTCCGACTCCTCCACACCTCAAAACCTTCAACCTCTCCCTTCTCGACCAACTCATCCCCGCTCCCTACGCGCCGCTCATCCTCTTCTACCCCAACACCCAATACGACGACGTATCAACCGATACCTCCACTAAACTCGACGCCCTTATATCTTCCCTCTCCAATACCCTGACCCGATTCTACCCACTGGCCGGAACCATCTCCCACGATGACCTCTCCATCGACTGCAACGACAAAGGAGTCAACTTCGTCCATGCCCGAACGGGTTGCTCCATGACCCATTTCCTCGCCCGAACCGATATCCTTTCCCTCCGTAAATTCCTCCCCGTCGACCCGGCCTATGTTGAGCCAGAGCGACGCGTTTCCAACCTACAAGTCACTGAATTCGCTTGTGGAGGGATTGCGATTGGGATATGCATCTCTCACAAGATCCTCGACGGCTTCGCGTTGAACACTTTTCTCAAGGCCTGGACGACTGCAGCTCGACAAGGCGGCGAGATGGAAACGGAGGAAAATAGGCCGATTATTCCCAATTTCGTTGCCGGAAGTCTGTTTCCTGCGAGGGGTGCCACGTGGCTCCGGGACGTGTCAATGCCGATGTGGGGATCGTTTTTCAGGACAGGGAAGTGCATAACACGACGAATCGTATTCGATTCCACGTCTATCGAATCGCTCAAGGGTCAGTTATCTTCGGGTACAAACCCGACCCGAGTCGAGATCGTGTCGGCATTCCTTTGGAAATCAGTGATGGCAGCATCGGAGAAACTAACTGGCCAGAAGAGAACATCCGTTCTGACCCACTTGGTCAACCTCCGGAAGAGAGTGGAGCCACCGATGTCGGAGAACTCCCTTGGAAACCTCTGCTGGATCTCGTCGGCGAAATCGGAGCCGACAGAGCGGGAATTGGAAGAATTGGCGGGAAGAGTTAGGGAATCGATATCTAAAATTGACGATGGGTTGGTGAGGAAAATGAGAGGAAGAGAAGGGAAACCGGAGATGATTGATACGTTGGAGGAGATGGTGGAGGTGAAGACGACGATGGGGGCGGATTTCTTGGGGTTTTCTAGCTGGTGTAGGATAGGGTTTTACGGGTCGGATTTCGGGTGGGGTGAGCCGGTTTGGGTGAGCAGCTATGGGTTGGAAGGTTCTGTGTATATGAATCTAGTGATGTTGGCGGATACGAGGTGCGGAAAAGGGATCGAGGCTTGGGTTACGCTGGGCGAAGGAGAGATGGCGGCTGTGACGAGTGATCCGGAGATGATGAAGCTTGCTAAATTCGATCCTAGTCCTCTTCAGTAATGCGGTTGTTTGTTGTAAAAAAGGGTTAAGAATGACCCATATACAGTACACCTTCATCATCACAATATAACTACACCAACAAACAATCATATGTTCTGATATGAGGATTTATTGAAGTCGTTGTATGGTGAACACTCTACTTTTTTTTATTACCTTGGAACATATTTCAACTACATCAAACAAGTTTTAAATGCATTTCAACTAATTTTCAAAGGCATGTATTACCGAACAAAAGCTACTAAAATTTTTAGTGTCGAATGAATGATAAATCTTTACGACTTAGCATCGGTAAAGTCGATTGATGCTAGGTAGCCGACGCCAAGTCGACCAATGGATCATGAGATGAATCTAACTTAGCGGTGTTGACCTCGTGACTTGGTGTCGGTTTCACATAAACTTGACATTGGTCATCTACTAACACCAAGTTTCAGCTCATATGCAACCTCCTTCAAACTCAAACTTCTCTCAGCTCGAGGATAAAATTGTTTTTTTCTTGTTGTCATCGTCACCCCTTCTTCTCCTTTCTTGTGTTTTTTTCACCTTTTTGGTATAAGATATGCTCTTTTTTTTTTCAAAATTAAAATCCTATTTTTTTTATAAATTGATTAGATTTTTAGAGGATTAGGATTTTAATATTGTAACTATCTTATCATATTAATAGTGGTATGGTACAATTGGAGGTCGTTTTTCGCGTGGAATTCGATTCCCATGGGATATGACAATTTCACTCGAATTCAATTCCTTATTTTCCTGTATAAAGCCTCCATGGATTTGAAATTAATATTCTGGTGTATAGACTAAAATACCCTTTGTAAGTGAATAAAACTTAAATCCTATCCACCAATTCTTCTTATCTTCCATGTTCGCCTTATACTTCCATATACAGCCACTTGCTTGCCGACCAACACACTCATCACTGGCTGGAGGTGGCCGTCAACCACAACCCAATCAGTGACAATAATTGTCGCCGTCCTTCACTCCATTCACACAGGATTCGAGCTGCATCAATGACATCACAGATTTCGATCCCTGATTCAACACTCTTTCATACCAGATGTGGTTTGCTTTAGAGATTTCTATTATTTTGTGGTTGTAGGTTTCAATACCATTTAGGATGTGTTTTGGTTCAGGGATTTTTGTTATACAAGCAGGATCTTGTGGAAGCTACTTAAACATACCCATTTGTCAGACGAGTTTATGAATGAGGACGACAATGTTTTTTTTTCCGTAGTTAGCTTCCGTAGGAGATAAGAAGGCAAGCAGAGTAAAAGAAAGCGTTAAGTGCACACTCAAGCCAAGAGGTTTACCAAGGTCTAGCTTAGGAGGCATCGAAGGGCACGTCGAGCCACATAATGAGTCACTGTATTAGCCTCACTTGGAACCACAAATAGCTTTAGTTTCGTGGTTGCCTCTAGCAAGGATCCAATATCTGCTACAAACGAGTCGTCATCTCTGTAACACCCTACCTAGAAGACCTGGTTAAACCATTGGTTTAACACATGCAATGCTACTCGGGTGTCACAGACTCGAACCAAACAGATAGGCATACACATTTATAACATAAATGAATAACTGACTCAATGAATAAAAGGGAAAGGCCAAATCGACACAATAATCAATAATCCATATAACCAATAACCAATAAAAAGGGGGAAAACCAATAAACAACCAATGCATCCATAGGACGACAAACTAGAAAAGAATCCCTGAAATCTTGGTCAAAACCAAAGAGTAAAAAATGCGGGTCTGAACATCCTGGTTGTACCTAGCATGGACCGACTCATCGACATGCAGCACAACAACTCTTCTTGTAGCTCTCCTAGTTGGCATGGTGACCTGCTCACCATACAAAGTAGGGATTAGTGACATGCACTGAGTGAACCAGTAAAAGTAGTAACCCCGAATTCTATAAAAGCAGTAAACAATGTTGTTTTGTAGGTACAGGTTGAAGACTCAAACCTTGGTAAGGACAATGATCAATAATACATACTTTATATCTCACTAATCAAAATGCATGTTTATTGACATCTTTTGTTTACATCTAGCATGTGCAAGGAACAAAGCTAACCGAGCAAATCAAAACACCTATCATACGAAGGGATCAAGGCCATTTAATGTGGAGCGTGAAGTAATGGTAAGTAAACCGACTCATCTATAGAATTTGAAGTGTTTTTATTTGCAATTAAATCTTTACAAAACAATGTTTCTTTGTTTTGTAAGAAAAGGAGAAGGGAATGGAAGTTAGTAGAATTGAACTCTTTATTAGATGCTATGAGAAAGAACCTGGACGGTCCGCTAACCCTGCCACAAAAGCGTTTGTTGTACACTACAAGAAAAAGGGGTATTTGTCACGGTTTTGGGCACTATTAGTCACGGTTTTTACCGTGACTAAAAAAATTTGTCATTCAGAAACCGTGACTATATTGCTCATTTTTTGTCACGGTTTTAGTTGGAACCGTGACTAACAAATGTTTGTCACGGTTTATATATAAACCGTGACCAATATTAGTCACGGTTTATATATAAACCGTGACCAATATTAGTCACGGTTTATTCATAAACCGTGACCAACATTTTACACATTTGGTCATTTGACTTTAACATTTTACCCATTTGGTCATTTAACTTTTTGAGGTTGTAATTTTAGTCTAGTGACCAAAGTGTTATGAAGAAACTTTCATTTGCCCACTTTGTCATTTAAAAATTTGTAGGTACTGATTTTAAATTTTCAATGTTACCAATTTTACGTTTTGGTCACTTAATTTTTATAGTTTATAGGGTTTAGTCATTCATCTCCGTCATCTTCTCCGTTTTGGTCATCTTCTCCGTTTTGGTCATCTTCTCCGGAACTTGGGACTCTGCAATCGATTTTCCGGTGGAACTTGGGACTCTGCAATGGATTTGTCGTCGGGACTTGGGACTCTACAATCGGCGAGAGAACAGATCTCAATTTTCCGTTGGTGGTGATGAATGGTGAAAAAGAAGGCCTCGGAACTTGATGGATGGCTGGCTTCGTGGTTGGAGAGAAGGCCCAGCTCCGGCTGGCTTCGTGGTTGGAGAGAAGGCCCAGCTCCGGCTGGCTTCGTGGTTGGAGAGAAGGGCCACTCCGGTTGGCTTCGTGGTTGGAGAGAACGGCCAGCTCCGGCTGGTTTCGTGGTTGGAGAGAAGAGCCAGCTCCGGCTGGTTTTGTGGTTGGTTGATTGGCTGGATCGGAGAAGAAGAAGATGGGAAGAAGAAGATGAAGGAAAGAAAAAGATGAAGGAAAGAAGATGGAAAGAATAGAAGATGGAAAGAATAGAAAAAGGAAAGAAGAAGAAGATGAAGGAAAGAAGAAGATGAAGGAAAGAAGATGGAAAGAAGATGATTGGCTGCCTTGGCACAGATTGCCAACGTGGGTTCAGTTGGCCAGCGTGAAATTAAATGTTGGTCACGGTTTACAAAGAAATCGTGACTAAATTAGTCACGGTTCAAAAAACCGTGACTAAAAAACCGTGACAAATTCAGTATTTTCTTGTAGTGGTACGTGTTTTAGTTTATTACCATGCATTCAACTTAATTATGTAAGTTATTGTTATTTACTGATACATGTATAAAACTGAATGCAAAATTTTGTTAGAGGCTTCCAGGCTGATCCTACAACTGACTTGAGGACTAGCCGAAATAATGCTGTGTCGAGGGCGTATAGAGCACGCGATAAGAAGGAAAAATCAGGACAAGTACGTCATATTGACTTTGGGGCGAAGGCCAAGCAGGTGAGTAGTAGTTAATATTGATATGAATTGGTTAGATGATTAATTAATTTGTGTGTAATGTGAACTGGTTAGTTTGTTAGGAGTTGGTTTGTGAAGATGTGGATTAGATAATAAGTTAGTTTGTGTACTTGTGAATTAGTAAGTAGGTTAGTTTCTCAAAGTTTGTGAATTAGTAAGTAGTGTTTGTTCATTTTGTAGGTTGAAGAGTATGAGATTAGTATCAGATACGAATAGGTCATGGTGATTTTTTTTTCATGAATTCGTATCGAATTATTTGTTGCAGGTGTATCGTGGGTCCTCTTCTTCTGGGTCCCAGGAATCATCCAACCCAACCCTCCCTAGTTGGGTGACATTTGGCGCGAAGGTCCTGGAGCACTTGGACAAATCTATTGGCTTATCTCCGAACTTGGAGGAAATGTGAAGAATGTTTGCAAGTCAAGGAGGATGCAGTGGAAGCAATCCTACCCCCTACATCTACCCCCTACTACCGATGATGTCGTACCACCGGATGATGCAGATGCAGATGCAGATGATGAAGATCAAATTGGTGACAAATTAGGTATAACAGTGTTAGGGTACAATGTATTTATTAACTTTGAACAATGTGTTATGTATTAAACAGTGATGTTTAGTTGTGTGCAATGAAGAAGTTGTTTGTTTTGTTTAAAATTGTTCTCAATTCTAAATTTTCAATGTTCGTCGAATGTAGAAACGAGCGGGTATTCAAAAATATAAATGAAGAAAAATATATAGTTGGACAGAATTTTCTGTCCAGTAAATAAAAATTTAACAGCGGCCTATGCCCGCTGTTAAATAGTTTCAATTTAACAGCGGCCTATGCCCGCTGTTAAATAGTTTCAATTTAACAGCGGCCTATGCCCGCTGTTAAATAGTTTCAATTTAACAGCGGCCATGCCCGTTGTTAAATAGTTTCAATTTAACAGCGGCCCAGGCCGCTGTTAAACTGTTTTCATTTAACAGCGGTCTTTGGTCGTTGTTAAATTTTTAGGTTTAACTGCGGCCACTTTCTGCCGCTGTTAAACTGGCTTATCATTGGCCAATTTAGTAGAGGCCATGGCCGCCGGTAAACGTTAATTTTGCCGCTGTTAAATCTTCTGTTTTTTGTAGTGAACAAGTTAGACAGATCAATGAAAGATCACAGTAACTTAGAAGGTTGGTAGCCCAAACAATCCCTATCTCGGTCCTTAAAGGATCCCTTAAGCCTGTTAATGACCGTCCCGGTACCATAACGACCTTGTAAATGGTCTATAAGACTCCCTTTATCCCTTTCATTTTCTAGGGGATTGCGCAATTCATAAATGGATCACCCACGCTTACACCTAATCCAGCTTGAATGATCAATCTAAACATGCACGTAATCTCTACCGTTAATAATTCCAGATGATCTATCATCCAAAGCGACAAACATAAAAGAAATGTAAATCCCTAACTTAACGGTTAGCCTTTAACACGAGTATGGATCATAGTAGTAAAAAGATTGTAGTTAAGAAAAACCCCTCACAGTTTCCTTGGCTGATTCTTGAATCCGGACTGGCCGAGATAGCTTCCAACCTTGAGCACTGCACTACAACCTTCCTACAAAAGTTTCCCAACAACCACACTCATTAGAACGAATCTGATTAGAGAAGAACACCAAAACCCCCAAACTACAAAACCCGAACTGGCAGAGTTGAATATGCTTGAACGGGGAAGATTTACCTAATATAGAGTCTGGACGATCGACCTAGATCAATCCCTTAGCCTTCCCTCGCTGATCCGACGACCCGAGCTCCGAATATTCCTCCCGAACTCTTGCTGTTCGTCAGCGTTTGAGAAAGAATTGGAAAATAGGGATTTGTGTCGACTGAACGCGTCTGCATTGTTTTATACAAAGCTGAAATAACGGTCGTTACAACTCTTGTAACGCAGTTGTCTGTGGTAGACACCGGTCGTTACACCGTGCAGTGCAATGACCGTTACACAACATGTTACGCCCGTTGTGCTCAACAATTCTACAGAAAATTAAAATAGTAGTTGTAGCAGCATTGCCATCCAACCCAAAACTAATCCTTTCTGAGTCTAATCACGAAACAAACAGCCTAACCGATTATAGGATGTTACAATCTCTCCAGAGATGATCCCTATTCGAGACCTTGACTAGGACCTCTGATGAATCACCTTCTACATCAACCAACAACTTTCAAAACACGAGAACCTCATCTAATTAACTGTTATACGTAACTACAATCTACGTATTCTTTATTTATTAACTAACTAATTAATCATTCTCTACTTAATCATTAATTAATAATTAATAGTTATTAATAACTATCTAAATCATTCTCTAACTAATTATATTGTCTAATCTAACTAACTAACTAACACTACACCAACTAATGAATAATAATAAAAAATAAAAGTCATCAAACAAACACACTCTACCTTCTTCTTTCAACTTTAAGCCCTCCAACGCATGTTCTCAAGGAGGGAAGTATTTCCTTGTGTTGATGTAACCAAAGGATGTGTCAATCTGCATTTTTCAGACATACCGACTTCATGCAGTTGCATATCAGCCGTGTAAGATAATTTTTTTCTTCCTTAGGTAACTCCTATAGGAGAGTAGAAGATAGTCATGCATTCATCCTAACTATCCACCCAAACATAGAGATTTACTAGTCTCCGGCTTGAGAGACATCTAAGAGATTCTCGTGCCACACAATGACCAGCTCTGTTTACCGTTCGGGGAATAGTCATCAGCCGAGTGGAAGGGGAGGCTTCAAGGAAGAACAAGATATCTGCCTCAATGATTCCAACACAGAGGGAGAAGACACCTTGACGGGACACCACTGACGTGACCAGGGAGGCATCACCTTCAATATCCACCTCGCACCATCATCAGGCCGAGCACACGACACACGCATCCCCGAAAGCTAGGAGTTCTAAAATAAGAGAATCATAAATGTCGGGATACGAAATACTGTAGCAAAGAGGAATGAAGAGGAATGGTTTCGGACAACTAAGCCAACTGCACCATCCACATGGAAGGACGAGACACCATCAACATTGAACTTCAAGCGCAATCGATTGGGAGGACGCTAGGACAAAAGGGGGGGGGGGGCTGACGGAGGAGGGGGGTATGGAGGGCTGGGAAGGTGGGGGTTTTGAATGAGGGATAATTCGTCCACACCATGTAAGAAATGCATGTGAAGGGCCATCATCGAGTATTGAAAACGTTCGAACACTACCCAATTACGTGACTTCCAAATTCTCCATCAAGAGAGAACCCACAATTGAACTTCTACAACTGGCCGCGTGATGAGAGTCCGCCATAGAATAGCAGGGTGAGTATGAGGGAGAGAGTCCACATCCAAGCCGACGTGGGCATAAAACATCTTTGAAATTGGGCAGAAAAAGAGTAAGTGCTCTACAGATTCAGCGACTGTATGACAAACTTGGCACTCTCTGCTAGTATTTCCAATCTCCTTGACCGGAGTGCTTCCGTTGTAGGAATAATTATATGACAGAGACGCCATACGAAGAAGCAAAGTTTAGGCGGATTTGGAGGGACCAAATCGACCGCCAGAAGACCGGATCAATTGGATCCACGGAGTCCGCCGAGGGGGGCTTCATGACATGTTGAAGCGCAAGTGAGTACCCAGAGGACGTGGAGTAGGTACCCGAGGGAGAGAAATGCCACAAAACCCTATCGGGTTGGTAAGAGAGTGGGAGGGGTAAACTCATAATTCGTCTCACTAAGTCTTCGTGGAAAAAGAAATTGAGCTTACCAACGTCCCACACATTATTAAACATTAGACTTTTAATGATGGTAATGTGCAAAAAGAGACTGTAAATAATACAGACTTGGCTTCGAGACGCGAAGAAAGAAAATAGTATCATCCGCAAACATCAAATGGGAGATAGATGTGCAATGACCATTCAATTTTACCCCATGAAGATGGTTGTTTAGGGTAGCCGAATGAATGAGACTTGACAAGCCCTCTGAGCAAATAGCGAAGAGGAGAGGGGAAATGGGGTCACCATGACGTAAGGCACGCCTTGGTTCGAAGAAGCTATATGGAGTACTATTAACCATAAATGCCATTGTTGCGGAACGGGGGCATTCCACGATCAAACTAATCCAACTCGAGGAAAAGCCTAGTGCATGAGGAGGAGGAAGAGGAAATCCCACTCCACCCTATCGTACGCTTTTTCCATATCTACCTCTAGCGCCATGAAGCTATGAGCCCCATGTATTGTAGCTTATGTGGTCAATATATTATATATGGTCTTGTAAGGCTACTATTAAATATCCAGTTGTGTAAGCTAACTGGTTTCTCCTTGTAAGGCAGATAATTAGATATTTTTACGGATAATATCAAGAAAATTGACTATAATTTTGTAAATAGTTTTAGAATAGGTTTAGTTTGGTAATTAGTTAATTAATAGAATAAAAATCCAATTTTTTTCCAGCATAGTAATAACTAGGGAAAATAGCACTTTGGCCCCCTCTACTTTGCCAACTTAACAAACAGCCCCTATACTATAAATCGCTCTTTTTACCCCCTCCTATTTTGACCACTTTGCATTTTGGGCCCTTCAGTTCCAACTATCATCTTCATGGCATTAAATATGGACACATATGAACACCGATGAAGAGAGATATCAAAGGAAGGACATTGAGAGTTGCCTAGAAAGATAAATTGAGGAGGTATCGCGGAGAGTATGGTGAAATACGAAAGGTTTTAGAATCATATGTTTTATTGGTCGATTTCATCCTATGTGATTATATATACTTATATTCTCAACTAAAAATAATTAGTAAGCTAATACATGGCTATTGGAGCTAACGTGTTGTACAGAATGTGCACCGATTAAAATCACGAAGGCGATAGTTGGAATGGAAGGACCCAAAATGAAAAGTGGTCAAAGTAGGAGGGGGTAAAAAGAGCGATTTATAGTATAGGGGCTATTTGTGAAGTTGGAAAAGTAGAGGGGGCAAAAGTACTATTTTCCCTAATAACTAATAAATATCCTTACTGGGCCCAATGCCTAATGGGCCAGGATTCCAATATAAATTTTCTGTCAACAGCTCGTAGACTCTCAAGCCCATGGTTCAACCATAAACGGCGTTGGTTATTTCGTTAGTCCTCGCTAATTTCGTTATTTCGTTAACGGAGAGTTAGGGTTTGGAGAGTGGTTTTAGACCGCAGCCGTAAAACTTTAAAACACAACTAGTCGTCTTCCTGCGCTGGGGAAGGCAAGTGTCCAGACACCAGGCACGTCGACGGCGAGCTGCGGTAGCTCTGTTTCTGAGCGGCAGTCATGGGAGGATCTCGTGTGCAAGTTAATAAAGCTCACAAGACGCGCTTCTCTTCCAAATCGACTCGCAATCTTCACAAAACTTCTCTGAAAGGTTTTGATTGTGGTCTTTTAGTTTACTCAACGTTTCTCTTTCCGTATCTTGTAGTGCTTACTCTCTCTTTCTGCCATGAATTAGACAAGAATAGGATTGCTAAATCCGAGCGCAATGTTGCGAAAGGAGCTCGAGCTGTTCGTCTGCAGCGCAACAAGATGGTAATTAAACCTTATGGTTACGGCTACAATTTTTCTGTTGAAGTTTTGTTTACATTGGGTGCGTTCACTGGCAACGGAAACGAGTAATTTCTGTTCTGTATACGAATTTTGTAGCTCCGGGAGGATAAACGAGCTGCTGTTCTGAAGGAGAAAAGAGCTGCAACTGGATCAACAAGCCCTCCGCGAGTTATTGTGCGTCTTCTGTTTGTGTCATTGCCTCTGCTGAATTGCTTTTATCATATTCGGTTTGTTAAGTCCGCTTTTTCTTATTTTGCTGCCAGGTTCTTTTCGGTTTATCTGCCTCCGTGAATGTGGATTCACTTAATGTAGATCTCTCGAATGTCTTATCACCTCAAAATGTTGGCCGTGCATCTTCAGTAACAGCTTCCTCAGAATTCAAAATGAGAACAACAGTACGTTGCTTTCCTCGTTATTATTCAGAGCCCCACTTTTGTCTTCTCTTCTGGCTGTGAGAAGTGAGATTGGAATCTGGATTTGAGGGTTTGACCAAATGTCTAACCTTCTGGAGGCATTCTTGTATGTGACTGGACTTAAGCAATCTAGTCTTCTAGATAGATCATGCTTTGCTTTGTCCTGCAAGGAACATGAATTTTAGTAAACTTGGCTGTTAAACGTTATATTTTCTTGCTAATTATTTGTTTTTTGTCGTGATATAATCCTTTAAAAGTCGCAGATGAGCAATAATTTTAACTGTTTATAGTGATTATATATTTGATGTTTGGCAAATTTAGGTGTTGAAAGCACCACATGGGGATCTGCTGTCTTGCATGGAAATGGCTAAGGTACCATGACGTTGTTTGAAACAATTTTCTGCTTTTGTTTTCGTACAAGTACCTTCACGAGTAGCATATGCTGCTGGTTCTTTTTTATCAAAAGATAGTTTTTCCTGACTTATTTACATGATTTTGGTGCAGGTCGCTGATATGATTGCTTTTGTGGTGTCAGCAGACTCTTTCTGTGCAAATGGGAACCCTGACTTCATCGATGACTTTGGGAAACAGTGCTTGTCAGTCTTCCGATCACTTGGTTTGCCCAGCACAGCAGTATTAATTCGTGTAAGTTGTAAAGTTTCAACATGAAATTACTCAGGTCTCACTCAATGAAAGTTTGAGACAAGGTTTATTTTGCTGTTTGTTATGTTCTTGTGCAGGGTCTTCCCCTGGAACTAAAAGGGAGAAGCGAGGCAAAGAAAATCTGTGCTTCCTTCCTCGCTGGTGAGTTTCCTAAGGATTGCAAGTTTTATCCTGCAGATACAAAAGATGATTTTCACAAGGTAAATGCATTGGGTTTGTATTGTTTTCTTTATGATTTACTGGTGCGATTTGAGTTATTGGTACTTCTGCCTGTCTTTTATACTTGCCATTCAGGCATTCTTAGAAATCTTTGTTTCTTCCTGTCACATTGATTGTGGCTTGTAGTTCCTGACGCTGTTTAAGGACCAGAGGCTGACGGTACCTCATTGGAGACATCAAAGACCTTACCTTATGTCTCAGAAGGTGCTTTACTCTTCGACCACTTTGTTGTTAAATCTGTAGTTGGGTTTCCCTTCATTGATGTTACAACTTTGCAGAAAGGAGAAACAGATGGGAATTTCAGTTATGTTTTTACACTCTGCTTATAGATGTACTCCATTAATATATAAATTAATTATGTTTAGGAAAGATGAACATATGTTTTTCAGATATGGCATGATAACTTGTAGAACTAACAGCTTTGGCCCAGAAAATTCCAGAACTAATTCATTTGATTTCTTTCGACTTCTGCTTCATGATAATAATACAGCATTATAACGGTAACATGTCTTTGAAGGTTGATGTAGTAGCTGACAGCAGCAATGTGGAAAATTGTACCCTACTTCTAACAGGCTATCTACGTGCTCGCAGCCTCTCAGTGAATCAGCTGGTAATTAATTGGAATTGAACTGCTTGTAGATGATCATTATCTAGTCAGCTTCATTGGCTAATCTGGTGTGGGCCTCTCCTTATTTCAGGTTCATGTTTCTGGTGCGGGGGATTTCCAACAACTAAAAGTTGAAATTTTGAAGGATCCTTCTCCTTTGAATTTAAGAAAAGAATCAGATGCTATGGATGCAGATGACTTGCTTAATTTGGAGGTAGTCCCACTTCTCCCTGATTTAATGAGCTTTTTATTGAAATAGGGATTAGATTGTCAGAAGAATACTCATATATTCAGCTGAATCCAATCATGTCTCATTTTAATGTGCTTGTGGAGTTTCTTTCTTATTCTTATGGTTCTAAGTTTCTTCAAAGTGCCAGTGACTTAGATGTGTGAACATCAGCAGTTGACATGCTTTTGTTGATTTTGGCTTTATCATGCCACAGGTTATACGTACTCTGGTTCCTGATTCTTTGGCGCAGGAGCCTTTGCTTGTTGAAAATATCGGTGATCCACTTGCAGGAGAACAGGTAATCTGAACAAACATAAAATTTTGTGTTTGTAGTTTTAACTTGCACTATTGTATGATCATAAGTTTCAATTGTGGACATCCGTGTCAACCTATGATGATGTGATGTTCCTTACAACATAATGCTTTCAAGTTGTCATAGCAGCAGCTGTATGTGTTAACCTATGAGGTATGAGTTAAATAATGAACTTTGGTGGACAATTTCTTTCAAGGATTCTAATGCAGGTGTCTATTACAACACGTCTATGTGGTTATTACAGCAGTTTATCATGTTTCTCATGTTCTCAAACAGCTTTTCTGGTGGAAATTTTGTGCATAGCCATCTACTTGAGGAATAAATAACTTATAGCATAGCAGTTTTAAATTTTTAATCCCATTTTTTTACACCCTATATTTTTCTAAGCTTGATGCCTTGGTATAATTTTTCTTTCAACTTCAATCAATCAGAAATAGATAGTATAATTTTTTCTTTTTAACTTTAATCAATCAGAAATGATCAACTTCTTAACTTGTCCTTTCCTTTGTTTCTTTCTTACAGACATGGCCAACAAAGGCAGAAATGGAAGAGGCAGAGCGACACCAGAAACAAAAATTCCCAAAAAAGAAAATTATTCCTCAAGGTACTTCAGAATACCAGGTACAGGAGCTGTGTTTATCATGCAAGTCCAGAATTGTTATGTTCAATTTGTGTACTTGGCGTTGGCTTTTCATCTGATATTAAACTATCAACTTCCATCGTTGTTGTAGGCTGCATGGATTTTAGATAGTTTGGATGAGGAAGGTTCTGATGGTGGCAATGATATCGATGATGGCATGATGCTGGATGAAAGAGATGATCATTTCCCTGGTCCAGAAGACAATAATGATGATGGGTTTGAGGAGGATCAAGCTTCTTTGCATTTTAGAGACATGGATGACGATACTGAAACTGATTCTATAATGATGGTGAGTCTTGGAAAGCTGTAACTAGATGTGTGTGTGCAAGTTTTAGACATTGAAGGCCTTCTTAATGTTCTACAGGAACCTGAAAACTTAACAAAGGAGCAAATAGAGGATGAGATAAGAAAAATTAAAGAAGCTCATGCTGATGACAAGGGTACATTTCTTTTGCACTTATCAGTACTCTCATTTGTATTTTGGTGCATTTCACTTATCGCCCTACCATTGTCATAGTTGTTTCTGTAGTCTGTTCCTCTTAGCTTTTCTTGGTATCATTGTTAAGAAATTTATAATTAGTTTGGTGGTGAATAATTTCTTCAAATACAATCTGTGTGCAGAGTTTCCAGATGAAGTGGATACTCCATTAGACATGCCTGCTAGGGAGCGTTTCGCCAAGTTCAGAGGTGTGAAGTCCTTCAGGACCTCATCATGGGACCCTAAAGTAAGATATGTTGTGATAGCTTTGATTGGTTCTTGCTTTACCTCCTTGAATAGTTGATAATGTGTTGTTTTTTCTTCACTTTCAGGAATCTCTTCCTGCAGACTATTCCAGAATTTTTGCTTTTGACAATTTTTCAAGGACACAGAAACATGTTCTTGCAAAGGCTTTACAAATGGAGCAGGTTAACGCAGATGACTGTGCACAAGCTGGCCAGTATGTAAGGCTTCATATCAAGGAAGTACCTATGCATATTGGACGTAAATTATGTGAATTTGCAAATGTAGTACCTCTGGTAGCCAGTGGACTTTTACAGCATGAGTCCAAGATGTCGGTTCTACATTTTAGGTATGTGAATTCCAATTTCTATGTCAGTGCAGTTGGTGTTTCTTTGTAATACGAGTTTGAATGTGTTTTCTTTCATGAATAATGCAGCATAAAGAAGCATGATACATATGATGAACCAATTAAAGCCAAAGAGGAATTGTTGTTTCATGTTGGTTTTCGGCAGTTTGTTGCTAGGTAATGTGCTGACTACCTTACTGGCTTGTTCTAAAAGTTTTCTTGGGAACTTATGTATTTCTTGCTTTTCAGGCCAATATTCTCTACTGATAACATGAGTGCAGACAAACACAAGATGGAAAGGTTCCTTCATCCTAGTCGCTTTGCAATGGCATCAATTTATGCTCCAATTTCTTTTCCTCCTCTACCCTTGATAGCTCTGAAGAAGGGAGTAGGAGATAGTCCTCCACAAGTTGCTGCGTTTGGATCCTTGAGAAGCATTAATCCGGATAGGATAACATTGAAGAGAATTGTATTAACTGGGTGTGTATTTATTCTTAATGTTACATGGAGTTGATGATCACCATATTTCTTTGTGCTGATCTACGTTTTTTTATTAGTATTTGTAGTTTCATTCTCTTAAGGATGTCCATTTCCATTTTGAATCTGCTTTGTTCCAGTAATTTAGTCTTGTGTATCCACGTTGTGCAGCTATCCTCAGCGGGTATCAAAACGGAAGGCTACTGTAAGATACATGTTTCATAATCCTGAGGATGTCAAATGGTTCAAGGTAAGCTAGATTACTTTATTGTGTACCGATTCGTTGTTGAATTTATTTTTGTGATGTAGATCTTGTGAAGTACACATATCATTGTTATTGATGAGACTGTGCACACTTGCAGCCTGTGGAGGTTTGGACGAAAAATGGACGCCGTGGTCGAATCAGGGAACCTGTTGGCACACATGGTATGGTACCCTCCATTTAGATTAAGCGTCATGTTAATGTTGTTGTGAGTTGTGACATCAGCTACAGGTGGTTGTATCTTGTTGTGAGTTGTCATGCAAGATGTGCTTTTACTGCTTTAGGTTGTTTATATTACTGATCTTCCTTAACTTGTTCAACTTTTCTGCTCATTCTCAAATAATAATCATCCATGATGAGAGATCCAATGTCAATTCTGTGCATCATCTACAGATGTCCGAGTTTCATTTCCATGCTCATCCATTATCGTGTACATTCTGTTATTTTTTTTGATATCTAGCTGTAGATTTTGTCTAGAGTCTGTCTTACACTGTCTGTTTGTGGTTCCAGGTGCCATGAAGTGCTTGTTTGATGGCATCCTACAGCAGAATGACACTGTTTGCATGAGCTTGTTCAAGCGTGCATATCCCAAGTGGCCGGAGCACCGTTACCCATGATCGATGCTTGACCTGGTAGGGGATGAATGAAGCACATGACGAGCTATTTATAGTTGGTCTGTGGGAATGAAGCTCTGGTTCAGATTTGAAATTCGGGTTTCTTGTTTCCAGGGGAACAGGAAGCAGTTGTGATGAAAGATGCCATTGGTACGTGTGAAGCGTGTACCTTGGCCGCTATATGATCGATATATGTATATTATTGGTTGTGTTTGTAGGAAATTGCAAGTCCAATGAAGCCTTGTAAAATCCTACCTTGTTGTTGCTTGCTCTAGGAAACACAAATATTTATTATATATGAGTTCACTCAATTGTTTGTCCGAAACTTCACTTGTGACGTTATATTATATGTTTACTTGATATTAAGGGGTCATTTTTTGCCAAGAAAATTGACCAATTTTTGAAAAGTTGACGAATTCCTTGTTTTCCATTGTCAAACCGTGCATTGAACTTCGCAGGAATTCAATTTTGGACCGGCCGCAATTCCTCTGAATCTCTGGGTTACAAAACCATGGGATTTGGCAATTCAATTTGTTATTATATGTCAAAGTTATCCTTCTTATAGCTCACTAATTTGAATCTACCTCTTTTTACTTCGACCACATTCATTCTCTTCATCTAACTTCTCCTGGATCATCCTCCACCTCAAATCCAGCTCTTGCGTAGCCCTGGCTTCTTCAACTTCACTTAGCGCTGCCACAACTCCCCTCTTTGCTCACGTTGTTAACAGAAAATGGAAGGTCTGATGATGGAGAAATGAAAAGTGCAGCAGCTGTGATTGCAGAAGAGAATGAAGAACAAGGAAGAGGTCAATTGGACTTTGCAAACGGTGTCGTAGAAAGCTTGAAGGAAGAGAGCAACACGCAGCGTTTCATTTAAGTGTTCCTTATTGTTTATTTACTGCTGGACACTTGTCTTCTTTGTATTGGCTTATTTTGTAATAGCTGTTGATTACAGTTACTAATCAACAGAGAACTCAGAACCCTACATATAAATATGAATGAAAGAAGAAAGGTTGCTGCTGTGTAAGCCCTATGAAATTCTCTGTCTGTTTCAACATGGTACCAGAGCGATCCTTTCACTGAGTCGATACTTTCAGCTCCATGGCGGGTAACAGTTCTCCTGGAGGTAATGGTAGCAGTGGTAGAGTTACTTTTGGTTCTTTTCACAACACTGGTGGTAATGGCAATGGAGATGGAGGTTCAACAAACAACATTCAGTTTGGTAACCCCCTCTATTTGAATCCTAATGAAAATCTCTCTCAATCTATTTCTTCTGATATACTGGATGGAACAAATTACCAAATCTGGAGCAGATCTCTGCGTTTTGCTTTGAAAATGAAGCACAAACTTGGTTTTGTTGATGGAACAGTGCCTACACCTGAAGCTAATAGTGATCAGTTTGTGGTTTGGGATGCTTGCAATACTCTTGTCTTGTGCTGGATTTTGAATACTTTGCACCCAGATATTAGAAGAAGTGTAATGAATCATGAAGTAGCTAAAAATCTGTGGGATGAACTTAAAGAACGCTTTGGTCTGGGAAATGCAGTTCGACTGGCCAATTTGCAGGATGAGATCCATGCTTGCAAGCAAGGAGATGATAGTGTGTCACAGTACTATACCAACATTAAAGGACTTTGGGAAGAGTACACACAGTTCTCTCCCATTGTTCCCTGTACATGTGCACCTGGAAATGCAGCTCTCTGCCCAGCTGTTGAGGCATTTAAAACTAAGCAGGAAAATGATTATCTTATAAGGTTCCTGCGAGGTTTGAATGAGAACTTTGATGTAGTGAAGACACAATTGTTAATGATGCGTCCGTTACCTAGCGTTATAACTGCCTATAACGACGCACTTCAACACGAGGAAAAGCTGAAGAGTGGATCTGGAAGAGGAAAAGAAAGTCAGGCTGCAGCTTTTGCAATTCCACAAGCACAACGTTTTGATGGGGCTAAAATTGGGTCACCTACAGGAGACAAGAAGTTTTGTCGCTACTGTAAGAAAGACAACCATACAATTGAAGATTGTCCTCGTTTAAAGAATAGGAGGAAGCTGGAACGCTCTTCCTATAGACCTGGACCTGGAGGGTCTTTTGCTGGCACTGCATCTGTTGGAGGTGAAGTTGAATCCAACTTACCAACTTCCACCAATCCAGGTATTTGGGAACCTACACTGCTGGGGGACAACTTTCTCCAATGCAGAAATGAACCAACTGAGAACCATGTTGCAAGTCAGTAGTAATGGTTCATCATCAGCTCCCTCGCATCATGCTTTTTCTGCATCTCAAATGCAGCCTCAGGGAACAACTTATGCTGGTAATTATGCAATGAACTCTTCTTTAAATAAGTATGATGATAATACTTGGATTGTGGATACTGGAGCCTCGGACCACATTGCTTGCTCTCTTTCTCACTTCATTGAGTCCAAACCTATTAGTGATGTGTTTGTTTATTTACCAAATGCCTCAAAAGTTTCAGCCACTCATGTTGGCACAGTTAGACTTTCCCCTAAACTTCTTCTTCATAATGTTCTTTGTGTTCCCAGCTTTGCCTTCAATTTAATTTCTGTGAGTAAATTGACTGGTGGACAAAACATTTTCTTGATTTTTCGTTCTGAATCTTGTGTCATTCAGGACCTTTCTTCCACGACGACAATTGGTTTAGCCAGTCAAACTAAAGGTCTCTACCGACTCATTTCTTCTCAACTACCTTCCAACAGTCCTGTAGTGGCAGCAGGCTTCAACTTTCAACCACAACCTATCCATCTTTGGCATTGGCGTTTAGGGCATCCTAGCCATTCAAGAATTCAATCTTTCAATTTTTGTAATGAGAGTTTTTCCAAAGAGAGAGTTAAGCATTGTGAAACTTGTCATTTTGCCAAACACAAAAGGTTGCCTTTTACTTCTAGTGTCCATCATGCTACTACAACATTTCAGCTTGTTCATGTAGATATTTGGGGACCTCTATCAGTTAAATCGCATGATGGTTTTGCTTATTTTCTTACCGTGGTTGATGATTACTCTCGTGGGGTATGGCTTTACTTGCTGAAACATAAATCTGAGGCTAGAGGCAAGTTAGAAGAGTTTTGTGAATTGGTGAAAACTCAGTTTGATACTTCAGTTAAAGTCATACGTAGTGATCAAGGGGCAGAGTTTCATATGGTTGATTATTACACAACATGGTATTATCCACGAGATGACATGTGTTGCTACTCCTGAACAAAACTCACGAGTAGAAAGGAAGCATCAAGACATTCTAAACGTTGCCAGGGCTCTCAAATTTCAGTCAGGTCTTTCCTTGTTTTTCTGGAGTGATTTTGTCTTGCATGCTGTGCACTTGATTAACAGGCTTCCATCTACAGCTATTGGCCACAAAACACCCTATGAGATGCTACATGGTGTTGCTCCTAATCTAGATTATCTTAGGGTGTTTGGCTGCCTGTGTTATGCCTCCACGCTAAGCCATAATCGACCCAAGTTTAATCCTCGTGCTAGACAGTGTGTGTTTCTAGGTTTTCCTGTTGGTATTAAGGGCTATAGGCTTTATGACATTCATTCTCACCATTTTGTTGTCTCAAGAGATGTTACATTTCATGAGACAATCTTTCCTTTTCTTTCTGCTCCATCCAATCCTTCTACCATTTCCTCTCCAGAACCTGCAGTTTCATTCTTTCCACCTGTAGGATCCGTGGGGGGACAGCCCATACAACAACCAGCTCCTCCTTTCCAACCAACTATACCAGAACATACATCTTCTCCAACACAAACCTACACTTTCCTTACAATTCAACCTACATCTTCTCCTTCACAAATTCAACTTGATTCTTATTCAGATGATGAACTTACTAGTTCACATGATTCTGAACATGAAAATTCAGCACATGAAAATTCAGCTGATCCCATTCCTAGACGATCACAAAGATCTCGAACCTTGCCAACTTACCTCAAAGACTATCATCTAAATGCCTCTCTTTCCACATGCCCTTCCAAGCATCACATTTCTCAATCTATTTCTTATAAAAATCTGTCACCATCTTACAAAGTCTTTGCCCTTAATATCATAACTCAAAAGGAACCAGACACATATTTTGAAGCAGTTCAAGAACCTTGTTGGGTTAAGGCTATTACAGAAGAACTCAGTGCTCTCCAAGAGAATCAGACTTGGGATTTGGTGTCTTTGCCACATGGTAAGAAGGCTGTTGGCAATAGGTGGGTTTTCAAAATTAAACATAAGCCTGATGGTTCAGTTGAAAGATACAAGGCAAGGTTGGTTGCCAAGGGTTTCACACAGACATATGGAATTGATTTTCTTGACACTTTCTCTCCAGTGGCCAAGATAAACACATTTAAAACATTACTTGCAGTTGCAGCAGTTAGAAAATGGGAGCTGCATCAAATGGATGTGTCTAATGCATTCTTGCATGGTTATCTTGAGGAAGAAGTGTATATGCAAGTTCCCTTGGGACTGAATGTTAGTAAGGGGACTGTTTGCAGGTTGAAGAAGTCATTATATGGATTAAAGCAGGCTAGTAGACAGTGGTTCTCTAAGCTGACTGGTTCTTTGTTGCAGAATGGATTTATGCAGTCTGCATCCGATTATTCACTCTTCCTAAAACATTCTGAAGTTAGCACTACGTTGTTGTTAGTCTATGTGGACGACATAGTATTGACAGGAGATAGTTTGGAAGAAATAGAAAAGGTGAAGCTCTATCTCAGGAAGTGTTTTAAGATCAAAGATTTAGGTAATCTCAAGTACTTTCTTGGTTTAGAGATTGCTAGATCAGAGAAGGGTATATCTGTTTCACAAAGGAAATATTGTTTTGAACTTCTTAAGGATACAGGTTACTTGGAGGCAAAACCTTCACATACACCTATGGATTTCAATTCGAAGCTTTCTGCTAGTCAGGGAATATTGTTGGAAGAGCCAGAAGTCTATAGAAGGTTGGTAGGAAGGCTGCATTACTTAACCATTACTCGTCCAGATATAGCCTTTGCAGTACAACAATTGAGTCAATTTCAAGCTAATCCTAGCAATGAGCATTTGTAGGCAGCCTATAGAGTGTTGAGGTACCTGAAATTTGCTCCTGGACAAGGTCTATATTTCTCTGCACATAATGAGCTTGTGCTTACAGGGTACAGTGACTCAGATTGGGCTTCTTGTCCAGACACTAGGCGTTCCATCACAGGTTACTGCACGTTTTTAGGCAATGCTATTCTCACCTGGAAGTCAAAGAAACAAACTACGATATCGAGATCATCTTCAGAAGCAGAGTATAGAGCCTTGGCTCATTTATCTTGTGAATTAGACTGGCTGAAGGTGCTTTTAGCTGAACTGAGGGTGTTCATCCCAACTCCAGTTTCAGTGTATTGCGACAACCAATCGGCTATCTATATTGCAGAGAATCCAGTTTTTCACGAGAGAACAAAACACATTGAAATAGATTGTCATGTGACTAGAGAAAGGGTGAAGAATGGATTGATCAAGCTGTTTCATGTAGGTACTGAATATCAACCAGCAGACTTATTCACGAAAGGAGTGCATCGCATTCGATTGAGGTTCCTGTTAGCCAAGTTGGGAGTCACTGATATTTACTCCTCAACTTGTGGGGGGATGTTAACAGAAAATGGAAGGTCTGATGATGGAGAAATGAAAAGTGCAGCAGCTGTGATTGCAGAAGAGAATGAAGAACAAGGAAGAGGTCAATTGGACTTTGCAAACGGTGTCGTAGAAAGCTTGAAGGAAGAGAGCAACACGCAGCGTTTCATTTAAGTGCTCCTTATTGTTTATTTACTGCTGGACACCTGTCTTCTTTGTATTGGCTTATTTTGTAATAGCTGTTGATTACAGTTACTAATCAACAGAGAACTCAGAACCCTACATATAAATATGAATGAAAGAAGAAAGGTTGCTGCTGTGTAAGCCCTATGAAATTCTCTGTCTGTTTCAACACACGTAATGCCCACTCTTTCTCCCACCGTCATCCAACTCATCGCCCACTCGCCTCCCTTGCGAATTGAGCCTCCAACTCACACCAACAATTGATCATTGAAATTGTGTGTCTTCAATTTGTTGATAAAGTTGTGCCTGGAGCTGGAAAGAACCGACGAGTCTTTGAAGATTTTGACAAATTTGAGGTACGAATTACAAGGAGCAATAAGTATTTAAGGAGTTGTGTAAGCAGGAAAAAATTGACGACTCTCTGAGTAGTACTTGCATTTTGTTGATTTTATGGGTGTCCAAGTGTAAAGGTCATATACTGGATATGAGATGTTTAGGGAGTTGTTTGAACTGGAATGAAGCGAAGAGTTTGATGTTATAGTGAGGGAGAAATGGATATGGCGGAGGAACTCTGGTTGGAGAAGGAGAGATTTGGGCGGATGGTAATGAGCTCAGTTATCGTGTTGAAGCTTATGTTTTGAACCTGTGCCATTCTTCTTCCAATATACTTTTGGGATTATAATAAGGAAAGTTTATGTTGACTAGTACAATTTTTATCATAAAACAAATGGTTTCTCTCTATATGCATGGCTGAGTTGTATATGCTGAAGCTGGGGAGAGATTGTTGCTTATGCTGTATATGCCTGTAAGGCTATAACATAACACCATATTGTTGTGTATTCGAAGAGTTTTTCAGAGAAATGAAGATGAGTGGAGTGGAGATTGGTAGTAGTGGGATAAGCTTTGAGCAGAACGAGAGATGTTTGTGTCTAATGATATGGTTAGGACTCAGTAGGTCTGGTCTTTTATGAGAGGGGGTTATCTGGATAAATTAGGGGGTAACAGAGTCATCCTAATTGATTATTGATTTCAATTGCATTTTTTCATTCATACAAGAAAACAAGGAATTCAATACGATGGAATTGACAATTCCACTCGATCCTTCGAATTATATGGTGGAAAATGATGCCTTGCTCAGCAGTGAAACACCATTTCAATCCTAGCAGAGAAAGAAGATATTTGATATTTCTGTTGCTGGCTATTCCATGATCAATCATATGTTCATATCCCGCCCTAGAACTCCCAATTATTCTTCAACCAACCAAACCATAATAACATGAAAACCCCCAGAGGAATGGGAGTGAAAGCTGTTCCAAACTAAACTAGTTACGGCCTGCTACATTTTCCATCATTCAAACTTTGTTACATTCCAACAAGGCTCTCAGTAATTATCTGAAGAACCTCCATTGAATTCAAGCGCTGGCATCTCCAGAAGGTAACTCTGGCATTTTCGGAGATGAACCCAGTACCCGTTCCATGTCAAACCGTACTTCAATGTTCCTGATGCTGTACCCAACCACCATCAGCCAGTATAGCAGCTTTCCCAGTTCAGTTGCACTTGTCTCCGTCGGGCTTGCCTGTAAGACATGATTGCATTTATTGCTCAAATCAACATCCCTAGGTTCAGCAAAACGATGCAACACCTGAACCCTATATCAAGTTCTCCATGCAATGTTGCAATTCAACTTATCAAAACAATGTCAAAATGCTACTGTGTAATGAAAGTCATACTGCTTGCTTCATAAACCTTCTACTCTACCATTTAAGAGGCAACACTGAGGGTTTAAATAAACATACAAACCTTAACTTTTTCAGGATCTGCAACCCCCAGAAGGCGCTTGATGAAAGTGTTCATTGCAATAACCACATCTTCTCCAGCACTACTCGTCAACTCCTGCAGGAAATAAAATATAAAGTAAAATGAACAAGCATTTTACTGGAGAAGCTGTGATATGATATTCTTTTCTAATAACACCATAGTAATCAAGGAGATTTTGGGGTACTACTCATCTACTCCAACCTTGAGATTTTGGGGTTCCAGAGTCTTGAGGTAATCAAGCAACTCGTTGCCACCATAATTGGACTTCCTACCAACTTGCCGATTCAGTTCCTCTATCTCAGCCTCGAGAATTTCAATATACTTTTTCGCATCTATTGTTTCAGCACCAGAGATGCTGTTCCATCTAATAACATCACCAGTCACGTTCTTCTGCGTACCAGGTGCATAATCTGTCTCATCCAGCTACATCAGAAACATGCTTGATTACTAATACTTCTAATCAACTGATTCAAAAAGCAATGGAAAAAAGATGAACTGTCCACAAAGTTGCCAGACACACAGGAAGTGACCCTGGCTATCCAATGCAAAAACTTGACTAAACACCAGAGTGGTGCTTGGCCAATCGATGAAAACCTTAAAGCATAAATGCATAGCACGAATATAAGAACGCATACCATCTTGACTTTTGCCTCAGGAAGGGCAACCTGTTCCAGGCTCTCTTGGAGCTCCAGCCGGTAGTGAGCATTCTTAAACATGTAACCAGTCATCAAAACACTGTACATAAGCTGTGCAAGATGTTCACCTACCTGGAATCCGAAATAACAAAGAGAAAACTTCCCTCATCAACAACCCTTGAAGTCATAGACCCATCTGCATTGTCACATATTCACAATCCAACATATCACACACTTACAGTGCTAACAGTCACAGTGAAAAACTGCGGAGGTAGAGAACCAATCATATTGGTCACCGTTTGCCGCATTGCATCGACCACCTGGTACACAATCAATTCACACAGAGATAAGATGAGCCTATCATCTAACAATTTGATACTGTTTCCTTTGTTTCAAACGCTGGGACAAACACAATCAGATGATCCCTTTTGATCTAACCTGTGGGGAAGCACGCTTGGAGAAGAGCTCCATGAAATCAGGCTGGACAGTCTTGACATAATCCAACAGGATTTCTCTCCTGCTCCGCTGTTGAATTCCCCAATCAAACATAATTTCAGAAGAAAAAAGATGGGATTTTTTTACTCTACAAACCGAATCAAGCCTACCAGATTGTCGTCGGACTGCATGGAGCCGGAGGAGGAATTGGAACCTTCGTCACTGGAAGATCCACTCGCTTGAACTCTCAACACTAACCTTCCAGCTCCACAGTCGGCACCATTGTTCTTCGGTCTCCATGGGAAACTGACTGAAGAACGCAACTGAGGCCAGTTCGATTTGACGGATGATGAAGAAGAAGAAGAAGATAATTTATGTAGGGAAATGGAGGGTTTTGCAGTCAAAGAGTTCATCTTTACACAAAAACTCCAATTTCTGTTTCAATTTTGGCCTTTGGGGTCTCTTCAGCGTTGAAAATGATACGAGTTTGAGCGGAATTCAGTTGAGAGCTATCAAGGTGCAGTTGTTCCGCACGGTATATGCGTGGGCTGTCTCACAGATGATCATAGGCTTATATGAAGATTTAGCCCAATTTAATATATACTAATGGAATCGACGCAACTGGACTTACTGCTTTCGTCACAAGTCTTGTTCCCGCATATAGGAAAAGTAAAGGGAAAGTGCACTATTACGTTGCAAGAAGCAAAGTTTAATCTGATTCTTTTGATCAGTAACAAGGCTATGGCCTCTCTTATCGGTTTTTATCCGATATTACACCACCCTGTTGGTTGGAAGCATGGTTATTTCCATCTGATTCTAGGACGGACAGTTGCTTCGGTTACCGGAGATGGGTTCACCCATCAGTTCCATTCCCTTTATTTGGAGTATAGGGATAAGAATTGCTGGTTTGTAACAATGTACTCTGCAGCGGTTACTCCCCTACCATAATCGTTCATCTTTCCCGCCGGCAGATGCAGTCTTGTCGTCTCTTTTAGTTGGTAAACTCCAGAGAATAACTCTATTGGAAGGACTGGGATTAATCATTCAACTATCCTTTTATACGAAAAAAATAAGTCATATGATGATGTTTAATCTCGCACAGTTAAACAAGATCATTTACTTACTTTAAGATGTTGATTGATCTAATGATTTTATCCATTATTGGATCGATATTCCCTGGAAAGTTATCTCTCCAGTTTGGTGGAGAAGTTTACTCGGGTTTTTTTTTTTCTTCTTCATGCTGGTGATCATTTTAGTTACGACAAAGAAATTTAGTGTTTTGAGTAATTGGAAGTGGTATGAGATGCATGAACATAGATAGTTCGTAGAAGGACTGGTAACCACAACAACATACGACGGTGGTAAGTGGTTGAGAGACATCAATGGAGACAACGGAAAATCTCGTCCCTCAATCCGTCCAAGCAGTGGCGGCGGGGTGGGTCTTCCGTGATTGCATGGTTTTCTGGTGTCTCCTTCGGAGCTTTGTAGGTAGATATTGTAGGGGATGCTTATTGTCTCCAAGCAGTCCGCCTTCCTGCAAATTAAGCCACCCTTTTAGTGGCATTGTCGAGATGCGCATGCCTACAAAGGGTAAAGTTGGCATGGGAGTTGGTCTTACTTCAATGAAGGCGGAGGTATATGTCAAGGGGTTGTGGATTGTGGTTGTGGATAAGTCTAGGTGGTGAGAGATGGTGTCAAGAGGAAGAAGTAGAGATCAAGTTTAATCTTTCCCGCGATTTCACTAGAGGGGTCAAGAGACGGTTTCTTTCAGATCGTAGGGACTCCGTACCCAGGTATTCTATATCCCTTTCATCATTGAACTATTAGCATGTAGGGATACGGTGGCTTGGTGTGTCTCTTCTGGTCTGTTTCAGGTTGATTTTGAAGGAGATGCAGAGCTGGTTTTGAAATCAGTTCGTGATCAAGAAGGGTCAAGATCCTATGGGGGGATCATCGTCCAGGAGATCCTTCGTCTACTGGGCTCCAGTACAAGCTTTAAGTTGCTTACGGTTCGCTGTTCAGCGATCAGGGCCGCCCTTTCTGTGGCACAATTGGCTCTTACATATCTCCCAGGGGTGTTGCCGGTAGTCCTCACTCCCTGGGTAGATTGTAGTTATTTTACTGCTTACTACCTTGATTCTCCTCGCGGAGCTATCTAAGACAAAAAAAAAAAAAATTAAATGACAATAATAAAATGGTTTTAGTTTTTTTTGGGGGAAAATGGTACTATCATCCCTCTACTTTGCCAAGTTAACAAACAGCCCCCTATACTATGAAATGATCAATTTAACCCCTCTTACTATAGCCAACCTAACAACAGTCCCTTTCATCCAAAATTCCGTTAAGTGATGACTCACTAATATGACTCATCCATAATTTATGACAGTACATTGTCACATCATCGACTTTCATCCATCTCACTAAACTAAAAATAGAAAACCAAAAATTATAAAAATAAATAAATTTAATTTATAAATAAAAAATAAAAATATTTTTAATATTTCGTTTTATGGATTTTAATATTACAAAATAAAATAATTTTTTTCAAAAAATAACTTTAAAATTTCTAAATAAAAAATATTTATTAAATTTAAATGAAAAAAGATCCATAATAAATTATATATATACATATATATATACATACATACATATAAACTCTAAATTGAGCTTAATTACAATTTTTAGTCATCATAGTATAAGATTATACCTAATGTTCTTCAGGTTTCTTTCTACAGCTGCATTTTTTCTCAGTATGATGGATTATCATCTTACCAAATTAGTTTTTGTTCAAATCGTCTATATATCCTTTAACAACATGTAGATTCTTATACTCGAAAAAAAAAATATCAAAAACATGTTTATCTATCAAAACGTTAGTGGGTGTACCCAGTGCACCCACTTTTAGTGGGTGCACCGGAGTGTTTTCCATATATATATATATATATATATTTTAATTCATAAATTTAAAATTATTGTTTTTATACAACCTTTTGTTTTTAAATTTTCAATTTAGTTGAGTCACTAACAAATATGGATGAAAATCAATGTCGTGGCAATGTACTGTCATTAATTATGATGAGTCATATTGGTGAGTTATCACTTAATGGAATTTTGGATGGAAATTTGTATGAAAGAGGTTGTTTGTTAGGTTGGCTATAGTCGGAGGGGGTAAAAATGATCATTTCAGGGGCTATTTTTTTTTTACAAGAAATTTTGTAATTTATTCATCCATTAGGGGCAAACAAATCTTACAATAAAGAGAGTGATAATACATTTTCCAACCAATTGTAAGGAAGGATGTCATTACGAGCAGATTTCGCAACCCAGTCCGCCGCCTTATTCAAACGGCGGGGGATGAAAACTAAAGAGATTCGATCATGGGCCAAAAGTATCTCCTTCATCTGTAATAGCCATGCAAAACATTGCCATGGCCATTTTCCTTCGGATCTTGGAGTGCTTTGACTAAAACTTGGCAATCTGAGTGAATATTTGAGTGAAATCTTGAACTCGCTCCCATCCTAATGGCCTCAAGGAGAGCCTTTGCTTCCGCGACTAATGCAGATGAACACATTACCCAACCTGCTTTACCATTGATGACCTGTCCATGGTGATCTAAGATGATGATCCCATATCCCGCCACAGGAGAATTCTGATCGAGAGACCCGTCACAGAAGATCTTTTGTTGTGAAAGTACAACTAGCGGGGGATTCGGCAACAAGGTAGTCGAAACGTTCCCTAATGACGTTTGATTCGCCCGGTCCTAGTTGAAGCTGGACCATTCATTACTAAGTTTCCGAGCTTGGAGAATGATAGTGTCCACTTTTGGGATCGTACCCCTGAAAACTTTCTCGTTTCTTGCTTTCCAAATAAACCACATGAGCGCAATTCTCTGTTGCGTATCTTGGCTATAGTTACCCGATGTACTCGCGAGCCATTCCACAATAGTGGTCCCTGTCTGTGGTACGTTCCTTTCTGGATAGGTCTTCCTCCACACTTCTCTTGCACACGGACAACTAAAAAGGCAATGTAAGATATCTTCCTCCCCAATGCAGCAGACAGGGCAACATGGCGTTGGGGCGCATTTTCTCTTAGCATTTCTAGATGCCCTCTAGATGAAAAATAGGAATTTTGGAGGAGTCGGTATTCTCCACATCCACTTCCAGATCGTTTTATCCACATGGGCTAGTCTATCAACCTCCTGCCCCAGACCACTCGTTCTAATAATGTGGTATCCCGATCTTACTGAATACTTCCCATTTTTATCAAAGTGCCAAATCCATTCATCTTCCTCTCCCCTTGGCCCGATCGGGATCTTCAAAATTTCAGCAGCCTCACTTGGGCTACAAGCTCGCTCCACTTCCTCTCTCCGCCACTCTCTCATGTCTTCGTCAATCCACTGGTCCACCATCAAATTACTTTGGGTATTTTGCCCTATAGTGAATGCCGGTAATGTTGGGACCCAAGGGTCATTGAATGCTCGGGTTGATTTTCCACTGATAATGTTTTTCCTAGCCCCTTTGTTTAACACCTCTCCCGCATCACATAAGCTAACCCAAATCCAAGAGGCATTTTTCCCCTTACTAACCTTCAGGAAATCAGAGTCCCTCTATAATTGATTCTTTTGATCAGTCTAGCCCATAACTGGTCTGGATTAGAAATTAGCCTCCATCCTTGTTTAGCAAGGAGAGCTAGGTTAAACAAACGAAAATTCCTAAATCCTAGTCCTCCTTCACTCTTTGGCTTCGTGAGAATGGCTGCTTTTGTCCAGTGAATAGCTTTTTTATCTATAGCTCCCCCCAGAAGAAGGCGCATGTTAGATCCTTCGGGAGTAGGAAACATGACATAATGTAGGCATGGATGCTCTGATACAGTGCTGTTTACACCTTAATTTATCTTGAGCCAATACCACATTGAAGAAATTAAGCAATTAAATGGCTTTATTAGGCCATTAATTGCCTTAGTAATTAAATAACATAAATTGGGCCATGACGTCATCTTTTGGCCTATTTTTCATGATAATTCTGTCCAGATTAGTATTTTGGCCATAACTCCTTCATACGAATTCCGAATGATGCAAAATTGGTGGCGATGGAAATATAATTTCGTTATCTTTCCATCCATATGTAGATGACGACCCGGTTCCATCGGACCAGTGAGATATGGCCTCTGCAAGATGACGACCAAAAATACCACATTGCTTGTTTGTGGAGGTTTGAATGGCTTTATTAACCTTTAATCATTCTATTAAGTTAAATTGATTAAACGAGGCCATGAATTTACTATTTTATCCTCACGGAGCCTCCCCATCAAGGAGGAGGGTATCCCATTGAAGTGAAGACTTCATGTCGACCCATCGAAGTCAGGATCTCATGTCGATCCATCGAAGTGAGGATCTTATGTCCATCCATCGAAGTGAAGACTTCATGTCGACCTATCGAAGTTGGGATCTCATGTCGATCCATCGAAGGGAAGCCATCTCATCAAGATGGAACCCTAAGACTTCGATCCATCGAAGTCAAGATCTCATGTCGACCTATCGAAGTCAGGATCTCATGTCGATCCATCGAAGGGAAGCCATCTCATCAAGATGGAAACCCTAAGATGTCGATCCATCGAAGTGAGGATCTCATGTCGATCCATCGAAGTGAAGACTTCATGTCGACCCATCGAAGTCGGGATCTCATGTCGATCCATCTAAGTGAGGATCTTATGTCCATCCATCGAAGTGAAGACTTCATGTCGACCTATCGAAGTCTGGATCTCATGTCGATCCATCGAAGGGAGCCATCTCATCAAGATGGAAACCCTAAGACTTCGATCCATCGAAGTCAAGATCTCATGTCGACCTATCGAAGTCAGGATCTCATGTCGATCCATCGAAGGGAAGCCATCTCATCAAGATGGAAACCCTAAGACTTCGATCCATCAAAGTGAGGATCTCATGTCCATCCATCGAAGTGAAGACTTCATGTCGACCTATCGAAGTCAGGATCTCGTGTCGAACCATCGAAGGGAAGCCATCTCATCAAGATGGAAACCCTAAGACTTTGATCCATCGAAGTGAGGATCTCATGTCCATCCATCGAAGTGAAGACTTCATGTCGACCCATCGAAGTCAGGATCTCATGTCCATCCATCGAAGGGAAGCCATCATCATATCGACCTCCTCGTCAAGAGGGAAGGAGGGGAGCCATCTCATTAAGATGGAAACCCTAAGGCCGATTCCATGATGATGATGTCATCATGTCTACCTCCTCATCAAGAGACAAGGAGGGAAGCAAGGAGGAAGCCATCATCATGTCTACCTCCTCGTCAAGAGAGAAGGAGGAAAGCAAGGAGGATATCCTCCTCGTCAAGAAGGAAACCCTAAGACCAACTTCAAGAGACGGTGTCATCTCCTCATTGTAGTAACCAAATTTTGTCCGGGCTCGCAAATTACCGGATGACCAATTGGGCCATTGTTTATTGATCTCGAATAGTCAATAGTATATCTTTCAGCCAGATTAACTTAGGGCTAAGCGTTCGTGTTTCAAAGTTTTCTAGCTTTGGTCGGTTTTGAGCAAGGAGATTTGGGCTTTCGGCCCACATGTTCTGAAGTTCGGGCTTTTAGCCCGTTTTTCTGAAAATTAACAAGGAAGGGTGTGGGCCTTAAGGCCCACTCGTCCAGCTCCTCTAAATCCAGAAAAGGGTCATTTGATAAAAAGGCTCTTTGGTTCTTTTTACCCAAAGGGGTAATTTCTGTATTTAGGGTTTCTTCTGCTATAAAAGGAAAGGTGGGGAGGTCCCAAGAAGGGGGGAGATCAGAAAAGGAAGAGAGCAGAAAAAGGAAGGGAAAGAGGCAAAAAAAAAGACACCAAAAGAGGAAACTTTTCCCAGACTACTTCTTCTGTCTTCTTACTCTAATCCAAAAAAAGCCTGAAATAGAAAAGTTCCAAAAGAGGGAAGTCCAAAATTCGTATACAGAAACCACAAGACCAAAAGCAAGAGAAGCATCAAGCAAGGAGTTCAAGCAAGGAATTCAAAGGTTCATTCATTCTCTCATTCCTACCACTAAGTTCTACAAAAAACAAAGTGAGCATACCAACTTCTTCAAAACTTCAATCCTCTTTAACCCCATTTCTCCATTTATGTACCTGCATCATGAATACACCATTTTAAGCCTGATATACACATATTTATGGTTTGTTAAGTGTTAAGATGAAAGGGTTGCTTTTCAAGTTACTTTACTTTAAGCTTTCATGGGTTTGTTTTAACTTCAGTTTTGTTCTTAATTTGTGACCTCCTCTTTAAACTATCAACCCTATCATTGTCAATAACCTTAATCTTGTTCTATGTACTATAAAGTCACAAATCAAAAGGTGAAACAACAGTAAAATAAGGTTTTTGTCTCACTTATCTTGCTTTAAATTTCATCTCTCTTGTTGGTTCTTCCTTTTTTGGAGATGACCTACAACAAAAGTGGGCATAATTAGTATTTTGTTCTTTTTCTGTATTTGTAAATAATTTTTCACTTCTAAAAAATATAGTGTTATGTTTTTTTTTTTTACCTTTGTTCCTGCCCATCTTCGGCCTTCGGCCGGCGCCGTCACCACGCCGGCGTCTTGCCGCCGCCGTCGTGCTGGTCCCGTCGCCGTTTGTTTCCTAAAAAAATGAGGTCATTTGATAAGTAAAAAAAACGAAAGAAATATAAAAAAAGGGTCCGAACGTTTATTAAAAAAAGTCGTACCTTTTTACCCGGTCGTCGTCGTCGCCGTGCCGCCGCCTCCGCCAGCCGTCGCCGTCACCAAACCGCCGACATGCCGGCGCGCCGCTTCGCCGCAGCTGTCGCTTTCATTCCGGACCGATGTCTTGAGGGGAGGAGAAGAGGGTCAAAATCGTTAAGAAAAGCAAAAAAATAGGAAAGAAGGGTTTAGATCTAAAATTTCCGTCATGACAAAAGATAAAACCAGTATTATTTTCGTTCTAGTGGCTAAGGATCCGTTTTCTTTGTGTCAAAAAAAGAAGCACGCGAGGAGAGGAAGAGAGTTCTTTACCTTTCTTTGCATGTCGCCTTGCCGCCGTGCCACCGCCGGTTTCGACGCCGTCCCGCCGATCTCGCTGTTGGACCGCCTATCCTCCCCCATCGTCGGAGATGGGAGGGGCTTCTTCCCTTTCGCTTCTTCTGGCCAACAGAGGGTCGAGAGAGAGAGAGAGGGGGTGCTAATGGCGGCGGCGGCGTGGATTTAGGAAGGCCTTCGTCCCACCGCCGCCGAAGTCGAGAGAGAGAGAGAGAAGTGAGGTTGAGGAGTAGAGGCGGTGGCGGTTTAGGAGTAGATGGGTTTTCTTTTAGGGTTAGAAGAAAAGGAGAGGAGTTGATTTCAGAGAAATTGAGAGAGAGGGAAGAGAGGGGCGGCATTTGGTGAATAGTGATAAGGGGCTGATTTTTTCCAGCCCCTTTATCCTTTTATATGGCGCATTAGGGTTTGTCAATTTTACGGAATTGCCACCGTCCCATATATTTACGGTTTTTCCATTAATGAAATGTTGGGCTGACCGATTTTTCTGCCTTTTGGGCCAAATTTGGTTGAGCCCATTTCAGCCTTTGGTCCATTTAATTAAAATAGACCCTAATTTTAATACTAATCTTGTTTTGTCCGTGTTAATGTAAATTTGTCCACAATTAAAGTGGTCTAGATTAATTAAGGACAAAGAAACTCTTTTATGTTCAAATTTAAATATTTTGTTAATTAAAGAATTGGTCTAATAAAATTTCTTAACTAATTTCATATTGAAATTCAGTCGTTTCCGTGAATTGCATGCTAATCATGATAAGATTTAAGTCCGTCCATTGAGCTTGTCGTTAGGAATTAGTAGCGACTACTTCACATTCGTGAAGTATTGTGGAAACCCCGAGCTAAAAATAAACCATCCAAGCTTTTAAAATCAAAATCGATATCATTTCTCACTCATGAAACACTGTGGGAATCTCGAGTCTAAATTACCTGAAACCATTAAAAACCCTTGGAATTAGTAACGAAAGATAACCCGTGAAAATTCTCCCCGTTAAATATAAATAACGCTAAATAAGATAATAAAATCTTAAAAAGTAAATTGCTCCTTAAGCTTATATATATAAAAAGCAATAAAACTTTGAAAGATAAAAAATACCCCAAACCAACCCGATTTTTTTAAAAAAACAACGAACTACGTGGACTTTGATTTCAGCCCCCGGATACGTAGGCAGTCACTCGACTCGAGTCCGATTTTTAAATCCGCCCCTCCTTTAAAATTTTATAAACTAAATTAATAAGAAAACACTAAATTCTGAATTAGTAACGCAAACCCTAAATAGGGAGCGTGAACGCCTCTCTCCTTAATCAGCCGTCAAGAAAATAACCTTATCGCGATCGATAGTACCGGTTTTTCCGGGCGTTGTGGGGGTGCTAATCCTTCCCCACACGTAACCATCCCCGAACCCCGATCTTTGTTTCGCAGATCTAGTCCAAATCCGGTTGGATAACCCGATTTGGACACCTAAGCGTCCAATCCGCTCTAACGATTGGTGGCGACTCCAAAACCAAAAATAAACCCGAAAGCTTCGGAGGTGCCGGCCCGCCGCGGATGGAAACGTTCACGACACTCATCAAGAGTGAAACCCTAAGGGATGATGTGATCATATCAAACCCTATCTCAGGAATACAAGCTTCCTCCACCAACGTCACTACTCCTCCAAGGCAGTTGAAGAGAGTAAACCGCCACCACCACGATGATAGCTGATAAAAGGTTATTTACCAAGGTCGTATTCCACGGGGTCCTCTCATAGACCAATACTCACACTTCTCATAGACGGTCTAAACATTCAAAATTGGATTGGTTTGAAAGAGAAATTCAGCAACAAAGGTAAAGGAATGCAAAACTAACAAAGACTAAGCAAAATAGAAAGGTGGTTCAAATCAAAGACAAAGGGGCTCTCTTGGTGGATAGTTTCATCATGCTCAAGATGGTTAATTGAACAAACAAGCTAATCAAGATCGAGTTTGCATTCGGATGACCATGCATTTCACTTTAATAGACTCGATGCACTCTCGTAGCACCTAATCCCTATCCTAATACCACTCAACTTAGGCTCTCGCTCTCAAGCTAAGTGAAAAAGGATGCATTCTAAGTGTTTGATGAAATGCCAAGACACAAGAACCTCTCTTAAGACTCTATGACCACAAGGCTAGGCACAACACTCTCATATCATGCCCTAACACTAAGAGATTCACCAAAAAGCCTTTTCAAACTCAATTGAATGAAAATCCACATGCACACCAAGTGTTCGATAAAATGCCCAAGAGAGAAATCAAGTGAAAATGGTTGAAATAAGATGATCTAATCTCTTAGAACACACTCACTTCAATCCCTAGACCTACAATCTATGCAATCCAAGCATTCTCATGCATCAAATCACAATGAATGGACCAAATTAAGCAACATGGCAAAAAATGGCATTAAGAACAAGTCTAGGAATCATCCTCATACAACCAAGATCAATCATGGCAAGTTCTATACAATCATCCCTCTATCATAGCACAACTAATCTACCCATCCAAGATGAACCCTAGAAACTCAGCCACACATGGCCAAGGGAGTAAAGAGAAAAGAAGGAAGAATGGTCACCAAGAACACCATGGATGAATCCTTGAGATGATCTTCACTTCTCCACTTGTAAGCACTTCTCCCAAGGTTTGTTGGCTTCAATCCTAGCTCCAATGGCTTCAAATTGCTCCAAAAACGTGTTCTAGGGTTTGAGGGTTCGTGGATATGTGTTTGGGGTTCAAGAAATATGATATATTCTTCAAATGGCCAAAAACAAGAGTATTTATATCGGGGATGCAGGGGACTCAGTGCACCGACGGCGTGCACCCCTGCACGGCGTGCACCCCCTGCACTCGTGCAGAAAGCTCGATCTTGCAATGCTCATATCTCCCTCGTCCGGACTCCAAATGACCTCCCGTTTGCTCCTGTGCGCTCCTTGTCATCCGTACTTTGATGCCATAACCTGAAAATGCACAGAGGCAACTCCAATAGACCACGAATTTGGCTCCAAAGTGGCAACCGGACAACAAAATGACACTTTGCACAAAACTTCAATAGGAGCATAAAAGTCATGTCATTTCACGAATAAACACGGGCATTTCATAGGTCATTCATAAGCTAAAATGCACTAATTAAAGTCACATCAAATTCCCCTACGACTAAGCTTTGCTTGTCCTCAAGCAAATGAATTAGAAAACATCCAAGTTCACAAATGACAAGTTCGGTCCATTGAGATTCAAGCAATCACAATTTAGCTTAAACTGTCCCACGAACAAACTAAACCTACACATGCAAGAACATCAACCAAACAAGTCTAAACCTCACTAATTTCTGCACACTTCAAGTAGTGGTTGATTGGGACACAGCAAAACCGACCACGACAACACCAACTCTAATCAAAAGGACTTGAAATCGGAACATGGATCGTGAGTCGTGAATGTGGCTATCGACTCGACTTCATCCGCTTCTAGATCCGCACTTTACAAACTCTGGCTAGGATCAAGGGCTACATTTGAGAACTCTTTTTCTTTTTTTTCTTTTTTTTTTTCTTACTGCATACTAGTGCTCGATTCAACACTTCACTTAGGTGTTGAACCTGCCTAGCTCACAGCCTTTGCCCTTTTGCTTAGTGCTCAACCCGACACTTCACTTAGGTGCCGAGCTTGCCTAGCTTTTCTTTTGAGCATTTTTTTTATTTTTTTTTATTTTTTTTTCACAATTTAGCCACTTGATCCTTAGCCCCTTAACAACTTCCGTACAAGATTTCGAATTGGATTCCGTCTAATCTCAAGCCACAATCACGAAAGAACAAAAAGAGAATGAAAAACATGGAAGAGGGGAAGAAATTCTGATTGCCTTCATCATCCTAGATCGGTGTTATCGAGTGGTATAAAAACACGTATCAAACCAGTCAACCAACATACAAGAGTGATAAAATCTCAGTTCTGGCCCAGACTCATTTGATATTAGTGCTAACATGTTGGTTATAGGTTCTAAGTGGAACAATCTAAACATCATTGTGAAGGCTTGAATTCAATTACACACCGAAAGTCAAGAACCGAACGATTCTACAATAGAGGAATTCGATATTCAATTAAGATCATGCAACACATCAAAACATAGCTTAAGACTTCTACCGACAAATAATCACACCAAACCTCAAACTCCCCTACGACTAACATGAGCATTGTCCTCAATGATCAAGAGAGAGAAAGGATAAGGTGGAACGAATATACGCGCGGTGAAGAAGAGGAGCCGGAGATGGAATCCCGGGTCAAGTAACCTGTTCAGGACGAGGACCTGAATCAGGGGTACCTGTAGAAAACAAGGGAGGGCACACCACTCAAACACAACCCATAGTCAACAAGATGAGAGTACGGATGGGATGTGTGATCCAACAACATGACAAGTTCAATGCCAGAAATGAAAAGAGAAAATCAGAAGTCAAACACAAAAAACATGCAGTCATAAACAGAAATAAAAGAAAGGAAAAATCCAAAGTCCGAGAAGTGGTGAGTGATCCTGTGGCTCTCAGTGGGGTGGTGGTCGTGGGTGCCCAGGCCACTGTGACCATGGATGGTAGCCGTCAAACGGGGGAGGCGGTGGAAAGACTGCCCAAGTGCTGGAGGGGCCGGACTCAGAGTGGAAGCTCTCCTGGTAGTAGTAGGACTGATGCTGCTGCCAGTACTGAGAATGCTGAATCTGAGTAAGCTGGATACCTTGAAACTGCTGAACCTCATGCACCTGAGCAAGCTGCTGTCCATAGAACTGCTGGCTCTCAAAGTCCCTAGCGTTGTACGCCTCTAGGTTCTGAACTCTCCTGTTAAGATCCTGTATCGCCGCACTGTCTCTCCTCTGTCCCTCACGCATATCCTCCACTACGGTGGTGAGGCGACCCATCCCCGAAATAAGCTCATGAAGTGTAGTAGGGTCGATCTCTCCATCCTCCTCATCATGTCATCATCTGAGACCCGACAAGTCGGAACCAGAAGGTCTGTGATCTGAGCTGTAGGTAGGACAATCCGCAAGAGAACTGGTCGAGGCTCGACAAATGCTGGAGCAGGACCAAAAGCATCAAGGCACTCATACCCACGCACCAACCTGGTCACAAATCCTCCTCCCAGCAGAACACCAGTGGTGTCATTAGCTTGTATCTGAGGAGGGCTCCTAGCACTAAATCACCTAGATGCAGCTTGATGCCCCTCTCCAAGCAATAAAAGATAAACAAATCTCTGACTGAGACTACACCTGGAGAGGAGGATGTCTTCCTGTGGGTGATGGAGTGCCGGAAGAAGTGATGGAGGAGCTTCAGCATAGGCCGATTCACCTCTGTGACCTTGGATGAGCGAGCTGAATAACCTCTAGTCCGCGGTGCAATTTCCTTGAAGAATGCACTCTTGGCGTCCCCCGCAAGAGAAGATATGAGAGCCAACCCAGAGAGCTAGCCACTTTGAACCTCCGCCCACTCATAGAACCCAAGGCGGTATCCAAACTCGTCAATGGAGCACACACGCGCCATCCCGCCGAGCCTGAAGCGCACACAAACCTCACTAGTGGTCTCGTGACACTCCACGGTGAGAGTGCTCAAGAACTCCTTTGTAGGCCACTCATACGCCCTCTCGTCAACCTCCAAGAGCGGCCAAATACCGGCTCTATCAGCCAAAGTCTTCAAAGCATCCAACCAACCATCACGACTCTGCAACCCCTCAAAATCAAATCTACCCTGCCTCGCCACGAGCCATCTCGCCATAATCTGATAACGACTGTAAGCCCGATCTCTGGGGTCGAAGTCGAAGATCCTCTGAACCACTGACTCAGGAGGGTCGACCCCACGAGGAGCTGGAGGCGGGAAGGCGACCGTGGAGGAGGAGCAGAAGACCCCCAGTCTGTCCCTTCCTCTTCTTGGAAGCTGGTGCCTTGGATCGCTTAGGGGCGGAGGATGAAGAAGCTGCTTTACCCTTAGGAGGCATCCTGCAAAAGAAGTGCAAACAAAGAATCAACAAGAAGGGCACACTCCTAACACAAATCCTATCGAGGCGCCGAATCATAACACATGATCAAAACATTGAGCACAATATCGAGCACGATTCAAAATCATCAAGTTCAAGTGCAACAACCTATGCTAGCAAAAATCAAATCACAGAGACCCACAGCTAAGCAAAAGGCATGCATAATGGATCAAAAACACGAATCAAGAACATATAAGCCTAAGTCCACACAATGTAAGGAGGAATACAGAAAAATTAAACCAATGAGTGGTGATTAACCACACCCCTCCTCACACAAAGAATGGAATTCGGTCCCTGAATTCAGAACCTGAAAGGATCAACTGAAAGACCGCAATGAAATTCATGGAACAAGAATACAAGTCATATCAGAAGAGCATTAGCATCTATACGAAGCCCAGCACTCAGGAGCACAATCAACACAAATCAAGCCAAACCTGAGACACACCGCACCACAATGATTTAAGCAAACGAATAAGCACAAACGAGTCGGACTATCCAAAACCTTATAGCTGAGCGAACACCCAACACCACAACACCACAACCTGACTTGCAACTCAGCACTTAAACTCAAAATCCCTAGATACCCTGTCCAAAACCCCCAGATTAAGCACAAGGCAATGAGAAACCTCAGCAATTAACCGCCAACAAAATCTCAGCAATAAAACAAGTACCACACTGTCCAAAATCCCCACTTTTCAAGAGCAAAGCACCCAAACACCATTAGGCAAATAACCACAAAATTCCCACCATTAACAAAATCCACACAGCAAGGAATTGACCCCAACATTAGTCAAACCACTTAGCCAACCCCAACATGAACACCAATCTGCCAATTGAAGCAATTAACCCAAGAGAAACGACAGAAAACCTGGCTGGGAGTGAGTGGATTGGGCTGTTGCTGGTGGTCGGCGGGCGGGCGGCGAAATGGAAGAGAATGGTGGCTGGGGGTGGTCGGCGGGATTGGGAGTTGGCGGCTGGAGCTGGCCGGATTGAAAGAATCGGCGGCTGGGCAGGAGTGGCGGCGGGCAGGTGGAGTTTGAGGAAGGCCGGCGGGCAGGTTGCGTGGCGGCGGGCAGGTGGAAGCTGGCGGCGGCGTCGGGCGGTTGAGGAAGCTTCGGCGGGCAGGTTGCGTGGCGGCGGGCAGGTGGAAGCTGGCGGCGGCGGCTGGGCGGACGGGATGGGCAGCAGATGTGTACGGGTGGCGGCGGGATTGGCTGGGTTGGTCGGCGGCTGCGTGAAGAGAGAGTGGTCGGGGTCGGGTGTGAGGAGGGAGGGGATAAGGGGGGGTTGGGTCAAGTGAGTTGGGTGAACCAAAACCAAACCGAACAAAGACTCAAACCAGAAAATCAAGAATCAGATGACTCAACCACTAACCAAACTGAAATAAAGTAAAGGTGAAAATCAGGGTGCACGGCGTGCAGGGTGCACGGCGTGCATGGGTGCACGGCGTGCACCCTGGAGCTGAAAAATTCTTTTGATGCTCCTGGACAGCACGTGCACCTAACCGTGCACGGTGCACGGCGTGCATCATGCACGGCGTGCAGTGGTGCACGGCGTGCACCCCCTCAGCTCAAAATCAAATTTTTACCTCGACGAAAAACGACCAAAACACCGCCAAATCAACCCAAAACGGACCCCGAACTTCAGAATTTCAACGCCTACGAGACCACAAAGGACACCACAACAACTCAAGGACCTTGAATACCACAAAAACACACAATCATGCAATCAAATCAAGAAGAAAAGACATGAAAAACACTCGGGTTGCCTCCCGAGAAGCGCTTGTTTAACGTCTTAAGCTCGACGAAGCAAGGAGCACTCAAGGCACGACCAAAGACAAGACCTCAACAGCACCTATAGTATCACTAACAACATAATGCTTAAGTCTATGGCCATTCACCTTAAAAGGTTCGGTTTGGGATGGGGAGATTACCTCGATGGTGCCATAAGGAAAAACATGAGTTACCGTAAAGGGGCCGGACCAACGAGACCTCAATTTCCGGGAAAGAGCTTGAGCCGAGAGTTGTATAGGAGAACTTGATCACCAACTTTGAAATCCTTGCCCGGCTTCAAACGGGAGTCATGAATGAGCTTCGTCCTCTCCTTGTAAAGCTTTGCATTCTCATATGCATGATGGCGATACTCCTCGAGCTCGTGTACCTGAAACTTACGCTCTTCTCCTGCGAGACTCATATCAAGGTTTAGAAATTTCAATGCCCAATAAGCTCGGTGCTCGAGCTCTACCGCAAATGGCATGCTTTGCCATAGACCATCATATAGGGAGTAGTGCCTATAGGGGTCTTGTAGGCCGTGCGGTAGGCCCATAGAGCATCATCAAGCTTCTTCGACCAATCTTTCCGTGATTGGTCGACCGTCTTCTCTAAGATTCTCTTAAGTTCCCTATTGGTCACCTCGGCTTGGCCACTAGTTTGAGGGTGATACGAGGTGGACATCCGATGAGTGACGCCGAACCGGTGGCATACTCTATCGAATTGCCCTTGAAAATGAGTACCTCGATCACTAATGATAGCACGAGGGGTACCAAAACGGGTGAACAACTTAACAAGAAACTTCCCTACGACTCGGGCATCATTGGTAGGCAAAGCTTGTGCCTCGCCCATTTAGACACGTAATCTACCGCAACTAATATGTACTTGTTACCATGCGAAGTAGGAAACGGTCCCATGAAATCAATACCCCATATATCAAATATTTCTACCACTAACGAGACATTTTGAGGCATTTCATTACGGGAAGAGATGTTACCTGAACGTTGACACGCATCGCAAGACTTGACAAAGTCTTGACAATCTCGGAAGATCGAGGGCCAAAAGAACCCGGACTCAAGTACCTTGCGAGCCGTGCGATTTGCTCCATGATGACCACCCGTAGGACCGGAGTGGCAATGTCGCATGATGTCCTTAGACTCTCCATAAGTGACACATCTTCTAATCATACCATCCGAGCCAACTCGAAATACAAAAGGATCGTCCCAATAGTAATGTTTCAAATCCGCAAAGAACTTCCTTTTGTCTTGAGTGGAGAGGCCCTCCTTCAAGTCTCCACTAGCAAGATAGTTAGCCAAATCCGCGAACCAAGGTTCCTTGAATTCTAAAGTTGCTACAGCGAATAATAGCTCATCGGGGAAGTTGTCATTGATCTCTTCATTACCATTGTGTACCATTTCCGCCTCTTCCAAGCGAGACAAGTGGTCGGCGGCTACATTCTCGGACCCCTTCTTATCGCGAATCTCAATATCAAACTCTTGCAATAGAAGGACCCATCGGATCAACCTTGGTTTAGCATCGATCTTGGATAGAAGGTATCTCAAAGCTTGGTGGTCCGTGAAGACAATAGTGTGAGAAAGTACCAAGTAGGACCTAAACTTATCAAAAGCAAACACTATGGCCAAGAGCTCCTTCTCCGTAGTTGTGTAGTTCCTTTGAGCATCATTGAGAGTTTTACTTGCATAGTATATTGGATGGAATCTCTTGTCGATTCGTTGGCCTAGAACCGCTCCAATGGCGTAATCGCTAGCATCACACATCAACTCAAATGACTTTGACCAATCCGGAGCAATGAGTATAGGGGCATTCGTGAGCTTACCCTTGAGGAGTTTAAAAGCTTGCAAGCACTCTTCATCAAAACGAAATTCCACATCCTTCTCAAGAAGCCGAGTCATAGGAGTAGTTATTTTCGAGAAGTCTTTGATGAAGCGCCTATAGAAACCGGCATGCCCCAAGAAGCTTCTCACGGCTTTCACGGATGAGGGTGGAGGAAGTTGAGAGATGGTCTCCAACTTTGCCTTGTCAACCTCAATGCCCTTTTTAGAGATCTTGTGACCAAGAACAATCCCCTCATTGACCATGAAATGACACTTCTCCCAACTTAATGCAAGATTGGTCTCTTCACACCGACGCAAGACCTTCTCAAGGTTCCTCAAGCATAGGTCGAATGAATCCCCAAAAACCGAGAAGTCAGTCCATGAACACTTCCATGATATCTTCCACGAAATCATCGAAAATGGCAAGCATACACCGTTGGAAGGTAGCGGGAGCATTGCACAACCCAAAGGGGATCCGTCGATAAGCAAAAGTACCGAAGGGGCATGTGAATGTGGTCTTCTCGATGTCCTCCGAGGCGATCGGGATTTGGAAGTACCCGGACATACCATCCAAGAAACAATAGTACTCGTGACCGGAGAGACGCTCGAGCATTTGATCCATGAAAGGTAGAGGAAAGTGATCCTTCCTAGTGGCATCATTGAGTCGACGATAATCTATGCAAACACGCCACCCGGTGATCGTCCTTGTCGGGATAAGCTCATCCTTGTCATTAGCTACCACCGTGATCCCTCCTTTCTTGGGAACAACTTGCACGGGGCTAACCCAAGGGCTATCCGAGATAGGAAAGATAATCCCCGCATCCATAAGCTTAATAACCTCTTTCTTCACAACCTCCTTCATGTTAGGATTTAGCCTTCTTTGTGGTTGCACAACCGGCTTGAAATCTTCCTCCATAAGGATCCGATGTGAGCAAAATGTGGGACTTATACCTCGAATATCCGAGATGCTCCACGCAATAGCTCTCATGTACTTCTTGAGGAGCTCCACTAGACGGTCCTTTTGCTCGGGTAGAAGCTCAGAATTGATGATGACCGGTAGCTTAGAATCTGGGATGAGAAAAGCATACTCCAAATGTGCGGGAAGAGGCTTGAGCTCAAGAGTAGGTGGTTCTTCATAGGAGGTCTTTACCCTTTCCACCTTCGGGAGAGCAACAAAAACCGTTTCACCCTCTAACTTGTCTCTCCCTTCATCAAGGTAAGCCACTTGAGCTTTTAACTCGGGGTGCCTAAATGTTCTTGCACATCGTTCTAAGGCAAACATCCAAAGAATCTCGACACACGAAGTTAGAAATACTACACACACTAGCCGAAGCAATAGTATCACAAGAGTACTCTAAATCATCTTGTGCGTGAGCAAACTTCATGCCATCGGCTATGCAAAATGTGACACTCTCTTGTCCTACTCTCAATGTCAATTTTCCGTCATGCACATCAATCAAAGCACGAGAAGTAGCTAGGAATGGTCTACCAAATATCAATGAGACATCCACATCATCGGTATCTATGACCGCAAAGTCAACTAGGAAGACAAAAGGGCCTACTTTAACTAGCACATCATCAACAATCCCCCTAGGACTCTTGGTCGACTTGTCCGCAAGTTGAATGTACATACGAGTAGGACGAAGATTAGACAACCCTAGCTTCTCAAATATGCAATAAGGCATGACATTGATACTAGCACCTAGATCCGCAAGACCATTAGCAAGAGAAATATTACCAATAGCACAAGGGATAGTAAAGGTACCCGGATCCTTGAGCTTTTTGGGTGGACTTTTGAAGAGAACGGCGGAGCATTCCTCATTAAGGTGGACTAGAGATGTCTCCTGGTAGCTTTCTCTTGTTGGTGTAGAGTTCCTTCATGAACTTAGCATATTGGGGCATCATAGTCATTGCTTCGGGAAACGGAAGAGAGAATTGCATTTGACTAATCCGCTCCACAAACTTCTTGAAAACCTTCTCAAGGCCATCCTTCTTCAATCGAGATGGGTATGGAGGCTTTGGCTTGTATGGAGATACAACCGGTGCGGGAGGAGAGACCGGTGGTGTACTCGATGTAGCCTTACTAGGTTCCTTGGCAACCTTAGTGTTCACATTACCCGTAGGAGGTTCGACTTCAACCTCAACTTCATCCGAAGGAGGATCATTAATATCATCATCATCAACCATTAGATTAGGATCTTGTACCTTCGTAGAGTCAATTGGAGTAGAGGTTGTATCTTGCAAGGGTCTTCCACTTCTCAAGGTCACTACCTTGCAATGCTCCGGACCTTTGGGGTTGATCTCGGTATTGGAAGGTAAAGTGCCAGAGGGTCGCTCCGAGAGTGCCTTAGAAATATGTCCTAATTGGTTCTCCAAATTTGCAATTGAAGCTTGTTGATTCTTGATGAGTTGGATCATTGCCGCATTGGTGTCTTCTTGAGAGATCGAAGAACCACCCTCCTTATTTTGAGGAGGCTTGTTGAACCCGGGTGGTCCTTCACCTCTATGGTTGTACATTCCCGGTGGGGTAGGACCTTGGAAACCTTGGCTTGGATGTCCACTTTGATTCCATTGATTTCCCCCTTGGTGCCCTTGACCTTGGGGTCCTCCTTGAGTCCCTTGGCTACCTTGGTTTAGGTTACTTCCTTGAGTCCATTGGTTGCCTTGATAACCCCTATAACCTTGATAACCTCCTTGATTTCCTTGGTTGTAGCCCTTGCTATAACCACTACCTTGACTCCCTTGGCCTTGGTAACCTTGGTTAGACTTGTTGTACCAAGGTCGGTTATAGTTACCTTGATAGTTACCTTGGGGGCTGAAATTACCATGGAAACCTTGACCTTGTGCGAAGCTTACCTCCTCAAGGTCGCCTTGGTCAAGTTCAGGAGTGGCGGAAGGACAAGCACTAACATCGTGGCCTTGACCCCCACAACCTTCACAACAATATATAGAAGCAACCGGTGGATTACCCACTTTAGATGGCTTGGAGGGAGTCTTAGGCATACTAAGATTGCTTACTTGTGAAGCCATGGCGTCGATCTTAGCATAAGGAGAGCGATCATTGGATCATCTTCATCTCGGTGCCCCGGTGGATTAGGCTTCTTCCCATAGCTAGACGACTCCTTTGGTGCATCAACACTTACGGACCGAGAGTCATAGTGCGTGTCACTTCCATACTTAGACTTAGGAGGTTGTTGTCGAGACCAACTCCTTGTCTTGTTGGCCATCTCCGCGAAGAGTTCTAGAGCATCTTCGGGAGTGAGCATCCTTAAGTCACCTCCGGCGGCTTGGTTGATCATCCTTGTATTCTCAAAATCAAGGGACCTAGCAAAGATGTCCGCCAAGCTCCATTCGGCGAAGTTGTGATGAGGACAAGACCGAAGAATGGCTTGGAACCTATTCCAAGTCTCATGGAAGAGCTCTCCCTTGTGTTGTATGAAGTGGTTGATTCGATCTCGGATTGCATCCGTCATATAGGGAGGAAAGAATTCTTCAAGGAAAGCTTCGGCTAGGCCCTCCCATGTGGTGAAAGCTCTACTCGGTTGATTCTCCAACCATGACTTAGCTCTACCTTTGAGTGAGAAAGGAAAGAGCCGGAGTCTCACACAATCCGGGTGAACTTGGTCATTCTTAACCGTGTCACATATCTCCAAGAAGTCCTTGAGATGCCTAGATGGACATTCACCATCAATGCCATTGAACACCACTCCATTTTGAACCATTTGGATCATATTAGGCTTGAGCTCAAAGTTCCTAGCATTGACGGGTCTTCGAACAATGCTAGAGGCTGCCCCTTCAAGAGTAGGACGAGCATAATCCGCCAAGGTACGTCTTGCACCCCTTTGTGAGTGATCATCATCATTGGTATGGTGAGAATGTTCCGAATGGTTATCTTCATCCTCGTGATGAGACATAGTGTGGTGTGAGATGCGATCAACTTCTTCTTCTTCAAGTGTAGGAGGAGGGGAAGTGGTAGGTGACTTGAGCACTTGTTCTAGTCCTTGGATTCGTGCTTGAAGACGAGCTGAACGCCTCATGCACTAACCCAAAATCTCTTGCAAACAAGCACAACAAACACACCCGAGTAATACGACAATGCGGAATAACAAAACCAAACAACAAGTAAAAGGAAGCAAAAACTAAATTGGAAGGAAGTGAATAGATCGGTCCACTACTAAGTGCTTTCAAAGGAATGAGAGATTCCCCGGCAACGGCGCCAAAAACTTGATAAAAGGTTATTTACCAAGGTCGTATTCCACGGGGTCCTCTCATAGACCAATACTCACACTTCTCATAGACGGTCTAAACATTCGAAATTGGATTGGTTTGAAAGAGAAATTCAGCAACAAAGGTAAAGGAATGCAAAACTAACAAAGACTAAGCAAAATAGAAAGGTGGTTCAAATCAAAGACAAAGGGGCTCTCTTGGTGGATAGTTTCATCATGCTCAAGATGGTTAATTGAACAAACAAGCTAATCAAGATCGAGTTTGCATTCGGATGACCATGCATTTCACTTTAATAGACTCGATGCACTCTCGTAGCACCTAATCCCTATCCTAATACCACTCAACTTAGGCTCTCGCTCTCAAGCTAAGTGAAAAAGGATGCATTCTAAGTGTTTGATGAAATGCCAAGACACAAGAACCTCTCTTAAGACTCTATGACCACAAGGCTAGGCACAACACTTTCATATCAATGCCCTAACACTAAGAGATTCACCAAAAAGCCTTTTCAAACTCAATTGAATGAAAATCCACATGCACACCAAGTGTTCGATAAAATGCCCAAGAGAGAAATCAAGTGAAAATGGTTGAAATAAGATGATCTAATCTCTTAGAACACACTCACTTCAATCCCTAGACCTACAATCTATGCAATCCAAGCACTCTCATGCATCAAATCACAATGAATGGACCAAATTAAGCAAACATGGCAAAAATGGCAGTAAGAACAAGTCTAGGAATCATCCTCATACAACCAAGATCAATCATGGCAAGTTCTATACAATCATCCCTCTATCATAGCACAACTAATCTACCCATCCAAGATGAACCCTAGAAACTCAGCCACACATGGCCAAGGGAGTAAAGAGAAAAGAAGGAAGAATGGTCACCAAGAACACCATGGATGAATCCTTGAGATGATCTTCACTTCTCCACTTGTAAGCACTTCCCAAGGTTTGTTGGCTTCAATCCTAGCTCCAATGGCTTCAAATTGCTCCAAAACTTCAATAGGAGCATAAAATTCATGTCATTTCACGAATAAACACGGGCATTTCATAGGTCATTCATAAGCTTAAAATGCACTAATTAAAGTCACATCAATAGCCACGTTCAAGAGATAGAAAGTAACCTCCATGACAGTTACTTCCTCCACTTGCAGTTACCACTCATATTTTTCTATAAATATGAGAGGTATTCGACAGAGACAAGCCCGCGCAATCACACAAGCAGACACTCTGCCCAAATTTCCAACTTTCTCTGTAATTTCATTTCCAGTAGCCATAGCCGCCTTTACTTTTGGAGCTCTCTCAGAACCTCCATAGGAGTAGCAGTAACAGTAGACTTAGCCAAAAAACATCAAACACCCTCGTTCGAACATTGTTTGGAGAGGTGTGAACCGTGTAAATATTCCTTGTTCCAAGAATTCAAAAAAGCATTTATTGTGTTCAGACACAAGAGTTTCTACCACCAGAAACAAATTGGCACGCTCGGTGGGACCTTGTGTTTGATATCATGGCTCCAAGGCGAAAGAACCCGGAGGGTGAACTTCAATCAGGATCTGTGGAGGAGCAGGTGGCCAACATTGAACATGGCCAGACAGTCGAAGAAGTTGCCGGAATTCGTGGCGGCGACAAGGAGGCTAGGCCACAGCCTGTGGCGCCAAGTGCTGATCTAGGCGAGGCAATCATGTCACTCCGCCAAACAATGGTGGAGCACCGCCAACTCATGGAGGCTTCAATGGCATGGAATGCCCGCCAGGTGAATTCTCAGATTGAGTCTTTAAGTTCTCATGTTGAAAGACGTTTAATTCAAGTATTTGATGTGGTTAACAAAAATAAAACTGATTTTCAGGAGTTCAGGAAAATTTTAACGACGCCTTTAGTTTAGTCTAGAGCCTTACCACCCGATGGTCTAGGATCGATGAGCAATGGCGTTGGGAATGTAAGCCCTCATCCTGCTAGTGGTCGGAATGGGCAACCATGGCAGGACAACCTCTCACCTCTAGTGGCAAGTCAACCACCTTCCCATCAACATGGGAATGGCGAAAATCTTGCCACCACATCCAACACCCATGTTGAGCAAATGCCTACCGTAGGTTTTGCTCGACAACATATTCCAGAGGCTAGGCCATATGTGGCCCCTGACCGTCCATTCAATATGGATCAAGTACCACCACGTCCTAATGTGGAGGTACCCCCACGTGCGTATCCACCACCACCAATACCACCCCAAGTCAATAGACATGGAATGGATCCAACATGATTCATGCCACCACCCAGGGGGCAACCACCAGGGGTACATGATAATAATAATTTAAGGGAACAGGTGGCACAGTTTCTCAATGAGCATCTTGGCCTTGGAGGGAGGCCAACCATGCCGCCTGTGTATCGAAAGCCTTATCCAGAGTGGGTGGATAGACACCATCCCTTTCCTAGAGGCTTTAGGGTACCCGAATTTACCACCTTCACGGGGACCGGTGATCAGTCTACCGTGGAGCATGTTGGACGATTTACTGTCGAATGTGGTGACGTAGGTGATTTCGTCAAGCTTAATTTGTTTGGCAACTCGTTGACAGGACCAACTTTCGCTTGGTACGTCAACTTGCCTTCCAACTCCATACAAAGTTGGCAACAGATGGAACAGATCTTCCATGCCCAATTCTATAGATCTGAGCCAGAGGTTTCCATGGCAGACTTGGCACGTATGCGTCAGCAGCCTGGAGAGTCAGTTGAGAGTTTCTTGACTAGTTTCAAGAATGCTCGGAATCGTTGCTTTGTTAACCTATCAGAAAGAGAGTTTGTCAAGCTGGCTCAAGGAGGATTGAACTTCGAACTTAGGAAAAAATTCCAAGATCGAGAGTTCTCTGACTTGTTCCAACTCATGTCATGTGCTGTTAGGTATGAATCTCTTCTCCACGAGGAGGAGAATAGGAGGAGTGTCTCAAGGGGGCAATACCTTCCAAATTTTGATTATGCTATCCACCACATCGATGGTGGGGTTGGTGAAGTTGAGGTTGACTTGGCAGAGATAGTGCCAGGGAAACCCTATGTGTGTAGTTCATTGTCTAAAGTTGATGTTGGGCCACAAGAGGGGAGACCTAATCGTGCGCCCATCCAACCAAGAAAGTATTCATTCGATGTGACGAAGGCAGACTTGATATTTGACCAACTCTACAAGGATGGTCAAGTCAAGCTCTCTGGAGGGCATAACCTCCCATCGCCTGATAAGTTGAAAGGAAGACGATATTGCAAGTGGCATAATAGCATGTCTCACTCTACTGACTCATGCGTGGTTTTTCAAAATATTTTACAGGATGCCATTGAGAAGGGACGCATCAAATTCCCTGAGCCAAGGAAAGATGCCATGTTGGTGGATACAGATCCTTTCCCCCCACAGTTGGTGTGAACATGGTTAACCCTGATTTCTCCAAGATTGAGTTGCCTCAATTCAAGCTGGTGTTGGACACAATGCCGCCTCAAGAGGGCAGTTCATCTTCGAATGTACAATCCACTCCTACCTCACTTAGTAGACAAGATGAAGAGAAGTTGTGTGTTCAGTGCAAGAGGAGTCTCAACTTCGATGAGGTGAAACCAAGCAAGCCCGTTTATCAGAGGCTTAGCCCTCCTCCCAATAGACCAAGGTATCCACCATATCAGAGAATGGTGGAGGGAGTGCGACAACCAGTCGGATGGCAGCCAAGACAATGGTTGGCTCCTGGCCATCCCATGAAGATGACCTTTTGAATTCCTGACGTGCCACATGGTGGTTGGCATACCTATGATATCTGACGTCAACAACCAGTAGCATTGGCTAACTTGACGAGGACTCAGAAGAGAAGGTTCCTTCGCAAGAATGCTCAAAGTCGTAGAGGCCAACATGAGATGGCCTACCATGAGATGGGAAGGATGCAACAGCCCAGAGCAGAGGATGCCCTTCAAGCTGATATCAAGGTGGACAACTCCATGTCCTCTGGTCTCAAAGTCACTGTGTTGGGAAAGGGCAAGCGTGTCCAAGCCCCAAGGGTTGAAGAGGTGAATGAGAAGATGGAAGATAACCTTCAGACAGATAATGGAGTTGGATTATATGACGCGAGGTATGATGCTGACATTGATAACGACTTTGATGATGTGATGATCGATGTGGATCGTCCAAACCCTAGGTTTGAGAGGAAGGATAAGGAGGATGATGGTGATGACCAAGGCCCTCCTGTAACTATCAAGTTTGGAAGCTTGCCACCACAGTGGCTACTAACTACATACTCCTAAGGATTTTCCAATCCAAAGAGGAAGATCAACAGGTACATGTGGAAAGTGGAGAAGCCGATGAGGAAGTAATGGAGGATCAACCTGTGGCACATTTAGTCAAGGAGTTCAATCACCTCGATATGGATGATGAGCCATGGAGTGTTAAGATGGTTGGTTTGGGGTGTAGGGTCGACTTGGCCACAGAGGCCAAGAGGCAATACAAATGTTCACAACGATTGTTGAAGGAGCTATATGAAGCAGGCCACAAGCATGTGGGTTTGCTTGGTGAAGATGGAGGGCGTCATCCTTTCTATGTGTTGTACCAAGGTCCAGAAGAGACAACATCTCTTCTAGTGGAAAACCCTACATGGGGCCCAGAATTCGATGAACCTGAGAGTTCATTGACTAAGGAGGATAGCTTGCCCAATGAGGAGGCTGTCATGTCAGTGATGGCTTCGAAAGGGAATGGTATAATGGAAGAGGAGTTAAGTGATGTACCTAACCACCTTGTGGTATTCAAGGAGCCAGAGCCAAACATGTTAAGGAATCTAAGGCCCTTCTATATTAAGGCAAGATTGGATGAAGTACCAGTGTCAAAGGTCTTGGTTGACAATGGCGCTAACGTGATGCCAACAAGGATGTTGAAGAAGCTTGGTAAGAACACATGTGACTTGATTCCTACTGAGGTGTTTGTCACCAGCTTCAATGGAGGGTCCACTTCGGCAAAAGGGATTTTGCCAGTGGTAGTAGGAATTGGAAGCCAGGAGAAGATGAGTGTCTTCTTCGTTGTGGATGGGGTCGTTAGTTACAATGCCCTATTGGGGAGAGATTGGATCCATGCAAGTAAATGTGTTCCATCATCATTACATCAATGCATGATGTTGTGGAACAAGGAAGGATGGTTGAGGTCATTCAAGCTGACACAATGCCATTTGCAGTAGGAACCAACTGTGCTGAAGTCCCTTTATACCATGGTGATTTTGGCCCATTGGAAGTTAGAGGTATGGATGGAGGACCATGTACGGTGGTCATCTCGAGTGCCAAAGTTTTGAGCAAGGCATGCATTGATCCGTTGACAGAGATAGTGAGACCATCCATGTTCTCTTTGGATGGTCCACCTGAGGCCACTAAAGTTGTTGATGATGAATAGACCACCTCAAGACAAGGTGGCGAGGGAGGCCGAAGTCACGGCCTTGAGAGAAAGGTTGGCCATCTACCAATGTGAGCAGAGGCTAGTATGTGATGAGCCTGTGTTGATGGTTGATTGTGTTCCAGATGATGATTTGTCTGGACAAGGCGAAGAGATAGGATTTAATGAAGAGGACGACAAACACATTGCCGCATGTGATGTTTTAGAGGAGATCAACCTTGGCACTGAGGACGATCAACGTCCTACCTTCATCAGTGCCACCATGCCTGAGGCTGACAAGTATGATCTTATCAATTTACTAAATGAGTTTAAGGATTGTTTTGCATGGGATTACCATGAGATGCCAGGCTTAGATAGGAAATTGGTAGAACATAGGTTGCCAATTAAATCGGGATTTAAGCCCTTCAAACAACCTCCTAGGCGTTTTGCGTATGAGGTATTGCCTGAGATAAAGAAGGAAATTGAACGCCTGTTAAAGGCTAAATTTATAAGAACGGCTAGGTATGTAGAGTGGTTGTCTAATGTGGTGCCAGTTAGGAAGAAAAATGGAAAGCTTCGTGTTTGTGTAGATTTTAGAAATTTAAATACAGCCACTCCTAAGGATGAGTATCCCATGCCAGTTGCTTACATGTTGCTTAATGCAGTTACTCGACATGAAGTCTTCTCTTTCATGGATTGCTATTCGGGCTATAATCAGATTTACATAGCCGATGAGGATATCCACAAGACAGCTTTCCGTTGTCCAGGTGCCATTGGATGCTATGAATGGGTGGTCATGCCCTTTGGTTTGAAGAATGCTGGGGTGACCTATCAACGAGCTATGAACACCATCTTTCATGACTTGATTGGTGAATTTGTGGAGGTATACGTAGACGACATAGTCGTCAAGTCAAAGGTAAGGCGTCGCCACCTTGATAACTTACGTATGGCTTTCCTGCGCATGAGAAGTCATGGTTTGAAATTAAATCCTCTTAAATGTGCTTTTGGGGTGAGTGCAGGCAACTTCCTTGGTTTCCTTGTAAACCAACATGGCATTGAGGTCGACAAAAACAAGACCAATGCCATCATCGAGGCCATGCCACCTCGTGATAAGAAAGAGTTACAAAGGTTCCTTTGCCAAGTCAACTATATTCGGCGCTTCATCTCAAACTGTGCTGGCCGAACCCAAGTGTTCTCATCTTTGTTGAAGTTGAGGAAGGAAGAAGAGTTTGCATGGCGAAGAGCACCAACAAGCTTTTGATGACATCAAGAGGTATTTGGCGAACCCGCCAGTACTTAACTCACCCATCCCACATCAACCTCTGAAGTTGTATCTCTCGGCCACTAACACGTCAGTAGCATGTTTGTTAGCCCAGGATAATGACTTGGGAAATGAACAAGTCGTGTATTATTTAAGTAGGCTTTCAAATGAAGCGGAGAGGAAGTACTCTCCCATAGAAAGGTTATGTCTAGCTTTGTTCTTTGCTTGTATGAAGCTAAGGTATTACTTGATGCCTGTTCAAGTACAACTCATTTGTAAGACTGGCCTTATCAAATATATGTTATCACGACCAATTATCCATGGGAGGATTGGCAAGTGGACCCTTGCCCTATCTGAATTTAATTTACAATATGTTCCACAAAAAGCAGTTAAAGGGCAAGCTCTCGCTGACTTCTTGACAGACCACCCATGTGTGGACGTGTCAGGCGAAGCAGTAGAGATTGGGATGGTAGGAGAGATTCCTTGGTCTTTGTTCTTTGATGGTTCAAAAACACGTTCTGGGGAAGGAGCTGGAGTGGTACTAACTTCGTCAGTGGGTCACTCCATGCACTTTGCCTTCACCCTTGACTTCCCTTGTACCAACAACCAAGCTGAATATGAGGCTTTGGTGGTTGGCATGAAGATTCTTGTTGAATTAAAGGCAAAAAAAACGTAGATATCAAAGAAGATTCACAATTAGTAGTCCACCAAGTACTTGGTGACTTCAGATGTGCCAACTATGTGTTAGAGACATACCTCAACCATGTCCAAGATCTACTCTCCCACTTTAATAACGTGTTAATTAAGTTCATTCCTCGCCAAGACAATGGAAAAGCTAACTACTTGGCACAGTTGGCTTCTGGTTTTAGAGAATTTTCGCATGAGGGAGGAGGACAAATCTTTGTGAAATTCCTCCTTCCATTACGAGATCGTTTAGAACAAGTAGCAGAAGTATACATGATTGAGGAGGATACTAATGATTTGAGAGTCCCATTGCTAACATATCTAAAGAACCCAAATGGGGAAACTGACCATACTACCAAATTCAAAGCAAGAAATTATGTAGTGATAGATGAAACCCTATTTAAGAGAAGGGCAGATGGTTTACTATGGTTTACTACTAAAGTGCTTGGGGGCCAAGGAGGCTCTACAAGCCATGGCTGAAGTTCATGAAGTAATATGCGGAGCCCACCAAGCTGGCCCTTCAATGAGGTGGATACTTCATATGTATGGATACTATTGGCCTACCATTGGAGAAAATTGTGCATCATATGCCAAAGGTTGTGAAGCTTGCCAACGCCATGGTCCAGTGCAAAGAGCTCATGTTGTCGACCTAAAGTCCATCATCAAGCCTCACCCTTTCTTTGGGTGGGCAATGGACTTGATAGGGAAGATCTACCCCCCATCCTCTAAACAACACACTTTTGTTATTCTAGCGACAGACTACTTCACCAAGTGGGTGGAAGCTAAACCAATGAAGGCGGTAAACCAAGGGGAAGTGATTACTTTCATTAAGGAAAACATGGTTCATAGGTTTGGCCTTCCTGCTACTATAACAACGGATCAAGGGACTGTGTTCACAGGGGAGCAAGTGATGGCATTTGCCAATGAATTAGGAATCAAGATTATTCATTCCACGCCATACTATGCTCAGGCCAATGGACAAGTTGAGGCTTCTAACAAGGTGGTGAAATGAATATTGTCTAAAATGATCGAAGGCAATCCAAGGGAATGGCATATGTTGTTATCAGAAGCCTTATGGGCATATAGGATGTCACCACGAAGTAGCACCAAGGTGACACCCTTTGCTTTAACATATGGCCATGAGGCATTTCTACCAGTTGAAGTGACTGTGAAGTCATTACGGTATCTACGTCAACATGAGATGAATCCCTCAGAATACTATGAGTCTATGATGTTGGAACTATCTGACTTGGATGAAGTACAACTCAAGGCGTTGGACAACATACGAGTACAAAAAGAAAGGGTTGCTCGTGCCTACAACAAGAAAGTCAAACATAAGTCATTTGAAGAGGGAGAGTTAGTCTGGAAAGTTCATTTGCCTATTGGTGATAAGGATCCTAAGTTTGGTAAATGGTCACCGAATTGGCGAGGGCCTTTTATCATCCATGCTACTCGACCCAACGGAGCATATCTATTGAAGGACCTCGATGGGGTGTTACATGAACGTCTTATCAATGGAAAGTATCTGAAGCCTTACGTCCCTTCTTTGTGGGACGTTAAAGGTTTCAATTTTGAGACCAAAGGTGATGTACCATGCCACAACTCACTTATATTGGTATTGGCGTGGGGACTCAATGGTCCTACTGAAGGGACCATTATGAGGAAAGTAATTACGTATTATATTCTTTAACGAATGGCATGATGTATAACTAATGTGGATAAAACAAAAATGTCTTGCCAAACAAAATAAATATGAAAGAAGGTTGATAAAATCCAAAATTTAAGATAAGAAAAGTAAACAAAGGCCAAACAAATGGCTAAGCTTCAAACTAAGAAAAAGAAATGGGGTAACTTAGGCATCGAGAGACTGAATGATATCTTTGACGATGGTCTTCAGGTTAATAATATTGGCTATGTTGGCCGCACGAGTCTGGAAGACTTGCTCTTTCTTGAGGGTAATCTCTTCCACGGACATAAGGGTTTTCTCTTTGTCTTGAATGAACCGTGCCTCCTTCATAGTATTCTTCCGAGCTAGAATTTCAACCATCTTTCCTCGTTCAGCGATAAGAGCCGCCTCTAACCTCGCTACTTCATCACGACAAGCCACCTCTTCTACGCTCAAACCTTTTAGCTTATTGGACTTGTCTTTGCCCTTGGTCACCATGTCTCGCATAAGTGTGCATGCAACCACTCTTTCACGATCGTGTTGAGACATAACACCTTGGAGCTCATTGCCTTGCTTGATGGTATCAAGCCAAGTCTTGACATCGGATGATGAGCTTTGGAGGGTCTGTTTCCGCTTGTTGTCTGATCCTGGAAAAGAAAGGCATAAGTCAGGGCTCGAGAGGATATCAAAAGCGTTGATAGGCCATTCAGTCTCAAATGATCTGAGCATATCTTCTAGTAGTAGGGAAAGGAAGCTCTTAATCTGGATAAGTGCATCTTTAACTGACGGAGGGACGAACGTGGTTGGAGAGATTGAACTCAAAAAGTGGTTGTCTAAAGCGGCCAAGTACTCGAGATTATATTCAATGCTGGCCATGCCCTAAAAAAGATAATGGGAGAGTAACATGAGTGAAAAGAAAGAGACATATATTATTTTAATAAAAAATCAAATCCTGGAGGAGAAACTTACTTGCTCATTTGAGTTATTAATTCCTAATGAGGAATCAGCAAGACCACTAGGAAAGGGAGTAGGTAGCAAATTGGCTTGTGTAGCCATGTTGTTGAGGCTAGAGAGGACATCATCAGGTCGTGGAGTTGGGTCTGGATTGGTGGGGTGATAACCTCCTTTAGCGGCATCAAGCAGGGAGACATTGGTTGGCTATGAAGAAAACCATCATGATCTCCAAGGAAGGTAGGAGCCAGAGATAAGAAAAAAGGGTCTTGACCTTGAGAGAACAAGTTCTTGGTTGGGATTGATGAAACAACTCCACATGCCGTGTTAAAATCCAATGGATTTTTAGAGGCATATTGTTGAAAGCCAAGTTGAATGGATGGTAGAGGTTCGGTGAGTTCTTGAGGGAAGTGGAAGACCTCAACGTCATCTTCGGTGTCACTACCATCGACTGTCGTGTAGCCACGAGGACTATCAGCTTCATGAGACGTGTTGTTACTTGAAGCTGAGTGGCCTTCATTATCCGTGACGACATGGGTTTCTTCCGCATCCGATGGAAGAATTTCGTTATCATCTAACTGATAACGTTGGTCCTCGCCTAAGTTATGTATCTAAAAAAATGTGCATCATGTTTGAATTCATACAATATAAGTTGATTGAGAAAATGGTGAAGAAAATTACTTGGCTATCAGATTGATGAGACTGTTCGTGACTTTGGTGGGTAGATGATGAAGGGTGAATATGAGGCCACTTGGTTGGCAGAGGGGGATACCGTCCAATAGTTCTATGTAAGACGAAAGGAAAGAAATGGGATTCAGATCAAAGTTGGAACAAGATATTATGAAAAAATAATAACATTAGTGAGCAAGGATGACATGATGGGCGTTTGGCAGAAGAGGCATGTGATGAGTGTGGCTCATCCCTATCTTCGATATTGTTGCCACTCAACTCCTTGCTCTCATCCTTATCTTCAACATTGTTGTTGCTCGGATCTTTGCTTCCTCCAATAACTCCCATCTTAGCTGATGCTCCATATTGTAGATGTCGGATAAGGGAGTTCATATCTTCATTAAAGATGTTATTTCCCTGAAAGACTTCCTTGAGACGTAGCACAAATGAAGGAAGGCAACGGGGTTTTGGGATAAAACATGTGAAGTGTATTCCCTCCATGATCTTGCGTTGCCATTTATTTAGTGCATCAGCCTCTGAGCTTGATAATGTCTTACGGTGGGAAGGAGCATTAAGGTGAGATGAAGAAGGTAGCAGTATGGGCCACACTTGAGTAAGGCCAAACTGGCGGGCAACATAGTGAGGGTTGTACACTTCTGCATATATGATGCTCTTGCTACCTTGAATGTTGATGAGGAGGTCTCGAGCCGAGACCCAATTCTTCCATTGAAGGACGTACGGACGATAGTCATGTACTTTAGGATCACTGATATCAGGCCTTTTGTCGAATTTGTCGGTGAATGATGCAGGACCGTAGGTGCGATCTCTAAAAGGGGAAAAATCTTCCACCTTCATCAAGCCATAAAAGAACTTAAAGTAATAAGAAAAACTTTTCCTCAATGGTGTGACTTTGGAGAAGTAGATGCCATAGGATTAGGTGGCTTGGCGAAATTGAAAGAGCCGTTCCACAATTTTGGGAAGTAGGCGTATACCCAGAGAGGAACCAACCATAAAGGACCAGACCCCGTAGGCTTGGAGCCACTGTTGAGTTGGTGAGTGAGAGTATGCATACCATGGTATATAGAGGCAAGGATAGTCTCCAGGAAGTCGGGTGGAGTGTTCCCATCGGCAATTTGATGCGAAAGAGGGTTTAAACCTGGACGAGGCGATACGGAAGTAGGGCAGTGGATATACTTGTACAACTAGTAGTGTATGAAGCCCACTCGTTCTTGGCGAGTAATAGGAGACTTGGGGTCACTGGGGTGGTACTAATTTCGAAGGCTCTGGAAGGATTTAGGATCAAGAGTAAATTGATCATCTAGAGAGCTTGCTATCTTACCATCGTCGAAGGGTAAACTTAGACCAGTCAGAGCAGCTAAATCCATGAGGGTAATCGTCATGGCGCCTATGGGGTACCTGAAGATAAAGCAGTTGGATCCAGTGCACCAAAAACATAACACCGGTTTGAAGAGTTGAATATCCGGTTCTGGAATCCAGATTGAGAGATCTAACAACTGACGAATGCTAGCTCTGACCAGAGTATACGGGTTTCTTTGTCGTTCACTAGGCATATGTACCATTTGTTGAAGTCGGAGTCATTCAAAGGCCACGAGTTTATTGGCTTCTGATTCTTCGAAGTGTTGGGCTGGAAGAAAGAGTAATCTGGAAGGACGTTTTTGAATAATATCGTTCCTCCCCCAAACGGATACTGGTTGAGGTGTTGGATATGAGATTTGGATGAGTCAATGAAATAAGGACCCAACCGAGTTTCATTCTGGTTTTTCTTGTCTGGTGTGAGAATGGTCATCTCCACCCCTTCATCTTGACACAAAGCTTCATACTCTTCTTCAAAGTCGGTCTCTTCGGCTTCAACTCTTCTACTCGATTTTGCCATCTAAAAAGAAAAGGGAGAAGGAATTGTTCAATATAAAATAAAGAGAATAAAAAAAATTTGAAGATAAAAGAGATGAACTCATACCTTCTTCAAAAGATTGACGAATTGGGAGGATGGATGATGAATGATGGGAGGATGGTGATTGAGGTCTGAAGGAGGAGAAGGGAACCCCTTTACTTATAGGAGGTGCTTTAAGAGAAAATATCAAATCCTAGAAGGAAAAGGGGTTTACCCTTAACAAGAGTCCACTTAGAAAAAGGTTTAAAAAAAAAGTGACGTGAACGGTAAAAAAAAAACCATCCTACTTTAACTTGCTATCAACAACTTAATACACAATTCGTGTGTACTAAGTTGTTGGGGGCATTTGTTTACACCTTAATTTATCTTGAGCCAATACCACATTGAAGAAATTAAGGAATTAAATGGCTTTATTAGGCCATTAATTGCCTTAGTAATTAAATAACATAAATTGGGCCATGACGTCATCTTTTGGCCTATTTTTCGTGATAATTCTGTCCAGATTAGTATTTTGGCTATAACTCCTTCATACGAATTCCGAATGATGCAAAATTGGTGGCGATGGAAAGATAATTTTGTTATCTTTCCATCCATATGTAGATAACGACCCAGTTCCACCGGACCAGTGAGATATGACCTCTGCAAGATGACGACCAAAAATACCACATTGCTTGTTTGTGGAGGTTTGAATGGCTTTATTAAGCTTTAATCATTCTATTAAGTTAAATTGATTAAACGAGGCCATGGATTTACTATTTTATCCTCACGGAGCCTCCCCATCAAGGAGGAGGGTATCCCATTGAAGTGAAGACTTCATGTCGACCCATCGAAGTCAGGATCTCATGTCGATCCATCGAAGTGAGGATCTTATGTCCATCCATCGAAGTGAAGACTTCATGTCGACCTATTGAAGTCAGGATCTCATGTCGATCGGGAAGCCATCTCATCAAGATGGAAACCCTAAGACTTCGATCCATCGAAGTCAAGATCTCATGTCGAGCTATCGAAGTCAGGATCTCATGTCGATCCATCGAAGGGAAGCCATCTCATCAAGATGGAAACCCTAAGATGTCGATCCATCGAAGTGAGGATCTCATGTCCATCCATCAAAGTGAAGACTTCATGTCGACCCATCAAAGTGAGGATCTTATGTCCATCCATCGAAGTGAAGACTTCATGTCGACCTATCGAAGTCGGGATCTCATGTCAATCCATCGAAGGGAAGCCATCTCATCAAGATGGAACCCTAAGACTTCGATCCATCGAAGTCAAGATCTCATGTCGACCTATCGAAGTCAGGATCTCATGTCGATCCATCGAAGGGAAGCCATCTCATCAAGATGGAAACCCTAAGACTTCAATCCATCGAAGTGAGGATCTCATGTCCATCCTCGAAGTGAAGACTTCATGTCGACCTATCAAAGTCAGGATCTCATGTCGATCTATCGAAGGGAAGCCATCTCATCAAGATGGAAACCCTAAGACTTCGATCCATCGAAGTGAGGATCTCATGTCCATCCATCAAAGTGAAGCCTTCATGTCGACCCATCGAAGTCAGGATCTCATGTCGATCCATCGAAGGGAAGCCATCATCATATCGACCTCCTCGTCAAGAGGGAAGGAGGGGAGCCATCTCATTAAGATGGAAACCCTAAGGCCGATTCCATGATGATGATGTCATCATGTCTACCTCCTCGTCAAGAGACAAGGAGGGAAGCAAGGAGGAAGCCATCATCATGTCTACCTCCTCGTCAAGAGAGAAGGAGGAAAGCAAGGAGTATATCCTCCTCGTCAAGAAGGAAACCCTAAGACCAACTTCAAGAGACGATGTCATCTCCTCATCAAGAGTGAAACCCTAAGGGATGATGTGATCATATCAAACCCTATCTCAGGAATACAAGCTTCCTCCACCAACGTCACTACTCTTCCAAGGCAGTTGAAGAGAGTAAACCGCCAACACCACGATGATAGCCACGTTCAAGATAGGAACTAACCTCCATGACAGTTACTTCTTCCACTTGCAGTTACCACTCATATTTTTCTATAAATATGAGAGGTATTCGACAGAGACAAGCCCGCACGCGCAATCACACAAGCAGACACTCTGCCCAAATTTCCAACTTTCTCTGTAATTTCATTTCCAGTGGCCATAGCCGCCTTTACTTTTGGAGCTCTCTCAGAACCTCCATAGGAGTAGCAGTAACAGTAGTGATAAAAGGTGATTTACCTAATACCACTCAACTTAGGCTCTTGCTCTCAAGCTAAGTGAGAAAAGGATGCATTCTAAGTGTTTGATGAAATGCCAAGACACAAGAACCTCTCTTAAGACTCTATGACCACAAGGCTAGGCACAACACTCTCATATCAATGCCCTAACACTAAGAGATTCACCAAAAAGCCTTTTCAAACTCAATTGAATGAAAATCCACATGCACACCAAGTGTTCGATAAAATGCCCAAGAGAGAAATCAAGTGAAAATGGTTGAAATAAGATGATCTAATCTCTTAGAACACACTCACTTCAATCCCTAGACCTACAATCTATGCAATCCAAGCACTCTCATGCATCAAATCACAATGAATGGACCAAATTAAGCAAACATGGCATAAAATGGCATTAAGAACAAGTCTAGGAATCATCCTCATACAACCAAGATCAATCATGGCAAGTTCTATACAATCATCCCTCTATCATAGCACAACTAATCTACCCATCCAAGATGAACCCTAGAAACTCAGCCACACATGGCCAAGGGAGTAAAGAGAAAAGAAGGAAGAATGGTCACCAAGAATACCATTGATGAATCCTTGAGATGATCTTCACTTCTCCACTTGTAAGCACTTCTCCCAAGGTTTGTTGGCTTCAATCCTAGCTCCAATGGCTTCAAATTGCTCCAAAAATGTGTTCTAGGGTTTGAGGGTTCGTGGATATGTGTTTGGGGTTCAAGAGATATGATATATTTCCTCCAAATGGCCAAAAACAAGAGTATTTATAGTGCAGGGGACAGTGCACGCGTGCACCCCTGCACGGCGTGCACCCTGCACGGCGTGCACCCTGCACGCGTGCACCCCTGCACTCTGCAGAAAGCTCGATCTTGCAATGCTCATATCTCCCTCGTCCGGACTCCAAATGACCTCCCGTTTGCTCCTATGCGCTCCTTGTCATCCGTACTTTGATGCCATAACCTGAAAATGCACAGAGGCAACTCCAATAGCCCACGAATTTGGCTCCAAAGTGGCAACCGGACAACAAAATGACACTTTGCACAAAATTTCCATGAAAACATATAAGTCATGTCATTTCACGAATAAGCACGGGCATTTCATAGGTCATTCATAAGCTTAAAATGCACTAATTAAAGTCACATCAAGTAGACTTAGCCAAAAAAACATCAAACACCCTCGTTCGAACATTGTTTGGAGAGGTGTGAACCGTGTAAATATTCCTTGTTCCAAGAAGTCAAAAGAGCATTTATTGTGTTCAGACACAATAGTTTCTACCACCAGAAACAACTGCCTTTAGCATCGTCTCTTTTCCTCCGTGTGAAAGTGACATGCTCATCCAAGATTGGCATAGCCTTTCCATTTTGTCCATTAAGTGTTGGAATACTTCCTTCTTGCTCCTTCCCCACTCCGTTGGGACTCCTAGGTATTTTCCAAATGTAAGGATGGTATTAAAGCCAAGTGCCCTATAATGATTTCTTTCAGACCCTGCGGGGTGTGCCTGCTAAACATAATGGACGATTTGTCATTATTTATCACCTGACCCGTTAGGTTTGCATATTTTTCCATTGTTGCTCTAATTGTCATAGCCTCTGCCGCCGAAGCGTCTCCAAAGATTATCGTATCATCCGCAAAAAGGACATGGGTCAGGGTTGGGCATCTGTTGTTGAGCTTGAGTCCCTTCAATCTTCCTTCGTTTATCCCTTTTTCAATAAGGAACGAAAGTGAGTTAGTTAGGATAATGAAGAGGTAGAGGGAGATGGGGTCACCTTGTCTAATTCCTCTGGTTGGTTTGAAAGGCTCGGATGGTCCACCGTTTATGAGGACCGAGAAATTCACTGTGCGGATGCACTCCTGTATCCACCCATACCAGGTACGATTAAATCCCAGGGCCCGGAGAATTCCATCTAGGCCATCCCAATCCACCATATCATAAGCTTTCTTCATGTCCATCTTAATCATCATATCCCACATCAGTTTTCCGGATCTATTTTTGAGGTGATGCATGACTTCATGGACAATCATGATATTGTCTTGGATTGCTCTGCCTCTAGTGAAGGTCGACTGCATTTCAGAGACGATGGTTGAGATCCATTTTTTTAGTTTGTTAACTTGGCAAAGTAGAGGGGGGCAAAGTACCATTTTTCCTTTTTTTTAATGTCATAGATAACTCCCGCTTGAGAAAATCATATAATCATAGACGAATAAAAATTAAGTGTACACCTCAACCGAAAGGTGTATCACTCCTTAGTTTGAGAGGCATCAAAGCACATCGCGAGCCACATAATGGATTGTCGTATTAGTCTAACGCGGAGCCGCTGCCAGTCTCATCTGGGGAAGCTTCTTGTCCATATATACATAACATATTTTTTATTTTTTTATGAATGAGTTAGGTGCGATCATTTCTCTGAAATAAGGTTATCATTGACAAGTTGGTTCAAGTTTTCTTACGGATCATTTTTGGGATTAGTGGATTCCTTCTAATTCACCATTTACTGTTCTACACCTACGTTATATTGTTGGGGTTGAGTGGTGTGAATGAGAATGATGGAAGGAAGGTTAAGGGGTAAAACCCAACCGGTTTGATTTGAATGTGGATTAACCAGAACTGATGGTTGAACCGTTCGGTTCTTTCAGTTCAATTCAAACGAAGGGGTGTGTTCTTTCATGAACCATCGTGACTCTTCGTGTCATACCCTTCCATGTCCTATAAATTCAGCCCTCCTCCTTCAATTGAAGAGATGCTTTATGAGAAGATTTTTACGAAAATTTGGAGAAGAGGTTTTTAAACATAGTTTTTGCATCGGTTTTTCAAAGAGAAAATTGCATTATCGAGTCGTGTGGTTAGCACCGTGTTGTTGCGTTCGTCGTCACTGGGGTTTGAAGTACTTCTACACCAATTGAAGGGAATACATTCTCTAAGGAGAAACCGTGAATTCGGTTGGCTCGAATTTGTACGTTGTCTTTGCATTTGATTATCTTATGTTGAAGGTATACACAGATACTAACAATCTTAACGAACGTTAATATTATTCCGTGTATACCGTTGGTGATCAGTCAAGTTGGTGACATTTCTCAAGTTTCCTTTCATTGTTATTTAACTTGCATGATTTCTGAGTTCTCATGCAGAAAGGAAAAAAGGGAATCCAATCCAGTCATGTTTCTTTTGTCCATTTGATTCTAGTGATCAAGGATGTGTAAGTTGAGTAAGTTGATTCCATTTTTTTTAATGGGTTTAACCCCGGTACGGTACAGTAAGTTTGGTTTCCCTTTTATGTTTCCCGGTCTTTTTTGTTCTTATATTCAGACGGTTTGAACGAAAAGGATTCATGGTGGTTATTTCTTTGGGGTCGTTTGGTTGATGGAATTGGGTCCGGGAATTGAAACCCAATTCCCAATCCATTGGGAATTGACACAAATAATTGCACTACAATTCTCATTGGACCGGGAATTGAAATCCAATTCACAGACCCAATTCCATCAACCAAATCACCCTTTTGTTTCTTTTTGTAAAGGAAAGGGTTATTATTTCTTTGTTTCTGGGCAGCGGCAACAGCGGCGGATTCTGGGCAGCGGCGGCAACGTCGACGGCGACAACGGCATCGGCGGCGGGAGATGATCGGAGAAGGTGAAGAGGTGGAAGGGTTTGAGAGAAGGTTTGTAAGGGATAGAACTAAGAAGGATCAAAATGTAATTTAGGAAAACTTGGGTTACTGATTTTAGAAGACAAAAAACTTAAAAGTTAATTCCGTTAGCAACTTGCTTCAAAATGTTTAAAATTTTACAAACAAGGACTAACGGAGTTAAGTCTGGGATAGATTTGGGGTTTCCAAAACTTAGTGCATTTTTAAAATAAATCGCCAAAGTTAGAGCATTTTAGAAATAATAACCCTAAAGAAACAAAGCGTTTGGGACATGTGTAAATATATTTTATATGCTTGCGGACGTTGCATGGTTACTTGCAGAAGTAAACACGCAACGGTTTATAAGCGTGAAATTTGATACTGATTGCAGAAGTTTATGCAACTAGTGTTTATACTTTTGGCCAGATGTAAACACAGATATATGTTTTAATTGAACTTTATTCAATTATTGGATCTGTTTGGTCTATTAATAATGTGTGATTATAGATTCTTGGCCTTTGTATTTGTATAATTTGTTGGAGATTAAATCTACGGATTTCGTCTTCTATATGAGATTAGAGTCTTTGTAACTCTCTACTCACCCGAGGCTAGAATCTTCGTGATTCTCTACTCACACGAGATTGGAGTTTTCGTAACTCTCTACTCATCCGAGATTAGAGTTTTCGTAACTATCTACTCGCCCGAGATTAAAGCCTTTGTGGTTTTCTACTTACTGTATCAGTACACAATACTAATAGTTGTTGATTTAACATGGTTAAATCAGATCAAAACATTGTTTATAAACATTGATTTGACGCACAGGTCATGTGTTTTGTGTATAATTCATATTTTAACTCTATGGATGATTGATCAAGTACTTTCATTGGAAAAGTTAACACATCTCGATTTATGTTCTAATAAATCTTAGTTTGTGTACTATGGCCAGTGATTGGAAAATGTCAACAGATGACCACATGGTTCCACATATGTGGAATGGTGACGATGATGATGCTAGAGAAGTCATCGACATATCGTCCGATGAAGAGATCATATACACTGACTCTGATGATGACGACAAGGTCATCGAGGTGATAAACATTGAATCCGATGTGGAGGTCATAGATCTCGACCCACCCACACCACTGTCTTCTGTGCATTGGGAGTGGTCGCCCTTCATGGAGAATTTTTGGATCTCCTGGCGAATGGTCCATGTCGGACATTGGTGGAGATTCACCACCTAATGCATGGTTGGATGACAACGATGATTGGCACATCATGGATTCAGATGACCTTCATGTGGATGATGAATCATGCTAATGATCATAATGGTTCAGACGTTAATGTACATGGGGATGATAACAAGGATCCCTATGATTAGTATATATCCTCCTTTTAGGGGTTGATATGTGTGTATATATATGTGTATAATTTCATAAATGTTTTATCAAGTTCTGTGGATTTATGTATTCACTTGTATAATTTCATACTAGTATCGTTTCGGCCCGTTGGCCGATATGTTATATATATATTTTTGGTAGAAATGTTATATATATTTTTTGGTAGAAATGTTATAAATGTACCTGGGGATGATAACGAGGATCCCTATGATTAGTATATATCCTCCTTTTAGGGGTTGATATGTGTGTATATATATTAAGAATATATATGTGTATAATTTCATAAATGTTTTATCAAGTTCTGTGGATTTATGTATTCACTTGTATAATTTCATACTAGTATTGTTTCGGCCGATATGTTATATTTTTTTTCTTGGTAGAAATGTTATATATATTTTTTTGGTAGAAATGTTATAGAGTAAATACACATTTTTTCTCTCATACTATGCAAAGTTAACTAACACAACCTTATAATATTTTTCAATCGAATTAACCCCTCTATTTTAACACTTTTAACAAATATTTCCTTCCGTTAACTTTTTCGTTTATTCCCCATCTATTAGGGCATCTACAATGGTCATTTTTTTAAAAATGCTTTATACTTAAAGCTCTCATTTGATTGATTGGAACTATAACTTAATAACATTAAATTAATAAATAAAAGAAATTATAGGAAAAATGAATGATTTGATTGGTTTATTTTATAAAGCTTTATGCAAAAGCTTTGTGTTCATAGAGCTTTTATGCAAAAGCTTTATAAAATAAACCAACCAAATCACTTCTAAACCAATCAAATCATTTCTCTTTCTTATAATTTCTTCTTTTTTATTTATTTAATGCTATTAATATTTACTTCCAACCAATCAAATTAGAGGATTTAGTATAAAGTTTTAAGAAATATGACCATTGTAGATGCTCTTATGATGATGGTATATACCACATCAAACTATTAGTTCATGTGACCCTTGAAATAAACTTTAAACTAAACAATCTAAAAATTTAAGACTTAAAAAATAAAGGTTTAATACACATTCTGCCCCCATTTCTCTTCTTCTTCTTTATGGACACACCATCTCTGCAAATTTTTTATGCTCTTAGCATCTATGTGTACAAAATAGCTTACTGGATATGTCCAGTCAACAAATTTAATGGGGACTAGATGAAAAAGTTAACGAAAGGGAACATTTGTTAGAAGTGTAAAAGTAAATGGGTTAAATTCTGCTGAAAAATAGTAGAGAGTTATCTTGTTTAACTTTTCATAGTAGGAACTTTAAAAAAAAAAACTTTTCATAGTAGGAGGACAAAAATGTGTTAAACCTTTAGTATAATTAGTAAAAAATATTATTTTATAATGAAAGATTTAATATTATTAATAAATTGTAAATTAACAAAAAGTTTGAATTGAATGATTAAAATTAAATGAACACTCAGTGTGTCAAATTAGTTAACATATTATTACATAGTGAGAAATTAAACAGTTTAAAGTAGAAAATATAGAAATAAACTAAAATTAAAAAGTGAGTCGCACATTATTTTTTCAAATATAATTTAATAATTTCAATTAAACTAATTTACATGTTGAATTTTACTTTTTTCCTAAACTTTATTATATTTAAAAACTATTTGGAATTTTTATTTATTAATTATTTAATTTATTGAATAATTTAAAATTAGAATATGATTGGTTAATATCCTATTATTAAGGAGAGAGTCTTAAATTATATATCTCTAATTTTAAATGTTCATATTATAGCTAGATAATTCATTATACAATGCCAAAAAAATAAAATATTTAATTTAAATATTATGATTAATCATAGGATATTTTGGACAGTAATTTTATTTTAATTACATACTAAAATAAAACAGGTCCATTTATGATCATTGCAAAGGAGAAAATATATAAAAAATTTAATTTTTATTCAAAAAAACTTTTCAAATGAGTTATGTCCTCTAAACCAAATATGAATTCAAATACTCTCCTAACAAAAGTTTGTTCAAGACAAATGAAATTTTTTCAGCAACTCTCTCAAAAAATTTGCAAAAAAATAAAGTCGAGGCTAAAGTTTGCAAATAAATTCGAGGATAAAGAAATCATCACTATAAAATTTTTTGAGGAATAGTTAAACATAAACAAAATTAGAACCTCAATTGGCCTGTTAAAAATTAAAATAATTTGGAAATAACGATCATGTTATATGAATATATTTAGGTTTAACGAATATGCTTAATTCAAACTCATCAACTCGATCAATACTTTAATGTTGTTAATAACTAATGTCATGTAACCCATTTTACTTACGATCCCATGATTAATATTCTTTCATCGTTATCTCACTCACTATTGATCTTAATAAGATACAATCTTATTTCTTTAGTTTTCTCTAGATGAATAAATATATTAATTGAAAAATAATTTTCTTAAATGTTCAGGATTTTTTTTATATTTTATGTAGTTTGATCCCTAATCAAATTAACGAATTACCAAATTTTGAGTACTTCAAAATAATTTACCAACAAAAGTTTATTCAAGAAAAATTAAAAACAAAATTGCAACTCTCGTAGAGCATTTGCAAACAAATAAAGTCGAGACTACAAAATCAATCATTGTAAACAAAAATTATTTTTGGAATAGTTAAACATAATGAAAAATGAAACATCAACTGGCTAGCTAGAACTTAAAAGAATTTGTAAATATTATTTTTTTTATATGAATGTATTTAGGTTTAATGAATATGTCCAATTTAAATTGACTCAACTCGATCAATACTCTCAATTTTTGAATATTTATTGACATGTAACCCATTTTACTTATGATCCCATGATTCATACTCTTATAACTCATGACCTCACTCGCCATTGATCTTACTAAGGTAGAATCTTATTTCTTCAGTTTTCTCTGTATTAATAAATATATTAATTAAAAAATAATTCTCTCAAATATATATACATAAAGTTTTATAATTTATGCAGCTTAATCAAATTAATTAATGACTTATCAAACTTGGAGTCCTTCAAATAATTTTCCAATAAAGGTCATTTCAAGACAAATGAAAAATAAAATTGTAACTTTCTCGAAGCATTTTAAACAAATAAAGTCGAGATTAAAGAAATCATCACTGTTAAAAATTATTTTGAGGAATAGTTTTTTTTTTTTTTTGGCGTAGCACTCCTGGGCGGGAGTGAGCTATAGATCGTGAACCATCCTAGGAGCTAAAAATAAAAAGGAAAAAAAGAAGGGGGGAAAGGAGGGGGTTTGGAGGTGGGGGGGGGGGGGGGGGGTTGGTTGGTTTGAATGTGAGAAAACGATCACATGAAACCTTTAAAGCTTACATTCATGGGACTTTTTCGACAAAAACTTGATAGGAAGTCAAATTCCAAACCTTTGGGTCATTGAGCCTCCATTAGGTCTGGAAGCATGGGTGCCTCAAATATTCTTCTGGAGCTATTGCAACTTATCAAGTCTAGTTTATGATCTGTTGTCATAGTAAAATCTTTAGAAGGCTTTCCCCAATTAGATCTTTAGCTGACCAATTAGATACGAGAATTCTGTAGACATTTGAAGGGGGGAAAATCAAAGATTGCACAATGCTGAGCCTTTTTCTTTTGCAGCGATGAATTTGCTCTAATCCTTAGTAGGGTTTCCTTAATTCGGTCATTAATTGAAAAGCAATGTAAAATTCAAAAGTTCTGAAGACCTTGGGAGGAAGAGAGAGAGCATGTTTTGCGCAATTGTGAGCCTTTTTGTTTTGCATTCTTGGAATTGTTCTGTACTCGAGAGCTTTGAAAGAGCATATCAATTCCTTTATTTCTTGGATAATTGCTCCTGCGAAAGGGTGAAGGGTCTTAGATTGTACTACTTTATTTTTAACCAGTTCTGCATCACCTAAAAGGATAATTTCTCTATAGTTCATTTTCAAACTCCAAAGCAGAGTTTCCCGTACCGCAATGCTTTCTATTGTGAAGGGATCCGAGATTGAACCAAAATTTTTCCCTCCTGAAAAAATATTGGCACAAAAATTATCAGTCACGTAGAGTCCAATTGCTCCTCCTTTCCCTTTAGAAGTAGCTCCATCCACCTGGATACAAATCAGATTTAAGCTAAAGACCCCTTTTTTGAAAGGAAGTTTATTTTTGCAGATCTGATTGGGAGTTATATTATTAGAGCAGTTTGTGGTATTTGAATAAATTCTTTGTTCATTGATTTGGAATTGGAATTGTCCATGAAGAATTTCAGGTAGATATTGTTTAAATTGGAACACCACTGTATTTCTTGATTTCCAAATTCTCCACCAGAAAATGACAAATGAAGTAGCAAGGGAGGGAGAATTATTCATAATTTCTCTCCATGTGTAGACAAATGAAGGAGCATTGAAGGAGGTCATAGGCAGATTACAAAGAGTTGCAACCTTTGATACAAGAATACACCTAAGGAAAAGGTGTTCAATGCTTTCATCTTCCATCCCGCATACACGACACTTCGGAGATAGTTGAATCTTCCTTTTAATTAGTTCCCCTTTAACCGGTATAATTCCTCTAAGTAGCTTCCATATGAAAAATCGAAATTTGGGTTGGATTTGAAGGTTCCAACTTCCTTTCCATAATTTTTTATCAACAACTGAGGTAGGTTCGAAACTTTTTGGCCAAAGAATGATTTGCCGAGCAATTTCATACCCCGATTGAACTGTGTATTCTCCCGAAGATGAGGGTTGCCAGATGATTTTATCTTCCATTTCGCAAACTGGGATAGGGAGAGAGAGGATAGAATTTACTGTATCATCGTAGAAGATATTTCTTAGTTTAACCGTATCCCATTTATGCTCCGAGATTAGGTCAGCCACGCTACCTGGAATCTCACTCCAAAGTGTCTCAAATTCAACAGAGGAGTAGACGATGGATTGGTGGGAACCCATTGATCTCTCAGAGGATCAATACGGAGACCCGAACCAACCTGCCAACGATAACCACTTTTAAGAACATCTCTTCCTACTAATAATCCTCTCCAACCCCAAGATGCTCCTGGACAGGTTTCAGCGTCGAGCATAGATGTGTCTGGAAAGTATTTTGCTTTGAGGATTTGAGAGATTAGCAGATTTGGTTCTTGTTGAATTCTCCATGCCTGTTTGGCCAACAATGCTCGGTTAAAAGTTTCAAAATCTCTGAAGCCGAGTCCCCCTTCATCTTTGGGGCGACAAAGTTTTTCCCATGAAACCCAATGCATTTTCTTTTTATCATCGACCTGACCCACCAAAAATCTGCAATGAGTTGATTTAGTGAATTAATATTAGTCTTTGGGATTTGAAAGGAGGCCATTGCATAGGTTGGCATTGCACTTAAAACTGACGAAATTAGAATCTCCATTCCGGCTGGTGAAAGCCACTTTCCTTTCCAGCTATTAATTTTCTTTCTTAAGATGTCTTCCAAGAACCTGAAGGTTTGAATTTTCGATCGTTTCATCATTGACGGGAGTCCTAAATATATATCTTGGTTGTTAGAGATGGTTGCACCAAGTTTATAGCTCCATAACAATTTATTGGCCTCTGATGTTCCTTTGCTAAAGGTAACTACTGATTTGGATAGATTTATTTTTTGTCCACTATAAAGTTGGTATAATTCAAAAATATCGAGTAGATTTAATATCTCATTATCTGAAACTTTTAGAAACATATAGGTATCATTTGCAAACATCAGGTGAGTGATAGTCGAGCATTCGTCATTGAGTTGTAAGCCTTGAATTTTCCCTTCTGATAGTGCTTTTTGAACAATGAGTGTCAGACCTTCTGAAACAATAGCGAAAAGAAGGGGGGAAAAGGGGTCCCCTTGCCGAAGACCTCGAAAAGGTGGAAAATAGTCGATTGGCTGTCCGTTTAATAAGATGGTGAGCCTTGAAGTAACAAGGCATTGGGAAATCCAACCAATCCATCTTTCTCTAAATTCGAATTTACGCAAAAGTGCATAAAGAAAATGCCATTCCACTCGGTCATATGCTTTCTCCATATCAAGTTTAAGCGCCATGAAATTGATCTTTTGCTGTATGATTCGCCAGATAATGCATAATCTCATGTGCAATAAGAATATTGTCAGAGATAGCTCTTCCTTGTACAAAACCGTTTTGTGTGACGCTAATAATTTTCGGAAGGATGGAACCAAGCCGGGTGGCCATAATCTTTGAGATTGTTTTATAGATAACCGTACATAGTCCGATGGGACGGAGTTGTTTCATGCACGTAACGACCAGTACTTTTGGAAGTAGAGTGACCCAGGTGTCATTTACATCTTTCAATAGTATTCTTGATCTGAAAAAAAGTGAAATTGCCTCTGTAACGTCCGATCCGACAATATCCCAATATGCTTGAAAAAAAGCACTAGTGAAACCATCTGGACCAGGAGCTTTATCTTGACCAATTGAAAAAATGGCATCCTTTATCTCTTGATTTGTTACTCAGGCAGTTAAATGATTATTCATTGTGCTAGACATCATCTGTGATGCATCCAATTGCGGCATTATTTTAGAAATATCCGAGGGAGGAAAGGAGGTTGCAAAGAGAGATTTGTAAAAATCGGATGCCACTTTGCCTATACCACTCTGGTCTTTATGTTCGACACCTTGGTTGTCCAGGAGAGATGAAACCCTATTCTTTTTCCTTTGGTGCGCCACACTGTGATGAAAGAGAGAGGTATTTGCATCCCCAAATAGGAGCCATTTTTTTCGATATCTTTGTTTCCAATAACAATTTTCTTGATGGATCTCAATTGCTAATTCGATCCCAAGAGCTGCAATTTCTTCCCAATTTACTGGTTTACTCTTTTTTATTCTTTTGATTTCTGATTCGATTTGTTTGATTTTTTTCTCTGAGTTCGTGACTCCTGATCGTAGTAGTTCAAAAAGTTTATGTCTTACCGCTTTCAATTTCTCCTTCAGTTTGTACATTGGAAGGCCAGGAGTTGGTTTGGACCATTCTGATTCAACGATCCATTTCACTTCGCGAAGTCCTATCCATCTATTATCAAATCTGAAAAGCCTTTTTGTTGGAGATTGTGAGGGGACCCGCTCAAGAAAAATTGCCAAATGATCTGACCAGTTTACTTCTAGATTTTTGCTTATTGTTTCTGGCCATTTCTGTAACCAATCCATAGAGACAATGAATCTATCGAGTCTTGAACTAATGATATCTTGAGGAATAGTTAAACATAATGAAAAATGAAAGCTTGATTATATTGGCCCGTTAGAACTTAAAAAATGTTGAAAATAAATATCATGTTATATGAATGTATTTAGGTTTAATGAATATGCCCAATTCAAACTAACTCAACTCGATCAATACTCTTTATTTTTGTTAATAGTTAATGACAGTTTTACTTACGGTACACTCATGACCTCAATCACCATTGATCTTACTAACGTACAACTTTGTTTGTACAGTTTTCTCTAGCCCAATAAATATATTAATTGAAAAATAATTATCTTTAATATTCATAAATTCTAAAAAAATTTGCAGCTTGATCCTTAATCAAATTAATTAATGACTTACTAAACTTGGAGTTGTTCTAATAATTTATAAAAAAAATTAGTTCAAGACAAAAGGAAAACAAAATTGCAACTTTCTCGAAACATTTGCAAAAAAATAAATTCGAGATTAAAGAAACCATCACTATAAAAAGATTATTTTCAGGAATAGTTAAACGTAATAAAAATGAAACATCAATTTGCCTGTTATAACTTAAAAGAATTTGAAAATAATGATTATGTTATATGAATGTATTTAAGTTTGATGAATATGCCTGATTCAAACGAAGTCAACTCAATCAATAATCTTAATTTGTTAACAGTTGATGACATGTAACCCCGTTTTACTTACGATCTCATGACTCATACTCTTATACACTTATGGCCTCACTCACCATTGATCTTACTAAGGTATGACCTTATTTCTTTAGTTTTCTTTTGATCAATAAATATTTTAAATCATAAATAATTCTCTTAAATATTAATAAATTTTAAAATTTTAGCAGTTTGATCCTTGATGAAATGAAATTATGACTTACCAAACTTGGAGTCCTTCAAATAATTACCAACAAAAGTCAGTTCAATACAAATGGAAGACAAAATTGCAACTCTCTCAAAGCATATGCAAACAAATAAAGTGGAGACTAAAGAAACTATCACTATACAAAATTGATGAATAGTTAAACATAATGAAAAATGAAAGTTCAATTGACCCTTTAAAACTCAAAATTTTTTGAAAACAAGGATCATATTATATGAATGTATTTATGTTTAATAAATACGCCCAATTCAAACTAAACAAACTCATTGATAATCTGAATTTGTTAATACTTAATGGCATGTAACCCGTTTTAATATGATCTCATAACTCATACTCGTATAAGGATCATATTATAATGAATGTATTTATGTTTAATGAATACGCCCAATTCAAACTGAACAACTCAATCAATACACTAAATTTGTTAGTACTTAATGGCATGTAACCCGTTTTACTACGATCTCATAACTCATACCCGTACATATTCATGACTGCACTCACCATTGATGTTACTAAGGTACAACTTTATTTCTTCAGTTTTTGTAGCTCAAAAGACGGCCAAAGGATAGTGACATAATTTAAATTATGTCACCTCAACAATATTCATTCACAGCCATAGGATGGGATTCCATAATCAAACCAACTGATTAGTTATGGAATGAGTGAATTAATTGCATTGATTATATTTGAGTCAATTTGGGGAGGCATTTATATTATGATATTATTCTTATTCTTTGCAATCAATCATTTATATTAGTTACCATATTATTACTAATATTATTCTTGCTCAAATCCGAAAATATCTTACTTACTTTTTTTTCAATCGAAGTAAATCATTCAGAGACGACTGAGAATACTGCACCATTTCTGCCAATCTTGAATTTTTGCAAGGCCACAGTATGGAGAGAATACTATTATCCAGCCAATACTATTATTTCTAAACCTTCATTTTTACTTACTCATTATGAACTCGATTTTCAATAAGATAATAAATGATTTGTTTTTTATGTTTTTTTTATAATCGTCTTCAGTCGGATCTTCAGTGTATATTTCGTTCATTTTTCAAATTTTTTTTAGTTTCCAAATAACCGACACTATTATCTAGCTAGTAATAGTATTATATGAATTCTGATGTTTCGTTATTCGCACAGTACTGATATTTATCTATTTTAGTGCGTGTTTATACGTGTTTTACATATAATACTATTATTTACCATTAGTTTCTGTTCAGTTTCTTAGATGTGCATGAGGTAGCTTTTGATTGGGAGGCGTTGGAGTTCAAAACTGTCAAGGATGCCGAATCATTTTACAGAGACTATGCTCATAGGAGTCTTAGTACCGAGCTTTGCTTTGCTGTGTAATTCATTTGAGATTCACCAACAGTAGGTTGATCCGGCCTATTCATCGGTTCATTCCTGTCTACCGGACGTTTTGGTACAACAGGTTTCCTCGGCTTCGGCTTTTTGGATACAACCAACTTAATCCCACTTTTCTGAATAGGAGTTTTAGTCATCCTGATCCAAGATTAATTGTATCTGCATGAGGCAAAGGCATCCTGATCAAAGAATAATAGTATTCCTAATATATAATTATTGGAACAACCAAACTACACCCCAAACAACACAGTATAACCAATCAATAATAGTAAAACTACAATACTATTATATGCATACTATTGTGTTCGGAGACAAGTAAATGTTCAAAATCAATCATAATAGCGGCAATTATCTGGAACAAATAGTAATCATAACATACTATTATTAGTAGGAACAAATCACACACACAAATCACAGTTGCAGTCACCATTTACAATACAGATTCAAAACAGGTCCGCACGAGATTCAAAACTCTTAAACCACAAATCAGACTCTTCGAACACTAATCTTGTTTGATAATAGTATTAACCTAATAATAGTATTTGTCATTCCAAAATCAGAGCAGAAAACATATATCTGAGACGAATGCTGGTTCACAAACCTAACCCAACACAATCGACAAATAAAACTAGGTATGATCGAACATGCAGAGTAAGAAATCAAAACCTGATTATAGGTCGAACGAGATTCAAGGAAACGACGGCGGCTACACCACGCACCAGAAACCGAATCGGAAACACAAAATGAGCACTGAGGAATCGGCAGTGGAATGACGTCCGGTAGTGGTTCCCTGAATGTAGAGATTGAATCGGCGGGTTCGACGACTGAATGCAGAGAAGATTTGGGAGAGAATGAAAATGGAAAAGGTAAGTAATATAATGCAATTTGGGATAATAAAAATATTTAATATGGCACAATAAATAGTGGGATTCCATTATTTTATTAATATAATCCCTCCACCATTGGATCTAATATATGGAGATCTAATGGACTCTTATGGATTATGTCTTATAGACATAATCCAACTTTTGTCACCACTCCTAATCCGCTCAAAAGATATATTAATTGAAAAATACTTCTCTTAAATATTCATAAACTTTTAAGCTTTATGCAAATTGATCATTGGCCATTAATCAATGATTTTTTTAAAGGAAATCAATCAATGACTTAGTTAGCTTGAATGCTATTAAAAAATCACGTTTAAATTATTCAATATAATGATTTAGTTATTCTACACAGAGCATCGAGCCCGATTATTAAAAAACACAGAGCCAGTTAAAAAAAGAGTATCATCATCTCAGAATAAACTATATGAATAAATTATTATCATAATTTCATTCCCTCTACTATTTGTTCAACTTGTTAGTGTATTTATACAACAAACTATGGTTATCATAAAATTAAGGTCAAATACACAAATCTAGCCAAACTTTTTCGGTTTATGTCAAATCTGGCTACTTCTTTTTTGGTGACACGAAATAGGCCAAACCTTTAATTATTGTGTCAAATCTATCCAGTTGACCACATTGACCGTTAACTTTTTAACACCGTTAGTGATGTGGCAAATGAAGCTGACATGGCGTTCATTTGACCGGTCAAGTGTATGCCACATCAGCGGCCACATCATAATATTAATTATAAAATTATGAAATAAAATTTAAATTAACTGTAAGCTTAAAATAAATAAATAAAATTACTAAAATTAATAAATTAATTATAAAACGAAAAACGATATGATTCATAGGTCAACACTCCGGTGACGTGCGTCACCGGTTACGTCGCCACGTGGCAGTATACTATTGGTCTAGGAAATTAATTAACAAAAATTTCATTTTTAGATATTATACTTATTTGTATTACAATTTAACACTCTTATTATTTTCATTTTTATTTTTTACCCAAATATGAAACTCTGTCATAGCCTTCTTCCTCTTATCTTTTCTGCGATTTCTAGGGTTTCCCTTACATTGCCCAAACGGAAGCCGGAAAAAAGCTATGAGTTTGAACCGGGAATGTAAAGATCTATGAGTATTGCAAACCATATCAAGAGAGAGTAGGGCGGAAATTCCTAACTTTCCCAGATCATATCAATTAACAAATTTGTTTACGTTTCAAGAGATTTTAGCATAAGGCAAAGCAGAAACATGAAATCGTGAATCCAATTATAAAGACGAATCGATGAACAAGGGAAGATCTTAGAAGTCGAAAGGAAGACGATTGATTGATTAGATTAGATTACCTTCCACGCTTCTAGGAGAGGAACTCAGCCCGAGTCATTGTATTATTCCCCATTGGCTTCTCGATCGCTTAGTTGCTTTACTTCCTCCCCCATGATTAATTCTTTGCTTCGATTCACTAGAAACTTTGAATCGATCCAGTATTACAGTCCTTTTCTGCCGCCATTAATAGATCAACACTATCAAGTTGGACACTTTCATCATCAAAACCTTTAAATAACAGCATGCTCTGTTTCTTCTCCATTTTCAAACCTCTTATCAACTTGATCTTCACCATTAATTTGTACAGTAACAGAAGCATGCCATTAATTTGTGAAGGAAAACGTTAGATGCATAAACCAGAATCGCAGCGGAAATACGATAACATCTAACAACCTAGATCAGCCCGATTGCATATAAATCAATAACAAAGAGAGTTATCACGACAAACCTCTTGAAGCGTGATATTAGCTCGAAACCTAATACCTCCCGTAGCCTTTAGATCGATCCAGAGAGCTTCAAATGTAGCTATTCTACTTAGTCCACGCTAGCTGGGATCCGGATCTTCCTCGCCAAAGCTTGCTAGAACTTCTGGTCGAAGAACGGTCTTTAGGGTTATGGCGGCTAGGGTTTTCTCCGGAGAGAAAGAGTATATAGCTTAGGACTGACTGCTACCCTAGCAGTCTTATTTATAGGATTAGGGCAGAAACCCTAATCCCTTCCTAACCCTAATGGGCCGCCAGCCCAGTAGTCCCAATCCACCATGGATTGGGCCAATTAATGATCCGGTCCATACTATAGGCGTGTGACCTTGTAGGACCCGGTCCAATTAGCCGTGGCCCAAACCACTAATTAATATTGGTCTCTAGCAAGACATATTAATCCCTAATCGGCCCGAATTAATTCTATTAATCAGGTCCAACACTTAACTAGTTCCTATGCGGATTTGGACCGATGGACATAAATCCTTTAGTCTCCCACTTGGCCGAGGGACAAGTCCGCACGTTAAGATTTCATGTGTCTCCTGGTCGACCATTTTGAGAACGTGATAACATGGAGCGGTTACTCACTTATAGCTCAAAATCTTTCTTCTTGTCACTGAGATTCTTGAACTGTTTTAAATAAACAAATGATTGTAACAACATTCCATTTGAGCATGGCCATGCATTTCCACAGTTCTCACTCTACAAGGGGCCCGGGTCACCGTATCCTACTTTGCAGCAAGAGAGACATCTCCAGTCTTGTATCGATCATGCTCCCACTCAAATCATGACTACCCCGAAAATAATGCCTTTATAACTCCCTTATTCAGGTGAGCGTTTGACATAATCAAAGGTGAGTCACTCATTGAATGAGGTCATACCATACTCATGTCGGAGGAATCCACTAGAAGTGTATAACTTTAGAAAGTCTTGGGTTACTTTCCAAAGCAGGTCATGTCCAGTATGCAACACTTATACATACCCATGTATATGGCAGGACAACACTTTGTCTCTATAGTCCGTGAAACTCGCGACTATCACAACCATCATACAAACTAGTCCTTTATGGGAGTTCGTTTATGTTCAGTTTAACAACTCCAGACTAGGGACAAAACATAGCTTGAGAGGTTCAGTTCACTTATGGGGTTTCATGCATCAGCGACTTGTGGTGATGATCCCATTGAACGCTACTCAACTATTGAACATTTCATTCGATCCTAAGCCAAAATCAAATGAGAAGGAAAACTATTTCCTTTTGTTGAAACAATAACTCCAATGTCATACATCTCATGTAATAAACTCTATTACATAATGTATACATCAAATCTAAGCAAGGTCTTCCAAGACAATCACCAACAACTTGTCTGAGTCCTTTTGCCAAGTTGTGCTACTTATGCTTAGCACCGCTTAGAGGCTTAGTCAACAGATCGACCAACTTGTCATCTGTTGAAGCTTTGCACAATCTGATCAAGTGTTTCTTCACATAGCCTTGAAGTAGACATTACTTCATATCAATGTGGCTTGACCTAGCCTTTGGGGCTTGGTTCCTTCAAACGAGAAGTGGCTTCATTTTGTCACAATGAAGACCTACTTCCTTTTGACGTGAAGGAACCACATCAAGCTTTATCAGAAACTTATTGATCCACATAGCTTACATTGTCGCTTCTACTGCAACTATGTACTATGATTTTTTAGCAGATTGAGCCACCAAAATCCATTTGGTGCTCTTCCAACATACTACTCCTTCATCTCCATAAAGACGAATCTGGATTATGACTACGTGCCATCACGATTAGTCAAATGGTTGGCATCACAATACCATTCAATAGTCAACTTCCTTTTCACCTCCAATCACTGGAGAATCATCCTAAGTCTTTAGCAAGATACTTAAGGATGCTCTCAACAATCTAGTGAAAAATCACCTAGATTCGATTGGAATCTGTTGCACATGATGCAACATCTCTTCGAGTACATGTCATGACATACATAATGAGTTTATAGCCAAACTATGTGGAACACTCATCATATCTCATTTTCAGCTTGTGTCTAAAGACACGATTCTTTGCTGAAATGTATGTCGTGGTTCATAAGAAGGTATCTCCTCTTGGATTCCCTCATATTGAACCTATCAAGGACCTTATCAGTATAAGTCTCTTGACATAGACTAAAGAGCTTCCCTGGTCTATCTCTATAGATCTTAAAGCCCAATATGTACTCTACCTCACCCAGGTATTTCATTGAAAACACATTTTCAAATGACTAGTATGTCATCCACATACAAGACCAAAAGACTACATTGCTCCCACTGAATTTCTTGCAGACACAAGTTTTCTCTATACATAAGATGAAGTCAATTTCCTTGACAGCTTCATCAAGTATGAGGTTTCGACTCCTTGATGCTTACTTAAGTCCATACATGGATCTCTCAAGTTTGCATACCTTCCCAAGATTTTAGTATCTTAAAAACCTATTGGTTGTGTCATGTACACATCCTCTTCCATTCAGGAAGGCGGTTTTGATATCCAATTGCCATATTCATAATCATGAAATGCAGCAATCGATGGGATAATCCGAATGGATTAAATCATAGCCTCTTGCCAAGATTAGGAGTCTGAACTCTTCATTGCTCGATTGTAGGTTATTGGTTCTTGACTTTCAAGAAGCAATATGTCTAGAGTTCCATTCATAATGAAGATTACAAATCTTCTTAGATTGAATTCTAGTCCATTTAGACTAACGAATTTGGAGTGAACAACAACAACTTGAGTATATCGCCCATCCTTTGGCGTTTCCTCTACATCTTCACTATTTTGAACAATTTCTTATTCAATCGAGTTCTCAGATGTAATTGGATCAGTATCCATTTGTTGCTCATCATCTTGAGTCTCTTTAAGATGAATATTTCTCCCACTTGTTTTCTTGAAAATGAACTCATTTTCTAAGAAGACACCATCACGAGCAACAAACACTTTGTTCTCTTCAGGATTGTAGAAGTAATATCCCTTCGTCTCTTTAGGATAACCTACAAATAGGCACTTTGTCTGATTTTGGTGCTAGTTTATCGAAAAGCATACGCGTAACATAAACTTCACGACCCCAAACTTTTAGAAAAGATATCACTGGTACCATACCAGTCCATATGTGATATGGTGTCTTTTCAACAGACTTAGACGGAGTTTTATTCAGTGTAAACGCAGTAGTTTCATGTCCCCAGGAAAAATATTTGGAAGAATTTAGCGAAGCTCATCATAGATTGAACCATGTCTAACAAGTTTCAATTTCTCCTTTCCAACACGCCATTCAACTATGGCATTCCAAGAGGAGTGAGTTTGTGAAATGATTCCACAACTCCTAAGATGATCAGAAAAACTCTTGGCGAAGATATTCACCATCTCGGTCAAACCGAATGGCTTTTATCTTCCTACCAATTGGTTTTGTACTTCATTTTTGGAATCTTTGAACATTTCATAAGATTCAAACTTCCAATTCATTAAGTAGATGTACCCATACCTACTTAAGTCATCAGTAAGAGTGATGAAGTGTCTAAACCCTCCACGAGTTATTGAACTCATAGGTCCAAACACATCAGTATGTGTGAGGGCCAAAAGATCACTTACTCTTTCACTTTGGCGAAGAATGACGACCTAGTCATCTTTCCCATTAGGTAAAGCTTTGCATGTATCAAAACTCTCATATGAAAATGAGATTGAAACACCAACTGTCTAAAGTTGTTTCATGCGTAGCAAACTAATGTGTCTAAATGCCAAAAGTTTGTGGATTATGAGTTTGTCTATTGCTTCTTGGTGTTATTAGAACTAAAACTCCCACTGGAATGCATGCCATCCTAGCATCATTGTCAATGCGAGTTTTATTCTACCACTAACTTCTTCCAAGTTACAAATATGATTCTGTCTGAAATCCATTTTCATTTACGATCTCTTGCTCGTATAGTGCTTTGTGGGTATTACACCTCTCATTCCTTTGTTTAATACTTTAAACGCGGCTACCCTTAACACCATATCCGAAGTGGTTCACAAGAATGTGTATAAACCAGCCAACTACGGACGAGAGACAACCATTGCTTCTAGTTCTCCTCCCACTTTATCCATGCAGTCATTGTATGAATTTTGGGAGAGATTTGGTCGTTTGGGGTACCAAGGATAGAGTATGCATTCATAAAGTTCACTCCAAGTGGTTCTATGAATGACAACACGGGCACATACAATCAACTATTGTCTTTTAAAATTCACATATAGTCTTCTCTTCCTCATATGAGGTGACTATTAGAATTTTAAAGTATGGGTTTCAAGGACATTTACTTAAGAACACTACTTTGTTCTATGTGTGGTGAGGGCTTCAAAAGCCTTTAGCATTCACAATGCTTTTGAATTTCTCCTTCATAAGGATAAATTCATTTGGTGATATGATAAACAAGTTAACTAACCATAATTCTACGAAAATAAAGTGCAAAAACTATTATTGTTTCAAATATACATAGCTCAACAATTTTCTCTAAAATTAAGAGCATATGTGTACTTCATTCACACAAAAGTGTGTCCCCTTGAATGAAATACTTCCCAAGATCCTAAATCCATCAAAAAATTAGCCGTACTTTGGCACTGCCACTAAATTTTTGTAATTTAGGTAGACCAACCCATTGGTCAATCACAAACCTTTTGTGACTCTTGGTTGATTATGTGACAATCACAAAATCGGCTATGCTTCGAACCAAAACTTTGTCTTTTGTATTCGTTGAGTACGACCAAAAACGAACTTATGGACCCCTAAGATCCACCCTTGCTATCCAGTGCAATAATAGGTCCATAATCTACTTTGGCAAAAAAGGGCCTAGTTCTTGTAAAGGCATCACAGGTCTCGTTATAGTAAAGCATTGCCTCAATTTTACTTTGGGGACATTTTAGGTGATGTGTTTTTATCCACGTTTGCTAGTGAACTAATCGCGCAAGAGATATACACAACAACCTAAAATATGGTTCTAAGCATTCAGACAATTAACGCTTGTAGGTGATCGGATCTTGGCCCCCTTTAATCTTAGAAAAGTGCTTCATGTTCATCATCGAAGGATCTCCTATCCTTGAGTCTTTGACTAGCGTCCATCCCTCCTTTGTTGTAATTACATATTTTTGTAAACTAAATACAAGATTCCTAATCTATCTTATTAATTTACAAATAATAAAATTACAACAAAATAAACGGTACGCAGACCGTATTTCCCAAAATAATAAAAAATTAAATTGGGGTGGGACCTTTTATCCGATCACCAAGAACCTACACGCTTTGCCACAAAACGCACAATATACACAATAACACATGTATATAACATCCATTCATTCACTACCGCATGAGTGAATGACCTTAAATCTAGCATGCTTGGTAGATTTAACCCTAATTAACCAATTTTAATTAAGGTGGTAATTAATTATGAATAAAATATTTTTATTCTAATTAAACCCTAATAATAAACTCATTTATTATAATTGCTTCAACAATAAAATTCATTCAATTATAGGGATTATCGTCAATATTTAAAAGTTTCATGGATATAGATTTCAAAACTTGCCTGTAAAATCCATCAATTAAAACTCCCACTCAATTTAATAACTCATTATTAAAATTAGACAGGAAATTAATTATGAATTTAAAACTTTTTGATACTTAATCAAACCTATGATTAAAATCGAAAAACTGCCCATAAATCGAACTAAATCTGTCCAAACAGAAAAGAAAAAAAAATTAATTCCAACTCGAAACCGGTCGGACCGAACTGGTTCGGCCGAACTAGGTGAACCAGATGGTTCAACCCGGTCTGGGCCGAACCAAACGGGCCAACCAGGCTGATTAATGGGCTGGGCTGAGAAGGGAGAGACGGTGCTGGGTTCAAAACCCTAGCGGCTGCCTCCCTGCCGCCAGCAGATGCCTCCGTCCGCTGACTCATCGCTCGTCGTCGGCAGCTGCACGCCGGTCGGCGGCGGTTGACGTCCGGCCGTCGGCGGTGACAGTAAAAAAAAAACTTTTTTTTTAAATCAGTTTAATATATAAACTCAGAATATCCATGACCACTTCGAAAACACGATTTTCAACGAAAATATTAACACGACATAATCCCATATTTTAATTGAATAATTTTATTAAGAACGCAATTCGTTTTGTTATGAAAAATACGCAAAACGAGAGGCTCTGATACCACTGAAGGAAAACGTTAGATGCATAAACCAGAATCGCAGCGGAAATACGATAACATCTAACAACCTAGATCAGCCCGATTGCATATAAATCAATAACAAAGAGAGTTATCACGACAAACCTCTTAAAGCGTGATATTAGCTCGAAACCTAATACCTCCCGTAGCCTTTAGATCGATCCAGAGAGCTTCAAATGTAGCTCCTCTACTTAGTCCACGTTAGCTGGGATCCGGATCTTCCTCGCCAAAGCTTGCTAGAACTTCTGGTCGAAGAACGGTCTTTAGGGTTATGGCGGCTAGGGTTTTCTCCGAAGAGAAAGAGTATACAGCTTAGGATTGACTGCTACCCTAGCAGTCTTATTTATAGGATTAGGGCAGAAACCCTAATCCCTTCCTAACCCTAATGGGCCGCCAGCCCAGTAGTCCCAATCCACCATGGATTGAGCCAATTAATGATCCGGTCCATACTATAGGCGTGTGACCTTGTAGGACCCGGTCCGATTAGCCATGGCCCAAACCACTAATTAATATTGGTCTCTAGCAAGACATATTAATCCCTAACCGGCCCGAATTAATTCTATTAATCAGGTCCAACACTTAACTAGTTCCTATGCGGATTTGGACCGATGGACATAAATCCTTCAATTTGTACTTTAATGCAAGAGGGGAGGCAACGTTTTCTATTTACTCTAGTGGGAAGTGGAAGCATATACATACAATCGTCGAAGATAAACTCAGGGACAACCAAACCTATCTAGTCACCGTATTAGATGGTTTTGTTAGCAACTAAATCAACTATCAGGGCCAATGCAGAACTAACTGAAAGGCACAATGCTGCAAACAAGACTGCGATAATCCCAACCTAGAATCACGAACTTCTTATGAGACCAGGATTCCAATTTCTCCAAATTTAGTTTCCCATTCGATCGAAACTCTTAAATTCTCTCATATGCAACACCTTCTTCAGATAACTGTTTCTGCTCTTGCCGCTGCAATTAGGCTCGGGCTCTCGTGAGTTCTCCTCTTTAACCTTTTCGGTTTCGTTGATGATGAGTGAGATTGCAATTCCCGATCCCAGTACTTCAAACTGTTCAATTTGATAGTATTGATTCACTGTTGTTATGTCTTTACCTATAAATTCCGCAGAGTAAATCTGATTTTGCTTGGCTTAATATTGAAATCCTAGAAATCGCAGAAGGTAGAAGAGGAAGACGGCTTTTTTGGGGGTAAAGGTTGAAGGAGATAAACAATTTCATATCTGGGTAAAAAATAAAAATAGAAATAATAAGAGTGTTAAATTGTAATACAAATAAGTATAGTATCTAAAAATGAAATTTTTGTTAATTAATTTCCTAGACCAATAGTATACTGCCACGTGGCGACGTAACCGGTGACGCGCGTCACCAGAATGTTTCACCATGATTCATAATAAAAAAATATGACTTTGTTCCCAACAATCAACCCTCAGCCGAACATATTATCTCTTTGCTGATAATGTCGGCCGCCGTCTCTCCTCCAACTCCTTCTTACCTTCCTTCCGCTCTTCTTCCTCTTCCTGATTATCTCCATCAGTCCAAGCTCTCCTCAATTTGATTTCAGCTGATTCTTCCGCCTCTTCATTTCGATATAAATTCCAATCTCTACCATGAGGCTTATCGACGTGGATCAGCCATTAATTCCCTGCTTCGATTCATTTCCCAATTTCAAAGTTCTCTTGCTCTGTTTTCTTTCCATATCGGCATATCCCCTGTTTCCCAATCACTCCCCCTCTCTGCCTGCCCGATGAGGAAGAATCACTATGCCTGCTTATTCGTCGGAGCTCCGAACCCATTGCTTATTTTCCTGTCGATTTACTCGGAGAGGAAGAATCATATCCCTGTTTCTTATAAAAAACCCACCTCAGGAAGATTTCAATTTCTGGAGGGTATTATCGGGCCGCGACTCGATTGAGTCCAAGTCAGCAAACTCCGAGATATGTGACGCCGACGATATCTTCTTCAAAAAGCTGCATTCAGCGTGAAGCTCACAACACTAGGTCACTATGGGAAAAAGTGCATAACTAAGAAACAACCATTAATTTTACAACTACTTTACGGTGAGAGAGAGTGAGCAGAAGAAAGAAGAAGAAGAAGAAGAAGAAGAACGCGGGAGTAGATCCCTGCTGCAGATGGAAGGTGAAAAGGAGTGAAGGAGAAGAGGGAGGAGCAGAAGAGCATTGGGCAGAAGAAGAGAAGTACCTGGGCGAGGGAGCGGAGACGGTGGTGATGGCGGCGACCACATGGGAGGTCAGGAAGGGAAAGCAAAAATTGGAAAAATTGGAGATAGGAGTTATTTTTTTTTTACTTTTAGTTTTTAAGTTTCTTCAAAGATGACGTGGAAAAATTTGCCACATTAGCCGAAATATTAATTTGAAATTTTGAATTTTCGTTAACTTGGATGAAAAATTAACGAAAATTATCAAAATGGCTAATTTCGGTTTTTCAATAGAAGTGGATAGAATTGACATATTCGCTAAAGGTTTGGCTAAATTTGTGTATTTGGCCTAAAATTAATGAATGTGCAAACCATAGGAGCAATGTGCAAAATTAATGAAGGGTGAAATCTACTTCAATTTGCACAGTAAAATACATAGGAGCAATGTGCATTAATGTTTTAATGTAATTATAAATTACTTTGTCTAGCTTAGTTGGTAAAACACAATACTTTTATCCGTGAGTTGTGGGTTCGAGTCTCGTAGTTATTAAAAAATTATCACCTTTATTAAAAAATATTTTTATTCAAAATAAATTATATAAAAATTCATTGATTGGCCACTTTCCTACAATTAAGGAGAGGCATGGAGAATCCTAGGTGACAATAGGAAAAAAGCTAAAATGCTTATATATGTTTGTAGAAATATTATGTAAAATATGTATTTAGTGATTGTGGTAATACCCCAAGTAATGGTTCTTCGCGTAAGAAGCTGGTTGGGAAACGAGCATGAAGTCTCTCGAGAAGATATGTATGTTCATTCTTCTAAGACGAGAGCAACGATAAGTCATATACTTGTGTAGAACGTATATAGACACATGTTTCCCATATTGTCAAGACATATTTTTATGTCATAATGACTATGGAAATAGTCGAATTGTGGGGGTATACTTGACAAACCTTATTGTTCCTAGATAAGGACAATAAGTAAGACTAAGGCAAATACACATGTTCTGTATTAGATGGCAAAGTGGCGAGTTTCCTAGACCCGCAGTACAACCATAAAACAATTCCACGTTTGGATATGCGTTTATGGTTGGTGGGGGAGAAGAACTACATGGAAGTACTTGAGAGTTTTCTATAGCTTTTAGCTTGAGACAAATTATGGAAATCTCGTCACATGCGCATGGAACATCACATCACATGTATTGCATGTGTCATAGATGTGTCATTTTGTTAAAATGATTAATCTCTACTAAAGTTATCTAAGTTGATCGTAGAAGATCAAATGATAACAAACGTGAGGCGCCTATGTAGAGGTTAATTAATCATCGAGGGAAATGAGATTATGGCCAAGGACATAATCAACATGATAGAAACTCTACCTAGTTGACTGGAGATCCCAAGATCTAGGTTCAAGGAGAAAACAAAGTTGTGTTTGATGGTCCGACATTGTCAAAATTCTCAAACTAATTCTCATGATGAGACAATGTTTAATAATCAAGGGTAAACCTGTAAAGAAAGGTTTTTAATGGTTTCTAAGTTTGATGATGAGCTAATCAAATAGTGTATTTTACGAAATGCACGTTTAGAAATCATCTATGTGAGTGTGAAGTGAGAGCCGCTTCAAGGAGAACTAATGTCGGCCAAGTTCTCTACGCACTCATGAAACCAGGCGGTGTTCATGGCTAAAACGAACACAACAGTGAGAGCCAATAACCGGATAAGGTTAGTCGTGTGACATACGTTGTCTTAGTATACACAAAAAGTCTACGGTTCAAAGATATCAAATCTACCGATGGACTAGTATACTCGATGTATGTTCACTATGAAAAGTTCAAAGGGAAACCTACTTATTCAGATGCGGCTAATTCTTAGTTGCGAATCACACAATTTTCTGCATAGTTTTCAAACTTAGCATTCTCCATTCATGTGGGGGATTGTTGGGGTTGAGTGGTGTGAATTGGAATGATGGAAGGAAGGTTAAGGGGTAAAACCCAACCGGTTTGATTTGAATGTGGATTAACCAGAACTGATGGTTGAACCGGTTCGGTTCTTTCAGTTCAATTCAAACGAAGGGTGTGTTCTTTCATGAACCATCGTAACTCTTCGTGTCACACCCTTCCATGTCCTATAAATTCAGCCCTCCTCCTTCAATTGAAGAGATGTTTTATGAGAAGGTTTTTACGAAAATTTGGAGATGAGGTTTTTAAACATAGTTTTTGCATCGGTTTTTCAAAGAGAAAATTGCATTATCGAGTCGTGTGGTTCGCACCGTGTTGTTGCGTTCGTCGTTCATTGGGGTTTGAAGTACCGCTACACCAATGAGGTAAATCCGTTCTATCCTGGGAGGAATGATTCCGTAACCTTGGGTACCGTGAGGGGAATAACGTTCCTTAAGGAGAAACCGTGAATTCGGTTGGCTCTGATTTGTACGTTGTCTTTGCGTTTGATTTCATGTTCATGATTTTGTTCTAACTATTGATCTTGTGTTGAAGGTATACACCGGTACTAACATATATCTCAGAAACTTCGGGTCGAAATTTCGGTAATGTTTCGGACTTGATTTCAAATTATAACTGGAATATCAGCAAATTAAGATATGTCTTCAATGATGATTCTGTCAAAGCTATTTTGAGTATACCCATTTCTAGAATCCAAGTGGAGGACAAAAATATTTGGCAATTTTCTGATTGGTGGGAATATACTATTGATTCAGGATATAACATTTCTCGTCCAAATACAATTTGAACATCGCTCAATTGTAGATAAACAAGTCTGGTTAAACAAGCTGCAGAAAGGAGGGAATACTGAGGATAACATATTTCTTAATAGATTTCACACGGTGGTGCTGGAACTAGAAAACTGCATCATTACTTTGTGCACTCATGTTCCCCATATAGCTACTTGGGAAGAGATACCATTCACAAGTTTCAATGGCTTGCTCAGTTGCTAAACTCTTTTGGACCTTTATTACCAGCACAAGCTATGCTTCTTAATGATTTGTATGTCCAGTTGAACCTTAAAAGGGATCAATGTCATGTCCTTCTCATAGGCGATGAACCCCAATTGCCAGCTATGATTCAAAGCAAGGTACAGTTTGATTGAATCATAGGCTACCTTGTTCTTGTGCATTTTATATCACATTGATTTACTTTCTTTCTACTAATAGGCCTGTGTTGAGTCGGGATTCGGAAGAAGCTTGTTTGAAAGGTTAACCTTATTAGGACATACCAGACACCTCTTGAATGTGCAGTACAGGATGCATCCATTTATCAGTTCCCTACCGAATTCGATGTTTTATTGTGGTAAGATACTAGACGGGTGTAATGTGAAGGAGTCGAGTTACGAGAAATGCTACCTTCCGGGAGGTCCTGCAATTGGTCCCTATGCTTTTCTGAATGTAAAACACGGAAGTGAATGGTCGGATGATGTTGAACGTACGTAGCAAGAGGAATACAGTCGAGGCGTCGATTGTGCTGAAATTGGTACAGAATCTTCACAAAGGTAAACCCTAGTCCTGCTTGTGCAACTACTTATAGAAGTTGATGTCTTTTATCATTTACTGATTTAAAGTATGTTCCTTTTTCATACACAGCACTGATGGTGTCAAAAGAGAAGGCTTCTGTCTGTTGGTGTGATATCTCCATATGCTGCACAAGTGACTGAAATTCAGCGTAAACTTGGGTCGTCGATATGAGCGTGGAGATGGGTTCTCAGTGAAAGTATAAGATCAGTTGATGGTTTCCAAGGTGGGGAGGAAGATATCATAATCATATCAACAACGAGATCGAATAGCAGCGGAGCCATCGGATTCCTTTCCAATGGTCAAAGAGCCAATGTTGCTCTTACAAGAGCCAGGTGACAACTGACCACGAAATACTATATAGTTGTTGAACTCAGTTTCCAGTTACCCCAGTTCCTAACAGTGTTTTGGCTATTTTTCTCACATGCATTTGAGATACTATTTGCAAGGATGCAGCAGCCAGGCTACCATTGTTGTCTGTGATTATATTTACTGGTGTGTCTGCTGCTGTAATAATTAGAAGTGGATGGTGGTTATTAAAGCAAGTTTGGAACTGAAGAAGAATTCTCTTTTGGTGAAAGTAGCTTGCTTTGTTTTGAGATACTGTTTGCATTTGATTTCTTCTGTAAGAATATCTGGAATAGTCAGGTGAATGATGATCAGAACTTTAACCTTTTTATAAGAAGTTCAATCAAAGTCAATCCTCTAAAAATTCATTTGCAGAATTATTCACTTTATATCATACAAAAATAAAATCTAGATTACATCCTAACATTTCAACCCATTGCATATTTCAATTTTGAATAATCTTCTTAATAGTGTTATGGTACCATGGATTGGAAAAAAATCCTAAACAAACACCCTTTACAAATTATCAAGAGAATTGTCATGTTTATCCTTGTATATCACAAATCAAAGTATCACCTATTTAGAACAGATCGAATGAGGTTAAGTAGATTAACTATACTCAAATTGTCATTTGAAAACAAACCGAGTGCAATTAATTTTCTACTTGCACTTATTAAATCTTGGTTCGAATAAGAATCGATGGAACTCGCATTGTTTACCGTTCCCAACCCCAAACAAACACTCTTTAAAAATCTAATCATAATTATGTACCTTGCATACATGCATTATCCACTTGGATTACAGCGTGTCTTATCCCAAATTCAACAATTTTCAAAACAATAATTAATTAATCCAAACCAAAAATTTCTAATTTAGTTTCTTAATTCGTATACGTAAATCTTAATATTTGTTAAAACTCATAACAACATTTCCAGGCAAAGTAATTATGTAACAACAAACTACCAACGAACTAAACAACGATTAAAAAAAACTAAAAAATATTCCACGTGAATACTGATTTTCTCATTTCCCCTCTAATCTATAAAAGAAAATGAAATCCTCCGGACATTTTCGATCTCCATGAATACAAGAACAGGATCAACATTTCAATTCATCAAAAGGATTTTGAATTTTGATTAGCATCAGAAAATGGGAACTGTAGTTGCTTCAGTGCCGTCATCACAACAATCGGCTTCGAACTCTGTGAAGAAGATCGCCGCCGTAGCCTCAATCGCGGCCGGAGTACAGTTCGGATGGGCCCTACAGTTGTCACTTCTGACCCCATACGTACAGCTCCTCGGGATTCCCCATGAGTGGGCCGCACTTATCTGGCTATGTGGTCCCATCTCTGGGATATTGGTCCAACCGATTGTTGGCTACTTCAGCGACCGTTCAACTGGCCGGTTCGGTCGTCGTAGCCCCTTCATCTTTGCTGGCTCCATCCTCGTCGTGGTCGCTATTTTTCTAATTGGATACGCCGCCGATATAGGCTATTATTACGGTGACTCTCTCGAAAAGGGCCGACCAAGGGTAAGGGCCATCGTGGTTTTCGTCATCGGGTTTTGGGTCCTTGACGTCTCCAACAACATGCTTCAGGGACCGTGTCGGGCCTTGCTCGCGGACCTCTCCGGCGACAACCAGCGGCTCACCCGGTTCTCAAACTCCCTCTTTTCGTTCTTCATGGGAGCCGGAAACATCCTCGGGTACCTCGCCGGTGCACAAGATGGCCTCTACAAGATCTTCAAATTCTCCCACACACCCGCTTGCGACGTTTTCTGCGCGAATCTCAAGTCATGCTTCTTCATTTCGGTGGTACTGCTAATCGTCCTGACAGCCGTCGCGTTGGCTTACGTTCGAGAGCAACGATGGAGTCCTGAAGCGAATGAAGGAAGGCTCGAGTCAGGTGACGTCAGCGAAACAGAAAAGAATGACGTAGGAGGGTTGACGAGTTTCTTGAGAGCATTGAAAAATCTCGACAGGCCGACGTGGATGCTTTTACTGGTGACGTGTCTAAACTGGTTCGCGTGGTTCCCGTGGGTGTTATACAACACCGATTGGATGGGGAGGGAAGTGTACGGAGGAGATTCTGGAATGAATTTGGGTCAAATCCAAATGTATGACCGAGGAGTCCGGGCCGGTTCAATAGGGTTGATGATCAATTCGATTGTCCTCCTAATCGTCTCTTTAGCAATCGAACCCTTGGTTAGGAAATTGGGAGCGAAGTTTCTATGGGGAGGCGTGAATCTCATCCTTGGGATTTGCCTCGCGATGACGGTGGTCATCAGCAAGGCAGCAGAATCAGAGCGGCAACATGGCGATGGAGGATATACGGGGCCGTCGTCGAGTATTAAGAGCGCCTCGCTAGCGGTGTACGGGATATTGGGGCTGCCGCTGGCAGTGACATATAGCATTCCGTTCGCGATGGTATCGATCTACTCACAGGGATCCGGAGCAGGGCAGGGGTTCTCGCTAGGAGTTTTGAATTTGGCGATCTGTCTACCGCAGATGGTGGTTTCGTTAGGGAGTGGGCCGTTTGACGCTCTATTCGGTGGCGGGAACTCACCGGCGTTTGTGTTGGGAGCCGTGGTGGCGGTTCTAAGTGCAGTTTGTGCCGCCACTCTGTTGCCGAAGCCGAGGGATTCATCATGAAATGATTTGAAAAATATTATATTTTTTGGTTTATTGTTAAGTTGTAAATTTTGTTATTTCTCATTTTTTGCATGTTTTTATTTTATTGACATACGTGGTTGCATGTTACATGTATATTGTCTGTCAGCTTCGTTCATATTATAAACAACATTGTCGAACTTGTTGTGTTACACATTGTGATTTGTCTTCAATTTCCTTTGTCAGCCTCCCCCTTGTTCTACCATAAAAACCATAAACTTTCAGAACCCCTAATTTCAATCTTAAATTCCAAAATAAACGTCGATCGAAGTGAATGTTCGTTTACTATGCTCGGTTCCTTTGCCAACCTCCCCTTGCTCTACACTAATAACTCCAATGGTCCTGATAATCTATCCCTCTACTCGACCGATGTTAATGAAGTTGTGGTTGGGTCAAGTGGTGTTTGTCAGGTCGAAGTGGTGGTCCTACTAGTGATGGAGAAAGAAGGGTCACATTGAAGGGATCTACTACCATGAAAACACCCCTTAGTGTTTTGATATCAAAACACCTCAAGAGCCGTAGGATTAGAGAGTAGATCTAATGGACTAAATTAAAATGGATAAAATAGTCATTTGGAACTAATATATATAGTAAATCATACTAGGGTTTCACCATAAACCCTAATCAGCCAAAAAACCTCTCTCCCTCTCAACCCTATTTGCTCCAATCTCGTCGGCGCCACCGCGTTCCTCGACATAAACCGCTACCGCCACCGCCGCGTTGAACACAACCAGCCGCCACCGCCATCGCGTTGAACACAACCAGCCACCGCCGCCGCGTTGAACACAGCCAGCCGCCGCCTTGAACACAATCAGTCGCCACCGTCTTGAACACAACTAGTCGTAGCTGCTTTGCTCCAGGCCAGCCAACCGCCGCTGCCGCCTTGAACACAGCCAGTCGCCGCCGCCGCCTTGAACACAGCCAGCCGCCGATGCCGCCTTGAACACAGCCAGCCGCCGCCGCCGCACCGCCTTGAACACAGCTAGCGGCTGCTGTCGCCTTGAACACAGCTAGCCACCCGCCGCTTTGCTCCAGGCAGCCAACCACCGCCGCCACCGTGATGCGCGAGATTTAACCTCACAACATACAAGGTCATATTCCACGAGGGCTCTCTCAATAGCAACTACTCACACGTGTTCATGGACGGTCTATTCAATTAAAATAAGTTTTGGTTTGAAATAAGAACAATTGAAAACATAAAAGAAACTAAACAAACAAGCAAATCAAAAGGGTGCAAATCAAAGGTAAAGGAGGTTAACTTGGAAAGATAGGTTCATCATGCTCAAGAGGTATAAATGCACAAACAAGCCAAACATGATCGAGGATGCAATCGAATGACCATGCAAATCCCTTCTATAGACTCAATTCACTCTCGTCGCACTAAATCCCTATCCTATAACCACTCAACCTAGGCTCTCGCTCTCAAGCTAAGTGACTAAGGATGCATTAAAGGTGTTTGATGAAATGCCAAGCTACAAAACCCTCTCCTATGACTCAATGACCACTTGGCTAGACACCACACTCTCATGTCAATGTCCTAACACTAAGAGAATCATCAAAAGACTAATCAAAGTTCAATTGAATGAAAAACCTAATGCACGCCAAGTGTTCGATAAAATGCACAAGTGAGAAATCATGCAACTATGGTTGAATTGAGGAGATCTAATCTCTTAGAACACACTCCCTTCAATCCCTAGACCTACAATCCATGTAATCTAAGCACTCTCATGCATTACATCACAAAAGATAGACCAATCAAGCCATAGTCATCAATGGAATTAACAACAAGTCATAGAGACCATCCTCTTACAATCCAAGATCAATCATGGCAAATGTGTACAATCAACCTCTATCCTAGCATAACTATCTATCAATCCAAGGAAACCTAGGAAATCAGCCACACATGGCCAAGGGTACACAAGAGAAAGAAGGAGAGATGGTCACCAAGAGCTTCATGGCAATCCTCTTCTTGCAAGCTCCTCTCCCCAAGGTTGTGGGCTTCAATCCAAGCTCCTTACTCCAATTTGCACCTTGCTCTAGGGTTGATGATGGATTAGTTGATGAGGAGAAAGTGTTGGAGAAGTTGAGAGGAAAGAGGGATGAAATCGGCGATGTGTAAAATATTAATGAGCTCTCTTTTAATTTTCGCCCCCTTCCTCTATATATACTGCACCGGACTAGCCTTGAATTTTCGGCGAAACTATGTAACATTTTCGCCGAAAATGCCTTTGTAAACCCGACCGGCTGATGCATTCCTTCATAGATTTTCGGCGAAAACATTGGGAAGTTTTCGCCGAAAATGACTTCAATGATAGATGTCCGCCGACTGCTTAGAATTTTCGGTCCGAGAACTCTAGGTTCTCGGCGAAAATTCCTTCAGCTGAAAGTGCATTTTCTCCAATCTTGCATCGGCCGTATCTCCTCCGTCCTAGCTCCGATCGACCTCCCGTTTGATCCCACGTGCTCCTTGTCACTGGTACTTTAATGCCAAGACCTGAAAATACAAAGAAAACAGCTCCAATAGACATGGAATTGGCCTCAAAGTGGCAACCGGGCAACAAAAGGACACTTTGCACAAAACTTCAATAAAAGCATATGAATCATAGCAAAATGAGATCAAACATGGGAAATCCTTAGGCTAATCAAAGGCTTAAAATGCACCAAATAAAGTCACATCACACCGCGTGTCTCCAGCCCACCCAACCGTCGTCTCTTTCCTCCAGACCAGCCAACCGCCACCGCGAGGCCAACCAACAGCCGCCGCCGCGTTACTCCAGCCCACCCAACCGCCGCCGCGTTGCTCCAGCCCAGCCGCCGAGATCTAATCGTGTTGTCGTCGCCGCGTTGCTCCAGCCCCGTGTTGCAAGAGAAAGTGCTAGGGTTATTGTTAATTAATTTTGTTTAATTTTTAACACAAAAATATTATTTTTTGGTTGTGTTCCAATTTACTAATTAGGAACAAAGGATTATCTTCATCATCTTCTTCTTGGGTCTTTTTTTTCTTCTTTTTCATCTTCTCGTTTTTGTTCCGATTTTCTTTTAGGAACATGTTTATCTTTAGGGTTTTAAAATAAAAGTTGTTCCGGTTGACGATTTAGGAACATATATTTTATGAAAATTGTTCCTAAATATGAAAAAGGAACAATGAATATAGATATATTTTAAGAATATTGTACCTAAAAATGAAAACGGAACAATGAACGAAGATATATTTTAAGAAGATTGTTCATAAATATGAAAATGGAAAGATATATTATAAAACGGCTCCCTATATGATTGTTCCTAAAAATGAAAACGGAACAACGAACGATTTAGAATATTAAAAACTAGTAATATGGAAATATGGAAATATGAAAACTAGTAATATGGAAATATGAAAATATGAAATAGGAAATATTAAAATATAGTAATATGGGAAATATTATGGCAGTCGGCCAAAAAAAGCTAGTAATTTTAAGATTTCCTTAAAATAGTAATATTTTTAAATCAAATCCTAACTTACCTAAAAAAAATCCTAACTAAAATAAAGCAAGTTTTCACGCATGTAAATTTCCCCTCCCTTTCTTTTAGCAAAATAATCATAATTGATGATTATCATTAAGGACATAAAAATCTAAAAAATTAAAGATATACAATTACATTTCTATCCTTTAAATATGGACCATTAGATCTCCCCTTAAAAATGAATGTTTATGATGGGTGTTTTCATATGAAAACACTAAAGGTTGTTTTCCTAGTAGGATTTGCCCACATTGAATATTAGAAATAAATAATTTTAATATACATTTTATTATTATTTTCTTTTGGTGAATAATTTTTAATAATAATAAATGTTAGGGTTATTATTTCAAAGAAGTTCGAACTTTGGCGATTTATTTTAGAAAAGCTCCAAGTTTAAAAAATCCCAAATCTATCCCTTATTTAACGTCGTTAGTCCTTGTTTGTAAAATTTTAAACTTTTTGAACCAAGTGACTAACGGAATTAACTTTTAAGTTTTTTGTCTTCTAAAATCAGTATTGCTCAAATTGCATTTTGACACTTCTCAATTCCATCCCTTACAAATCCTCCCAAACGAACCTTCTCCGATCATCTACCTCTACAACTCTGCCGCCGCCGTGTCAACTCTGCCACAACCAACTTCCCAGAGTACGATTCCGGCCGACGAGCTGATTCAAACTGGTTTGGTAACTAATTTAGCTAACCTAGCCCTGAATCTGACAGTGGAGATGGCAAAGAAAATCAATTCCGATTAATATATTGTAGGCGAGGCCAGCGCTGCTGAGCTTGGTGCTAAAGCCATTACCAAACACTTGGTCAAATCCCTTATGGTGATGATCATAACGATCCACACTTGGATCGTATACTCCTCCAACATTGACGACTGCATCTAGCGTTTCCAGAAGCTTGAAGAAATTGCAACTGAGAGAAATTACATTTAATCCAGAATTTGATTGTAGGAAAGGAAACAGTGGTTTCAGTTTCGGGTCATCCAACCCGGCCATCGAACCCGGATTCGCCATCAGCCACAACCCGCCCGCCACCACCCGCCGAATCTCTTCATCCCCAATCGGATCCGTCCCCAACGCGATGAGCTATGTTCGCGCCGACATTGTCTCCGGCCAAGTAGATCTTCCCGAAATCGACAAATTCGTTAAGCCAATCTGCATCCCATCGCCTCCGGGAAGAAGGCCGATTTGCCAAAGTTTAATTCCGTCCCTTAAAAGTTAGGCCAGTCAGATTTGCCGATTTGCTACGGGAAGAAAATCGAATTTCCTTAAATGGGATAGATTTGTCAATTTGCTTTGGCCAATCAGATTGCCGATTTACCAAGTGACCAATTAGATTGTCGATTTGCTACGGGAAGAAGGTGATGAAGCCGGATTTGATGACGGATCAGAGGCTGGGAAGCCGATTGTGGCGGAGTTGACATGGCGGTGGCAGTGCGGAAGGTTGAGAGAAGAAATGATCAAAAAGGTTTGTTTGGAGGATTTGTAAAGGATGGAATTGAGAAGGGTCAAAATGCAATTTGGACAAACCTGATTTACTGATTTTAGAAGATAAAAAACTTAAAAGTTAATTCTGTCAGTCACTTGATTCAAAAAGTTTAAAATTTTACAAACAAGGACTAACGGCGTTAAGTACGGGATAGATTTGAGGGTTTTTTAAACTTGGAACTTTTCCAAAATAAATCGCCAAAGTTCGAGCTTTTTGAAAATAGTAACCCTAAATGTTAATATGGCGAAAAATTGACACATCATATGATTTACATTATTTTGGAGTTAAATTTTTGTTAAATTGGACGAAAAGTTAACAAAAATAAAAACATTGACTAATCTGGGATTTTAAAAGATTTGACTATGTTTTATAGGAACCAAAAAAAATTGACCAGAATTATGAATTAAGTCAAACTCAAATATAAAACCCCACAAACTCAGCAAATAATTGAGTTTTGAAAAAAGTAGTGATTTAACTCTAAAATTTGGCTCAAACCAAAAAAATTATTTAAAAACACCATTTCAATATTTCATCATAATCCCAATTTTCAAACCTGATTAAATTACTCCTGTAATATACCATGCCTGTATACAAGATTAATGTTTACTGATAATTATATTAAATTGTATAATTGAGGGAATTTTAAAACTAACTTAATTATAATTCATAATTGAAATTCTATTTACTTGTTGTTTTGCAAATTTGAAATTATATAAGTTTAAAATAAAAATTGTGTTCATTAGTTTGAGTTGAAAATTAATTATGCATACTTTTAGAATTCTAGTTAATCTCATATAACACTCGTCCAAACTCGACTAATTACTAGCACACTTATCACTCCACATCTAATTTGAAACTGTGTCACGCTTCGTAGCCTATGGTTTTTTTTTTGGCGATGCTTTGTAGCCTATGTGATTCTTTACGATTTTAAACTTCTTGTCCTCCTGTTTTTTTATTTTTATTTTTGACAATAACTTCATGTCTTCCTAGGATGGTGAGAACGCCCATTAGTTTCGCAGACATTCAATAATTGGAGATGATTCGCTCATAACACATCCATCGATAGTTTGGCCGTCTAAGGCGCCAGATTTAGGCTCTGGTCCGAAAGGGCGTGGGTTCAAATCCCATAGCTGTCATATTTTTAATTTTAATTTTAACTTAACACTTCTATATGGGTCAAATACCTTAGTAGTCCCGAAACTTTGGGCCTTGTTACATTTCAGTCCTGAAACTTCAATTTATTTCTGAATCATCCTATTAGTACAGACTTTGTTACGTAATGGTACTATTCACGCCGCCGGCAACCTTTTCCGGTGGTTTTGCCACATCAGCGCTTCACGTCAGTCAATTTAATAATTAAATAATGTCCAACCCAAACCTATTCAACCCATTCTGATTAACCCCACTGCCCGACCCAACCCTCTAAACCTAACCCGAAATAAAACCCTTACAACCCAAAACGCAGACCCGACTTCATCCTTCTCTCTATACTTTCTTCTTCTCCCTTCTCTTGACGGAAAAAAGGCAGCACTCTGCAACTCCAAGTCTGGCGCCGACAGTATCGCCTTGTACTCCTGTCGAGAGATCTTTCCGTCTCTGTTCGAATCGAATTTGTCGAAGACTTGCCTCATCTCTGTCAAACTTGGCTGCAAATCCAATTTCGTTCCTAGAAGGAAGAGAAATTCATGTCTCTGCAAATCCGTCTAACCCTTCTTTGATCCTTTTTCTCTTCGTTCCTAGCCCCATTCTCTTCGTTCTGACTCCCCTTTATCTTCAGAGATTTGTTCTTTCCTTTTATCGCTTCTGCAGACCACACAGCTTTCTTCTTGTTCATTCTGGAATAAAAAGGCTTTTCTTTACTTTGTTCTGTTCTTTATACCTTTCTTTATGTATATAGAGTTTAAGGTAAGGTGGTTGATTTCATTTCATACCTATTATTAGCCTTTTTTCTGCATCTTCAAGCCTCTGTAGCTGAGAAATTGGAATCAGATATGTCGAATGTGAGCTTTCTGGAGTTTCAGTACAAGCTCTCGAGGAACAAATTCTTGTGAAAGCCCTCTCGAATGTTCTCGTCACGCAGCACCAGCAGCAGGCAGAACTCCGGCTCACCAACAACTGTATGTATTGCAGCCAAGTTTGACAGAGATGAGGCAAGTCTTCGACAAATTTGATTCGAACGGAGACGGGAAGATCTCTCGACATGAGTACAAGGCGATACTGCCGGCGCCAGACTTAGAGTTGTAGAGTGCTGCCTTTTTCCGTCAAGAGAAGGGAGAAGAAGAAAGTATAGAGAGAAGGAGGAAGTCGGGACAGTCTGCGTTTTGGGTTGTAAGGGTTTTATTTCGGGTTAGGTTTAGAGGGTTGGGTCGAACAGTGGGGTTAATCGGAATGGGTTGAATAAGTTTGGGGTGGGCATTATTTAATTATTAAATTAACTGACGTGGAGCGCTGATGTGGCAAAACCACCGGAAAAGGTTGCCGGTGGCGTGAATAGTACCATTACGTAACGGAATCCGTACTAACGGGACGATTTGGAAACAAATTGAAGTTTCAGGACTGAAATGTAACAAGGCCCAAAGTTTCGGGACTACTAAGACCAACTCCAATCCTAAGGTCTTAAAACCTAAAATTTAAGACCTCCAAAAGTAAATAATAGTATTAAAAGTAATTTTTCTTCCAATCACAAGGTCTTATAATTTGAAGTCTTATAATGATGTTGTTCTTATAATTTGTTTTAGAGTAGATATCTAGTTTATAAATTTATAAATTGATCATCTTTTATGCAAACACTACTATAATTAATTAAAGCGAACATTTCGATAAAAAAAATAAAAAAATTTGAACATGAATTTTTTTGTAAAATAAAAATATTTAGTTATAAATAACTTGGAGAAAATGTAATCGGTTAAGAATCTGAATTTTATTTTGATCAAACTACATTTTAACTAACTTTATTCATATTTTGTTCACAATTATGGTTATTTTGATAGAAACCAACGTAATAATTCGAAGTCATTTGGTCAAGCCGACACCATGTCGGTCGGTTAACTGTTAAGATGTTTGTAAATTATTTAACTGATCGACTGACTAACCGACATCCATCGATTATTAACCTAATCGACCGACTCCCACCCCTAATCAATTACATAATTTTGATTAGAGCCACTAAACGAGGTTGTATATCTTTTTGCACAATGAAGCATTTCAAAGAGATCGCTGAAGATTAATGTATTTGTAATAAGATTCCAAGAACTTCTTGATTTAAGATACGGAAAATGAGGTTTTGCTATATTTTTTGAAAACACGTTTTCAAAACGTTATTCCATGTTGGTATCTATGAATCACTTCATTCATGGAGGTTGACACCCAACTTTTACATGACGCTCGATATTTAACAATTTAATACGTATAATTAAGTAGAAAAGTTAATATGTTTTAAGGCTTTTCATTATTTTGTTAATTTTATTTAATTTAATTTTTAATAATTATAATTAAGTAGACATGTAAATATGATTTTGAAATTGTTTATTCTTATGTTACTTTAATTCTATGTTAAATAAGTATAATTAACTAGAAAATTGAAATGATGGATGGTTGATTGCATTGGTAGAAAATAAAGTAGTGGGAACCATTTTTACAACCAAGGTTGCAAAGGTCTTATATTTAGAGCCTTTTCATAGAATATAAGTTTTTTTTGTTGGGTTTAAGACCATGATTGGAGTTGAACTTGGTCTTAAAATACTTAAATTATGGGTTTTAAGACCATAATTGGAGTTGGTCTAAGGTATTTGACCCCACTTCTATATCGCTGAATTGCTGAACTGTTTACCTTTTACGGCGCCGTTTACAAAACAGTCCACTCTCCTTCTCCAAAGAGTCCAAAAGACTTCAATGGGCTTTGTCATTCTCAGTCCAATTTGAAGATCCATCGGCAGCCACCCCACAAGCTGATGAACGCATCTCCCCCAGATTTTGGGCGGTCTGCTTCCGCCAAATTCCACCGCATTTACCCATCGATACTCCTCGTTATTCTTCCCCACTGAAACAGGAACGAATCGATTCTCTCTCTCTCTCTCTCTCTCTTTCTCTCTTCAATCTATTTGACCCTTCCCTCCTCCGACGCCGGAGTTTTCGCGGCCGCCGGCGGTGATCCAGCTCTCCAGCTACCCGATCCTCCGTATTTTTTCCTTTCACACGACGTCATTTATAGGACACCGCCAAGTCCGCCAAGCTGGGGAGGCAGAAAATGGCGTTCCACAGGCGGCGCCAGCACGATCACAATCGTCTCCGCTTGATGCTTCATTTGATCCCTGCTATATCTGTATTCCTCCTCATTTTCTTCGCCGTCTTGTCCTTCCTCGCTCCTTCGCCGTACGATTCCGGAAACACATTCAGACGCCTTACTAATGTTGATGGCGGCGATGATTTCCAAGACGCAGAGGCAGAGTCGCATCCTGTTTTCCTTGTGCCGGTTAGGGATTTTGATTTTATTTGCTTATTCTGCTTTTGAGAGGGGAGGAGTGGGACTCTCTTTCGATGCTGAGTTTTCTTTCGGGGGATTGTATGGTTTGTATTTGTTTTTAATTTGATCTGATTTGGTGTGTAGGATCGTGGTGGAACATTGAATCGTGATATTTGGAGCTCGAGAAATTCCGAGTTCTTCTATGGATGCAGCAATGCCAGCGATAATTTTCTAAGTAAGCATTCTGGCTTCCTGTTATCTGGATACTTTGTCAAACGATCTGAGGAGTTGATGTATTTCTTTGTTAATGACCTATATGGTAATTGTTGGACCTGTGGGACACGAAAATCTCGTTGCACTAAGTTCTTCTCGTTTGCTTCTAATTATGTGATCTTGCATCTGAGCCTAGTCAACCCATGACATTTATGACCGCAACTGGGTTGATTGCAGATGCTGATGCTGTTACGAAATCGGATCGATATTTGCTGATTGCTACAAGTGGAGGGTTGAATCAACAGAGGACTGGGGTATGTTTATGATTGTAGTGCCTCAACTAAGTTGTTATAAGATTTCCATCCACATGTACAGTCAAATATCATTTTTTCCCTGCCTAATAATGTTTTGGCATCTGGAAAATATGGATTGAGAAGAATGAAGCAAACTTCATTTCGAAATAGTTTTGAATCTCGTTTGTTACCAGAAAGAAATATGAAGCAAAATTGGTAGATAGACTTGGATGATCCCTGGCACTAAGGAGTCGGTACTTCTATTGGCTAGATGATCCTTTCGCCCATGACATGCCTGTATTCCTTAGCAGAATATCTTAAGATTGTCAAGAATGTATTTATTAAATGATTCATTTATTTTGATTTTTGTATTGGGTATCGTTAGCTTTTACATGGAGATCTTTTCTGGAATGTGACACATCGATGCAGTCTGCACTGAATGAACCTTTTAGCTGAGAGGTTATCATTTGATCAGGCATTCCCATTTTTTGCAGATCACTGATGCTGTTGTTGCTGCTCGAATTCTTAATGCTACCCTTGTTGTGCCTAAGCTGGACCAGCAATCTTTTTGGAAGGATTCAAGGTTTACCATGATTGAACCTTTAGTCAGTATTTTAAAACTTGCAAGTTCTTCTAGCTTTTATTCCTCATATATACATGCTTTCTTCTGTTTTTTTGCAGTAACTTCTCTGAGATATTTGATGTGGATTGGTTTATCTCTTCACTGCAAAACGATGTCAAAATCATAAAACAGCTCCCAAGAAAGGGTGGAAGACTTGGAATCCACACACCATGCGTGTTGCAAGGAAGTGTAGTGAGAGGTGTTATAAAACCCGAGTATTACCTGCTCTTTTGAAAAGGCATGTAAGTTGTCATTCAGCCTTTTCAACTGTAAACACTAAAAATACGTCTATCTTTTCTTGAAGAATAAATATCAAAGTAAATTTACGGAATGGACTTTTGACAATCATTTCAGAATGGTAATGCTTGAACTTTTTCTGTAACAGGCAATCCAGCTTGGCAAGTTCGATTACAGGCTTGCAAATAGGCTGGATACACAACTTCAGAAGTTGCGATGCCGAGCTAACTACCATGCTTTGAGGTTTACTGAGCCAATTCGCAAAATGGGTGAGATGTTGGTAAACAGAATGAGGATGAGAAGCCAGCATTATATTGCGTTGCACCTGAGGTACAACAGTGTCTGATTTGCGTATGCAGATGCTATTGTATTATGTTCAGGGCTTGCTTAGTTGCTTTGCTCTATCTAACTAGTAGAATAAGATGGAGCAGCTTGCCTTTCTGGCTGTCCTGTCAAACTTCTTGCATAATTTCCTTGAAAATCTCTTGAACCGCATTGTCATTGAAACAAGTTATGTGCTATGGGTTGTTGATCCAGAAAAGGCAGTAAAATTGGACCAGAAACCAGTTTTTGCATGTTCATGCTTTTGAATTTCCTATAATATGTGAAAAGATACTTGTTAGTTTGAGTATCTGTTGCTTACCCAATTTCCATTCGGGAACTCTTGGAAAGTTCCTTTCCGGCTCTAATTTCCATGCGTACTGCTTCCATTCAGAGAGGCCAGGCTATACTGAATTTATTTCCTTTTAACTAAATGTTTCTTGTACAGGTTTGAACCTGATATGTTGGCATTTTCTGGCTGCAATTATGGTGGAGGTGATAGGGAAAATACAGATTTAAGTGCCATACGAAAGAGGTGGAAAACTTTACATGTAAGATTCAAAGTTACAATCTTTAATGCTCTTCAACTGCCTTTATTGATAACATTCCTGTTTTAGTATATTTCTCTATTGGGATTGTAAATATTCTCTCTCTGCTGTTCCTTTATTCACGTTACGGAAACTGGCTCCTTGAGGAATTTTTAACTTTTCTGTGGGGCCAGGCTGAAGAATGAGCGTTTAACTGTCCATTTAGGTTCAATCTACCATGATAGAGAATAAAAATCCTCCAATGTGACAAAGAATTGCTTCATAGGTTCAATCTAACATAGTAAATCATCCGTGTTAAAACTCAAAAGATTAAAACCTCAGCCTGTGTTATGTTCCTATTTCCTTTGGGGCTTCAAACAAATCCTAGACCAAAATTTAACTCAACTAGATAATTGCCTGTGAATCTGTTCTGAAGTATTGATTAGTTTCTTATAAGTTATAACATCCTGACCTTAGGCTAGAAATAAAGAATTTGGCCTTTGTTATTATTTTTGAAAGGGAGATTATCATTTGCCTCAGTTGTCAAAAAGTAACTAGTCTTTCAGAAACTGGAATGTCACTTGTTCGGATCCCTGTTGCGGGAGGTTCTGAATGACAATGCCAAATGATTTGAACTTGTTTCTTTAGCGTATATGTCGAGCATTAATGACAGGTTTGTTTGCTCTAAATTGACAGTCAAAGAATCCTGAGAAGGAAAGAAGGCATGGGAAATGCCCACTCACTCCACATGAAGTTGGTCTTATGTTAAGAGCATTGGGTTATGGCAAAGAAGTTCATATATATGTTGCATCAGGAGAAGTATACCGAGGCGAAGAGACATTGGCGCCTTTAAAAGAACTTTTCCCCAACTTTCATACAAAGGAAACTCTTGCAAGCCACGAGGAGCTGCAACCATTTACTTCATTCTCCTCGAGAATGGCTGCACTTGACTTTATTGTTTGTGATCAAAGTGATGTATTTGTCACGAACAATAATGGTAATATGGCTAAGATATTAGCTGGGAGAAGGTAATTGATCCTCCCTTATCTTCTCATTTCAATTTGTTTCATATTACAACACCTCATCCACTAAATTTGATGCAGGAGATATTTTGGACATAAACCAACCATTCGTCCAAATGCGAAGAAGCTTTATCGGTTGTTCTTGAGCAACAATAACATGACATGGGATGCATTTGCTTCTAAAGTTCGTACTTACCAGAAGGGATTCATGGGTGAACCTAAGGAGGTGAGGCCGGGCAGAGGAGAATTTCATGAGAATCCACACACCTGCATCTGTGAGGGCTCCGAAGGCAAGAACAGAAAGGAATCACCGCCTAGAAAGTTGGGGAAAGGATATAACTCAACTGCTGGAGATAATGACAGTCAAAACATGGACGGTGAACCTGAATTGACTGATACAGATACGGATGATGACCAAGACGTGCTTGATGAGATGACTGTTTTCAATAGCACAGCTTTGGATTACGATGGATTCAACAATGAGGAACACGAGTTCGAAGACCTACTCTCTGACTGAGGACACTCGTCATGACATCCTGCATATATTTAACATAAATTTTTGCCTTGTCAGCTAGCTGATCACCTTACTTAATCAAAGCTCTAGCAAGGAACAACTGGGAAGGGATCAGATTGGAGTTGGTTGAGATATCCTTTGTTTCAGTGAGAGAAGACACAGACGGTGGACCAGAAAGTTAAAAGACAACAATAGGGTCACTGCTGAATACGGGCTGGAGCTGCATCTCAAACAATGGTAATTAAAAGGCTTTGCAGGTAGGGAAGTGACAGTCTCTGATGAATACTGTCATCTGTAATTTATTTATCAGGAAAATAGTATCGAACGAGGCTTACTTTTGTGTTGTCAAGAATATCATATGCTAGTACCCTGATAGTTAAGCTTCTTTCCTTTGGGAAATAGATAGAAAGTTTAGATTGAGACTAGTTTTGTCCTCTTCTTTTGTAATATTTAGTCGTTTTACCGACCTTGGACAGGGCATGTAAAACTAAGGTTGAAACAAATGATATTCAATTAAATGGTCATTGCTAGTAATCTCGCATTTATCTTCTACCACCTTAACCTATCTTAGGTGTTCCCTCGATAGTTTTGATATCCAAAGAGGAAACTTTTTGTTTCCTTGAGGACAGACTGTGAAGTTGGAAACTTACCCCTTACACCTTCCTTCGTTCAGTGATTTCAAGACTTCTAGTCTATATCATGTCTTACTTTAAACTACCAAAAACCCTTATTGTCGTCTAAATAAACTAATGACTCACTTTTGGTGGGCCTAAGTAACTGACCAAAGAAAAATATATTGGAGATTATGGTCTCATCTTTGCAAATCCCACGATGACGGGGTCTGGATTTTCGTGATTTCCTGGTTTATAACAAAGCCCTGCTATCTAAGCAAGGGTGACAGGTTTCGGAAAATCTGAACCTCCTTTTGTCAAAAAATTGTGAAGGCAAGATATTATCCCACCACGAATTCTGTGGACGTCAGGTTAGAGGCCATCCTGGGGATGACAGGGTTCATTATATGTCTCTTGAAGGCTTATGCTGGCAGCCAAGCTTACCAACCTTGCTGGAAACTCATGAAGGGTCATCGCTTATGGCTATGGGCCCTATGGGACCTGCCCTCCCAGTCATTCGCCAAATATCTCTCGCCCCAACAGGAGTTAGAATAAGTACCTCATAAGTAGTGGTACGTGGAATTACGATTGCCTTTAGACTCTTTTTTCTCCTTCGTTTGTGGAATTAATTATCTCCCAACCCATTCCTACAACGCCTCAACAAGACGAAATATATTGGTCTTACTCTCAGTCTGGAGCTTATACCACCTCATCGGGTTACACTCTTAGCTCCCTGGTTAAAACCATCCAAATTACCTTCGAGTGTTTTCATGACAAATCATATTTTTTGGCGATAAGTTTGGGGATTAAATGTAGGAATAAAGATACGATTTGTCATATGGCGTCTACTACACCATATTGTCCCTACTTTGGAAGCTGTAAGTCATCATGACATTGAGATTCCCACCTTATGTCGAGTTTGTCATTCTGGAATTGAATCAATTGAACACTTATTCTTTGTATGCAGAGTTGCACACCGATTACATTCCTCCATTGGCCTCTCAATTTTGGAATTGCCCGCGTCCAATGTGGCCTTAATGTGGCGTCATATCATCAAATATGACCTGCAAGAAGGACCAAAATGGGCTTTCATTTTGGGACTCATTTCAAAATCAAGGAAATGGGTAATGTTTGAATATTTTCAATCTCAAATTCCTACTTTAATACAACATTATTCAAGAGATATCTCCAAGTTATCAATCCTTTCAACCTCCTCCACCCCATTGTCCTCTGGTCTTCCCCTCTTCCCAATACTCAAATTTAATGTAGATGGAGCAGTGTCCCAATCCCGTGGTTGTGTAATTGGTGTGGTGGTTCGCATTTTTTCAGGACTTCTCTTCGCCCCTGTAAATTCTTCCTTGTGTAACTAATCATTTTGTTATTAGCTTTTAGGGAGACCTGTCAGATTTGTCTTCAATATGGCTGGAGCGATGTGGATATTGAAGGTGGTGCTTCTAAAATGTTATGCTTTATGTACTCGTAGGAGTTCTTGAACATAACAAGAGGGGCGGTTACTTTCGACATATGCTTCTTCCTTTCCACAACTCCAAACATCCATTTTAGTGTTGTTCCACAATCAGCAAATGAAACTTTCCATTTTATGGCTAAAAAGCTCTTCAATATCTCCCAAACCATGATTTTGTAGACTTGTCAACTTGAGTAGAGCTTCCCATTTATGTTCTATTTCATATTCTCCTAGAGGGCTGCTAAGGAGAAAAAAATAGCGATTTCTCATGGGTGAGGCTTGGTTGAACCTCAATGATTGGTCCATAGAGTCCGGAAAAAGCCCATCAGTAAAGACCCAACTCCCAAAATATTACTTGTAATTTGTAAACAAACTCCGACAGAGCTTCGTCGCTACGAGATCGGAAGAGCAGTGGACGCTTCAAATGCAATTGGTAGCAGCAGCATACGTTGAACTGAAGCAGGAAAACAAAGAAATGCAAGGAGGATCTTCAGGCGTCGGCTATGGTCTCAAGTATCAGGTCGACCACTCTCGAAACTCCAGATCATTCATCTTTCATTTCACCTTTTCCATTTTTCGGTCATACACCAGCGAGATTAAACTCTCAATTCGCATTCAATAATTGTGCAGGCCAGGTGCATATCTGACGTCAAAGCGGATACGGATCACACCAGCTTCCTCACCGGCACTCTCAGCCTCAGAGAAGAAAATGAGGTTTCCTCATCTTTCCCTTTCCTTCTCTCGTTCCCCTTGGTCGTTTGATTTCGTTTCCCCGGGTACGATCTGGAATTTTTGCTTTGTTTTGGTGTTTAGGTTCACTTGATTAGATTATCGGCGGATGGAACTGAACTCATTTGCGACGGTTTATTCTCTCATCCTAATGAGATCTGGGACCTTCGCTCGTGTCCATTTGATCAGCGAATTTTCTCAACTGTCTATTCCACTGGTACCTCCTTTGATATTCCTGCCAGCATGTTTGTTTGTATTGTTTGATTTCCCGTTGAGGATTGATATTCAAAGTTGTTTCTTATATTTGAAGACGAGTCATACGGAGCGGCAGTTTGGCAGATCCCTGAGCTATATGGACAGCTGAATTCGCCTCAATTGGAAAAGGTCGCATCCCTTGATGAGCATGCCAGGAAAATTAAGTGGTAAGTCTGTACATTCTTAGTCCGTGTTACACTGTTAGGGGTTTCTGGGTATTAGAGGGCATTATGTTTCGTAACTCACATGAACAACCATATATTATCTTAAATGTAAGGAGTAGCGCAGAAAGAAGTGCTTCATAAGTGAATATATGCCCGGATTTACAGAACTCTCTGAATTTTCATTATTTTATTTTCTTTTACAGTAAGTTGTCGGGGTTATTTATGAGTGATGGTTTGGCTTTGGTGTGTTGTTGATAAAATGCTTACGCTTTGGTGTGTCGTTGATAAAATGCTTACGTAGTTTCCTCAAGCTTTTCTTTCCATTTGTAACCAACAGTGTTCTATGGTGGCCATCTGGAAGAAATGACAAGTTGGTCAGCATTGATGAGGAGAACCTGGTTTTGTGGAGCATAGACTCCTCAAGGAAGGCAGCTCAGGTATAATATGCACTGTGAAAATCTTTGTATTCAGATCTCAGCATTTGATGTAACTGCTGAGATCTTTTCATGCCTTGATCTATTTGAATGGTTGATCTGGAAAAATGATGTTGGAAAATCATCCTGGCCACACAAGATGACTAACCTTTCAGATCTTGGGCACCTCCCAAAATGTTCATAGTTGTTCCAATTGGATTCTTGAATTCTTTTTGCTGATTCTTATTCAGAATTCCTGAAATCCTAGGTGCAATCGAAGGAGTCAGCTGGTACGTTGCACTACTTATCTGGTGGAGCATGGGATCCACATGACGTGAACTCTCTTGCAGCAACTTGTGAATCTTCAGTCCAGTTTTGGGATCTGCGAACAATGAAGTATGGTACTTGTATCTATGTTCTTTCTAATTATAGGATAGCTAAATACTTCATTAAAGATACGTGGCCTTCATGTGAAGGCATAAGCTATAGGATGAACTTTTCAGAATCATCACACCGACCTGAATCTGTGACACTCTGTCTCGAGAAGTAGATGAACAATGAAATATGATGCTTGCATATCTAATCTTTATAATCGTGGCAGCTTAGTAATTTATCTCACTCAAGTGGCCAACATATGACTGCATGGGCATGTAGAATGAGCTTTATAGAATAAGGGGTCGTTTTTGCCAGAGAATTGAGGGGTGAGAATTTCCTAGAATTGAGCCTCGTCTTAGAATTCAACCAATTCTATCGTTTGTTTCGCAAAAAAATGCTGAGAATTGATTAGAATTGAATTCTAGGAGTGGGTCCATCCTAGAATTCGGACCCCCTCCGAATTCTCTGCTGTCAAGGTGAGAATTCACATTCTAGGGTGAATTCAAAGTAAGATGAAAAAAATGTCCTCGTTATTGGGGATGTAGAGATTAAAAAAGTTGGGGCATTTTGGTATTTGCCATTTTCTTTTGTTTTATTTATTTTTATTTCTCAGTCCAAGAATCTCACACATTCACTCATCTAAACGATTGATTCTCGAAATAGTCTAGAATGCCCAAATCTTAGAGAATTCAATTCTCTAGAGAATTGAATTCTCTCCAAACCAATTCTTGGGCACAAACAACCCCAAAGTGAATAACAACGTATGATGTCTTCTTTCTACATAATGTGTGGCTCATTGATTGATAACATTAATGTGACCAACATTTGAGGCATAGGAAGCAGATGTGAGCTCTGTTAAAATCTTTTACTCCATGATAATTTGTTCAGTGGAAGTAGGCAATGAGTAGTGCACAGAAAAATTCATTGATCTATTATTTGTTTTCTTTACCCTCTTTCCGTTCCTCTTCTCTTACAATTCGCATGCCCTTAACAGAATAAAATATGTACCTTTTCTCAAGGCTGTAACGAGTAGCCATTGTTGGCCATTGAAAAGCTGGACTACTGGGCAACACAAGCTAGGCACAGTTTGTCCATGGGTCAACTCTATAACAAATGAACAGCCATGTCTTTGATCATGACTATGTTGTTTGTTTGGACGGCCTACAGTTAACAACTTGTATTTGCAGGAGAGCGAATTCTATTGATGTCTCCCATGTCCGAACTACTGATTATGACCCAAAGAAGAATCATATACTGGTAAGAGTTCTCTTTTATGTCTAAGTATTGCTGTGGATGATGCCATTTTATATGTACAATAGCTGGCCAATGCTATCATTCAGCCCTCAGATGTCATATCTTTCAGCTCGAGGAGTTGGTCATTTTGTTTGTATTGCATGTAAACAAAATAAGATTCTTCAATCACTGAATGGAAAAAACAGTTCCCAAAATAACACCCGGCACTTATAGTCCAACTATGTGCATGCATCCTTGTAACATGTTTCATGATTCACAACCGAGATGCCCCAAAACTGAAGTAGATCGTTGCAAATGCTGCTTATTTCTTTGCATCCCAGTATTAAGAATGTAATATTGTAGGTTACTGCAGAGGATGAAACTGGGATTCACATATGGGATCTTAGGATGACAAAGGCTCCTATCATAGAGTTACCCGGACACACTCACTGGTTAGTTTTTGCCGTTGAAGTTCTGTTTCCTCACAAATCACCAATTCCTTTTCCCAGAGGCTTTCATCTTTCCATTTTTCTGCTCCCATATTTTTGGAAACTTTCACAGAATGCTGAAGTGTAATGATTGTTGTGTCATGTATTCGAATGTTTGACAGGACTTGGGCAGTAACTTGCAACCCTGAATTTGATGACATCATTCTGGTTCGTATTTTCCTCTGTTTATCTCACTGGCATAGTTGTTAGACATATCCTTACCAGAGGTACAACAATATTTGCAGAGTGGTGGCACTGACTCTGCTGTTAACTTATGGTTGGCTTCAACAGAATCTGGTGATGAACTAACGTCACAAAGGTCCTTTCCTCCTTTAAACGTGTCTAATTCTTACGAACATAATGCTGATATAATAATTACTCAGTATTAATGGATTTTTGTATACAATTTTACATTTTGGCAGCGTGGATTACTCACAGACTCCGAAGGCTGATCCATTAGTTAATTCGTATACCGACTATGAAGACAGTGTGTACGGTAATACACAGTAAGATAACCTCAGCTTCGTTTACAATGATTAGGAACCTGGCTTGACTAGCTTTATACTGATAATTAACAGGGCTGGCGTGGAGTTACCGTGAACCTTGGATATTTGCATCTCTATCATATGATGGAAGGGTAAGGACACTCGGTTTCTGCATTTGGCGATTTGGTATGGCCACAAGGCCATGTAATTGATGTTGTTGTTGTGTGTATGTTAATTTGCAGGTGGTTGTTGAATCAATAAAACCATTTATGAGCAGAAAGTAAAGTTCCCAACAGTAATTAGGTCATTGTTGTTTCTTTTGTCAGTTTTGGCGTTAGTTGATACGACGAATTGAGGAACATGAATGATTTGTTAAGGAATCTGGTTTGAGCTTGAGTAGTGTAATCGAGGGAGATGCCAGTTTTATGCAAGTAAACGTGTATGTTTTGTGCTTTAAAATGTATACACGGTATTGGACCAATAGGGATGTGATCTCTTTATTAATTGTTTGCCAAACTTTTAGTGAGTACTTAGTAGCCATTACAAGATTTATTAAGTTGATCCATTTTTTTGACAACAAATACTTGTATGAAGAAAACATACATAATTGAGGATAATAGTTTTTAACTTATAATATTCAAAGGGGGGGAAGTACATAAAATTCCAAGTGGGGAAGTTGAAATTAGAGTTGTCGGCAGAACTCAGAAATGCAGGAGGCTGTCTATTACTCATTAGGCTTTGTTTTTTGGTGGAAAGTTGTATGTATGTACAGTGTACTAGGCTCCAATGTGGACGTTAAGCTTATCCAATATTACTAACTGATGAAATGAAATGAATTGAATCCCAGCCAAGCCATGCAAAATTGCAAATGCAACTGAATTCCGGTTTCCTCCTCCAACCACACCAACCGTTCATTCCCCTCCTCCCACTTGGTTTAACACGTGGATGCATGTGACACCACGTACACTCACTTTCCATGTGGCACATTGACACGCAAGCAACCCCCCCCCCCCCCCCCCCACTCTTTTTTTTTTCACCTTATCCTATACTACTACTACTATGATACTACCTCTTTTTTTTTTTTTTTTGTCATAGCAGCTCCTTTCGGAGAGTCAAGGCAGCATACACAAGCAAGAAAGGAATATCAAGTCCCTACCCAGGAAGTCATGTCTACCTCCATGACCCCTGGGAGGTTAGACAGGGCCATACGAGCCACGTAATGGGCGGCCCTGTTACCTGAACCGCGAACCGTCATGAAGCGCCAAGCTGGGGCTCCCCTCTGCAGCTGAAGAATCTCTTCTATGATGGCCCCTCCAAGATTTGCCCGAACCTGACCAGCTAGAAGTCTTGTTGAGACGAGCTCTGCATCCCCTTCCATATCCACCTGCATAAAACCAGCCCACAAACACCAAGTACATGCATCTCGGAGAGCCAGTAGCTCAAGTACAAAAGGATCAACAATACCTGGGTAAGTAGTCCCAATCGCTCGAAGAACGACGCCATCGAAATTCCGAAGTACCCATCCAGAAGAACCGCCCAAGCCTGGGCGAACGGCACCGTCGACATTGATCTTAAGGCGAGTAGGGTGTGGTGGGAGCCAAGAAACAAGAGAGGAGGGAGTAGAAGAAGGAGAAGGGGTTGGGGGAGAGGCGAAAACCAAATTATGCTCCCGCCACTGACTATGGAAGTACTCGAATAAAAACTCTAATCTCTTTTGTGCCTTGTCAAAAACTACCCTATTTCGTCCCTTCCACAGACGCCACCAAGCCAAAACCCAGATCTCCTTTAGCTGCGGTTGAGTTAGTAAAATGAATTTCCAATAGATTGAAATATGAGTGTCCCCCAGATCTGGAGGAGTAAGAGAACACATGCGAAGAAATCGTCGGGTGATCACATAGTGAAGGAGCAGGTGCTCCACTGTCTCCGGAGCGTCGTAGCATATTTGACACAGGGGGTCTATGGTCTCTGATCGTACCCGAACCATAATGCCATGAAGGGTGGGGAGAATGCGATGAAGGATTTCCACAAGAAGAAGCGCAGTTTGGCTGCATTTGAAGCGACCAAATAGAGATCCAAGTCGAAGGCTCCATTGGAGAAAGATTGGCGAAGAACAAATCAGACCTAGATTGCATGCCAAGTTCATACCCGGAAGAGACCGAATAGACCCCTGACGGTGAGAAATGTCAGACGCGTTGATCCGCCTGAGGGCGCCATGGTAGCGAGATTGTCTGAATCATACGGACTGACTCATCCGAGAACCAATACCGGAGAAGTGGAACATTCCACCTGCCCTGAAGGATGAGACCAGCCACAGTGGGGGGTCCTAAGTAAACCCCTGGTCCACGTAGGAAAGGCCGCAACGGGCGACTACAGACAACCAATGATCTTGCAAGACATCTACTGCATCCCCGAACCAACCTGCCATCGAAGTCCAGGTCTTGTAAATTCGGCCGACCATCAAACTCTGCCAGCCCCAGGAAGGGCGCCCACGACCATTACTCTGAAGCAAAGACGTATTTGGAAAATATACACTCTTCAGAACTCGAGACAAAAGAAGGTCTGGATTTGTGAGAATACGCCAACATTGTTTTGCCAACAGTGCCCTATTAAATGTGGCAAAATCACGGAATTCCAATCCCCCTGATTCTTTGGGTAGACTTAACCTAGCCCAGGAAAGCCAATGAAGACGCCGATCATCCGTTACTTGTCCCCACCAAAATTTAGCCATTAGATCATTTAAAGAGTCACACATGGTGCGCGTTAATTCGAAGCAGGACATAGCGTAGACAGGCAGCCCTGCAACAACGGATTGTAGAAGAGTGTGAACCCCTGCCGGAGATAAACATTCTCGTTTCCAACTTCGGAGGCGCAAAGACATTTTATCTTCTATGAACCGGAATGTCTCCTCCTTAGACCGAAGAATGATACAAGGAAGGTCGAGATACTTTTCAGAGCGTTCAAGGAACCGAACTCCCAAAGCATCCCGGTACTGCAATTGGATGTGAGGAGGAGTGTTATGGCTGAAGAGGACCGCAGATTTTGCTAAGTTCACTCTCTGCCCGCTCATGCCTCTGTATTGATCAAAAAGATACAATAGCGCACTGATATATGCGTCAGTGACGCGTAGGAACAAGATTGTATCATCAGCAAACATAAGGTGCGAGATAAAGGGGCAACGCCGATTTATGCGAATTCCATACAAGACTCCAGATGTTGTAGCTGACACCAAAAGGCGCGATAACGGGGTTTTCACTAAAATAATTAAAAAAAATTAACTATTAACCTAAATAAATACGGTTCAAAACTATTGATTTTTATAAATAAAATCGCCCCAGGCCTAGGCGATATCGCCCAAGGCCCAGGCGATATCGCCCCATCACCAAATATTTCCGTTCAAACCGATTCTAAACTGCCAACCACCGAGTAAATGCTGTCTGGCTGGACACCTGGCGATCTCGCCCCAGTCACAGGCGATCTCGCCCCAGCCACAGGCGATATCGCCCGGACTACAGGCGATCTCGCCTAAGGACTAGACACCGGGCAAACTCGCCCCAACCCCTATAAATACCCCATTTTCAACCCCACTATTCCCCCACACCACTCTTTAACCCCTAAGGCAAAGGTAAGTCCCCTTTCTCCCTATTTTTTTTAATTACATTATTTAGTAGGTTTTAGGTTAGAGAATTAGTTTAGGGTTTTAGGTTAGAGAATTAGTTTAGGGTTTTAGGTTAGAGAATTAGTTTAGTGTTATTATGGTAGATAATTTTTTTCAAAGTGATTTATTAACACTGTCATATTGACGTTGTAGGATTTCTATAAAACGGAGAGGACCTTTTCTCGCACCGTTACACAAGGTACGTAGTACACACATTATTTATTGTTCTTATGTCATTGTCAACCATGTCATTCTTTATGGATAGGTTAGAGAATTAGGTAAGAGAATTAGTATGATTTTGTGGTTAGCGAATTAGTATAATATTGAGGTTAGACAATTAGTATAATTTTGAGGTTAGAGAACTAGTATACTTTTGAGAAAGAGAATTAGTATAAAATAGTTTTCCTAACAATTTACTATACAATAGATGTCGAACTATGGATGGGATGAACCGTTGGTTGATCAGACTCCTGAGGGCGTTAGGCCTCAACCTGGTGATTGTTCTCTATTGTGGGGGGAGAACAAGCATAAGGCTACTTTAGTGTGGCGTGACCCTCATGCGTGCAAGGCGCTGAAGTTGCGACAGCATAGTTCTTGCTTAGAGTGGAGTTCAGAGTACGAGGCATTCTTGAGAGAGTGTCGACTCCTCCCTGTGGTTCGTTTACTCGGTTTCACACCGTGTAATGAGCTCGTCACAGCATTGATTGAGAGGTGGCGGCCAGAGACTAACACATTCCACCTGATACCGGGCGAGGCGACGATCACTTTGGAGGATGTTGAGGTACTTACGGGTCTTCCTATCGATGGAGTTCCGGTTACGTAGCGGTGGACAAACGTGATCCGGGTGTTATATGTGAGGAGTTTTTGGGTGCCCGACCCCCAGCTGGGAGTTGTACGGGACAGTCAGTGAAGATCTCGTGGGTGAAGGGAATGTTTGATCGTCTACCGGCTGGTGCTCCAGCAGATGTTGTTCTCCGCTATGCACGAGCCTACACTTGGGTTCTTCTTGGCGCCATTCTACTAGCTGATCGGACTGGAGACTTGATACCGGTTCATCTACTCCGGCTTATTGGGGACTCTGCGGTTGCATCCACGTTCAGTTGGGGTAGTGCGGTACTAGCATGGCTGTATAAGGCCATGGGGGAGGGCGGCCTTCTTCACGGCTGGGAGTCAGAGGGGTACAGGTGACTTGGGAGGCTTCACCTTGCTGGTCCAGCTCTAGGCCTTGGAGAGATTCCCGATCATAGTCGATCGCTACGTAGCAGGTGGTGACCCACCAGATGCTGACACCGTTCCTCGTGGTGTGCGCTGGATGTCTGTCATCCGGCGCCACCAGCATCGCGTGACTATGAAGCTGGAGGAAATACGCTACGCACTTGACCGGAACACGGAGTTCGTGGTTAGGAATCTTAACCTCATGTACATACTCTCTCTGATTTTCTTAATTCTTCCTTACAACATATTTATTAATTCTCCTGTGGATGTCGTACGCCTTCCGAGAGGAGGACTATCAGTTGGAGGACGATGTGTTCTGGCGTGCTGTTTGCCCCATGTGTTCGGGCGGACTTACAGTTTGTCATGGTTCCCCACCGAGCACCGCCTCCCTCAGTGTTGTCATAGGCCAAGCTCCATAAGGGTAGTTCCTCATTCACCCATTTTGGCTCCCGTACGTTTTGTTCATCATGGATCGCCAACCATTCTGCCTTCTTCGCCTCAAACTTCCGCACATTCCCTTCTATTCCTGCGGGTAGCGATGAAGACTTTTATGAATATCCAGTTTGTTTGACAATATTGTATTAGTTAAGTTCACATATACACCGTAAAGAAGTTGACAAATACCTAAGTTCCAAATGCGAGATTTTAAAGTTTGGTTGCGGTGTTTCTTGTTGAAGTTGCTTACGTAATGGCGTAGACACCACCTCCATACCCACCCTCGATCAATGTTGCGCATTGCCGCTGCTATCCCTTTGTGGCGATCACTGATGATTGTGATGTTGCCCGATTGGTCACATGTCTCTGTAGATTCTCCATGAACCACTTCCAATTATCGGAATCCTCTTTGTCAACTCTGGTGTACGCCAATTGAACAATCCGATGTTGCCCATCGAATGTACTAGCCATCAACAACACTTGCTTGTACTTGCCCGTGAGGAATGTGCCGTCAATGATCATGACCCCAGAGCAGTGCTTGAAGGCTTCTATGCATGGGCCAAACACCCAAAACACACTCTTGAACATCCTACAGTTACCCGCCGGGTGGGTTCTGATCTCGTACCGTGTCCCGGGGTTTGTGAGACGAATAGCATTCAGGATTGTCTCAATGTTGTTGTATGATGCCACCCAGTCACCGTACACTTCTCGACAGCACGTTGCTTGCCAAACCACGCCTTCCGGTATGAAATATTACGGTGGTACTTCTCCAGAATGCAATCAATAACTGTCTCAACCTTCAACCCCGGCTCTTTGCGGACAATGTGCATGATTGCATCTGAGATCAGCGTGACATCGAGCTGTGGGTGGGGCCCTAGTATCGTTGACCGGTCACAACTGTGGCCGTTGTTGAGTTGTCGTATTATCCAGAAGCCATATATGTTGCTAAGTGTAGAACGCATCCTCCAAGGACACGTCGGGTCGATGCACTTGATGGCCCATTCCTTCGGGTTGGAAGTGATTACCCTGTACTTATAGTTGCGGATGACTGCTTGGCTCTTCGTTAGGGACACCAGTTGACCTTTTGTAGAGAATGTCTAACCCAAGAAGAATTCCATCTCCACCGACCAGTACGCCTTCGCTGGGATCTGGAAGCGCCTGTCCATGGAGTAGGTGTTGGAGATTGTCATGATGTCGTCACAGTCGTCACCCTCGCTCGTGGCATGTTCCAGTGGCACATAAACTTCCACGCTATTTGCTGTGGCTCCCCCTTCTTCATCGTCGTCTTCCTCGTCGGTTTGGCCAATGTCATCGTCGACGTTTGGATTCCCTTCGTCCGCCGAGCAATGGCTCCTTTCATCTCCAGAATCGTCGGTGCTGACATATTCATCTCGCGCCAATCCCTCTTGGTCAACCTCCTCCTCCGGACCGATATGACTGGTCGCCATGTATTCCCATCATACGTTTGGCTCTGCTCTGCCATCTGATTTGGAATGACCCCCGAGAAATCGGAGAACTGAGACGGCTCCTCTTCCATCAAGGCGTACAACTCGGCAACTTCGAAAAATGGGTTGACGCGAACTAAGTCGTATATGACTTGTACACCGTTGTCGTCCGATATCGGCCTAGAAACGAAATGCGACAGATTTCCCTCAGCACTGTATATCGGCATTCTCCAGACAAATGACTGGATTATCTGATCCGCTCCAAGACCCATTTTCCGCCGAAACACGGTAACCACACTATCATAGGTCGCTCGCTTGGTCATCTTCAGACGGACATTATTTCCCCCTTCGTAGGATAAGCCGGTCCAATCCTGGACGATACGGCCCCCCAGAAAACTTGGATTCAGAATTCTCGTGACAAAGTGTAGTCGGCCATTTTAGAATGTTAATTCTTTCGATTTGGTGACTCTCCCCGAAACTAACAAGGATTTATAGGCTGGTTAGTGCTCCAAGATGTAGGCGATATCGCCCATGCATTAGGCGATATCGCCATGCCTAGGCGATATCGCCCATGCCCTAGGCGATATCACCTAATCCTTGGCTATTTTCAGACCTGTGACTCAAACGAATCTAATCACGAACCCATTTTAGAGTCACGGGTGAAAATAACTGATGATGGGGCGATATCGCCTGGGCCTTGGGCGATATCGCCTAGGCCTGGGGCGATTTTATTTATAAAAATTAATAGTTTTGAACAGTATTTATTTAGGTTAATAGTTAATTTTTTTAATTATTTTAGTGAAAATACCCGAGATAACCCTTCCGAGCAGATGGCGAACAATAGGGGAGATAAAGGGTCCCCCTAGCGAAGCCCTTTGAAGGGGAGAAAAAGCCTTTCGGATTGCCATTCAAGAGAATATCCATGGTGGCGGATGAGAGACATTCTCGAATCAGAGCTATCCAGGGTTCGACAAACCCTATCCCACGCATCACCGCAAAGAGGAAAATCCACTCCACATGATCGTAAGCCTTCTCCATGTCAATCTTAAGGGCCATCAAGTGCTGATCCCTAGTATGGGTTTTAAGAAAATGAATAAGTTCATGCGCTAACAGAATATTATCAGTGATCGAACGCTGCTTGATAAATCCATTTTGAGAAGGATGAATAATTTGGGGAAGGATCACTCCCAGCCTAGAAGTTAGAATTTTAGAAATTATCTTGTATGGGACCGTACATAGGCCAATAGGTCAGAGCTGTCGCATCGTGTTTGCATCTGAAACCTTTGGAATCAGAGTTATCCAAGTGTGATTTAGAGTGTGCAACAACTTACCTTTTTGGAAGAAATCTTGAACAACATCATTACTGTAGTACCCACAACGTCCCAATAACGCTGGAAGAAAAGCCCTGTAAAACCATCTGGGTATGGGGCCTGTGTTGTGCCAATTGCGAAAGTAGCTTCTTTGATTTCCATAGGAGTCACTGGCGCAAGTAATGCCTGATTCATTTTCGAGGTGATTAGTGGACAAAGCCGCAGGGCCTCCAGCGAGGAAGCCCTTGATGGAGGTCGGATGTGAATAAGGAGCGAAAATACGAAACCGCCAAATCACTTTTGGCAGCCTCAGACGTTCTTGATACCCCTGCATCATCCACTAAAGAGTCAATCCGACGCCGCTTTCTATTACTAGTTACTGACTGATGAAAAAACTTGGTGTTTTGATCTCCTTCCTCCAACCATCTAATTCTAGACCTTTGCTTCCAATATAAGTTCTCCCAACGGCGGCGGATCCCAACGCATCCTCCAAGCGTCTCACCTCCGGCCAATCGACCCGTGTCACTTGCAATGCTTCCCGGAGGGCTGCATCACAATCATGAATTAGCCGGGCAGAATTAGAAGTCCCCGCACTACACCAATCAAAAAGTGCATGCCAAACATTCTTCAATTTTTTCATTAACCGAAACTGAGGAGTTCCTGGGCCGGTTGATTCCATCCAGTAGTGCCGAATAAGAGAGTCCACCTCTGGGTTGTCCACCCAACGGTAATCAAAACGAAATAGGCGTTTAAAACGCGGCGAGGGAGGTTGAATATGTAACAAAATCGGCGAGTGGTCTGAGGCCACTGGGAGCAAGTTTGTAACTGCCGACTCCGTCCAAACCAATAACCAATCCGGGTTGAATAGGAACCGATCCAGACGCTCATAAATGACGGTCGAGTCCTCATGTCGGTTAGACCAGGTGAATTGCTCACCCGTGGAGCCAATGTCAATTAGTTGAAGGTCGTTGATGAAAGATAAGAAATCGTTAATTCGTGAGCGCGCAACCAAACGACCCCCAATTTTCTCGTTATCGGACATAACAATATTAAAATCCCCGAATATGGCCAAGGGATCATTAACAGAACGCAAAAGGGAGGAGACATGAGCGAATTGAGAATTTCGAATAGTCGCATCCGTGGAAAAATGAACCCCCACCAAGTAGGCGAAACGAGAATCCTCATACTCCCAACACACACAAATAGCATAAACCATGGAAAAGACAACTACACATCGTAGAGAATCCGCCCAAGCAAAAGATAAACCACCCCCATTGTTTTCCCCATTTACATGCTCGAAATTTGAAAAATCTATACTACGAAACAAAGACGTACTGGAAGATAAAGTAAGACGAGTTTCACATAAAAAGATAAAGCTTGGCGAATGAAGGCGAATCAATTTTTTGAATTCCTCAACTGTCGCGTCTCCGCCCAAACCACGACAGTTCCACGCGAGTGTAGTCATGGCCCCTTGGCGGGCCGGTTCTGGTCGGCTCCGCCATCCACCATCGCATCTCGACTTGATCGCCCATAGAAGTCACTAAATTAGCCACCTGAAGACCAATGGGTAATCCATTATCAAACGATCCAGCAGGGATAGTGATATATAAACCGGAGAGATCATAAAGAATCGTGGATAAATGAGGTTGGACCTCACTAGAAGCAGCCTGGGCCCCTTCAGAATAGTCCATCATCACTGGATCCAAAAGCTGATCCATTACCCCTTGACTTGAAGAACCTTGGGCCAAATCTGCCTTCTTTCCTAATGGGCCGAGGCCCTCCTTGTGACAAACTGCACTTGACAGCCCCTGATGGGCTTGAAACCCTGCAGGCCCAGCAGCCTTAGCCAGATTAGGGTTGCCCAAAAGAAAGCCCACTTCAGAGGAAGGTTTAGGCCTCTTAGCTTCATTCTCCTGAGCCGCCGTCATCACCAACTGCTCACCGGAAGAAGACTCCCCCGCCGGCCGCTTGTTTCCACCACGATTCACTTGGTGATACCGCCGCTGTTCGGCTTGCATCCAGGGACCCCGATCCTCCTCATCCGCATCATCATCAACCGGAGTCGTGCATTGCCGGACAGAATGACCAAGCAATCTGCATCCAAAACACACTGTCGGTAGCCCTTCATACCCAAATTGAACCCATAACTCCTCGCGTTTGTGAAACGGGCTTTCTTTCGGCCAAGAAGAGGCTGGTTCACATCAATCCGCACGAAACCCCGGACGAACTCACGATTCTCCATCGGAGAGTCGTAAATACGGGCGTGTAGAACTTGACCCACCGGTTGTAAGAGACCAACTCCAAACTGCGTCGTTCGGAACTCCACCGGAACTTCTTCCAGACAAACCCAGAAGGTTGCAAACCGCATCTCATCAAACACCTCATGGGATGGGCTTGACCATGGAGCAAGATTAACCAGGAAACCGTCAATTGAATGTGGACGACGGCGCATCACCAATCCATATCTGCCTTCCTTACGAAGTATATCTGAAGTAAACCGAACCCCACCGCCGTCACGCAGAACATAGAAGAGTGGAGGTTCCATTTACGACCAAGAGTCGCATGTAGCCATTGACGTGGTTTCTGCACCGGCAAGAAGAACCGGGCTAGGAGACTTGTTGAGCATCGCAATTGACTGTCTGCGACTACATCGCACCAAACTCGAAAATTGGCGGTTGAGCACCATGGAAGGGCCACTGCAGATTCCAATTACCTTGGGGAGAAAGGAGAAAAGAAGTGAAGATTGGAATTGAACACAAAGGGTAGAGGGGGATTTAAAACACCCCTCACCCGTCCAACCAGTCATGCGCCCTACAAAGAAGGCAATGGCGGACTAACCGCAGCGGCACCAAGGCCAATCAGATAAACCGCCCCAAACTGGGTTAAATCGTGGGGAAACCACTCGCCGGTCGTGGGAAGGTGGTGCCGGAAACTGTCAAAAAAACCGTCACCGAGAGAGAGAGAGAGAAAAACGACTTAATGTTACTAATCTTAGGGCAAATGCTCTATGATACTACCTCGTCTTATTTAGAGGTCAACAAGTCTCTTTCCCGCTATGTCATCTCATCCTTATGCTCTGCGGATTTGTTTACTTGTTAATGTTGTTTCCGGGTTATGTCACAGTCACAATCATTCTATTACGTATGTAACATGTTACGTTTTAGGTTTATTTATAGACTGTGATTTTTCAACCATTAAGACCAATTATTATTATAAAACAATGATACTTGATTTATTTGGAAATACGAGTCTAGTTTCAAATATGAGAAATCACAACATTAACTTTATAAATTCAAGTCACTTTACCATCCAAAACTTAAAACCTAATAAACTTTTACTGCTGCAAACTAAACCAGATTGATTCATTCTAAACTTATTAGACAAATGAATGAGGAAACTCTCAAGTCTTACCACTCCAAATGTAAGGGTGGCCCTGTGCGCTTGCTTGCTTGTGTGTGGGTGGTGGAGATTGGATCAAAAACATCAAACACAAAGGCCCAAACCTGAATAACTAAAGATCAGAAGAAGAAGAAAAAAAGCAACGGCCACGTGGCACTTACTGACGTGTATGAGTACCGAGTTTGGGGAGATTTGGGAGAAGCATGGGCCATGGACGCACTCCTCCATTCGGAAATCTCATTAGTGAACCCCACCCACCTAACTATTCTCCTCCGCCAACCTTTGCCCCGTTGCTTTCCTCTATATAATCAACACAATTAGCCCCTGTTTAGTATCAATTTTGGTTTGATTCAAAAATAAAGACAATTTGAAAACAAACACAAATTGCAATCAAAGTGAAAGTTGAAAGTGAAAAAATGTTTAGTTGGCACACTTTTGTTTTTTTTTTAATTGAAAACTGAAATCGAAATTGTGTTTAAATGAACATTATTGGAAGACTAATTTCAGTCCAAAAATAACCTAGCTACCAACTACTTCCTTTACGTATGTGAATCACCGAGTCACTCAAGCACTTTGATGATTATTCCATATTTTGTTTGCGATTGAATCACGTCTTTCAGCCATTTCTCTGATTTGAGATGAATTGTTGATATATTCCGTTGCTATGAATGGTTCAACTGTTGCATCTTCCGCATCACTATCTGGAAATCGATCAAACAACTCATCTCTTGTAGCATGTAACATGATGAAATTATGGATTGTCCAACCCATGCTATATGATTAAAAACAAAATGATTTATGAATTGAAAATGTGACAGCATTAGTAAACAATGAAGAAGTAACGATTAGCTCCCTCTCTAATGGCTTTAGGATATTTTCCAAACCCATGTTTTATGTAACAGAAGCTTTAGAATATTTAAAATAGGAAAATGTTTTACTCTGCAGAGAATCAGAAGTTCAGAAGTTAAGAGACAGCTGGTGGAAATTATAGTATGGGAAATAGTGAAAAATTTGTTAGCTTTTAAAAGGCTGGTGCGGTTGTTGAGAAAGTTACTCCATAAATGGTGTTAAAAAATAACAGAAAATTATAAGGAAAATAAAAAGTCAGAGATACATATTGAAGAGTGGGCTATTAGTCATTTCCGTTTTTTTCCTGGTCTTTTTTAAAAATCAAAATCAACAATCACTTTTGTGGAAACGACTTTTTTCCACTTTCAATAATAGCTCTTGTTTTCAAAACATGTTTCCAAATCAATAAATGTAAAGTGTTACTAAACATGATTTTATTTTATTTTTTGGAATTAGAAAACATAAAGTGGAAACAAAGTGAAAGCAAAGTGATACTAAACGGGCCCTTAGTGATTTTAATTTCAATGATTTTTTGGTTGTTTTTGTCCAAGGTAGGTACCTTAGGAAAAATCAAGATGTGTCTACTCAAATCGAGAGGTATATCAATCTTCGACTTGAGAGACATTTAAGTACGTGACGAGCAACATACTAGTCCACACAACTCATCTGATGAGGGATTAGGTAAAGGTGCAACTCCAGACAAGTGTCGAGAAATCAGTAGATGTTTGAGACTATGGAGCCACCATCTCGGTGAAAAAATTCTCGTCTTTACACTTTCTAAAAACTAGGCTTGCAACACCTTCAATATCCACCCTTGACCAACCTTGGTTGAAGCACAAAACACAAGCGTCCCTAAAACCAACAATTCTAGTAAAAAGGGTTAGTAATGTTTGAGTAAGAGACACCTGTTGTAAAAAGAAGGTTACCACCAAAGTCTCAGACTACCATCTTGTTGCTTTACAATCTAACTAGAGACAACATCGTCAATGCTTATCTTCACTTTAGGGAACATTCTGGCAAGAAGGGTTGGGTTAAGGGTGGGACGATAGTTGGGAGCAGGACTAATCATGGAGGGTGAAAGGGAGTATTGAAACCGGTAAAAAATAACCCAGTTGCGAGGACTTCTCTCACCACCAAGTGAGGACCCAGTTGGGTCCGTCCTGGGGAGAATGTGCCTACATGTGACACCAAAAAATGGATGAGTGTGTTGGGGGGCAGAGGGATACGTGTCAGTCTGAAAACTAAGTATAACATGCGTGAGATTGGACAAACGTAAAGAAGGTGCTAAATCGTTTCCATCGCAGACAAGAAAGTTGGGCAAGTGGGTGAGATGGTAACCCTACGAGATATTACCCTGTCGTTAACATGAAGAATGCAATGGCATATGCATCATAGGAAAAATCTCAACTTTGATGGTACGTGGATGGACCATATCGATCTCTATAGAGTTGGGTCCGTTGATTTTTTTAAAAGTCGGCGTTGCAAGATTACAACATAGCCCCAGGAGGTAGAGTAAATATCCGATGAGAGAGATCCCAGATAGGTCAGCCCCACTGCTCTAAAATTGGAAGTGAAATATGCAGGAGTCTGTCCACCAAGTACGGTAAAAGACATCCTAGATCTATTGTTATCCCAAGCATAATTAGAGATTAAAAAAAAAGATTAAGATGTATGTCGAGTATGCATAGTGAAACCTGACTTTTGGGACTTTTGTGAGAAACTTGGAACCAAGGGCGTTATTGAATGGATAGGAAGGACATAGACCAATCTTCCACCATAAACCTAGTTGGAGGAGGTCTTGACCATGTAGCAGACTTTGCCATATATCCCCAGAACGAAAGGGAACACAATCTGAAAAGTATAGGGGGCCAAAGTGCTATTTTTCCAAGAGAATATTTCATCAGGAAAGAGCGAGGATGTCGGAGCAAAACCCTAACGCCTCGACATCTGCAATGCCGGAGGATTTGCTGCGGCCGCCGGAGGTCGAGATCCTTGGTAAGGATGTGTCCTTCGCGTTCTCCTCGACCCCAATGATGGAGTCCTGGCCGAGGAAACGTGCCAGAGAAGCTCCGAATCCCTCAACTCATGTGTCCGATCTCGATCGTCCGGAGAAGATCCCTGAAACGGTGGAATCTAGACCGACCCATGGTCCCAATGCTGAGACTTATGCTACGAAATCGTATCGTCTCAATGGTTTGCGGCTTCTGATGTGAATGAAATTCCCCTGCCCCCCCAGCCGATGATGGTAACCCAAGAGCTGAACCCTAGATGTCCCAGGATTGCGTTCACCGATGATGAAGTTAAGAGCTTTTGTCAGCCCTGGTCTAAAGCCCTTGTGGTCAAAGTCCTCGAAAGGTCTTTCTCGTTCCTGGCGATGAAACGTAGACTTGAATTCCTGTGGGCACGCTCAGGAGCGATTCAGGTCTCAGATTTGGATAATAGCATGTTCCTCGTTCGCTTTGCTCAGGAGAAAGATTATAAAGCGGCAGCTTTTGGTGGCCCTCTGGAAGATTTTTGATTACTATATAGCTGTCGCCCAGTGATCCCCATCGTTTAGCGAAGAGGACCCATTCAGGACAATTCTCACGTGGGTCAGGCTCCCAAAACTCCCCATCCAATATTTTAATCAAGTCGCGGTTCAGCGTATTGGGAATTGTATTGGGAAGACGGTGCATGGACTTAGCTACCTCTGAAGGTGCTCGTGGGCGGTATGCGAGGGTGTGTGTTGAAGTGGATATCTCGAAACCGCTGCTGGGGAAGTACATGATTGAAGACAAAGTTTTTAAAATTGAGTACGAGAGCTTGGAGAATATGTGCTTTGACTGTGGAATGTATGGGCATAAAAATGAGTCGTGCCCGTCGAAAGTGACGCCAGAGGTTAATGAACAAGTTGATAAAGATATTTTTGTACGGAAGGAGTTGTTGAGGAACATGATACTGGTGAGTGGATGACAGTCCAGAGACGCAATCGACGTCGTGCCACGAAGGCTGGAAATCAGAACCGTAAGTCAGAATCGGTTAAGGTACAGGCTGTTGCTCAGCAGAAAGAAGGAGAGGCGGATTTGACTCAATCTCAGAAGGCTAAGGCGGTTGCTACTCCAAGCAGTGCTCCCAGAACGTCTGCTGGTAACGGGTATGCGGAAGCATTGAGGAAAGTCCTGGCCGAGGCTTCAAGCTCCCCCTCGAAGACTGCTGTTACGCATCAAAAGACCCCGATATAGAGTCAGAGGTTGTCTTTATCAGAAATTACCAATTTGGCTGACCCGCAAGGTCTGCTGAAGGCGCCGAATCAAGCTGTTATTCCGGAGAGTTTGAATCTCAATCAAGCTGACCCAACCTCGAAGATGGTGGAAGTTCCTGTGATATACCAAAATCCCACGTTTCAGGCCAATGTGCCAATACCCAGGTGTCAGAGGCCTGTTGATAAAGCCATTAAACATGGGGTAACCAAGAAAGATAAGGAAGTGGATCCGTTTCCTTTTCTAAATGGAAAGAAGACTCGGGTGGTTAAGAAGATTCCCAAGAGTTCGGAGAAGGCAGCCGACTCAAGGAGCCAACCCGATGTGAATGCTTCTTGCACGAACGAAACGAGGAAGCCTCCTGATTGTCTTTAAAGACCAGGAGGCTAACCAGGTCGTACCCTTCTGATTTTTCTTATGATTATTTTCTCTTGGATTTGTAGAGGGGCGGGACATGATGAATTCATCCCGACCCTAAATTACTATCTTGGTATTTATAAGCCTACGATTGTTGTTATCTTGGAACCCAGGATAAGCGAAGAGGTGGCTGCTAAAGTTATGGATAAGATTGGGTTTGAGTGCCGGTTGGTAGAGGAGGCTAGAGGTTTTGCGGGAGGAATTTGGGTCCTATGGAATAAGGGTGCAGTTCGAGTGACTGAGCGAAGACGGTCCAACCAAGCAATTCACTTCGAAGTTCGTGATCCTGCTGGCGAAGGCTGCCTGGTTTCAGCTATTTATGCTAGCCCCTATGCGACGATCCGTACGATCTTATGGGATGAATTAAGAGAGGTTAAAGCTGGACTTACAATGCCTTGGTGTTTGATGGGTGATTTTAATTTTATGTTATCGGCAGTGGATAAGAGAGGTGGGGCCCCGTTTGATCCTCATCGGGCGGCTTCATTCCGACAATGCATTGACAATTGTGAATTATTGGATCTTGGCTTCGCGGGACCTAGACACACATGGTTTCGGGGTAATCTGGGGGAAAGGCTGGATTGGGGCCTTGCTTCGTCAGATTGGAAATGCCTTTACCCTGATTCAGTGGTCCGTCATCTGCCACGGCTCCGTTCTGACCACCGGCCGCTGCTCCTTTGCTTCTTTGGTCTTAGCCGCCTAGGAGGGTTGACCGTCCGTTCAGATTTCTGGTGCCATGGATGGCCCACCATGAGTTCCCTGAGATTCTTGCCAGGTCGTGGGAGTACAGGGTAATGCTAGCAGTGAAGCTTATGCAGTTAGCTAAGAGATTAAAGAAATGGAATAAAGAAAGCTTTGGGAGTATTTTCCGCCGTAAAGCTACACTTTCCAAAAGTTAGCGGAGCTGGAGTTGCAGATGGCGGATAACCCCTCGGGGGCTGTCAGGACCCAGGAACCCCGTACTCGTGTCGAACTTGAACACACTCTTTGGGAGGAAGCTATGTTGTGGAAGCAGAAATCTTGTAGAGATTGGATCAGGGATGGAGACAAAAACACTCATTTCTTCCATCTTTCGACGTTAAAGCGAAGGAGCTTTAACAAGATCACGGCGCTCAGACGAGCCTGATGGATCCTGGGAGGAAGAGGCGATTAGACTAAAGAGCATGGCGCGATATTTTTTCATCGACGTGTATAGTGATGCAGGGGGGACCAGCAATCTTATTCCCAATGGCTTTGTGAAACTCACGCTGATCAGGCTAATGAGCTGCAAAGGCGTCCATCTAGTGAGGAAATCTTCTCCATTGTGAAAAGTATGGGTGGGTTCAAGGCTCCTGGCAAAGACGGGTTTCACCCTATTTTTTTCCAAAGACAGTGGTCTATGGTGGGTTCCTCAGTTGCGAGCCTTATTCAACACTGCTTTATCAACCCAGATCGGGTCGCTCAGATTAACGAGACTATTATCGTTCTTATTCCGAAGAGGGCTCACCCGGAATGCATGACTCACTTCCGACCTATTAGCCTTTGCAATGTTAGCTATAAAATTCTTACGAAATGCATCGCTACAAGACTTCGATCGTTGATGCCTTCTCTTGTAACCTCTAATCAAGCTAGCTTCGTTCCCGGAGTCAAATTGCAGAGAACATCATCATCCTTCAGGAGGTTGTTCACTCGATGGAAAGGTTGAAAGGGAGAGAGAAGCGGATGGTGTTAAAAGTTGACTTGATGAAAGCTTATGATAGGATACGATGGGTGTTCCTGGAGGAGTCTCTCTTGGCTACGGGTATGGGCAGTGTCTTGGTGGAATTAATTATGACCTGTGTTCGTTCCGCCAAATTCGAAATTCTGTGGAACGGAGGGCTTACCGACCAATTCTCCCCCCAACGGGGTATCAGACAGGGCTGCCCCTTGTCTCCGTTCTTGTTTACTATCTGCATGGAGCGACTTAGCCACATTATTGATGAAGCTGTAGCGTGTGGGGACTGGAAGCCAATAGCTCTTTCTCCTGGGGGACCGCAGTTGTCTCATCTGTTTTATGCTGACGATCTCATCCTTTTTGCAGAAGCTTCGGAAGATCAAGCTAGGGTGATTAGAAAATGCCTTGACAGATTCAGTGCAGCTTCGGGCCAAGAAGTAAGCAGAGAGAAATCAGCCATCTTCTGTTCTAAAAACACGAACAGACATGTGAGCTCGCTCATCTCGCTTCTCCTTGGGATCCCATTAACCCAAAACCTCGGACGATACTTAGGTGTCCCGATCCTCCATGACCGGGTTAATGTTCATACGTATCAGGATATTTTGGATAGAATTGATTCTAAGTTGGCAGGTTGGAAGGTTAAATCTCTATCCTTGGCAGGACGAGTGAGCTTGCGCAATCAGTTCTTGCGGCTATTCCAGCGTATGCAATGCAAACCTCGGTTCTCCCAGCTAAAACCTGTGAAGAGATTGATCGTCGGATCAGAAATTTCATTTGGGGGACGTCGGGGGAAGGTAGGAAGGTCCCGTTAGTCGTTTGGGACAAAATCTGCCTCCCTAAAGCGAACGGTGGTCTTGGATTGAGAATGGCTGGCCAGCTCAATCGTACATACCTCACAAAGTTGGCTTTCATTTTCTTCAAAGATAAGGATCGGCTGTGGGTTCGACTGCTTCAGCACAAATATTTTATAGACTCTGAGAGTGATGGGTTACGTCCGAGAAAGTTGCTATCCCAATCCCCAATCTGGAAGGGCATGTCTCGTGAATGGAGCACGATGTTAAACGGGGCCAAATCGGCAATTAGAGATGGTAAGGACACTCTATTTTGGACTAATGTTTGGGTTGAATCGGGGAAACGCCTCATCGATGAGGCAGACACCTCTGTGCAGGGCTTCAATATTGACAGTACTGTGGCAGAACTCACGACTGAGGATGGGCAATGGGATTTTGACTCTCTGAATAGATTCCTTCCGCAATCATGTGTTGATGTTATAGCCAGGATGTCCCCGCCACAGCAGAGTAGAGGATCAGATGATTGGGTTTGGGGATGCGAGAAGTCTGGTATCTTCACTATCAAATCAGCCTATAACTTAATTTGCAGAACAGAGACAGCTCAAGACTCGGATAAGTGGAAATGTGTGTGGAGCTGGGATGGTCCGAATAGGATCCGATTTTTCCTTTGGCTTGCAGCTAAAGAGAGACTTCTTACAAACACGGCGAGGCTGAGAAGAGGTTTTACGCAAGACGCGTCCTGTCCGCAGTGTGCCGCGAGGGAGGAATCCATCGCTCATATCCTTCGGGACTGCCCCTTTGCGGCTGAAACATGGAGGCGGGTGGAAGGAGTCGATATAAATGGTGATGTGTGGCAGGAACATTACCAGAAATGGTTGCAGGCCTCCCTCAGATCTGATGCCGATCTCAAATTTGGGATCACCTGCTGGTATTTATGGAGAGCGAGGAATGAAAGAATTTTTTTCAAATAGTTCTGAGAACCCAGCAACGATGGCTTTCAAATGTTCCCGGTGGAGAGATACAGTGCAAAAGGCAATGAAGAGGGATGCGGAGTTGGTTGATGGGCAGCAACCCAGAGTGTGTCAAGAGGTGGCCTGGCGTGCTGGGAGAACCGGTTGGGTTACACTTAATTCAGATGGCTCGGTGAATCGAGGGAAAGCTGCTGCAGGTGGGATCCTCAGAGACTCTAATGGAAAAGGATTGCTGGCCTATACTATGAATTTGGGTATTTGTTCCATTACGAAAGCGGAGATACGGGGGGCGCTGGAAGGTATCAAACGGGCTTGGGAGGCGGGTTATCGCAAAGTCGAAATCCAGCTTGATTCACAGGCTGCCATTGCGATTCTGAATGATAAGAATGCGGTTATTTCACACAACCATGGTCTTGAGGTTATGGAGTATCGAGATTGGCTGAGCAGAGATTGGGAAGTCGACATCAAACACATCTACCGGGAAGCCAACTATGCAGCAGACCATCTGGCAAGCCGAGGCCATACTTGTCCTCGAGGCTCTCATTACATTGACTTAACTGATAGCAGATTAGCTCATTTTCTTCGTTACGATTGTATGGGGATCTCTGAACCCAGGTTGATTATTAGTAATTGATTTGCGTCGATCGCCTTCCCACCAAAAAAAAAGAAAGGGAACACAATCTTGCATCAAGAAAATGTTCCGGAGGAAAATAGTTTTCCTTTAGTAGTCGTGAGAGTATAAGGTCTAGTTGTTGGAGGATACACCAAACCAACACTACTCAACGCATTCTAGCTTTTACCATGAATGGAGGCAGAGCAGCGTTGAATCTGAGGCTCTTCACCTTCTTGGATAGGGCTGGAGAACGGGGCGGGTTCGGGTACCCTAACCCTAACTATTACGGGTTTAGGGTACCCTAATGCTCAAAACTCATCCCAGACCCCGAACCCGTTCGGGTTACGGGTACCCTAACCCCAAACGGGTTCAGGTTCGGGTACCCTTACTGTGTACATATTATTCCAATTTAAATCCAATATGTTATATGATATGATAATATGATATCCCCGATGGAATCATACATATAGTTGTATATGACACACCTCAAATGAATATCTTATTCGTAACATGGAGTCAATAGTGAGCAACTACGTACCAAAAGTTTCACGCTATGAGTCTATGACTTCTACTTTTTTATGTATTTTTACCAGCATGAAAAAACAGAACATTACCATGAGGAGAAATATGAAAGGACTAAATATTATTTTATTACTTGAATTATTAGAGATGGCCGAACTGAACAGATTCCATTTCATATATATATATTTCTAAGGTGTTGAACATCATCTACCTCACCTTCCTTTTCATATATCTATATGTATATTATTTTGGATTTGAATCTTAGAAATGGTAGAACGGGTTGTTCGGGTTTGACTAGGGCTGTTAACGAACCAAGCTGCTCGTGTTCGGCTCGGCGTTCGGCTCGGAAAAAGCTCGCCCGTGACTCGGCTCGAAACGAACCGAGCCAGCTCGCGAGCCGGCTCGTTTATTAACGAGCCGAGCTCGAGCTCATGTCTGCTCGGCTCGGCTGGCTCGCGAGCCAGCTCGGTTCGTTGGCTCGAACAATGTAGTTCGCGAGCTGGCTCGTTAGAGCTCGTTACACGGCTCGTGAGCTGGCTCGATCAAGTAGCTCGCGAGCTAGCTCAATTTTGGAGCTCGCGAGCTAGCTCGATTTCAGAGTTCGCGAGCTGACTCGATTAGCTCGTGAAATGGCTCGGTTTTGGCTCATGAAATGGTTAGGTTTTGGCTCGATTTTTAAAAAAAAAATCTATATCTTGTAAATAATAATATTCATTTTGATTTTTGAGTATGCCCTACAAATTAATGATAAGTAATAATTCAGAAAAATGAGTAAGTTCGTAATATAACATTGTTTATTATAGTATGCTTTAGTGAATTATTAAAGCACTAAAGCACGAGCTCGAGACCTTGCAAATGAGCTCGAGCTCAAAAGCTCGATTCGAGCTCGAGCTCGATTCGAGCTCGAGCTCGTTTAGGCTTGTTAACGAGCTAGTTTCGAACCGAGCCGAGCCGAGCTCGAGCCAAAAAAAAATTGGCCGAGCCGAGCTCGAGCTCGATTGATCGAGCTAGACTCGAGCTCGAGCCAGACTCCAAACCAAACGAGCCGAGCTCGAGCTGGGCAAAGCTCGGCTCGACTCGGCTCATTAACACCCCTAGGTTTGACACATACGGGTTTAGGGTACCCTAATCCAAAATTTCGATCCCAAACCCCGAACCCGAATGGGTTACGGGTACCCTAAACCCTCACGGGTTCGAGACGGGTTCGGGTAATTCCAGACCCGTACGGGTTTACTTCCAGCCCTATTCTTGGATGCCATCAAAATTAGAATCAATGCCAGATTAACAGACTCTCAGATACTGCTGGAATGATCAGATCTCCAATTGGAGACTGGATTTAATACTTGAAATTGGATCTTCGAAACTAATCATTAAAACAATTCACAATTATGCATTAATGAAACTAACCTAATCGCTTTAGCTACCATAACTTCATCATCATAAACCAATGTTGACGACCGATGGAAAGGTCACCGACAATTTGGTCTCGGACTATCATCGTTAGGACCTTCGTCTCGTTGTAAACCTGTCTCTCCTAAATAAAAAATAAGAACTCATGGAACAGGAATAGTCGAAGCTGGGAATGTTCAATGGAGAGAGTTTTCATGGGAGAGGAGATCCTTGTTGAGTAGAGACGAAAGGTGGAAAAGAGTGTCCAGTATTTTGCTATGTTAATGGCGGCTGCAAGGCGAGCTCTATAATTTCTTTTTCTATCTGCAATAATAACGAAAGATTCAAGAGGAACAAGGAATTAACATCGATTGGGAAAGTAGATAAGAGAGACACATTGAATTAATTAGGTGGGCCCAAATGATTTTGTAATCTCTAACTAATGAAAGGGGCAATTTAAAAAACAAAAGAGCTATTGATGGCCTTTGAAGAACTTCACATATTTAAGTAAATATTTGAAAGGTGCTATTGATATTCAAAACAATACCCAATAACTACTTATTCAGAGTGACAAAAAAGATCATATCTCAAATATCTAGCAATTAAATGCTGTATATATTAATAACAACCATACCAACTATCCCTATTATATTTTGAGGATATAACAACAAGGGGAAAAGTAGAGGCTAGGCTCCATAGATGACGATGAAGAATAGAGAAAGCGAAACTTGATCAAGCATCAATATTATTAATTTAAACAATAGAGTCTTTAAATTTAAGGCACATATCAAATCATTGCTAATAATAGTTGATTACCAAAAGGTCATCGAACTTTGGACAAATAATTTGCCAGTCACTGAACTCATAAAAATAACCTAACAGTCACCGAACTTCAGCCCATTATCCTAACAGTCAATATCGTCAACGGACATTCAAAATTCTATCCATCCGCCTACATGGAGCTGCCACCTTGACCGCAAAGTCATTTAAAATCCACATCAGCTAAAGTAACTCCCAAACCCAAACCCAAACTCAAACCAATTACTCAATCCTCTTCCTCTCCCTCCTCCTCCCTAATCAGAGATGCAAATCATCAAAATAAACAACAATGATGAACCCTAATCTAATCATGGATCTGGGTTCTCTCACATTAGATCAAGGGAGGGATGAGGGAGAGACGTACAGAGGAAGTCGAGTATAAGGCGGCCATCGGAGAGACGGCCGACTAAAGTGCCGAAGAAGGTACGACCGTTAGGTGGGTTGATAGAGAAATCGAGGCCAGCGAGGAGAGCTCCGGTGTCTGAGTTTGAATCTCCGAAGTAGAAGATCACTGGTGGTTTGCTGCATTGAGGCTGACCAACTTGTAGAGATGAAGCGACGAAGATCACTACAAAAAAATTGATCTTTAGTTACTGCAAAATTACAACGGCATGAAAATGCAGTAGCAAATAGTTAATATTTGCTACGGCAATCACTATTTCATGTAATAATTTGCAGTAGCAAATACTATTTGCCACACCACTATTTGCTACGGGATGTTGGGTGTAGCAAATAGTGGTGTGGCAAATAGTATTTGCTACTGCAAATTACTACATGAAATAGTGATTGTCGTAGCAAATACTAACTATTTGCTACTGCATTTTCATGCCGTTGTAATTTTGTAGTAGCTAAAACTCAATTTTTTTGTGGTGGATGCATAGTAGGAAAATGAGGAGGATGTCGAGGGGTGGAGATCCTGCCGACACTTCAACATCTCACGTCGTCTTCCCTAGCTTCGTTCGGCCAAAAATGGCAGCTTCAGCATCTCTAAGTTCCAGTTCCAGACTAGTCAGCTAGCAGAATTAAACTCTTTGAAAACATTTGAAAATAGAAAGCAAGTTTGCTGATTTGAAGAATGTTCATGTGTTCCCGTCAGCATAGACGAAATATGCATTAGCATAGATTTTATATTTTATTCAATTCATCACTGGTAACAAAAAGAATCAAAACCCAGATGGACATAGCCAAATCCACCTCAGAGAAACACAGAGATCATCAAAAGTTCAAAACATAGATGAAAAAAAGAATGAAATGAACAAGAAGATATGTAGAGCGCAATCTAGGGAAGGGGGGTGGAGGAAGGGTATGATTTATACGACTGGTGGTGATTAGGGTTCTTAGGATTTCAGTGATTATGTAGACTCGGAAACCTAACCCGACTCCTCCTGTTGTTAGGTGGGGAGAGTGGAGGGTGGAGGGTGGAGGGAGGAGGAGGAAGAAGGTAGATCTGAGAGAAGGAGAAAGGAGGAGGGAGAGGAAGGAGGATTGAGTAATTGAGTTTGAGTTTGAGTTTAAGTTTAGTTGATGTGGATTTTAGATGACGTGGTGACCTAGTGGCAGCTCCACATAGGCGGATGGGTGAAATTTTGGATGTCGGTTGACGGCAGTGACTGCTAGGATAATCGGCCATAGTTCCGTGACTGGTAAGTATTTTTTCTGAGTTTAGTGACTGTCAAGTTATTTGGCGAAAATTCGATGACCATTTAAGTAACCAATCCATAAATTAATAGAATTTTGAAATTTATTATCTAGCCTAGTTGGTGAGAAGAACTCATTGGTACTAGACAATATTAGGAGATCGAATCATTTTCATGCAATTTAGCTAACTACCATATACTAACATGTTGTATTATCTCCAACAACTTTATTGTAATGAAAAAATACCAAAAAATGCTTAAACCATTGATGAATATGTTATTTTTTGTACTAATTTGGTCACATAATTTAGGTCAAGCCTATAATTTGTCTACAGCTCTGCCTAGTTGACCAAATTGATCATTAGTGACGATATAGATAGAGCTAACGTAAAATCTATTTGACCGATCAAAATAGTGATATATCAAATGACACATACGAGTTTTAATCATAAATAATAAATTATTATTATAGGAAAAAAGAAAAATCATAATAACTAAAATCAAAATTACAAAAATAAAATCCTAACAAAAAGAAATTGAAACCTTCTCTATTCCATCCTATGACCACCTTCACTATTTGTCTGTCTCACAGTACAGTATGCCCCTCTTCTGACCCCTATTGTCTCTCCCTCTCCTAAAACGTTCTCTCTAATACGCCTTCAACCCTGACTTCATCAATTGATCAAAACCTAGTGATGAGTCTCCTCATACATTTACTCAAATCTTCGTAGGGTGAGCTCCATTTATCGTTGGTGCAGTCAACGAAGGATTGGATTAGAATAAAGGAAAGAGATTTGGAGCGCCGTCATTAACGATTTCGAGTAGAGTGGTGAGAGCTTGAGTCTTGGAGGCCAATCAGTAGAGACGAACACAAATTTGAAACATGCGCTTGAAGGCCATTCACAATAGAACACAAAGACAATGGTGGCGATGGGCAGTGGAGAAATATTTTATTACATTTAGTATTTATCTCTTAATGTGATGTAGAAATGTGTGCCACGTCAAATCAGAGGTTTGTATTTTCGTTAACTTGTATTACACAGTTAACGGAAGAAAATAGCAGTGGCTAGAACTGACATATTCATGTAATGTTTGACCACTTATGGGTATTGGCCTAAAGTAATTTTAAATGTGAACTTTGAAGTTGTATCGTGACATAATCATTTTTAGTGGGTATAACCGTACTAAACCTCAATTATAACTATTTAAAAAAAATCATAAACTTGTGTCCCAATGTCTTATACATACAAAATTCTATATTACTCATATTTTGCTAAGTAAATGTGATGGCCCCAACCCCAGTAGTCAGTGGGCTCTAACGCGGCACAAAGGTAGCCTCACCAAGACAAGCTGATAATTCAGTAGTAGGCTCACCAAAAGGGGCAATCGGCAGCCCAGGCGATTGCCTTAAGCCCAAACAGCCAAAATGCCATCGCAGCGACCCAGCATGGCGATCCGTAGGGTTTCAGGAGTAACGGAACACGTGTCAACATCCCACGGGGCCACCAATGGACGGCCAAGATTTATCATTGGCAATCCAGACAGGGGGACTATAAATACCCCTCACCTCCACATAACTAGATGACAACACTTTTACCCAGCGGACAAACGCTCCGCAGTACGTCACACCCTTTCCTTCTCTCTCCTATTATTCTATCGCCCCATAACCCCTTGAGCTAACTACTACCCCTCTTACATGCGAGGTACTTGGATAAACTGAAGACCAATTCTCTTGATCTTCCACTCACTATTGGGCCAGGAGGTAAGGCTGAAACAAATTGTTTTTAGGCCAATGTATACTCGAAGTTAGGTAAAAATATGTCTATAATAGAAGGAATGACATAAACTTAGAGAAGTATGAAAAATAACATAGCATCATAAACAAAAGCATCACAGAGATGTATAAGTAATTCCTAGTTTAAAATAGAAAATCTTATTAATTAGCTCTTCGGAAACTCGTATAAATATAAACAGAATCGGTGGTGTTGAAACTTAGAAACCAAAAACCCCCCATAAAACAAGGGAAATTCTGGTACTACTAACTAGTAAGCTACTACTTCGTCTTCCCTTCCCCTGAACTTCGATTTCGCTCTTCCATTTCTGTTTTCCTCCATTTCTCCTACTCTCGCTATGGCTTTCCCCTGATTCATCTCTCTTCCTTTCCCCCTTCTTCCCAATGGCGGCCGCCACTTCCAGAACTTTCCTCACTCCCACTCAGCTCGATTTCGACCTCCTCCGCATTTCCCCCTTCCTCTCCGATGACGCTTCCGCCAAGACTATAAAAAATACCAGACTCTTTCTACCAGCAACTCGCTGCCAGCCTCCTCCGCCCACTGCCGTCTCTTGTTCTTGCTCCGACTCCGTTGTTCCCATTCGCAGAAGCTCCGGCTCCTCTAACGCCCTCGACAAAGTTGCTGACAAGAGTCCTCGCCGCCACCGAATCAGAGCTTGTCCCGCATTGCCCTTCGCTTCTTCGCAGTAATTGTCCCACGCTGTGCTCTTTCTATTGAATTTGTTGTTTATTATTCAGCTTGTTTGATTGTGACCTTATCTGCGGAGTTTCAGTTCCGAGTTTCTGTAATTGTGATTCCAGCATTTCTTTGTGATCTGCTTTGAATTCGTAGGTCTCGAAGCTTCGTTAATAAGCAAGGGAAGTTCTACCGGCGTTGTACACCTAGGAACTCTGGTCCGCAATCTCGTGATACTCCGCCCAAGAGAGGTAACGTTTACTTGCTGCATTGATTGCTAGTATAATGTTGCGTCTGATTATCCTGGTAATGGTGGTTCATATCTACGGCGGTTAACTGTAGATACTGGGATCGCGAATGAGAAAGACTGGGGAATCGACCTGGTAAATGAAATTGTTAATGAATCTGGCACTAATGAAGATGGCAGCACTTGGTATCGGGAAGGTGGGGAAGACTTGGGAGAAAAGGGTTACAGATGTAGATGGACGACCATGGGAGGCAAATCACATGATGGTTCTTCACAATGGAAAGAGACGGTATAACCTAATTTTACTTTTATGATATGTGGATGCGTATGGATTGAGGGACGATCTAACAATGAGAATTAGGCATTTACTTGTCTTAGTGCTGGTTGAATTTATTCCTCTCTTTTACAGCCAGCTCCATTTAAGGGCTCGAACTAGTTTAGTTGATCTTAATCTGGATGCTGTGTTCTTAGCCCTATATTTCGCATACCATGTACGAGGCATTGTTTTTATGTAGTAACATTAAGTATTGAGTGTCATCCCAGATGCTTTTAATGTGGATTTGTTGATCTTCTTGACAGTGGTGGGAGAAAAGTGATTGGACTGGATACAAGGAGCTAGGTAAATAAATTCCTTCCTTTGATCTGTCTTGATTAGTTAACACTAAGACTGCATTTTCACATATATCAAATATATCTTCATTGTTACTGATGTCCTGACATCAATCTTGATCATCCATAGGTGTGGAGAAATCAGGGAAGAATGCAGAAGGGGATTCTTGGTGGGAAACATGGCAAGAGGTGCTTCACCAAGATGAATGGAGGTCTTTTTTCTTTTAATGAAATGAGTAGAGGTCTTGTTTCTGCTAGTGTGTGCTAATTCATGGATCATCCAACTCTGATTAGAGTAAATCCAATGTCTGATTATGTACTTTTATCTGTAGTAATCTGGCAAGGATAGAGAGGAGTGCCCAGAAGCAAGCAAAATCAGGTACTGGGGAGGCTGGATGGTTTGAGAAATGGTAAGCTCACCAAAAAATTGACGAGTCTCTGCATTTGGGGTGGGGTGGGGGGGTAAATTGAAGTATGCTAATGTTAATTTGATCTTGCAACCTAGGTGGGAAAAATACGATGCCAAGGGCTGGACTGAGAAAGGAGCTCACAAATATGGTAGACTGAATGAGCAGTCCTGGTGGGAGAAGTGGGGAGAACATTATGATGGAAGAGGATCTGTTCTCAAATGGTTTGTACCCACAGTCTTTATTTTTTGCATCGTAGCTGACTGCTTGAAGTTACTATTACTGTCCTAGATTTAGATGTCCTGTCATACAGACAGATTGGTCTTAATATATTGGGACTAGTTTTGGAAAGTACTGAGCTTTATGACTTTCATCTGTGCTTGATAGATGCATGTGAATCTAGCTAAAATGAGATGTTTGCATCTTAAACTTCTCTTTTGTGGTATGAGTGAGTTACAGCTGCTAAGAATCATGAATGCCTTTCATAAACAAAAGAACCGGTAGTCTACTTTAGGATCACTAAAGGACTCAACAAAGTTGGACTTAGGTGGATCTCTGGTTGCTTAGAATACTCAATAGATTACATGTAAATATGTAATTCATATCTCTTTTTATTTCCTCAGGACAGATAAATGGGCTGAGACGGAATTGGGAACCAGGTGGGGAGACAAGTGGGAGGAGAAGTTTTTTGCTGGTATTGGCGCACGGCATGGAGAAACTTGGCATGTCTCGCCAAACGACGAACGTATGCTTTTAACCTTTGTCTACTCTCTTGGAAACGTAGTAATCCAGCTAATATAATAGTCAAACAAATGATTCCACTTTTGTCATCTTTTAATCTCTTCATACATTACTATAAGAACATATACGTGCAAGTAAAACTTAAATCATTCAATGATAGTGATCACAGATAGATTCCAAATAGATAATGTGCATTTCAGGTTTTTCTTCCATCTCATCCATCAATCAAATCCCTAATGCATATTTAGTAGAAGTTGTTCTTCCAGTGTGACCTTTTTGTAAATAGCAATGAAACAAGTTTCTGCCTTGTGTTGTCTGAAAGTAAGAGCAGTTGTGTTATAGTGTACCTAGTAACAGGGTAAGGATTATTACTGTTATGTATAGTGGTTTATGCTTTTAAATTTGGTGTATGATTGTCTTCTGTTCACCCAGGTTGGACAAGGACATGGGGGGAAGAGCACTTAGGCAATGGGTATGTAACATACTAACATATACTTTGATGATACGATAAAGAAGTTGTTAATAGGAGGTGTGAAACTAACATGGTATAGTGGGTTGGTTGGTTGTGCAGGAAGGTTCACAAGTACGGAAAGAGCACGACGGGTGAATCGTGGGATATAGTAGTTGATGAGGAAACCTATTACGAGTAAGCACACACTCCACAGTCTCTGTTAGTCTCTTTCTCTTGTATCTATATGAATGTATGTATGTTAACAAAAGTAATCTTGGTAAAAATGGAAAGGGCTGAACCTCACTATGGATGGGCGGATGTCGTGGGAGATTCGACACAGCTGCTGTCAATACAACCTCGAGAGCGGCCACCTGGTGTGTTTCCAGACCTCGATTTCGGACCTCCTTCTTCTTCTTCTTCTTCTTCACCCCCACCTTGAGATGCTTCAAGATGTATGCTTTGAAGATGCTTTGATTTTCCCATGTTAGCTGTTAGGCTATTCCTTCTTCCATCTCTTCCTTGGCTTTTTTCGCTCTTTGTTTAGTGTTGATTAAAGTTTCTCTTCTGTAAGGGGGGAAACCGGGTTATTATTATGTTAAACAGCTGCTCTTATCATTTTATTTATTCTTTGGATTACTTTGGGGCAGTTTTAGATGTTCTTTTTCGACTCCCACATTCCATCATCGTTCATAATAATGAACTTTTTTGTTGTTGTTGGGGTTAAGACAACTTAAGTTTGACTCGTTAATTATCTTGATGAATTGAAATTAAACTTAACTGGAACTTCACTAATTAAAATTTTTACATAGGTACAATGTGAGCTCAACTTGAAATTGAAACTTGTGTATTAAGAAAACGTCAACAAGTTAAGCTAAATAACAATTTATCTACAAGTGATATTAATTTATAATCCATGGTATTTGAGCAAGAATCACTTGGTTCACGAGTCATTAATTGGACCCTTATTGAGCTAATGAGCCATAAATAGCTAGCTCACAAGCCACGCTTAACGATCTTAAAAGCTGAGCTGGCTCACGAGTCTGTCGATTTGAGTTATGATTGTCTGAGGCTCGTCATGTAGACTATCGAGCTGAGCTCTAAGTGAGTATTTAGTATTTTATATGAGCCGAACCTTAATACGAGCTTAGGTGGAGAAGCTTCGTTCCCTCCTAAAATAATTGATTTGTTTATTTTTATACCAAATCACATTGTTATTGTACAATTTGTTTGACTATTATTAGTACTATATTTTGTAACATGAGATGCTACTATACAATGTAATTAATGTATAGTATAAACATATTTACCCGATAATTAAGAACGTGTAAAATTAGAGTGGTTCGTCTCATGAGTGGAGAAATGGTACATTTGATCACATAAACCATTAGTTAAAAAGAATTGCATGATGGGAGACTCGCGAAAGTGTGTGTGTGGTGGGGGGGGGGGGGGGGGGGTCCGTGGTTGAGAAGAGCAGAGGAGCCTCAACTTTTTACGCCTAATCGAGCTGACCTGGAAGGAATGACGGTAGGGAGTTGTTGATTCCGTTGACTAAGGAGTGGGACTAGGAGTTGGTAGAGGAGATGTTTGAGGGTCGGGATGCTAATTGTATTCTAGGCATGGTGCCACCGCAAGGTATCGAGATGGATGAGCGGATTTGGGCGTTGAGTAGACACGGCGAGTATACAGTTCGCTCGGCGTATCGGTGTTGTTACAAGACACTATCAGAGACAATCGAGTGATGCGTAGCAATGGTGATTGGAGGAAATTGTGGGGAGTTGTTGTTCCGCCGAAGTTGAAGCACCATGTGTGGAGGATCCTATGAAAGGTGTTACCGACCCGGGAAGCACCGTGACGGCGCGGGATTGAGGTGCCGCGGGCCTGCGGATGTTGTGACTTAGAGGAGGAGAGTAACGAGCACCTGTTCTTTACGTGTCGGACGACAAAGGGATGTTGAAAGGCAGTCGAAGTTGAGTCGATCATCCGGGATATGCAGCAAGAGGAGGGAGGAGCGAAATCGTGGATCTTCAAACTCTTAACGACAACCACGTCGAGGTAGGTGGAGGTCATTTTCTTGGTGCTATGGGCGATATGGAATGAGCGAAATGACCGAGTTTGGAACGGTAAATCAAAGCCTGATGAGATGATGGTGCGACTTGGCCTTGCGTGTGCAGAGGAATGGAGCTTGGCACAAGGCTCGAAGCGGGGGGCTGCGGGGGTAGGACGGGACGAAGGATGCAGACGATGGCACAAGCCGCCTGTCGGAGCAGTAAAAATTAACCTCGATGCTGCAATGTTCGTCGCCACTAGAAGTCACGGAATGGGGATGGTGGCTAGGGACTCGGACGGACGACTGCTCGGAGCGCGACAGTTGGTGGTTGCAGGAGTCCTGCCGGTGAAGGAGGCAGAGGCGAGCTGCTTGCGGGAGGCGATTCAGTGGGCAATGGAGTTGGGAAGGAGACCCGTGATACTCGAAACCGACTTGTTGCTGGTGTAGCAGGCGGTGGAGGTGAGGAGTAAGGATGCCACGAAATTTGGGAGGATTGTTGATGAGTGTAGGGACCTTTTGTTTTCCCAACCACAATTTAAGGTTGTTTTTGTTAGGAGAGAATGTAACAGGATCGCAGATGCCTTGGCTAAACGATCTATGTACTCGACCGACTCTGTTGTAGAAGAGGTCACTCCGGATTGACTTGTGACGCTATTAGCTGACGTTTGTTAGGTGCTTGAATGAAAATGAGGTTTTAAGTTTAAAAAAAAAAAAAAGAATTGCATGATAGATAATTACACATTCCGATAAAAAAAATTACTATACTATAGATAACAATAAACTTCCAATATATTAAATATTAATAGCTCATGAAACAACATGAACAAAAGAGAAGTACTTAGATCATATTTCAGTACATCATTTAATTTCAGGTTACTCTCAAGCGCCGCTCATCTAATAAGATTTGTATGTTGAAGTTTGTGAATCATGAATGGATCTTGGAAAGAGGATCCCTATGTGCTTAAGGAGATGGATGTGGCTTATTTTCGGGAGTTGTTCACTGAAGATGAGTGTCTTGTGCAAACCCTTCCTAATGGGTTCTGCCTGCTACCTGCTTCTAATGGGTTCTGTCTGCTACTCGCTTCTCAGACTTCGAGCATTCTGAGTCTTCCAAGTCTCGAGGAGGGTAGTCGATTGTTGGCAGTATGAGGGGCTTGAAAGCGCCCGGGATTGATGGTTACCAGCCGGCGTTTTTTCAACGACAGTGGGATATTGTCGGAGTTTCGGTAACTGAGCTTGTTCGACGTTGCTTCTGCAATTGTGACGAGATTAGTGATTTAAATGACATCATCATTGTCTTGATACCAAAAGTTCGGAACCCGGATTCTATGCATCAGCTTAGGCCTATAAGCTTATGTAATGTTAGTTACAAGATCATTACAAAGTGCCTTGCCACACGGCTTAACCCCTTATGCTTAAACTTGTCCGCAGTACTCAAGCCAACTTTGTTCCCGGGAGGCAGATTTCAGATAATATAATCATCCTCCAGGAAGTGGTTCATACTATGGAAACGATTAAGGGTCGAGTGAAACAGATGATTCTTAAGATCGACTTGACTAAAGCCTATGATCAGATTCGTTGGTCATTTTTGGAGGAAACTTTGCGTTGTGTGGGGTTTGAGCAGGAGACAATTTGTCTCATCATGACTTGTGTGAGAACCACCAGATACAAGATCTTATTAAATGGTGGATTGACAGAGGAATTCCAACCCCAACGGGGTATCCGCCAGGTATGTCCTCTGTCCCCTTTCTTTTTACCCTTTGTATGGAGCGTCTCAGCCATCTTATTAATGATGTCGTTGAGTCGGGAAGATGGAATCCTATCTATCTTTCTATAGGTGGGCCCACCCTTTTTCATTTGTTTTATGCAGATGATCTCATCTTATTTTCAGAAGCGACAGTTTATCAGGCTACAGTTATTTCAGAATGTCTGGATGCCTTTTGCGACGCGTCCGATCAATCTGTTAGCAAGGAAAAGGAAGTCATCTTTTGTTCTCATAACAGTAGGCGTGCAATCTCCAGTTATATTGCTACAGTTTTGGGCTTCCCTCTGACTCATAATTTGGGAAGATATCTCGGCGTACCGATTATCCATGAACGCACCACTGCAGAAACTTACCAAGGTATTGTCGATCGCATTGAGAATAAACTTACTGGTTGGAAAGCCAAATCTCTCTCTTTGGTTGGCCAGGTTACGTTACTCTTGCTTAGTCAGTCTTGGCGGCTATCCCAGCTTATGCCATGTAAACATCTATTTTGCCAGCCACGACTTGTGAAACGATTGATAAGAAAGTCCGAGACTTCGTTTGGGGCTCTTCGGATGAACAACGAAAAGTCCATCTTGTGGCTTGGGATCGAGTTTGTACTCCCAATGAGGATGTAGGACTTGGGCTGAAGTTAGCTCGACAACTTAATAGGGTTTATATGACGAAATTAGCATTTATCTTTCTCACTGAGCCGGATCGTCTTTGGGGGTTTCAGACCATACCATGTTGCAACTCATTCAGTGATTTGGAAGGGCTTATTTCGGGAGTGGAATACTATGCTCCGGGGCAGTCGTTCTACTATTAAAGATGGTTGTGCCACTTCTTTTTGGACGTCAAGGTGGGTTGATAGTGGCGTCCGCCTCATTCACTTGGTGGAGGATGAAACCACAAATATTAATCTTGACGATAAGGTGGTGGATTTTTTCAATGAATGGGTCCAATGGGACGTTGATAGAATCTCAAGGATGCTACCGCCAGAGGTTGTCGATGTGCCGATGTCCAAATTGGTCATTGTTTGAACCAGTGGATACATGGTTATATCATTTATCATTATATGGCCTGAAAATGCATCAAAAGCACATCGAGAAATGTAAAAATGAACCAGGAAGTTCCCAAGTTGGTGCAAAGGCCAAAATTTCTAAAATCATGAGATTGGCCACTAAAAGAGCCAAGATTGGACACAAACACTCATGAAATTATGCTAAGTATGGGGAAATGTTATATAAAATCTATGCATCACATATAATGAAGACCCCCAATGTTCTTGGTTGGCCCACTCGGAGAGGTGAGGTTATTTCTTGGTTGTTGGCTCCTCTTAGGTTAGTTACCCTCAACTTCAACAACCACGTTTCATCTAAAACTGATATTGTAGCAGTAAGATGTCTGCTTTCTAAATAGTGATAAATGTCCACTTCTAGCGTTCATACTGAGTTTAGGGTTGTTTTTCGTGAAACATTAAGTTAATTTACTATCAAGAAAATATTTTGAAGGTAAAAGCTAACAATAAATATTTTTAGATATTATTAAAATATGAAATGTTAATATGATAAATATTATTACAATTTTTATCGTCTTATCATATAGATTTGAATCATGAGAGAGTTGATCATGTCTATCATTGTCCATCTCAAATGAAGTATCACTTATTCAAAACATATCGAATGATGTTAATTAAGTAGATTAATTATATTCAAATTGTCATTCCAAAATAATTGAGCACATTCAACTTTTTATACACACCTATTAAATATCGGTCTCAATAGGATTCAGAACCCTTGTCATTTTTCGTTCCTAGCCCCAAACAAACAGATATATTCCATTGGCTATCATAAAAAATTAATCTCAAAATAAGGTGCTATCAATTCTCAAACTAGGATGATTTTTGTTAACTAGAAAATAAATCGCCTATTAAAATGGTGATTAACTTTCTGACACCATTTTTTTTTTTTGCCGAGGCAATTCCCCATGGGGAGAACCATAGATAGCGAGCCAACCTAGAAGATAAAAGAAAACAAAAAAAGAAGGGGGGAGGAGAGGGAGAGGGAGAGGGAGGAGGAGAGAAAAACCAACTCGATTACGAGTAATCACAGAACCAAAAAAACCTACTCAACGAGAGTGTATTGAAGCAAAAAAAGAAAAGTTCATCAGTGAGGAGGATTTTGGCAGGAAAATGAGAGCAAATTTTGCTACTATATGAGCTGAATTATTTTGATTTTTTGGAATTGCGATGTAATTAAACCTTGTGAATTTTTACATTATCTTTCTAATTTCTTGTATAATTGCACCTGCTACTAGGTGTAAAATCCGTTTGTCCATTATTTTTTTGATGAATTATCGTTGATGTAGCTTATAATGTTAATGAATAGAAAAATTGATAACATTAATTACATTGAAATTTTTTTGTCAAATGATTGCATTTTGAAGGACTAGGGTGATAATAAAGGAGTAATTACCTCAATTACAAAATAAGTAGTCCATGTTAGTATTTTAATTCGATGAAATTATGGACAAATTAATAGGATAAAGAATTCAATTAATGCACCAATCTTGAAACCTGCCATCAATTTAGTTAGTTAACGTCTCATTTAAGTATCCTTCTTATCTTGTCAAAGAAAGGAAAGAGAATTAAGATTTTAAAAATCCAAGGCCCTAATTGCAGACAAGAAACAATGATTGCTCCAATTGCGGTGAGACGGTTAATACTTTTAATTACAGTAATTATAAGTTAATACAATAAGAGTATTAACCATTTTAATTTGAGAAGCCTCAATCATCCCCATTGCCAATGGTTAATTCATTATGAAGAAAAATTCTCATAATTATGTGGGTTAATGACTGTAATTTTTTTTGACAAACATGATTTCCGCCAACAAAAAATTGACGCCATTAAAAATGGTAATTGCCTAAAATTAAGATGAAGATCAATAAAAATAGGTTTCTTCTCTCACAAAGAAACATGAAATAAAATTAATAAATCCCCTTAAATTTGCACCATTAATTATGAACAATAGTCTATTTTTTGTACAAATCTATTATAATATATATAGGAATATAAAACAACCCCCTCTTTATTCTTTCTCCCCTTAACTTTAGCTAAACAACCAATTAGATTTTTTCTTTTTATTATTTTCTCTTTCATATTTAATTTAACTAAGAAAAATAAGTCTGAAAAAAAAAAACTTAAAAAGCCCACCCACGTTCATTAACTTCCACTTTTTAGTTTTTATGTATTAAATGATTTTTAATAAAAAATAGTTATATAATATTATTTTAATTTACACGCACACTTTTAATATAAAATGATATATGCCCTCACATTTTTCATATTTTACAAAGCATATGTTTCTAAATTTTAACATGCCATTAAAAAATTACTTGATGTATTAGTTTCATTTTCTAAATAACCTAATAGTCAAATCTTTAATTTATCAGAGGAAATTTTTTAATCAACACTAGATTGAACCACAGACACGTCCGAATTTTTAAATATGAATAGACTAAGTAAAATTTCGTAATTTTAAATTTATTTTTCATCAATTTTATTTTATTAGTTTTTTTTAGTTAAAATATTTTATTTAGTTAAAATATAATTTATTCTAAAGAAACTATACATCATTCCACTCACTACTTAGTCTATCAATTAGTACTTGCATATCTACATTCTTTTTGAATAGATTGTTCCAGACATGAATATGGTCATTGGTGCAAACCAAGTTTTTTATATAATGTTTGGAATAAAAAAATATTTATCCATTCTTTTTGTATGACATGTTATGTATTAAATTTTTTAGTCAGACCAAATATTGATTTTGATTATTTATCAGGGCTCTGCAATTTAGTTTCTTAGAGTTAATAATTCAAAATAAAAAAAAACTAAGAGATGAAAATGGTGGTGATAATATGATAAAACTTTGAGAAAACTGAAAATAAAACTTATAAAAGTTAGTGTTTTTGATGATGAAAAAAAATGGAGACTTATAGCATAACAATATCTTTTCCATTACTGTTAGCTCTCACATTAATATCTTATTGATGATTAGAGATGAAGAATCAATTAAACTAATAAAATTTTGTTTTGGAATGTGATTTTCGATCTGCACATTTTATGAAGGAGGCAAGAATTATAAATAATGTGTCGAAGATTAAAATAGTAATTGATGTGATATGCTTACAGATATTAATTTTTTCTGTAAAAATAATATAAACATTTATTATTTATTGATATCATGTACTGTAAATTTACAAACTATAATGGAGGATAATAAACTAAAATTCACTCTTTAATTATATTGTATCCTATCGTCATAGTTTTTCCAACCTATATTAATTAATAAGTTTTAGAAATACCATAATTTTAATAAAAAATATTTAAATCCAATGTTTTTGCAATGTCTTATTACATGGACATTATCTTACTAATAAAATAATTTATTAGATGGTAATCATATAACTATAGTTTTCGTAATTATATCCGTGGTGAAATTTGTGATGTTAAAATTTAAGAATATTCCATTCTATTTATTTATTCATATTGATGTAATAAAAATATTACAAATTATTCATAAAAAAATTATTACAACTTTTAAAGAAAGCAATCAACTCACTAAAAATAATAATTCAACACATGTTCAGTTTTTAAGTTTTCAGAAATTTCATCAGTGTGAAACTATATCCAATGTTTTATATATTTGAATTGGACTATTTAATATTTAATTAATAATACAGTAGGTACTAATAATCATTTTTTTCTTTTCACATTTCTCCTTTTTCATAGTTTACAACATATAGGATTCTAAATTTTAATAGGCTATTGATAAACATAATTGAACTAATGAATATTTTTCTCAATAACATAATAGTCATTTCATTAATTTTGTAGAGGAATTATTTTAACTATTACTACTACATTGAACTTGATACATGTCCAACTTTTAAAATATGAATAATTTATAAAAAAAAATTCAAAAAAATGGAACTTTCATTAACTTTACATTTTTTACTTAAAATATATTATATAATGTGTATCACTCTACTCTCTACTCAATCTCTCTATAAGTACTTATATCCACATTCTAGCTAGAATCTCAAGCTTCGTTTAGATAACTACTTTTATTTGATTAATCTTTCCGTCTTCCCTACTATTGATCATCTTCTTTAAGTTTTTAGTCAATCACTCATATCATAAATACCATTTTCTTCATTTGTGCATATATTTTTGTCTGAAATTCAGTGTATCCATTCTTTTAACATGACATGTACATACATATTGAGTTTTTTTAATTAGTCCAAACTCTTAAAATTTGGCAGTTATATGAAATACTTGAATGTTTCTCTCAATGAAATTCAACAATTTGACTTAGATCAATCTTCTAAATGTTGAATTTTAATACAAAAAAGACAATTTAGGATGATTATTACCCGAACAAAAAATACGACAAATGGGAAAGGGATATCAGCTATTCAGATCCAAATCAAACAGTTGTCAAGCCTATTCATTTATGATTTTATTTTTCATTTATGTGAATTTTTTTATAATTGTTATCATTGTTATAGTTAATTTCACAAAAATGTTTGCATACCATATATACATGAACCTCCATATATGATAGTTATATTATGTATCAATGTTGTTATCTTTGTCACATGATTATTAGCTTTCAGTTTCATGAATGTTATGATATAAAATTTTATCGTAATGTTACATTACATTATAAAACATGGTCTTTGTAATGTTACATTACATTACAAAACATGATTGGGGATAACAGTCTCACATAACACACTTGCTGATAATGTCAAAATAGTAAGGGTACTATCCATGTTTGCAAGATATATTTCTTAGTATCATTATTTCTTTATCATAGATTTTGGTTTTCTTTGTTTTTATTCATACTCTATTAATTTTTCAATAAAAAATTCTTTCTAGAACTAATCACATAATAAACAATTCTCACAACTAAAAATTTATGAATAATTGGTGACTTTTGTAATAGGCTTAATTTGAATGGTTAGATATATGTTGAGTATTACTTACAGTTAACATTAACTTCTTTCTATATTATGTGAACTTAATGAAGTAAAGAACATTGAGATCAAAGTGATATAGATTAAGAATAGGAGAGAAAATAAAAATGTTATTTTGTCAGTGCAAATGAAAAGGGCTTTCCAAAAAAACATCCAATTAAAGGCCTAATTTGAGAAAATCGCCAAAATAGGCAATTGTGTAAATAAAACTTTCTGACACCATTGTCGTCACTTACAATGGCGACATGTAGGGCTGTTGACGAGCCAAATCGCTGGCGAGCGGCTCGGAGCTCGGCTCGGAAAAATGGCTAAAAAGCTCGCTCGAAACTCGGCTCGATTGTAAACGAGCCGGCTCGCGAGCTGGCTCGATAGTAAATGAGTCGAGCCCGAGCCTACCCTGGCTCAGCTCGGTAGGCTCGTGAGCTGGCTCGGCATTGATTAAAGAGTAGAAATTTCTAGCTAAAAAGGTGTTGTTGTTGTAGCCCTCAACAATACCACATTGGTGATTTAGGGGAGGAAGGAAGCCATCAAGACTTATAAATAACAAGGTCTAGACATTTAGATGAATAGTCTCAATTTAGAGACTTGAATGGTCTATGGATCATTAAAGTAAATTATTATGGGCTTTCACCGTAACTTGAGTTTGAAAGGGCCTAGAATTTATGGCCCAATTTGAGCTCAAGCTAAGCTCGATAAGCTTTTATCAAGCTTTGGCTCGTTAACACTCATTTTGAGTCGAGCTCGAGCCGAGCCCAAGCTGAGCTCGAGCTCTAATTTTTTCTAATGAGCCGAGCTCGAGCTCACATCTTCGAGCTTGAGCCGAGCCTGAGCCAGCTATATTCCTTATTGAGCCGAGCCTGAGCTTGGCCAAAGCTCGGCTCGGCTCGGCTCATATACAGCCCTAGCGACATGTACACTTTTTTATTTCTTGTGTTTTGGAAAGCCAAAAACATATGAATTATGTCTTATTATAATATGATATAATGATAAATTTTATGATTTAATTAATTTTTTAATAATTTTTTTTATTTAATCCTATCTAAGTAAACTAAAAATTATAACCTCTATACGGCACAGGATCTGGGTCCAAACTTCTAAGTTTGGACCAGTTCCAAACCCAAAATCGTAGGGGCAGTTTAGTCATTTTAATAAAATGAAAACCCCGGATTGATGGTGATTGCGGACGGAGATGCGGCATCGGCGGGATTCTACCGATGATACTAGCAACGTTTTGAAGAACGGAAAGAAGTAATAGGAGCGGCCGTTCGAAGTTGACAGCAGCCTCGACGGATCCCTAGCGACGAGGAGGCAAATCTGAAATCAGACGACGGCGCGGCGGCTGGCGAGACCGATCGTCGACGGTGGTCAGCAACACCAATCTCGATGGAGGCTCTGCACCGGGAGACGAGATAGCTGATGGCGGCGGCTTTGAGGCCGACGAAGTACAACTGTATCTACGACCGGCTACGACACTCCGAGGACGGCGGCGGCCAGATGCAGTATGACGATGATACAGAAACTAGGTGTAACATCTCGTTCAGACTATACTAAATCATCCACGAAACTAATATGATGATGTTTATTACCTGATATTTATGTATGTTAATCCAAATTGATCTATAGCAGAAACAATTATATATGAATATCAATTTTGTCCTTTTATGCACCCACTAGTCAACGTTTACAACATATATGGTTTATTCATTAGGAAAAAAACATTAAGATAATATCGTTTTGGACACATGGCAAAACTAGGATGATCACTTTCTTTTCATGAAATGTGGAAAAGGATTGCATTAAGAAATGGATGGAACGTGGCAGGAGATTAAACCCCACCACCACTCATACTTATCCCACATCTTGCTTAATCATTAAGAATCATACTATGCTCTCATATGACTAATAACATGATTGAAGTAAGAAGTGAAATTGGAAAGGTGAAGGAAACGTGGCATTAACATAAGATACTCACCTTTCCACCTCATCAATCCCATCTTACCTAACTTAAAAGAAATTGTTAGTATAATCTAAGCCAACCGTCATTTACATTCATATAAAAAGCTAATGAAGTTTAAGCATTAGGAAAGACAGAAACCATTTGCAAAAGAAGCAAGGGGTTAGACAGGTGTGGTTCTTGTCACAGAGATCATTTGGAGTTAGGGTTTAACCCGAAAGCTAGTAGCAAGGTTCTGTCAATTCTTTTTGGTGAGGGTCTCCTGCGTATCCTACCGGGTTAGACGTTCCTTTATGTGTCTATTTATTGTTAAGAATTATATGCATGCTAGGATAGTGCCTACAACCCTAGGGCCGTATGTGAATTGTTGTTATGGATATGTATACATGAATCTGTTATTGTACTCGTTCTGCTTACTTGATATTATACCTGATATGATATTCATGTTCTGTTGTGATCTGATTGTGATAACAACTCACCTAGATTGATGTTTCAAGGAGAATAATCTGGAACTGCTTGATCACGTAGATAGGGCCCGTATGTTGGAGACTACATGTGTTATGTTGCAGAAAACCATGTATGGTCAATTCTGCTAGGAGTAGGTCATTAGGACAGTTGAGCCTAATGACTGAACGGTTTTTTGAGGCTCTTACCGCGGAGAGCTATAGGTTTATGAAGTACCGGTTGGGTACTACCTGTTCTGCCCAGGAGTCTACCAGCATACGTGAGCCGGGATCCCAATTAAAATATGAGCTAACATGTTAGGTTTACAGGGTGACCTTATGTGATACATGTTGCCATACTTGTTATGTGACTTGCTTGCACCTTAGTATGACCCAGGGCTCAAGGCTCTCACTCAGTGAAGTAGCACTGACCCTTATTTGTTTCCCCTAGACCGATAGTAGTCTGTGCAGGTGTACACTTGATTCTACAAGAGCTACATGCCACCTAGGAGAGCTATTTGGGTTGGCAAGCGTGGTGATGAGGCCAGGTAGAATCGGAAGAATGTGTCTTGATCCTCGTCCTCTGACTTTGAGTTTTCACACGTTTTAAGATACACTACCTTGTCATATGCATAGGTCATGGTTAGGCACATATTGTGTATATGTCCATGTTCTGTAACCGTTCTGTACCATATGATGTCAGTATGACTAAGTATATGAAATGCTTGTTGAACTGTATGGAAGAAGTGAAACGCTTGTGGTATTGGTGGAGCATGTGACTCCTCCCCTGTTATGTGTTCATGAGGATCCTCTGTTGGATCATGTATGAATAAAGATATAAGTTCTCAGATTATTACGAGTTGTTCTAAAACTCTTAAAGAGATTCACTTAAGTTATGACGAAAACTCCGTTTCTTGTGGTATTCGTGCTTCGTAGCACCCTTGTTAGTGTTCCGCTGTATTTGATTAAGGCCCATCTGGTTGGGGTGTTGCAAGTTGGTATCAGAGCTGGTTGTCTTCTGCATTATAGGTATGCTACCTTCTTCTCTTGCGACGTCGCGAACCCCAAAAGAGGGGAGGTATTCCATGCCCGTACTTGCACTGGCGATCGAGCGGTCATGTCTTGTGTAATGCATTGTTCAGTTGTACATGTGCATCATGATATGAAAATGATTTTTGAAAACCTTTTAAAGTGAAAAAGAGAATTTCTGATTATCGCATGAGGATCATTAAAAGACCATTCTTCCTGCAAGTGTACACGGGAGTTCTGTACAAGGTGACGATGTTCCGTTGAACCTGCCACCGCGGTATTAGATTATGATAAGATGGAAAAGTTAGGTGGAGTCCCTTTGAGGGAGAAAGCACGGATCCACAAGCAGCCGTTGATTGGCTTCGTAATATGAGAGTGGTGTTTAGTCATCTGAACGCTACACCGGATGAGCGACTTCGCTACTTTGTCTTCTTGTTTTGAGGGCACACAAGGACTCGGTGGGAGTCCATGGCTCAAAATGATGAGGATTCATTTGTTATAGCGTCGGGTTACCAAGAAACAATGGAAAATCGATCTGATGCGGAAGCCATTCTTATGATTTTAAGAGGAAAAGCATAGAGACCTCCAGGGATTAAAGTAAGAATTTACTTGCTTAACACGCGAACGATAAGGACTCCAACAAGGATACAAACAAAGGCAAGAACGGCTAAGAAAGTTTTGTAGGTAACATCTATGTTTCTATTACAAAAACCACTACTAGCTCTGTTTCTGACGGAAGATGCAGATGACACAGCAGTATCGGGAATAGTCTCCCTGAAATTGCTTGTCTTTCACTGCCGAAGGTACGCTCGTAGACGTTTAATTTTCGTAAGAGATCGTTGATCACGACTTTGGCTCGATGTTGCATCGGGGGATCTAACCATGCAAAGTAATTGCAATGGCTGTTCATCCTCTGCCATAAACCAAGGGGATAGATGAGTTTTTCTCTGGTTAGTTTGAAATGATCGAAACTCGTAAAGCACTTTTGACTTACCGAGCGACGTCTTTTGCAGCTAAAGAACCTTCGCCCTGGATTTTCTTCCGTCCAGGATGTGGTTATAATTGTGGCTTCCCCGCACTGGCAAATGGGAATCGTAGCCATTTCGTGGATATAAAAGAGATGAATGAGGTATTTCTTTTCCGACCTCTACTCTGTTATCCGAGGCGTTTCGGTACCGTCTATTTAAAGGGACGAACCCTATTTTCCTAGTCTTTGACTTATTGGCCACCTCTCTTGTCCTTACGTGCCGACATGAGTGAGTGGATGGTGTCACAATTATTGTGACCGCTTTCCTTTCGAAATTGGCTCCAATAAAGATCAAGCTTTGAAAACTTGACCACCATCACCATCTCTCTTTCATTTCTCTCCATTGATTAGTAAACTCTCTCAATTTCGAAAATGAGCTATCAAGAGGATGGCGGTGAGAGTAACGTAGGGTTGGTAATCTTTGCCTTGATCCTCTTATGTGGTCAAATTTTTGTTATCCGGAAGCTGATGTTAGAGACAGCCGAGGAACGACGTCAGGAACTCGATCGCAAGAACTTGCATGATGAGTAGACCACTTAAATTTTGTACAACTGTTGTTGTGGTAACTTATGTTTTGAGTCATGATTTTGCGTTTTGAGTTAAGGGAATAACTGATTTGAATATTTAAAGGTGGAAGAGAAGTAGAAATTATTATTTTTAAGAAGGAACTGGGTACATGAACCGGTAGTACAACGGCTATTCAGGCCGTGTTCTTGGAACTAACTCCGTGAAAGATCCACTAACCGATCGGACGCTCTCGCTTCTTCCCCTTGTCGGCCTCCAGTATCTTACTGGCCGCTTCTTGCATTCCGTCTTTAACCCGCTTCTTTTCGTAGCAAATCTTGACTGTTTCCGCTTGGTCTGGTTTTCCTCTGATGGCCACTCCTGTCTGCGTAACATGAGCCATGTTAAGCGGAAAGCACCTGCCAACTTTTGGTACAGAGAGAAAAGGGTTTCCGAACTGATCAAAAACGGTCACCACCCTCCCTTAAAAAGGAAGGCAAAATTCAGTTCCATAAGCTGGCTCATGCTAATGAAACTACCGACCATGCTAGGCATCAGTAGCACGTCCGGTATAATTAAGGGACCCAACCTGATGGAACCCTTCACTTTGGATTTTGCCTTGAAACCCTTTCCAAAGGAAACGAGTTGGCGAAAGTTACGATCTAGAGAAACGAATGAGTTTTCATTCGGAGTCATGTGATTAGGGCAACTACTATCTAGTGTCCATTCCATTTTAATAGAATCACAAAAGGGACAGAAATCGGTCAAGAAAGGATTACCAAAAGGGACTGGTGGACTCTCGGTGGAGGGAAAAAGGTTGAGGAATGGAATCGCTCCTGCATTTTTACCTTCCATTCGAACCTTCCGTAAGTATTGACAGAATCCCTTCAGTATACCTTGCGGGTGACACTCGGAACCAAGCTTCATCCGGGTTAAATACCCAAGTGAAGGGAACATTGATCTCTGATACGAAATCTATGTAAACCTCTCGCTTTCGGCGAGGACACATGGACGACTGAGAAACCTCTCGTTTTCGGCGAGGACGCGTGGGCGGCTAAGAATCGGCCACCGCATCAGCGCTACTTTTGAGGCACCGCTAAAGCACTAAGCATGTGTTGTCATGTCGTTCTTTTTACTTTTGACTTTCAAGTCCGAACGGCGGCTTGATGTGACTTTAATTAGTGCATTTTAAGCTTATGAATGACCTTTGAAATGCCCGTGTTTATTCGTGAAATGACATGACTTATATGCTTTTATTGAAGTTTTGTGCAAAGTGTCATTTTGTTGTCCGGTTGCCACTTTGGAGCCAAATTCGTGGTCTATTGGAGTTGCCTCTGTGCATTTTCAGGTTATGGCATCAAAGTACGGATGACAAGGAGCGCATAGGAGCAAACGGGAGGTCATTTGGAGGCCGGACGAGGGAGATATGAGCATTACAAGATCGAGTTTTCTGCAGAGTGCAGGGGTGCACGCCGTGCAGGTGTGCACGCCGTGCATGGGTGCACGCCGTGCAGGTGTGCAGCGTGCAGGTGTGCACGCCGTGCATGGTGCACGCCGTGCAGGTGTGCACGCCGTGCATGGGTGCACGCCGTGCACTGCCCCCTGCACTATAAATACTCTTGTTTTTGGCCATTTTGGGGAATTCTTTGATCTCTCTTGAATCCCAAAACACATACCCACGAACCCTCAAACCCTAGAACACATTTTTGGAGCAATTTGAAGCCATTGGAGCTAGGATTGAAGCCAACAAACCTTGGGAGAAGTGCTTACAAGTGGAGAAGTGAAGTTCATCTCAAGGATTCATCCATGGTGTTCTTGGTGACCATTCTTCCTTCTTTTCTCTTTACTCCCTTGGCCATGTGTGGCTGAGTTTCTAGGGTTCATCTTGGATGGGTAGATTAGTTGTGCTATGATAGAGGGATGATTGTATAGAACTTGCCATGATTGATCTTGGTTGTATGAGGATGATTCCTAGACTTGTTCTTAATGCCATTTTATGCCATGTTTGCTTGATTTGGTCCATTCAATGTGATTTGATGCATGAGAGTGCTTGGATTGCATAGATTGTAGGTCTAGGGATTGAAGTGAGTGTGTTCTAAGAGATTAGATCATCTTGTTTCAACCATTTTCGCTTGATTTCTCTCTTGGGCATTTTATCGAACACTTGGTGTGCATATGGATTTTTATTCAATTGAGTTTGAAAAGGCTTTTTGGTGAATCTCTTAGTGTTAGGGCATTGATATGAGAGTGTTGTGCCTAGCCTTGTGGTCATAGAGTCTTAAGAGAGTATCTTGTGTCTTGGCATTTCATCAAACACTTAGAATGCATCCTTTTTCACTTGGCTTGAGAGCGAGAGCCTAAGTTGAGTGGTATTAGGATAGGGATTAGGTGCTACGAGAGTGCATTGAGTCTATAGAAGTGAAATGCATGGTCATCCGAATGCAAACTCGATCTTAATTGGCTTGTTTGTTCAATTAGTCATTTTGAGCATGATGAAACTACCCACCAAGAGAACCCCTTTGTCTTTGATTTGAGCCACCTTTCTCTCTTGCTTAATCTTTGTTAGTATTGCATTTCTTTGCCTTTGTTTCTGATTTTCTCGATAAAAACCAAACCAATTTCAAATGTCTAGACCGTCTATGAGAAGTGTGAGTATTGGTTTATGAGAGGACCCCGTGGAATACGACCTTGGTAAAATCGCTTTTATCAAGTTTTTGGCGCCGTTGCCGGGGACTCTCTCATTCCTTTGAAAGCATTTAGTAGTAGACCGATCTATTCACTTCCTTCCAATTTAGTTTTTGCTTCCTTTTACTTGTTGTTTGGTTTTGTTATTCCGCATTGTCGTATTACTTGGGTGTATTTGTTGTGCTTGTTTGTAGGTATCTTGTACTAGTGCATGAGGCGACTCACTCGTCTTCAAGCACGACTTCAAGGTCTTGCACAAGTGATTGAGCCACCAACCTTCTCTCTCTCTCATTTGGTTCATAGCTCCACACGCAACAACATGTCTCACCATGAAGATGAAGACAACCTTTCGGAGCATTCTCACCATACCAATGATGATGATCACTCACAAAGGGGTGCAAGACGTACCTTGGCGGATTATGCTCGTCCTACTCTTGAAGGGGCAGCCTCTAGCATTGTTCGAAGACCCGTCAATGCTAGGAACTTTGAGCTCAAGCCTAATATGATCCAAATGGTTCAAAATGGAGTGGTGTTCAATGGCATTGATGGTGAATGTCCATCTAGGCATCTCAAGGACTTCTTGGAGATATGTGACACGGTTAAGAATGACCAAGTTCACCCGGATTGTGTGAGACTCCGGCTCTTCCCTTTCTCACTCAAAGGTAGAGCTAAGTCATGGTTGGAGAATCAACCAGTAGAGCTTTCACCACATGGGAGGGCCTAGCCGAAGCTTTCCTTGAAGAGTTCTTTCCTCCCTATATGACGGATGCAATCCGAGACCGCATCAACCACTTCACACAACACAAGGGAGAGCTCTTCCATGAGACTTGGAATAGGTTCCAAGCCCTTCTTCGGTCTTGTCCTCATCACAACTTTGCCGAATGGAGCTTGACGGACATCTTTGCTAGGTCCCTTGATTTTGAGAATACAAGGATGATCAACCAAGCCGCCGGAGGTGACTTAAGGATGCTCACTCCCGAAGATGCTCAGAACTCTTCGCGGAGATGGCCAACAAGACAAGGAGTTGGTCTCGACAACAACCTCCTAAGTCTAAGCATGGAAGTGACACGCACTATGATTCTCGGTCCGTAAGTGTTGATGCACCAAAGGATTCGTCTAGCTATGGGAAGAAGCCTAAGTTACCGGGGCACCGAGATGAAGATGATCCCATGATTGCTCTTCTTATGTCCAAGATTGATGTCATGGCCTCTCAAGTAAGTAATTTTAGTATGCCTAAGCATCCCTCTAAGGCTTCATCATCTCATTTGGGTAATCCACCGGTTGCCTCGGTGCTTTGTCGTGAGTGTTGTGGAGGCCAAGGCCATGATGCTAATGTTTGTCCTTCTGCTACTTCCGAGCCTAACCAAGGTGAAAGCATTGAGGAAGTAAGCTTTGTGCAAGGCCAAGGGTTCTATGGAAACTTCAACCCTCAAGGAAATTACCAAGGTGGTAACTACAACCGTCCTTGGAACCAAGGAGGTAATTACAACAAGCCTAATCAAGGTGGATTCCAAGGTTATAGAGGGTATCAAGGCAATCAATGGACTCAAGGAAGTAACCAAAACCAAGGTAGTCAATGGACTCAAGGAGGTACCCAAGGTCAAGGGAACCAAGGGGGAAATCAATGGAATCAAAGTGGACATCCAAATCGAGGTCCCCAAGGTCCTACCCCACCGGGAATGTACAACCATAGAGGTGATGGACCACCCGGATTCAACAAACCACCTCACAACAAAGAGGGCGGTTCTCCAATATCTCAAGAGGATACCAACGCGGCAATGATTCAACTTATAAAAAATCAACAAGCTTCAATTGCAAATTTGGAGAATCAAATGGGTCATATTGCTAAAACACTCTCGGAGCGACCCTCGGGTACTTTACCCTCCAACACCGAGGTCAACCCCAAGGTTCCCGAGGAGCTTATGATGGTAACTTTGAGGAGTGGTAAGCAAGTACAAGATGCCATACCTAAGGTGGTAAGTGCTCAAGATGATGATTTGGTTATAGTTGAAGATGTTGACTCCGATGATGACACGGATAAGATTGAAGTTAAAGATAGAGGAGCCAAGGGTAAAGAAGCTTCTAAGATGACCAATAAGGTTGGTTCTCAAGAGGCTACGGCGAGTGCTACTCCGGTCTCTCCACCCGCACCGGTTGTACCTCCGTACAAGCCTAAGCCACCTTATCCTTCTCGCTTGAAGGCGGATTCCATGGAAAAGGACTTCAAAAGGTTTGTTGAGATTCTTGACAAGGTGCAATTTACAATGCCTTTTGGGGAAGCAATTACAAAGATGCCTCAATATGCAAAGTTCATGAAAGAGATCTTCACCAACAAACGCAAGCTTACGGATGTGACTTCGGCAAAGCTCAACGAACAATGCTCCGCCATTCTCTCTAAGAGGCCACCGGAAAAGCTTAAGGATCCAGGTAGCTTTACTATTCCTTGCACTATTGGTGAACATGCAATAAGTAGAGGCTTAGCCGATTTGGGTGCTAGTATCAATGTTATGCCATATTGCATGTTTAAGAAGTTAGGCCTAGGGAAACTAAAACCAACTCAAATGAATGTTCAATTAGCGGATAAATCTATGACATCCCCTCGTGGTATTGTCGAAGATGTGTTGGTTAAGGTTGGTGCTTTTGAATTCCTTGTGGATTTTGTTATTCTAGATGCTATGGGTGGTACCGATGTGCCTTTGATTCTAGGACGACCTTTCTTAGCAACCTCTCGTGCTTTGATTGATGTCTACGGTGGTAAACTTACACTTAGGGTCGATAATGAATGCATGATCTTTGACCGTTCAAATGGCATGGAGTTTACTTTGTCTTATGCTAGTCACCATGATCCTAAGAATCCGCATGAGCTTACTTCGGCTACTAATAGCACTAACCTTGTCCGTCATAGTCTTGCGGAGTTGTTTGCTCTTAGTGATGCGCAGAGAGAAAAAGGATGAAGTAAAGGAGGCTCCACCTTTCGTGCTTCAAAAGACTCCACCTAAGGCTAAGAAGAAAGGTGTGGAGAAGCCACCCGAGAAGGGCAAGGAAGCCGCACCAATGGGTGAGACTATCAAGGCTAAGAAGCCACCCGATGAGAGAATTCACTCCAAGTGGTTTGGCCCCTTCTCCATTGCTCACACTTCATCATCCGGGAAATCCGAGCTCACACCTCCCGAAGTCGGTAAGGTTCAATTCAAGTTCCGTGTGCCATGCGAAGGTAATGACTTCGATTTCAAAGAGGTAATGAGTTGGGATGGTTTTACTTAGCTGGTCCATGTGCTTCGTCGAGCTTAAGACGTTAACCAAGCGCTTCTCGGGAGGCAACCCGAGTGTTTTTCATGTCTTTTTTTCTTGATTTGATTGCATGATTGTGTGTTTTTGCGGTATTCAAGGTCCTTGAGTTGTTGTGGTGTCCTTTGTGGTCTCGTAGGTGTTGAAATTATGAAGTTCGGGGTCCGTTTTGGGTTGATTTGACGGTGATTTGGTCATTTTTCGTCGAGAAAAAAATTTGATTTTAGGCTGAGGAGGTGCACGCCGTGCACCACTGCACGCCGTGCATGATGCACGCCGTGCACCGTGCACGATGCACGCCGTGCACCGTGCACGGTTTGGTGCACGTGCTGTCCAGGAGGATTCGAAAAATTTTTCAGCTCCAAGGTGCACGCCGTGCACCCTGCACGCCGTGCACCCCCTCTGCAATTTTTTTTCCACAATATTTTTCACTGTTTGATTCGTTTGGGGGGTGTTAATGAGGTATTGGGGTGATTATGATTTGGTTTTTCATTGGTATTTCTTGTGGTATTTGTTTATGACGGTTTGCTCATGAAAATTTGGCTTGTTGAGTTTGGCTAAGTGGTTTGATTGTTGTCATGATTGTTGTGCCGTTGGCGTCTTCAATTGTGGTTTGCTGCTTGAGTTCATTGCTTAACAAATTTTGGACATGGGTGGTTGATCATGAAGTGTTTAACTGGGATTCTTTAGTTGAGTGGGATTGGTGGTACTGATTGTTTGAGTTTGGGTTTGTGGCTTGTTCATGAGAGTTGGTTGTGTGATGTTTGGTTCTGGATTGCTGTGTGTCGATTTTGATGAGCTTGATTGGTTGTTTGTATGGTGTATGTCATTTTGTTGGGTGTTGCAGGTGATGAATTCAGGGGCTGATTTACCTTCTTTGTGTGAGGAGGGGTGTGGTTTATCACCACTCATTGGTTTAATTTTTATATCTTCCTCCTTACATTGTGTGGACTTAGGCTTATATGTTCTTGATTCGTGTTTTGATCCATTATGCATGCCTTTTGCTTAACTGTGGATCTCTGTGATTTGATTTTTGCTAGCATAGGTTGTTGCACTTGAACTTGATGATCTTGAATCGTGCTCAATGTTGTGCTCAATGTTTTGATCATGTGTTATGACTAGGCGCCTTGATAGGGTTTGTGTTAGGAGTGTGCCCTTCTTGTTGATTCTTTGTTTGCACTTCTTTTGCAGGATGCCTCCTAAGGGTAAAGCAGCTTCTTCATCCTCTGCCCCCAAGCGATCCAAGGCACCAGCTTCCAAGAAGAGGACGGGACAGACTGGGGAGTATTCTGCTCCTCCACCACGGTCGCCTTCGCCGCCTCCAGCACTTGGGCAGTCTTTCCACCGCCTCCCCCGTTTGACGGCTACCATCCATGGTCACAGTGGCCTGGGCACCCACGACCACCACCCCACTGAGAGCCACAGGATCACTCACCACTTCTCAGGACTTTGGATTTTTCCTTTCTTTTATTTCTGTTTATGACTGCATGTTTTGTTGTGTTTGACTTCTGATTTTCTCTTTTCATTTCTGGCTTTGCACTTGTCATGTTGTTGGATCACACATCTCATCCGTACTCTCATCTTGTCGACTATGGGTTGTGTATGAGTGGTGTGCCCTCCCTTGTTTTCTACAGGTACCCCTGATTCAGGTCCTCGTCCTGAACAAGTTACTTGACCCGGGATTCCATCTCCGGCTTCTCTTCTTCACCGCGCGGTATATTCGTTCCACCTTATCTTCTCTCTCTCTTAATCATTGAGGACAATGCTCATGTTAGTCGTAGGGGAGTTTGAGGTTTGGTGTGATTATTTGTCGGTAGAAGTCTAAAGCTATGTTTTGATGTGTTGCATGATCTTAATTGAATGTCGAATTCCTCTATTGTAGAATCGTTCGGTTCTTGACTTTTGGTGTTTTATTGACTTCAAGTTTTCACAATGACGTTTAGACTGTCCTGCTTAGAACCTATAACCAGCATGTTAGCACTAATATTAAATGAGTCTGGGCCAGAACTGAGATTTTATCACTCTTGCATGTTGGTTGATTGGTTTGATATGTGTTTTTGTACCGCTCGATAACACCGGTATAAGATGATGGAGGCAATCAGAATTTTCACCCTTTTCCATGTCTTTCTTTACCCTTTTTCATCCTTCGTGATTGTGGCTTGAGATTAGACGGAATCCAATTCGAAATCTTGTGTGGAAGTTGTAAGGGGCTAAGGATCAAGTGGCTAAATTGTGAAAAAAAAGGGCAAAGGCTCAAAAGAAAAGTTAGGCAAGCTCAGCACCTAAGTGAAGTGTCGGGTTGGGCACTAAGCAAAAGGGCAAAGGCTGTGAGCTAGGCAGGTTCAACACCTAAGTGAAGTGTTGAATCGAGCACTAGTATGCAGTAAGAAAAAAAAAGTAAGAAAAAGAGTTCTCAAATGTAGCCCTTGATCCTAGCCAGAGTTTTGTAAAGTGCGGATCTAGAAGCGGATGAAGTTGAGTCGATAGCCACATCATAATCACTCACCACTTACGATCCATGTCCCGATTTCAAGTCCTTTTGATTAGAGTTGGTGTTGTCGTGGTCGGTTTTGCTGTGTCCCAATCAACCACTACTTGAAGTGTGCAGAAATTAGTGAGGTTTAGACTTGTTTGGTTGATGTTCTTGCATGTTTAGGTTTAGTTTGTTCGTGGAACAGTTTAAGCTAAATTGTGATTGCTTGAATCTCAATGGACCGAACTTATCATTTGTGAACTTGGATGTTTTCTAATTCATTTGCTTAGGACAAGCAAAGCTTAGTCGTAGGGGAATTTGATGTGACTTTAATTAGTGCATTTTAAGCTTATGAATGACCTTTGAAATGCCCGTGTTTATTCGTGAAATGACATGACTTATATGCTTTTATTGAAGTTTTGTGCAAAGTGTCATTTTGTTGTCCGGTTGCCACTTTGGAGCCAAATTCGTGGTCTATTGGAGTTGCCTCTGTGCATTTTCAGGTTATGGCATCAAAGTACGGATGACAAGGAGCGCATAGGAGCAAACGGGAGGTCATTTGGAGGCCGGACGAGGGAGATATGAGCATTACAAGATCGAGTTTTCTGCAGAGTGCAGGGGTGCACGCCGTGCAGGTGTGCACGCCGTGCATGGGTGCACGCCGTGCATGGGTGCACGTCGTGCACTGCCCCCTGCACTATAAATACTCTTGTTTTTTTGCCATTTTGGGGAATTCTTTGATCTCTCTTGAATCCCAAAACACATACCCACGAACCCTCAAACCCTAGAACACATTTTTGGAGCAATTTGAAGCCATTGGAGCTAGGATTGAAGCCAACAAACCTTGGGAGAAGTGCTTACAAGTGGAGAAGTGAAGATCATCTCAAGGATTCATCCATGGTGTTCTTGGTGACCATTCTTCCTTCTTTTCTCTTTACTCCCTTGGCCATGTGTGGCTGAGTTTCTAGGGTTCATCTTGGATGGGTAGATTAGTTGTGCTATGATAGAGGGATGATTGTATAGAACTTGCCATGATTGATCTTGGTTGTATGAGGATGATTCCTAGACTTGTTCTTAATGCCATTTTATGCCATGTTTGCTTGATTTGGTCCATTCAATGTGATTTGATGCATGAGAGTGCTTGGATTGCATAGATTGTAGGTCTAGGGATTGAAGTGAGTGTGTTCTAAGAGATTAGATCATCTTGTTTCAACCATTTTCGCTTGATTTCTCTCTTGGGCATTTTATCGAACACTTGGTGTGCATATGGATTTTTATTCAATTGAGTTTGAAAAGGCTTTTTGGTGAATCTCTTAGTGTTAGGGCATTGATATGAGAGTGTTGTGCCTAGCCTTGTGGTCATAGAGTCTTAAGAGAGTATCTTGTGTCTTGGCATTTCATCAAACACTTAGAATGCATCCTTTTTCACTTAGCTTGAGAGCGAGAGCCTAAGTTGAGTGGTATTAGGATAGGGATTAGGTGCTACGAGAGTGCATTGAGTCTATAGAAGTGAAATGCATGGTCATCCGAATGCAAACTCGATCTTAATTGGCTTGTTTGTTCAATTAGTCATTTTGAGCATGATGAAACTACCCACCAAGAGAACCCCTTTGTCTTTGATTTGAGCCACCTTTCTCTCTTGCTTAATCTTTGTTAGTATTGCATTTCTTTGCCTTTGTTTCTGATTTTCTCGATCAAACCAAACCAATTTCAAATGTCTAGACCGTCTATGAGAAGTGTGAGTATTGGTTTATGAGAGGACCCCGTGGAATACGATCTTGGTAAAATCGCTTTTATCACGGCTTTTTGGGCAAGCTAACAGTAACCTCTTCCTCTTTAAATCCACCCCCTTCCTTTAAGTCATTCTCTAAAGAAAGTTGGCTAGCTCTGATGAAACGGAAACTTTGTGTGGGATAAATTTCGTCCTTCTAATAGTCATTCTTCTCTTCGTGGCTATCACCTTCATCCTAAAGATATGCAAACATATAAACTGACGAAGGCGTCAAGAAAATCTTCAAGAAGGAACAATTCGGCGGAATCGAACAGAAGATCCATCCCGCATGCCTTAGTATTTCCTCAAATTCATGATTGTACCCTTATTCTCTTTCTTGTGGTTTTTGTCTGGGACATAAGCATGTATGGTCTCAGACGGTGCTTACATTCTTTAATCACTGGCTAGTTGGTAAGAATTCCGTTTCTCGAAATCCTTGCGGATGACAGGTGAACCAAGAGATGCCAATAGATTGTATCGATACTTTAACTAACGAATTTAAGACGAACTTGTAATACACACTTGTTTACACGTACTTGCCGACACTTCCAAGTGGGCAAGGCTCAATGATAGCACCTTCCCTTTTAGTTTTCTCGAATGAAAAAAAAATTAAAAATTAAGTTTTCCACGTTGTGAATTGCTCTGGGTTGGCACCGTTAGAGTTAATTATCGTCTAATATCGAGGACGAGATTGACTATTAGACCTCTACTTCATGATCGAATAAAAGATAAGCAATGAGAAGATCCAAAATTTGAAAGGATCATGAAAGTGAGTCTGCTACATGGGAGACAGAAACGAGTATGAGAAAGAAGTACACAGAGCTTGTGGATGCCTATCTGGCAGGTTAATCTCTGGTTGCATGACCTGATTGTTTTGTTGTGATCACCTAGCTAGAAAAGATATTAAAGCTTGAAAATATGACGTGTTACGTGATCACATAATATAGGTATATTATATCTAAAATTTGGAAACTTGCCGTGTTATATGTTTATGTGAATCACCTAAAGGGCAAAAATGATTAGTATCAAGATAGGGTTGTTAGAGAGGTATGCATAGTAAAGTTTAGATTTCGAGGACGAAATCTTTTAAGAGGGGAGGAATTGTAACATCTCGTTCAGACTATACTAAATCATCCACGAAACTAATATGATGATGTTTATTACTTGATATTTATGTATGTTAATCCAAATTGATCTATAGCAGAAACAATTATATATGAATATCAATTTTGTCCTTTTATGCACCCACTAGTCAACGTTTACAACATATATGGTTTATTCATTAGGAAAAAAACATTAAGATAATATCGTTTTGGACACATGGCAAAACTAGGATGATCACTTTCTTTTCATGAAATGTGGAAAAGGATTGCATTAAGAAATGGATGGAACGTGGCAGGAGATTAAACCCCACCACCACTCATACTTATCCCACATCTTGCTTAATCATTAAGAATCATACTATGCTCTCATATGACTAATAACATGACTGAAGTAAGAAGTGAAATTGGAAAGGTGAAGGAAACGTGGCATTAACATAAGATACTCACCTTTCCACCTCATCAATCCCATCTTACCTAACTTAAAAGAAATTGTTAGTATAATCTAAGCCAACCGTCATTTACATTCATATAAAAAGCTAATGAAGTTTAAGCATTAGGAAAGACAGAAACCATTTGCAAAAGAAGCAAGGGGTTAGACAGGTGTGGTTCTTGTCACAGAGATCATTTGGAGTTAGGGTTTAACCCGAAAGCTAGTAGCAAGGTTCTGTCAATTCTTTTTGGTGAGGGTCTCCTGCGTATCCTACCAGGTTAGACGTTCCTTTATGTGTCTATTTATTGTTAAGAATTATATGCATGCTAGGATAGTGGCCTACAACCCTAGGGCCGTATGTGAATTGTTGTTATGGATATGTATACATGAATCTGTTATTGTACTCGTTCTGCTTACTTGATATTATACCTGATATGATATTCGTGTTCTGTTCTGATCTGATTGTGATAACAACTCACCTAGATTGATGTTTCAAGGAGAATAATCTGGAACTGCTTGATCACGTAGATAGGGCCCGTATGCTGGAGACTACATGTGTTATGTTGCAGAAAACCATGTATGGTCAATTCTGCTAGGAGTAGGTCATTAGGACGGTTGAGCCTAATGACTGAACGGTTTTTCGAGGCTCTTACTGCGGAGAGCTGTAGGTTTATGAAGTACCAGTTGGGTAGGGCTGGAGAACGGGGCGGGTTCGGGTACCCTAACCCTAACTATTACGGGTTTAGGGTACCCTAATGCTCAAAACTCATCCCAGACCCCGAACCCGTTCGGGTTACGGGTACCCTAACCCCAAACAGGTTCGGGTTCGGGTACCCTTACTGTGTACATATTATTCCAATTTAAATCCAATATGTTATATGATATGATAATATGATATCCCCGATGGAATCATACATATAGTTGTATATGACACACCTCAAATGAATATCTTATTCGTAACATGGAGTCAATAGTGAGCAACTACGTACCAAAAGTTTCACGCTATGAGTCTATGACTTCTACTTTTTTATGTATTTTTACCAGCATGAAAAAACAGAACATTACCATGAGGAGAAATATGAAAGGACTAAATATTATTTTATTACTTGAATTATTAGAGATGGCCGAACTGAACAGATTCCATTTCATATATATATATTTCTAAGGTGTTGAACATCATCTACCTCACCTTCCTTTTCATATATCTATATGTATATTATTTTGGATTTTGAATCTTAGAAATGGTAGAACGGGTTGTTCGGGTAGTTCGGGTTTGACCCATACGGGTTTAGGGTACCCTAATCCAAAATTTCAATCCCAAACCCCGAACCCGAACGGGTTACGGGTACCCTAATCCCTCACGGGTTCGGGACGGGTTCGGGTAATTCCAGACCCGTACGGGTTTACTTCCAGCCCTACGATTGGGTACTGCATGTTCTGCCCGGGAGTCTACCAGCATACGTGAGCCGGGATCCCAATTAAAATATGAGCTAACATGTTAGGTTTACAGGGTGACCTTATGTGATACATGTTGCCATACTTGTTATGTGACTTGCTTGAACCTTAGTATGACCCAGGGCTCAAGGCTCTCACTCAGTGAAGTAGCACTGACCCTTATTTGTTTCCCCCAGACCGTTAGTAGTCTATGCAGGTGTACACTTGATTCTACAAGAGCTACATGCCACCTAGGAGAGCTATTTAGGTTGGCAAGCGTGGTGATGAGGCCAGGTAGAATCGGAAGAATGTGTCTTGATCCTCGTCCTCTGACTTTGAGTTTTCACACGTTTTAAGATACACTACCTTATCATATGCATAGGTCATGGTTAGGCACATATTGTGTATATGTCCATGTTCTGTAACCGTTCGGTACCATATGATGTCAGTATGACTAAGTATATGAAATGCTTGTTGAACTGTATGGAAGAAGTGAAACGCTTGTGGTATTGGTGGAGCATGTGACTCCTCCCCTGTTATGTGTTCATGACGATCCTCTGTTGGATCATGTATGAATAAAGATATAAGTTCTCAGATTATTATGAGTTGTTCTAAAACTCTTAAAGAGATTCACTTAAGTTATGACGAAAACTCCATTTCTTGTGGTACTCGTGCTTCGTAGCACCCTTGTTAGTGTTCTGATGTATTTGATTAAGGCCCATCTGGTTGGGGTGTTACACTAGGGCTGTATATGAGCCGAGCCGAGCCAAGCTTCAGCCTAGCTCGGGCTCGGGCCCGCCTTAATTTTTTCTGGCTCGGGCTCGTGATGAGCTCAGATAGGCTAGCTCGGGCTCGACTCGTTTACAGGTTACCTAGGCTCGGGCTCGTCTCGAGCTTGGCTCAGGATCAGCTCGTTTACTATGTTAAACGAGCCTGGCTCGGATTCGGCTCGTTTATAATGCTAAACGAGCCAGATTTGGCTCGTTTACTATGTTAAATGAGCCAAATCCTTGCTAGACTCACTTGCCATCGTAAACGAGCCAAACTCATGATAAAAAAATGTCGGAAATATAAGAAATTAAACATTCTACAAAAATACGATGTATGTGTTATAAAATATAGAAAATATAAAAAGTCACAAATTCAAATTCATATGAACGTTTCCAACGTGCATCTCAAGAAACAAATTAGCAACTATCAAAAAACAAAAGATGCCAAAGAGGAGAAGAAGAAGAATGATGTACCGTTGACCGTGGGCTCGTGACTCACAGAGTGGGGATTAGAGTAATTCTAGGGCATTAGCCATTACGGTAATTAGTAATGACCATATTACATCTTTTAGTGCATCAGTTTGTTGCACTATTAGGGTTGATTATTTAATTACCATTTAGGGATTAGGATTATACGAGTTACAATCGAGTCAGCTCACGAGCTTGGCTTAACGAGCTAACGAAACGAGTTGGCTCACGAGCCTGCCGAGACGACCAACATACTGGCTAAAGCTCGGCTCATTTAGGTGACGAGCCTGTTCATGAGCTAGCTCGCTTATGACGAGCCGATCTCACGAACGAGCTTTTTTTAGAAAAAAAACGAGCCCGAGTCCGAGCAGCTTACGAGTAGCTCGGCTCAGCCCTAATAGAAACTTAAAGTTTTCCGATTCTTAATAATTGTATAAATTGCAGTTTAATCATTGCATTTTAAGTTTTAGATAATTTGATTGTTTAGCATTATAAGTTACCATTTTAGTTACTATATTTTATGTTGTTGACATTGTTGAAATAATACTTGAACTATATAAACTGGTTGTCCAATAACGTGTTAACTAGTTCGTGTAATTAGTTAACTAGTTTTGATAACTAGTTCTCAATTAAATAAACACATTAACTAGTTATCTAATCATAATGTTAACTAGTTAACTAATTGTTAACTAGTTAACTAATGGTAACTAGTTAACTCGATTGCTAACTAGTTAACTCGATTAGATAACTAGTTATCAACTAAAATAATTATGATAACTAGTTATCCAATCATGATGTTAACTCATTAAGTGACTGATTTGTAATTAAGATAACTGTGCAGATTGTTTAGTAATTATAATCGAAATTTAATTGTTTCAATCAGTAATTTGCACATTGTTTATGATTTGGGTTTTTAAAATTAGTTAACTTAACTCAATTAGTTAACGAGTTAACTCCATTAGATAACTAGTTAACTATGTTGGATAACTAGTTAACTCGATTGGATAACTAGTTAACTCGATTGGATAACTAGATAACTCGATTGGATAACTAGTTAATTTGATTGGTTAACTAGTTAACTCGATTGGTTAACTAGTTAACTCGATTGGTTAACTAGTTAACTCAATTGGATAACTAGTTAACTCAATTGGATAACTAGTTAATTTGATTGGTTAACTCGATTAGTTAACTAGTTAACAACTTGATAACTCGATAAGATAACTACTTAACTTGATTGGGTAACTAGTTAACTCGATTAGATAACTAGTTATTAACTTGGTAACTAGTTAACTCGATTGGTTAACTGAAATTTTGGTAGTAACTAGTTAACTCGATTGGTTAACTAGTTAACTCGATTAGATAACTAGATAACTAGATAACTCGATTAGATAACTATTTAACTTGATTTGATAACTAGTTAACTAACTTGGCTAACTAGTTACCTAATGTTGATAACCAGTTAAGTAAAAATTCGATCATCAGTTAACTAGTTAACTCGATTAGATAACTAGTTAACTTGATTAGCTACGCCTACGAGTCCTTCACTGGATCGCCGGGGTTCGAGAGACAATGAGAGCGGACTCGCAAGTGACCTCAGGGATGGCCCCAAGGCGCATCGAAGCTCATGTCGGTTGGGAGGCAGGACCGAGTGACAACATTACGATTAACACGGATGGCTCGGTGCTACAACCCAACTCCCAAGCGGCGGCGGGTGGCATCCTCTGCAATCACATGGGTCGACCTTTGGCCAACTTTGCAGCTAATCTCGGCCGCTGCTCCATCATGAGAGCCGAGCTCCGCGCTGCTGAGTTTGGCCTTATGATCGCTTGGGATAGGGGATACAAGAAGGTCCACCTACAGCTTGATTCTCGGGCAGCCGTCACGGCTATTTTAGGGGATCAAGAGGAGGACTCTAGACATGGTCGGACGCTCGGTACCATTAACGAGCTTCGGAGCAGAGACTGGGAAGTCACCATTTCCCACACCTTTCGTGAAGGTAACACCGTTGCTGATTTACTTGCCCATCATGGGCACAATTTTGATTTTGGCCTTCATATTGATTGTATGTACCCCCACGAGGTGGATAGAGCTATTTGGAGTGACCATGTAGGAACTTGCTTTCCAAGATTTATTTCGATGAATGAGTAAGGGTGCTTTGCACCTGTTTTCTACCAAAAAAAAAGTTAACTTGATTAGATAACTAGTAACTATAAAAACTCAGGTTAACTAGTTATCAAATAAAAAAATCTTGTTAACAAGTTATTAGTAAAAATCAGGTTAACTAGTTAACTTGTCCTCGCCGAAATAGTCACCGGAGTTTGGTCGGTCTCCGGAGCCTCGCCCGAAAAGTCACCGGAAAACATGTTAAAAAAATCATGCTAATAAGTTAATAGTAAAAATAAGGTTAACTAGTTAACTTGTCCTCGTCGGAAAAGTCGTCCGAAAAAAGTCACCGAAAAAGGCGTCGAAAAAAGTCACCGAAAAAGGCGTCGAAAAAAGTCACCGGAGACGATCGCCGGCGACAGTGGCCGGCGATTGTGTGTTGCAGACAGTCAACCATTAAACATAAAACAAATTAAATAAATAATAATAATAATAAATATAAATTAAATATAATAATTAAATCATGTGCAAAGTCTTAAATACCCCTAACAAACCTAGACCATTAGATTGGTCAAAGAGTCAAACTAGATCTAATGGTTATTGGAGGGTTTGGAACTTTCCAAACCCACAAAAGTTTGGATGCTAATCTGTTGCCATCTCTATACTGTAATATAAAATTAGTGTTTTCGATATCGTACTACGTTAATCGATGAGTCTAATAGTATTCGATTCAATCCATAAAATCATTATAAATTGGATTCAAATCGTTATTGGATCATCATTATATCAATATTGTATTTTACCGTTTTGACGAATATTTTAAGGTTCAATGAATTTGACTGGTCATACTGGTACGATTTTGAAAACACTACATAAAATGGCTAATCTTATATAGATGATTAGTGAAATAAAATTATTTAAAAATAATTTTAATATTAGTTCAAATTTTATTCACCAAGTTATAGAGTCATGTGATTCAATTTTTTTAATGTTAAACCTATTTCGTTTAAATGGGTTATGATTGGAATATTGCAATCAATATACAAAACGGTCAGATTGATTGTACCTTGAACCATTCGTTAAAAAGGTACAATATCATATCCATATAATAACGGTTCAATAACGATTCAACTATAATTAATTATAATAATTTTAGAGGTGGAATCACACACTGTTAGACTCGTCGATTTAACGTAGTGCGATTTTGAAAACACTAACTTTATATTACAATACAGAGATTATAAGTTTTTAATAAAATATATTAGATCATAATATTTAGCCTACATGAGTGATTTAAAATTATAAAATAATTAGATCGTGTTTTTTTATTATATCATATATAATAATAATAAGGGTTATTATTTTTAAATAGCTCCAACTTTGGCGAATTATTTTGGATATGCTCCATTTTAAAAAAAACCCCAAATCTATCTCACTTTCCGAAATAGTTAACACCGTTAGTCCTTGTTTGTAAAATTTTTAACATTTTTAACCAAGTAGCTAACGAAATTAATTTTTAAGTTTTTTATCTTCTAAAAATAGTAACTCAGGTTGCCCACATTGCATTTTGAACTCTATTCAATTCCATCCATTTCAAATCCTCTCAAAGGTCTAACTGAAACCCTTAACAAATGGTGGTGGTTGACGGAACCTGACGTTGATCTTCCCAAATCCATATTACAATCGTGTCTAATCTCGTCGGTTCCGTCAAGGAATTTCGATTGAGTTTCCTGGAGTTAGGGATTTTGATTTTGATTTTGAATCTGTCCTTCGTTTTTGAATCCTCCGTGGCGATTACGATGTTTGAAGGCTTCAACCATCTAGATTTCACCACTTCTAAGAACTATGAAAGCTCCGATGACTCCGACCACCAGCAGCGCTGCCGCAAGAGCTTGCTCAACAAGTTCAAAAAAATGAAATCTCCAGCACTATTTGGCGCAAAATCCGAGCTCGTCGTTCACGAAGTTTACAAGAGCAAAGTACAAGCTTCTCATCCACGTGAAGATGGAGTGCTCTCTGTTCGGCAATTTGAGCCGGAGGAAATCCGTGACAGGCGGCGCGTTTCCCGATACGGTGTTCTTCAGCGCGTTCGCCGAGATGACGCGACACGTGTGGGGTTTGATGTCGCGTGTGAGTTCTTCAGATCCATGTCGAGTAAGATGTTGCTGGCTTTGATGTCGCGGTGGAGGACGATCTCCTCCCATTCCTCGTGGAGGTAGAGGAGTCCTGAAGCTACTCCTCTTAGGATCTTAAACCTCTGCGGTCAGTTCAACGTCGTCGTCACTGGCTCGAAGAGGTATTTGTCTAGACTTCCGTTAGGCATGTAATCGTAGACCCAGAAGTAATTCGCCTTTCCGGCGACAGTAACCTAAAAGGTGAACCAAGTTTCTGTGACACAATCTTCCCATATTGACGATCTCGGTGACGAATTCCTTCATCCCTTGCCTTGAATCGTGAGAGATTCGCTTCACTGCAACTTCAATTTTGGAGGAAGGTAAAATTCCTCTGTAGACTTTTCCAAAGCCACCGGATGATGCTGCAGTTTTACCGGTATCAAATAACTAATCTACCAAGGTAGACTAGATCGTATTCTACTCGAGGTCTCTTTTTCTTGTCTACTCAAATATGTTGGAAAATTACTCGATTTAAACAAGTTGTGCGTGGTGTGAGTTCCACGACTTCTAATCTAATAAACAAAGGAAAAATAAAAGACAGAAAAAGTAAAAAGGTTGACTAACAGGACGATAGACGAACTTAGATTTCGAATCCCCCTTAGATCACCAGAGCCTTGGCAATCAACAGATCAGCGGATTTCAATTCTCATTCAATCAGTTACTAAGACACCACCATAACTCCTTACCCTTAGGTTTAAGACCGGCGAACGTTCGCTCTATCTTTCTAACTACCAAGATTAATTAGCCGCCCGGGTACGGTCGCCTCTCGCAACGACTTAACTTAACTGGTGCAATTACTAACGATTTATGAGTTACTCTTGCAGTGGATTAACCCTAACCGGTTCCTACGAAAGGCACACTCCAATTATAAGGTTTTTGTTCAATTTGATGTTCTAAAGTAAGGCGAGCGTTCGCTTCTATCCTTAGCTTAACAAGAATCTAATCTAGGTGATCAATCCAGACAAGAAACATGAACAATGAAGAACAAATCGAACAAGAAAGAGAAACTGATTGAATTTCGAATCTAATCACCGCCGATCCGTGACCGCTTTAAAGCCCTGGGTCACTTAGGGTTCATCTAGTCTAAGCTCTAACGAGTTTAGCTACTCATGTTTATCACAAAAGAATCTAAGACAAAGAAAGAGTTCATCATCCAGAGGAAGAACAGAAAAGAATCTGAAAAACCTAATTTAGACGACTCTGACAGACTTCGATCTTCCGTAAACCGCAATCCTAGCTCCAAGTCTCCGAGGTGGAAGGGATGGCGTCACGATCTCTTTCCGGCTCTTTGAACTCTCACTCTTCGCTCCAGAACTTCAGAGAATTCTTCAAATTCTGATTCGAAAAGTATATTATGATGTATATTCTATTTGGGCCGCCGCCGGGTTAAGTATTTATACTTAACCCTAATCAGCCGGATTTCTTCTATTATTTTCGCCGAAAATATTGAGGAATTTTTGGCGAAAATTCCTTTGCAAATGAAGGGTCCGCCGGCTGATTCTCCCTGAACTTTCTTCTCGGTTCGAAAACTTTATCCTTTCGCCGAAAGTTTCCTTAACTTAACAACAGCCGATTTGTGAACATATTTTCGGCGAAAATTCTTTTGTAAACTGGGCAAGAATTTGTTTGAACTTGGTTGGCTCCTTTGATCGATTCCGGTGCAATCCCTCGAGGTTCCAACGCCTTAGACACGTCCTTGGCTACTTATTCGATGGCAAAAACCTGTGCTAACGTAAAAACACTAGAAAACCATCAAATAGACCCGAAACGGGCCAAGGTAACACAAATGGCACGAGATAGGGCAATCGATTGAATATTCGTTATTCTACCCTAAAAATCATGTCTTAAGCAAAGAAATGTCGCTTAAATGAGGCTGATAATCACGTCAAATCGAGTGTCATCACCGGTCCCTTGAACTTCCTTCTCCCTGAATTCATGGGTCGCTGTGTATAGATCTTTGTAGCATAGTCTCTCCCGGATTGTATTCTCTCTCCCAATCCTCCGTCAGCTCTCTGTATCGCCTCAATCAGAGGGCGTAAACCATTGGGGAGGATTATGGCCTGGTTGTTGAATATGAGGTTAGCGCGGCTGAATCCATTGAAAGTGAATTGATTGACTGGAGATTGGGAATTGGAGAAGAAAGGTGTGGTGAAATGGAGGAGAAGTGTAAGGAGTAGGAATCTTCTTACAGTAGCAGCCATGGGAGATGAGTTGCTTTCCTATATGAGGATTAAGAAGATGATTATATGGGTTGGTGGAAATTAGAGAAGAGATTGCAGGGAAGAGAGGGAATCCATTTCCTCCATAGAGGTAACAGATTTAAGTCAACGAGTGTTTGTTAAAATGTTTTCAGTTAGGCCTTTGGGAGGATTTGAAATGGATGGAATTGAGTAGGGTCCAAAATGTAATGTGTACGAATCTGGGTTACTATTTTTAGAAGACAAAAAACTTAAAAATTAATTTCGTTAGTCACTTGGTTCAAAATGTTAACATTTTTACAAACAAGGACTAACGGTGTTAACTATTTCGAAAAGTGGGATAGATTTGGCGGTTTTTAAAGATGGAGTATATCCAAAACAATTCGCCAAAGTTAGAGCTTTTTAAAAATAATAACCCTAATAATAATGATGATGATAAAGACATCATTCATAAGAAATAAAAAAATAGTACATGTAGTGTAGTCAGTGTAAATGGCGAAAATGGTGTCAGAAGTTAAATCGTCATTCCAATAGGCGCTCATTTTTGCTAACGAGGAAAAATTATTCTACTTTGAGAATTGACCATTGAAGCACTTTATTTTGAAAATTAAATTATTATGGTACCGTGGACTGGAAAAAAATACCAAACAAACACCCTTTATAAATTATCAGGAGAGAGTTGTCATGTTTATCTTTGTACATCACAAATCAAGGCATCACCTATTGAGAATAGACCGACTAAGATTACGTAGATTAACTATATTCAAATTGTCATTTGAATACAAATCGGGTCCAATAAATTTTCTACCCGCGCCTACTAAATCTTGGTTTGAATAAGAATCGTTGGAACCATCGTTGAATATCGTTCCCAGCCCCAAACAAACACTGTTTAAAAAACTGATCATAATTACATACCTTGCATGCATGCATTATCCACTTGGATTACATCGTGTCTTATCCCCAATAAACCAGTTTTAAAACAAAAATTAGTCCCAAACAAAAATTTCTAATTAAGTTTCTTAATCTATATACGTAAATACTAATTTTTGTTAAAACCCATAACAACATTTAAAGGCAATGTAATTACCTGGAAACTACCAACGAACTAAATAACGATTAAACAAAACTAAAAAATATTCCACGTAAATTCTGACTTTCGCATTTCTCCTCTAATCTATAAAAGAAAATGAAAATTTTCGGACATTTTCAATCACCACGAACACAAACACGGGATCAACATTTCAATTCATCAAAAGGGTTTTGAATTTTGATTAGCATCAGAAATGGAAACTGCAGTTGCTTCACTACCGTCATCACAACAGTCGGTTCCGAGCCCTGTGAAGAAGATCGCCGCTGTGGCCTCAATCGCTGCCGGAGTACAGTTTGGATGGGCCCTCCAGCTGTCCCTTCTGACCCCATACGTACAACTCCTCGGGATTCCCCACGAGTGGGCCGCACTCATCTGGCTATGTGGTCCCATCTCTGGGATATTGGTCCAACCGATCGTCGGCTACTTCAGCGATCGTTCAACTGGTCGGTTCGGCCGCCGTAGCCCCTTCATCTTTGCTGGCACCATCCTCGTCGTGGTCGCTGTTTTCCTAATTGGATACGCCGCTGACATAGGCTATTATTATGGAGACTCTCTCGACAAGGGCCAGCCAAAGGTAAGGGCCATCGTGGTTTTCGTCATCGGGTTTTGGGTCCTAGACGTCTCCAACAACATGCTTCAGGGACCGTGTCGGGCCTTGCTCGCCGACCTTTCCGGTGACAACCAGCGGCTCACCCGGTTCTCAAACTCCCTCTTTTCGTTCTTCATGGGCGCCGGAAACATCCTCGGGTACCTCGCTGGCGCACAAGACGGTCTATATAAGATCTTCAAATTCTCCCACACACCCGCATGCGACGTTTTCTGCGCGAATCTGAAGTCTTGCTTCTTCATTTCGGTGGTGCTGCTCATTATCTTGACCATCGTTGTGCTTGCTTACGTCCAGGAGCAATGCTGGAGTCCTGAAGCGAATGAAGGAAGGCTCGATTCAGGTGATGTCAGTGAAACAGAAAAGAATGACGTAGGAGGGTTGATAAGTTTCTTTAGAGCAATGAAAAGTCTCGACAGGCCAACATGGATGCTTTTACTAGTGACGTGTCTAAACTGGTTTGCATGGTTCCCGTGGGTGCTATACAACACCGATTGGATGGGGAGAGAAGTGTACGGTGGAGATTCTGGAATGAATTCGAGTCAGATCCAAATGTATGACCGAGGAGTTCGGGCGGGGTCAATAGGGTTGATGATCAATTCGATCGTCCTCCTAATCGTCTCTTTGGCAATTGATCCCTTGGCTAGGAAATTGGGAGCGAAGTTTTTATGGGGAGGCGTGAATCTCATCCTTGGGATTTGCCTCGCGATGACGGTGGTCATCAGCAAGGCAGCAGAATCAGAGCGACGACATGGCGGTGGAGAATATACGGGACCGTCGTCGGGTATTAAGAGCGCCTCACTGGCAGTGTTCGGGATATTGGGGTTGCCGCTGGCAGTGACGTACAGCATTCCGTTCGCGATGGTGTCTATCTACTCGCAGGGATCCGGAGCCGGGCAGGGGTTCTCTCTAGGAGTTTTGAATCTAGCGATCTGTCTACCGCAAATGGTGGTTTCGTTAGGGAGTGGGCCGTTTGACGCTCTATTCGGTGGTGGGAACTCCCCAGCGTTTGTGGTGGGAGCCGTAGTGGCGGTTCTGAGTGCAGTTTGTGCCGCCACTTTGTTGCCAAAATCGAGGATTTCATCATGAAATGATTTGAAAAATATTATATTTTTTGTTTATTATTGAGTTGTAATTTTTGTTATTTCTTATATTTTCATGTTACATTTATATTCTTTGTCAGCTATGTTCATAATATAAACAACACTGATGTCATGTAGGTCTTCTGACCCACATAAATAAGTGTGACATAACTATTTATTGGTTTCATTAGATTATTTTTTCCATGCATATGCATGGTTACCATACAATTTCTACTTAAGAATAGGGTATCATCAAATCTCATTCTTAGTAATTTTTGCTGAGGTAGTTGTAGGTTACGTGGATAAATGATTTTATAGACTGATCATTAACATATAAATTTGATATGGTCTCACTTTGGTGTGGACAAGTCAATAGTAGCATAGTAGAATCAATTGGATTTTTTTCATAATAGGGTTATTCGAAAATCTATTCCTAAAATAGGATAGTTCATTGGTCAATTTCCAATCTAGGATTAAATATGCTGACTAGGCACTAAGATTGCTTGATTAACAAGTGATAAAGCAATAGCCTAAGGGTTATGAGATTTTATTGACATGTCTATGGTTCCACATGTCCCTCTTTGTACAATTATATGTACCTTTCTCTCCACATCCAAAGGAAAAATCTAAGAATATATATAAGAGCATCTTCAATGGTCATGTAATTTAAAGTTTTAAAAAGTACTTTGCCAACTTAACAAATAGCCTCTTATACAAATACAACATCCTAGTTTGATCACTTTGCATTTTGGGTCCTTCCATTTCACCTATCATCTTCATGGCGTCAATTGGTACGCATTCAGTACACCACATTAGCTCCAAAAGCCATGCATTAGCTTACTAATTATATTTTAATTGAGAATATAAGTATATATAATTACAAATGATGAAATCGGCAAATAGAATGTCTAATAATTAATAATATAATATAATTAAAATATTATTAAATAAATTCATCTATTTGAAGATAAACATGTCAAACTCAATTTAAATTAAGTATTTGATGGAATACTATGAAAAATGTAATTAATTAGTTAAACCCTAAAAATAAATATCTTCAATATAGGGTTGTTGTTACTTAAACAGAAATACATGATTTCTTGGAGGTATCACACATACTTCGCATAATATAAGATGATAAGAACGAAGATATAATGCATGTACCACTACACAAAAAAAGGCCTTTAGCGTCGCTCGGAGGGGAAGTATTTAGCGTCGGTCAGTTAGGAACCGACGCTAAACCCTTGACTCGCGTTTGACCGAGGGTTTAGCGTCGGTCGAAAGCCGACCGACGCTAAATTCTGACCAAAACCGACGCTAAATTTGATTTTGGGTCAGAAACGAAGCCAACCAGCTTTGGCGTCGGTTACCGACATGTTTTAGCGTCGGTCGGCGACCGACGCTAAAACACATATATATTTAAGCCGCCACCCTAACCCTAATCACATCTCTCTCCTCCATCTTTCCTCCTTCAGCCTTCTTCTTCTTCCTCTTCTCTTTTTCTGAAACTTTTTATTAAATTCTTCTTCTTCTTCCTTTTCCATATCTCCTCCATCTTTCTTCTTCTTCCTTTCTTCTTCCTCCTCCACCTTCTTCTTCCTCTTTCTTCTTCTTCCTCTTTTTCTTCTTCCTTTTCCAGATCTCCTCCATCTTTCTTCTTCTTCCTTTCTTCTTCCTCCTCCACCTTCTTCTTCCTCTTCCTCTTCTTCCTTTTCCAGATCTCCAGATCCAGCCTTCCTCTTCTTCCTCTTCTTCCTCTTCCATCTTCCTCTTCTTCTCCTCTTCCTCTTCTTCTCCTCTTCTTCTCATTTTCTCCATTTCTCCCCAGCCATCTGTTTCCAGTCATCCGTCGCCGTCATCGTTGCCGCCGCCGCCGTCGCCATCATCGTCGCCGTCATCATCAAGGATTGACTGATTGGACAAGTAGTGACCAAAAGGGTGACCTAATAAATTTAAGTGACCAAATTGTATAAATGGAAAAAGGAGTGACAAAATAGAAAATGAAAATAAAAACGAATAAAAAACGAAAACAAAAAAAAATTGGGTTGGTTAGCGACCTATTCGGTCAAGGATTTAGCGTCGCTCGTTATACGGATTTAGCGTCGGTCGCGTGCCGACCGACGCTAAAATTTAGCGTCGGTAGATTTGGCGTCGCTTTTTTTGAGCGACGCTAAATCGTTTAGCGTCGGTCAGCAACCGACGCTATCCAGCGTTTCTGACCGACGCTAAACAAGCGGATTTTTGTAGTGTACGTGGTGCAGCTCGATTTTGGAAATGCCAAAAACTTACAGATATAAGGTATGCTTGTATCATATTGCATAATATGATTGTAGAGAACGAAGGGAATGCAATAAGTACATGGTCAGACGATGAGGTTGATCCTCCAATACCGGTGTCTCGTGGATCAGTTGAAGGGTTTCATCAATATCTCTACAAGCATGCAGAATTACGTGACCGTGAAGTACATCAACAACTAAGAGCAGATTTAGTGGAGCATATTTGGCAACGTTTCGGAGATGACATTGAACATTAAACACATGTTGCAATTTTTTTAATAAATGTGTCTCTGCTTTCTTTGTGTTTTTATTGCATTTTAAATTAAGATGTATCAATTTTATTGAAATACTGAAGTTATTTATTCTTGTCATCATTCATGTTAATGTACATTCCTAGTGAAACATTAATTTGGCATTTTGTTTAATTAAAATTGGTATGATACAGTTCCACCTCATACTCTTCTATGGTTAAAGCTTTTTTTCTAAAAGCTTTAAACTTTTTACACATTACCATTGGAGATGCTCTAAGCATTTTAGACAAAAACTCTTTGGCACATCAGCAGTTTCTGGAGGCTTCTCCTTATATGTAGGATTAATAACATTTATTTTTTATTTTAATTTTTCAAACTCTCTCTTCCTTCTTTATTTTCCCTTTTAATTAGTTTTCTTTTCATAACATTTTATGTGTTACTCAAAACATATTATTTCCTTCACAAACGTTGTTTGTTTTATTTTTTCGAATCCAACAAAATCAATCTTAATATATTTTAGCAAATAATTGATCTTATATTAAAAACTACGTGGCGGATGACCAAATTGATAATCAATACTTACACCTACCCATTTACACCAAAAAATTCTAATCATATTCAGTCATATTGTTTACTTACAACATAAACAAGCCTAATATGTTGTTCATTCAAATCTTAATCATTATAAAATATATAAAGACATCATAAATCGACCCAATATATGGTTCAAGTGACACAATAAGTGGTCCTAAAGGCTAAAACTGTTCAACTCTCACCCGAACTTTTTTTTTTGGCTCTTCTCACCCGAACTTTGATTAACTTAAACTCTATATTTCATTAATATTCTAAATTTTTCATAAAATTCAACAAAAATAATATCATCAAGATGTTAATCAATCAACTAAGAGGATGATCAATATTAAATTGGATTTCTCATAATAAAATAACAAGCTTTTTTTACCTGGCCGGTTGGCCAGACATATGTAATTTTTACTGAAATAGTAATAACGAGAATATGACTTCTAAAATTGTAAAGTCATTGATTTTGTATGATTCATTTGTATGACTAATTTAAAGTATAACTAAGTTAAATTCTGAAATATGCTTCATGTTTTCTAGATTATAATCACATAAGTTCATTAAAAAATATTAATTTATGATTTTATCTGCATAATTATCCCACATATACTAATAAACTTAATAAATTAATTTTCTAATATTTAATTAATGACAACTAAAAAATCACCTATTAGTTATTCACAATATTGGATTTGAATTAGAAACATACATAAAAAATAGGTTGTCTAATTTCTCTAATTTTTATTGTTAAGCTAAAATTAAATCTAACATATATAGCTCATGATGTGATGAATCCACATTATATATAATATATTTGACCCAATTAGCATGAGACCTAATAGTCATGAGTCCTTCTGATCTATTGACTTGATGGTATGCATATTATTATAGTTTTTATACAATTTTATCCAAAATATTCAAATTTTTATGAAAATTTTCTAACCCGCCCCTTAGCATATTGACCAAAATATCCTCATCTAATGTGTATCCTACATGTGATTATAGAGCTAGTTATAATTAATAAAAATTATTAATAATATAAAATAGTACATAGATTCTATGATGCACATATTTCTTATTTGGTCCTTGTTAGTAAAATTCAAAAAAACTTTATAATCAAAATTTCATATTTATGAATGGAGAATTATCAAATAATATATTATAATAATGGACATATTTTTTATTATTATAATGTGTAAGTATATATACACATTAAATATGAATTTGGGGAGAGATTTAATGTGAGAGCATTTAATAGGATGAGAGAAATTAATTATATTTTGATTTAAAATTATATTTTTCCCTCGTATCATCTTATCGTGACGAATACAACTAGCAAGCAATCAATACACAAACAAGCAAGTGGTCAAAGTAATTGAGGCTGCTAAATTATGGATACAATAACTGAAATTACTATCCCAAATTAATTGTCGACATTTATCCCAATTCAACCAAATAGATAAATAATTTTTTTTTATGAATGATAAATAATTTTTGTTATTATCCGAATATGGCCACTCGGTAGCTAAATTACAGGCAACTTACCCCTTGCCACAACCAGAAAAATCACATAAATACGAGTTTGACAATTGGACTAGCAAGATCGCCGAAGATATAGGCGATTTAGTGCTGACAAGGTGCCAAATGGTCCTACATGGCATGAAGATTGTCGAAGGGTTAGGCGGTAAAGCAATATCGCCCATCAGACCAACAATTTACTTGCCTAATCAGCAAATTTCACCTTAGATTGGGAATTCACTAGTTGACTACACCTTTATGGAATTGATTTTTCAGGGAACCCTACTTTTGGGGGGGAAATCCAAATCATGATGGGGAAATGAAGATGAGATAAAAGTGGGTCTCAAGTGGCATGAAATTGTTATGAAAGGTAAAAGGTAAATTTGGAAGTGAAAGAGCTATATAAGTGGTTGCGAGATATTCACCTAAATCTAAATGGTATTATTAATATTCCAATTTTCACCCAATAATTAGTTATTCGAAGCAACGAAAAACGATGACATATCGAATAACTAGCTTTTGTAGATGTATTTTCTTGCCATTGTTCAAATCATCATTAATACATCCTCTATTATATTTGATGTTATTATGTAGGGAAAATACATCCTCATAACCAAACCTTTCAGCTTGTTGGCAATTACACAAGTATTCAAGAAGTGTTGACTGTTTTGAATAGTATGCACAATGACAAAGCTCTTGGGTTGTTTACCCAAATGGTCACCAGACTTTGGTCGGATAACCCAACATTTATTGAACTCGGAAAAATTACCTAGAAGACTTCGCTTGGTTGGGTTTGGGTTTAGCTGATGTGGATTTCAGATGACGTGGTGGCTTAGGTGGCAACTCCACGTAGGTGGATGGACAAAATTTTGGATGTCCGTTGACGGCAGTGACTGCTAGGATAATGGGTTGAAGTCCAATGAATGCTAGGTAATTTTTCTGAGTTTAGCGATTGTCGGGTTATTCAACCAAAGTTTGGTGATCATTTGGATAACCAACCCCGAAGCTCTTGGCCCTAATGGGTTTCCAGTTTCATTCTATAAAAGATGTTGGAACAGTGAGGGGATGTGATTGAAGCTGTTAAGTACTTCTTCTTCAAAGTTAAGATTCCTAAGTTTGTGAACTCAATAATATTAACCTTGATTTCAAAGAAAACTAATGTCATCGATATTAAAGACTACAAACCAATATCCTAATGCAACGTAGTTGATAAAAGCGATTTTACCAAGGTCGTATTCCACGGGGTCCTCTCATAGACCAATACTCACACTTCTCATAGACGGTCTAGACATTTGAAATTGGTTTGGTTTGATTGAGAAATTCAGAAACAAAGGCAAAGAAATGCAATACTAACAAAGATTAAGCAAGAGAGAAAGGTGGTTCAAATCAAAGACAAAGAGGGTTCTCTTGGTGGGTAGTTTCATCATGCTCAAGAGGACTAATTGAACAAACAAGTCAATCAAGATCGAGTTTGCATTTGGATGACCATGCATTTCACTTCTATAGACTCAATGCACTCTCGTAGCACCAAATCCCTATCCTAATACCACTCAACTTAGGCTCTCGCTCTCAAGCTAAGTGAAAAAGGATGCATTCTAAGTGTTTGATGAAATGCCAAGACACAAGACCCTCTCTTAAGACTCTATGACCACAAGGCTAGGCACAACACTCTCATATCAATGCCCTAACACTAAGAGATTCACCAAAAAACATTTTCAAACTCAATTGAATGAAAATCCACATGCACACCAAGTGTTCGATAAAATGCCCAAGAGAGAAATCAAGTGAAAATGGTTGAAACAAGATGATCTAATCTCTTAGAACACACTCACTTCAATCCCTAGACCTACAATCTATGCAATCCAAGCACTCTCATGCATCAAATCACATTGAATGGACCAAATCAAGCAAACATGACATAAAATGGCATTAAGAACAAGTCTAGGAATCATCCTCATACAACCAAGATCAATCATGGCAAGTTCTATACAATCATCCCTCTATCTTAGCACAACTAATCTACCCATCCAAGATGAACCCTATAAACTCAGCCACACATGGCCAAGGGAGTAAAGAGAAAAGAAGGAAGAATGGTCACCAAGAACACCATGGATGAATCCTTGAGATGATCTTCACTTCTCCACTTGTAAGCACTTCTCCCAAGGTTTGTTGGCTTCAATCCTAGCTCCAATGGCTTCAAATTTCTCCCAAAATGTGTTCTAAGGGTTGAGGGTTTGTGGGTATGTGTTTGGGGTTCAAGAGAGATGAAAGAATTCTCTCAAAAGAGTAAAAAACGTGGGTATTTATAGTGCAGGGGCAGTGCACGGCGTGCACCTATGCACGGCGTGCACCCCTGCACTCTGCATAAAACCCGAACTTGCAACAGCCATAACTCCCTCGTCCGGACTCCAATTGACCTCCCGTTTGATCCTACGTGCTCCTTGTCACTGATACTTCAACGCCAAATCCTAAAAATTCAAAGAAAACAACTTCAATAGACACGGAATTGGCCTCAAAGTGGCAACCGGACAACAAATGAACACTTTGCACAAAACTTCAATAAAAGCATATTAAGCATGACATTTAAGGATCAACTACGGGCATTTCATAGGTCAATCATAAGCCCAAAATGCACTAAATAAAGTCACATCAAATTCCCCTACGACTAAGTTTTGCTTGTCCTCAAGCAAATGAATCAGAAAACATCCAAGTTCACAAATGACAAGATCAGTCCCATTGAGATTCAAACAATAACAATTTGGCTTAAACTGTTCCACGAACAAACTTAACCTACACATGCAAGAACATCAATCAAACAAGTCTAAACCTCACTATTTGATGCACACTCCAAGTAGTGGTTAATTGGGATACAGAAAAACCGACCACAACAACACCAACTCTAATCAAAAGGACTTGAACTCGGGAGATGGAACGGATTAAGCGGAGGTAGGGTAATTTGGAAAGTGGTGAGTGATCGTGATGTGGCTAGCGACTCAACTTCGTCCGCTTCTAGATCTGCACTTTTTATGCTCAAGGTAGGATTACTACAACAAGGGCCAATTTGAGAACTCTCTTTTTTTTCTTTTTTTTTTTCTACTGCATACTAGTGCTCGATCCAACACTTCACTTAGGTGTTGAACCTGCCTAGCTCACAGCCTTTGCCTTTGCTAGTGCTCAACCCGACACTTCACTTAGGTGCCGAGCTTGCCTAGCTTTTCTTTTGGCATTTCAAGAGTTTCAGCAACTTGAACACTTCCTTTTGAGCATTTTCTTTTGAACAATTCCTTCACAAATTAGCCATTTGATCCTTAGCCCCTTAAAACTTCCACACAAGATTTTGAATTGGATTTCCGTCTAATCTCAAGCCACAATCACGAGGGATCAAAAAGGTGATGAAAAATATGGGGTAGGGCTGAAAATGTGTATCATCCAACAAACAGCCCAAGGCTCAACGGGGTTATTATCCTAAAGGATAATGATTCGGGTAGGCTTTTTGGCTGAATGTGGTGAACTTCTAATTGCCTTTATCATCTTAGAACGGTGTTATCGAGTGGTACAAAAACACATATCAAACCAATCAACCAACATACAAGAGTGATCTAATATCTGTTCCGGCTTAGACTCATTTGATATTAGTGCCAACATGCTGGTTATAGGTTCTAAGTGGAACAATCTAAACACCATTGTGAAGGCTTGAAGTCAATTAAACACCAAAAGTCAAGAACTGAATGATTCTACGATAGAGGAATTTGGAAACAATCAAGATCATGCAAATCATCAAAGCATATCATTACATCTCTACCACAAATAATCACACCAAACCTCAAACTCCCCTACGACTAACATGAGCATTGTCCTCAATGATCACGAGAGAGAGGGTAAGGTGGAACGAAGTTACCGCGTTGGTAGAGAGGAGCATAGGACGTAATAGTGGTGAAAGAGTTCCATGATGATCCTTGGTGAAGAGTGATCCAAAATGCTTGTCAAACCTTATTCAAAAAGCTAAAACAACACAAAAACCTCAAAGAACAATTAAAAACAAAAGATTAAGGATAACATGGGGTGCCTCCCAAGAAGCGCTTAGTTACCGTCTTAAGTTTGACGATACCTGCGTTGTGGTGTCCAACTTAGTACCTCCTTCAAGTCAAGTAGTTTCTTCCACGATGAAAGTTGAGCTCCAAGAAACATCTTGGGAGAATGGTAGGCTAGCCAATGCACATTGATGCTTACATAACACTTGGTACCTTGGGGTGGCTTGCTACCTTTGAAATTTGGAACTTGAGGAAGATAGTAAGGTGAGGGGCCACCATTTAGCTCCATCGTCTCCAAGTTGGTGATGCCACTCGAAGAGTCATCCGGGTCAAGGAGAGGTGGCTCCACTTCCATGACCACCTTATGAGGAGTAGAGTTTCATGTCTCCTTGGGTTCTTGGCACAAATACTTCATGACCAAGCAAGAAGATTGAAGAGCACTCACAATCTTTGGTGGCACCACAATAGGGTGGTGTTGTTCACTTTCGTGCTCCACTCTCGATACCACCTCTTCTTGAAGAGTCTTCACAACATGTCTCACCTCCTCTAAAGTGCCATCATCCTCAAGTCTCCTTGATTCTTCTATCCAATCATCATCGTTACTTGGTGTGTTCTTGGGAAGAACATGTTCTTCAATCTCCTCCACTACCAACTCTTCTTCCGTGTCAAGCACCTCGGATTCACAAGTGTCATCTTCATCATCATAAACTTGCTCCAAATGATTGGGATGTCGTTCATTCTCAAGAATCTTCGTGACGAGCTCTATGCTTTGGGATAAGCGGTTAACTTGATTTGCATTATCCTCCGTAATTTGCAAGATCTCTAGCATGAAAGGAGGTGGAAGAGGTTTCTCATGGCTCATGAACTCCTCTTGGGAAGACTCACTTTCTTCCTCTTCCATGACAAGCACTTCCGGTTCAAAGGTGTCGGTGATGAGCTTCACACTTTGAGTTAAACGATCCAACCGGGCCGCATTATCTTCCGCAATTTGCAACATCTCCTCAATTGTGGGGGAAGATGGAGAGTGTTGTTCCTCCTCTAGAGCTTCCTTGATGAGCGTCACGCTTTGAGCTAGACGATTAAGTTGGTTCGCATTGTCTTCCGCAATCTTCAAAGATTCCTCAAGCGTGGGAAGAGATGGAGGAGGTTCCTCATAGCTTACGAACTCCTCTCAAGGACGCTCACTTTCCTTCACCATTTTCAATAGCTCCTCTAGCATAGAAGGAGGTTGAGAGGGTTTCTTATAGTTTGTGAAATCCTCTTGAGGACGCTCGCTTTCTTTAACCATCTTAAAGAGCTCCTCTAGCATGGAAGGCAGTGGAGAATGTTGTTCATGACTTGTGAAATCCTCTTGATAATACTCCGACAAGATTTGATGGTAGGGTGGAGATGGATAAGGACATTGCTCATTCCACATGGGTGTTGAAGCTTATTGTTCTTGACCCCACCATTGGCCATCTTCCTCACAAGTTTCTTGGTAGTAGTTGGATGGAGTAGGATGACCATAGTATGGGTTAGGAGATGGATTCCACCATTGATAGGAACCATAACCATTACTTCCATTCCACGAGTTCATCTTACTTGCAACCTTGCTACCATGAACTAAATGAGGTAGAGAACGGATTGGTGGATCAATGACTTGGTACCTACACACAAGCTCAACAAACACAACCAAGTAATACAACAATGCGGGATAACAAAACCAAACAAACTAATAAAAAGAAGCAAAACTAAAACGGATGGAAGTGAATAGAACGGTCCACTACTAAATGCTTTCTTAGGATTGAGAAAGTCCCCGGCAACGGCGCCAAAAACTTGATAAAAGCGATTTTACCAAGGTCGTATTCCACGGGGTCCTCTCATAGACCAATACTCACACTTCTCATAAACGGTCTAGACATTTGAAATTGGTTTGGTTTGATTGAGAAATTCAGAAACAAAGGCAAAGAAATGCAATACTAACAAAGATTAAGCAAGAGAGAAAGGTGGTTCAAATCAAAGACAAAGGGGGTTCTCTTGGTGGGTAGTTTCATCATGCTCAAGAGGACTAATTGAACAAACAAGTCAATCAAGATCGAGTTTGCATTTGGATGACCATGCATTTCACTTCTATAGACTCAATGCACTCTCGTAGCACCAAATCCCTATCCTAATACCACTCAACTTAGGCTCTCGCTCTCAAGCTAAGTGAAAAAGGATGCATTCTAAGTGTTTGATGAAATGCCAAGACACAAGACCCTCTCTTAAGACTCTATGACCACAAGGCTAGGCACAACACTCTCATATCAATGCCCTAACACTAAGAGATTCACCAAAAAGCATTTTCAAACTCAATTGAATGAAAATCCACATGCACACCAAGTGTTCGATAAAATGCCCAAGAGAGAAATCAAGTGAAAATGGTTGAAACAAGATGATCTAATCTCTTAGAACACACTCACTTCAATCCCTAGACCTACAATCTATGCAATCCAAGCACTCTCATGCATCAAATCACATTGAATGGACCAAATCAAGCAAACATGGCATAAAATGGCATTAAGAACAAGTCTAGGAATCATCCTCATACAACCAAGATCAATCATGGCAAGTTCTATACAATCATCCCTCTATCTTAGCACAACTAATCTACCCATCCAAGATGAACCCTATAAACTCAGCCACACATGGCCAAGGGAGTAAAGAGAAAAGAAGGAAGAATGGTCACCAAGAACACCATGGATGAATCCTTGAGATGATCTTCACTTCTCCACTTGTAAGCACTTCTCCCAAGGTTTGTTGGCTTCAATCCTAGCTCCAATGGCTTCAAATTGCTCCCAAAATGTGTTCTAAGGGTTGAGGGTTTGTGGGTATGTGTTTGGGGTTCAAGAGAGATGAAAGAATTCTCTCAAAAGAGTAAAAAACGTGGGTATTTATAGTGCAGGGGGCAGTGCACGGCGTGCACCTATGCACGGCGTGCACCCCTGCACTCTGCATAAAACCCGAACTTGCAACAGCCATAACTCCCTCGTCCGGACTCCAATTGACCTCCCGTTTGATCCTACGTGCTCCTTGTCACTGATACTTCAACGCCAAATCCTAAAAATTCAAAGAAAACAACTTCAATAGATACAGAATTGGCCTCAAAGTGACAACCGGACAACAAATGAACACTTTGCACAAAACTTCAATAAAAGCATATTAAGCATGACATTTAAGGATCAACTACGGGCATTTCATAGGTCAATCATAAGCCCAAAATGCACTAAATAAAGTCACATCAGTAGTCTATAAATTAATTTTGAAGATCATTGCAAACATAATGAGCTCTGTGTTTTCTAGGATCTGATAAGTAATTCTCAAACTACTTTTGTTAGAGGGAGACTGATAAGTGATAACATTCTTCTAGCTCATGAGTTATTAAGGCCTTATAGAAAAAAAAGAGATATCTCCTAGACTTGCTCTTAAGGTAGATATAATGAAAGATTTTGTTAGTTTTATTAGAAGTTTTTATTAGCAGAGTTGGAAACACGAACTTCCCTTCTCTGTATATCTACTGGATAGATCAATGTTTGATATCTACTCGTCTTTTTGTCAACATAAATGGAACTCTCTATGGATTATTTGAGGGGGAAAAAGGGTCGAGGCAAGGGGATCCGATATTCCATTACTTGTTTCTGATCACAATGGAAGTATTGAGATGTATGCTAGACGATGGAGTTGCTTGTGATATGTTTAGTTACCATCCACATAGCAAAGGGATTATGTCTCACCTGAGCTTCACAAATGATCTGCTGATCTTTACAAAAGGTAATGTTGAGCCGATAAAGGGAGTGGTGAATAGTGAGGTGTATGTAGTTGGTTCTAATCCTGATCTAAGAAAGGATATTGTGGACGTTAGTGGTTTTCAAAGGGGGGCTGCATTTTCGATACCTTGGTATACCTTTGACTGTAGGTAAAATGTAAAGGGAAGACTGTAAAACTATCATGGATAAAATCACTCGAAGAGTTACTTATTGGAAACCAAAATACTTGTCTTATGCGAGGATGATAAAATTGGTTGAATAAGTTATTGGAGGCATTCTCCAGTATTAGATGTTTATTTTTCTTCTTCCAGAAAATATTATGGATGATTTAGAAGAGGCCCGCAACAAGTTCATGCGGGGGAAGTTGGATGGAGGTAAGGAAAAAATAGCCTAGGAACATGTTGCACTACCACAAAAGGAAAGAGGTGCTAGCATCAAAGACTTGCATAGTTGGAACGTGACAGACTTGATCAGACATTTATGGAATTTGTTTATCAAGGTGGGCTCTCTATGGGTGGCTTGGATTGTGAAGTATAGGCTTACGAATAAAAGCCTCTGGGAAGTTAGAGCATACTATGGCACGTGGAACTAGAAAAGGATCACGAACACTACAAGAAAACACTCAATTAGTCACGGTTCTTTAGTTACGGTTTTTTGAACCGTGACTAATTGGTCACGGCTTTATGAAACCGTGACTAATTGGTCACGGCTTTATGAAACCGTGACTAATTAGTCACGGTTTTTATGAAACCGTGACTAATTAGTCACGGTTTTATTAAACCGTGACCAATTAGTCACGGTTTTTAAGAAACCGTGACTAATTTTGTCACGGTTTTATAAAACCGTGACTAATTAGTCACGGTTTTTAAGAAACCGTGACTAATAATGCCACGCTGGCAATCTTCCCCTCTTTCTTTTTTTTTCCTCCTCTTCTTCTCTTTCTTCTCTTTCCTCTTCTTCTCTTTCTTTTCTGACCCCTGCCTCCGACTTCCTCTCTTCTTCCTTCACCATTCCTCTCCGACTTCCTCTCTTCTTCCTTCACCATTCCTCTCCGACTTCCTCTCTTCTTCCTTCACCATTCCATCTTCGATTTCCTCTCTGCTGCACGCCGACAATTCAAAATCCCCACCAACGTCGCCGACAACAACAATCACCTCCTCCCTGTGACGAGCCTCCTCCAAGGCTCAGTCGACTACTCCTCCGTCGTGGCTTAGTTCCGACGATTGGAGAAACAGAGGACGAGGAGAAGGGGATCGACAAGGAAGAGGGAGAACAAGAAAGAAACAGATCGGAGAGAGAGAAGTGGAGGCTTAGCTCCGGCGACCGGAGAAATAGAGGAGGAGAAGAGGGAGAAGCCCAGAGCTCGCCGTTGGCAGTCGAAACTCGCCGGCGACGACAAAGTCACCGGAGAAGACAAGAGAATAAGAACGAAGGACTGATTTGTTAACTGATGAAGTTTCTGGACCAAGTTGCTTAACTAGAAAAATAAAGTGACTGATTTTTTTAACGGAATGAATAAAATTGGGCCATTTTGTTAACCTTATAAGTTTATGGATTATATTGTGAAACGAAAGGAGTTGAGGGTTTGATACTATAATTCGAGGAAAATTACAAATCCAGCAACTGGAAAATTGGATATTACACTTTGGTCACTAACCTTTGTCACGGTTTTTTTTAAAACCGTGACAAAGATTAGTCACGGTTTTGGGGAAAACCGTGACTAAACTTTGTCACGATTTTTAAAGAAATCGTGACAAAGGTTAGTCACGATTTTACACAAAACCGTGACTAATATCTTTGTCACGGTTTAGGAAACCGTGACAAATTTTTTTAGTCACGGTTAAAACCGTGACTAAATTTGTGTTTTCTTGTAGTGGAAGATAAGATGTGTTGTAAACAATTTTATGTCTTTTGACAGCTAGCTCAGTTTCAACTTGCTAGAATGGGAAGGTGATGGATAGATTTTAACCTGAAACTATCTAGGAAGATATTAGAGAAAGAAAGCCTCCAGTTATGTTGTACGATCTGATTTGGAGTGGATTTCAGGTCCCAAGGTTGAACTTAGTGGCATGGCTTATAATGATAAATCACATTGCCACTAAAGATATTGTGCATAATTGGAATACAAGAATTGATCTCCATTGTGTGTTGTGTGAAGCTAGGATTTAGTCAAGGTCTCATTTATTTTTTTACTGTGAGTTTACTCGGGATATCATGAGAGAGTTTTTACCTAAGTTATCTGGCATTTCTATATGGGACAGTATTATCAACAAGGTTGTGGCTTGGAAGGGAGACTATGTGAAGATTAAAGTTAATAGATTGAAATGGATCATGATGGTTAATATGATTTGTCGGGAAAGACTAAACAGATTCACTAGGATATACGAGCTTTTGTTGGGGGTCGAAGAGATGAAGTCCAATTTTTTTTATGAATATAAAGTATTATGTATAATCAAAAGGTGAGAGAAACCAACGCGGTAACTCACTAACAGTATTGCAATGAGAAAAAAATGCACAAGAAATAGAGGGGATGACACCCGCTCTATCAGAGGGAGAAAAGAAAACCAAACTATCATTTTACTATGTAAAGAAGATAAAGAGGGTCTGAAAGAGGACAATGCGATCAGCTCCAACTTAATCGCTGCACAAGCACGACTGAGGAATTCGGATTCACGACACTATAAAAAAGCCTACACCATTCTCTCCAGAGATTGTTAAGCATAGAGCTCCAAAGAAGGCGAAAAGAAGCTGCTGATGTCCCCCCTCTATAGACCATGGAAAGAATCCAACTACTCATTCCCTCCCAATCAAGGTGGGGCACCTAAGTGTAACTAGCAAAAAATCTCTGAAATAATAAAAAAAGAGTAGTTACAGAGAAAAAAGATATGATCTCTACTATCTTCGCCAGTGTTGCAAAACCGACAATAGGTATCACAAACCAAACCCAAAGAAACCAATTTCACTACAGTGGGAAGGTAATTTAGATAAACAAACCAAAGCGGAAAAGAGTTTCTTGGAATGATAGGGGAAGTCCACACCACCGAGCTCCAAGGAACAAACGTCCGAGGCTCTCTAATGTCCTTCCAGACCCTGCTTGTCTTAAATCGGGGCATAGCCTCTTACCACTCCAAAGAGGGCCTGCTTGTGAACACACAGTGAATCTCAAGGCAATGAGTCAAAACTTTAAAAGCTTCTTCCAAACCCAAGACCCGGCTCCATCTTTGGCCTCCTAGATGGAGCGACCCTTCAATTTATAGTTGGATGTCCAAGCCACCCAAAGAGATCCACTCTGCTAAAAAAACTTCCAAAGGTGTCTAATGCAAAAAGTTTTGTTCCAAATGATCAAGTTGAATAATCCAAGGCCACCCTAAGCATGTTGCGAAGATAACTTCACCCAAGAAACCTTGGTTTTTCGCTTGTCTCCCAAATTAGAACCAGCCCAAAGAAAATTTGAGAAACATCTATCCACTTCCTTAATCACTCCCTTAGGTAAAGAAAAAATAACCATCCAATATTGTGACATACTAAATAACACAAATTGAATAAGTTGATTCCTACCTGCATACGAAAGACATTTGGCTCTCCAACTTGCAATCTATCGAGTGATTTTTTCAACAAGAGACCTGCAGGCAGAAGAGCTCAGCTTTCTAGAGACAAGAGGAAGGCCTAAATACCTTACAGGGAGAGACCCGACTGTAAATCCAGTATGTTGGGGAATGTTCAAAGCATCATCAGCAGAAAAGCCTCCACGGTAGATTTCACACTTGTCCGAGTTAAAACGAAGTCCAAAGAACTAGTAGAAATCACCCAACAGTCTACAAGTACTTTGCACTGAGAATAATGATCTGGAAGTAAAGATCAGATGATCGTCGGCAAAGCACAAGTGCGTGATCTGCAATCTCTTACATCTGGGGTGATATGGAAGGAAGCCCTTTTGAGCAGCTAAATCCAGAATACGGGATAAAGGCTCTATGGAAATTTTAAAAAGATAAGGGGACATGGGATCGCCCTGTCGCAACCCTTTTTTAGTAGCAAAGTGACCAGTCAAGCCACCATTTCCATTTAGACAAACACCGAACATAGCAGTAGACAAGCATTTTTTGATCCAACCAATAAACATAGTAGGGAATCCCATGGCTCTAAGGTAAAGAGAAGATAATCCCAATCGGCGGAATCAAAAGCTTTCATTAAGTCGATCTTGACAGCACGAAGTTAATTTGTAATACTAGATAGTCATATTATGTATAAACTGTATGAGCATTTTTTATGAAATGAAACTTTTAATTCTGACTATCGACCAATATCATGTTGTAATGTGACATATAAAGTCATCTCTAAGGTAATTACAAATAGGCTTAGAGAGGTTTTACCTTGTCTCATTGGTGATTCACAGTCAGCTTTTGTGAAGGGTAGGCTTATAGGGGACAATATACTGCTTGCTCATCAGTTGCTTAGAACTTATAATAAAAAGTCTATCTATGCTAGATATGCTCTATTAAAATAGATCTTATGAAAGCATTTGACTCTATGGGGTAGTGCTTTGTGCTGGATGTAATGAAGTCGATGAATTTTCCTCTAAGCTTTGTTTACTGGATAAAGCTGTCTAGAATCAACTATGATTTCTGTCAATTTGAATGGGACATTGTGTGGTTTTTTTGCTGCCAAGAGGGGATTTAGACAGGGGTCAATTATCTCCATACCTGTTTGTGATATCAATAGAAGTGTTGTCTAGGTTTATAGATAAAACAGCTATTGAAGGCAGGATTCCTTACCACCCTTAGTGCAAGAAAACTGGCACATCTGTGCTTTCCAGATGATTTACTGGTATTCACAAAGGGATCTGTGGAAGTTGTAAAAGGGGTTATGGAAGTTCTGGAGGAGTTCAGGGACTGCCCAAGGTTGAAGTTTAATCCGATCTAGAAAAAAATAAAATTTATGTTGCAGGGGGAAATGCTGATACTGCTGACATGATTGTTGGAGAAACTAGGCTAGCTATTGGTGAGCTTCTGTTGGAATTTTGTATTCCATGATAAAAGTCACATGGATGACTTGTTTGGTTAAGTTGACTTGTGGTATTAATATAAATTCATATCAACACTATTACTATTAGTGAAGGCTTGAATGGTTAATTATATTAATAAACTAAAGTTTCTAATTTGAATTTTGAATCTTGAATTTTCAACATTCGGATTATGCAATTTGAAAATTCGGTTAGATTTGAAATCCAAATGAACTGATTCTTGGTTCGGTTTTTAACCAATTTTGGGCAGGTTTTTTGGGTCACTCATGGGCTGGTTTTATGGTCCAAAATCAGGCCCATATGGCCTTAGATGTGGCCGGCCATTTAGTTGGAAAATGGAGGGAAATTTTGGTTAACAATTTTGGTGGGAAATTTTGATATATTTGATTTGAATGAATGGGTGTGTTGATCCATGGATGAATCAACACACCTCTTCACCCTCACACCCCTCCATGGACTATAAAAAGAGGTCTTCTCCTCATTTTCTGAACACACCAATTCACGCATCTCCATCTCCTCTCAAAGTTCTCAAAGGTTCTTCAATTTCATAAGCCTTGATTTTGAAGGTGTTAGTAGTTTTATCCCATAAAGGAATTCCTTGTAACCCTAGGCTTTGGAAAAGGGTAGGAATGTTCTTTACGGAAAGTGAGTTCATTCACGACTCTACTATAATCCGAGTCACAACTTGGTTCGAGTTGATTACAAGCCAAAACCTCTCTACTTTCGACTAGAGTGTCGTAAGAGAGCGAATTCTAAGGTTGAAGGGACTTAAGTGATCATGCGATCCCCCTTTCCAATCTGGGTACACGAATTCTCGTCGTGTATTGTCAACAAGAATTCGCTCTCAGGAAAGTCCTCACTTTCCGTACTCGGTAGATCGAAGCGTAGGTTCCAACAGCTTCCTTTTAGATATATGGGAGTGCCTCTCAGTATTGGGAAACAAAAAAAATGAGGATTTCAGAGTGCTGGTTACCAAGATAACTGCTAGGCTAAATGACTGGAAAGCTAAGAGTTTATCCTATGCAGGTAGAATACAATTGGGGGTCGTTTGGTATAGGGGAAATCCAACTGTGTTTGTTGAAAACTCTGTATTCTGAGATATCATTGTTTGTTTACTGTCTAATGGGGTTGGGGTTTTGTATTTCAGATACCTAGAGCTTTTGGTTGTCTCCAGAATGTGTATTCTGACAATTTCTACTTTTATCAGAAATTCTGACTTCCCCCAAATAGAATAATGGGCCCCACTATCTTCCCCTACTATTTTCTTTTCCCAATATACATACCAAACAATGTAATGTAACATCCTCCAACTTTTAACAAACACTTTTCAACCATTCTCCTATTTTCATATTTCCCCCTATTCTCAATCCCCTGTACCAAACGATCCCCTGATAAGTTTTGTTATCAATGGAATTCTCCAGTATTGGTTGAATGTCATAATTCTCCCTAAATCTGTTCTAAAAGAGATTGAGAATGCTTGCAATAGGTTTATGTGGGGAGAAGGAGGGTGAAAGGGTTAAAGTAGCTTGGAAACATCTAGCTGTCCCTAAGAAGGAAGGTGGAGTAGGGATCAGAAACATTATAAGAGCTGGAGTCAAGCCAATACCCTAAGACATTTGTGGAGTCTGATTTGTAGAGTTTGTTCTCTGTGGGTGGCTTAGATCATGCATTATAGGGTGAAGAGAGGCTCGATTTGGACTATAAACTCCAAAAATGGTTATTAACTCTGGAAGCAGATTATGAAGTTGAGAGAAGTGGTAAAGAATCACACTACCTATAATGATGAAGGTGATGCTATGTGGGATGAAGATGTAATGCATAGATACCATTTGAAGACAGTCTTGAACTCCATAAGGGTTACTTGCCCTAAAGTTTGTTGGTATGACTTGTTGTGGAAAGCTCCTAGTATCAGCAACAACAATATGATTGTTTGGTTGATAATGACAGACAGAATCCTCACCAAAGAGTAGATGTCAAGGTGGATGGTCACAATGGACATCAGTTGTTGTTTATGTGATGAGGGAGTGGATTGTAGAGGACATCTGTTTGTAGATTGTGAGTATGCAAAAAGTATCTACATGGATCTTCTCCAAGGAATGACTGTTTTCAATACATGGGAGGAGGGAGTCGAGTTTGTAGTGGAGAACTGGAGTGGAGGAGGTGTAAATGCTACTGTAAAAAGGGTGTGTTGGTGCTCAATTGTAAGTAGTCTGTGGAGGGAATGATGCAGGAGAATGATGGTGGGAAAAGTCTGAATGTGGCCTTTATTATTGACAATATAAGAGAGGAATTGGTCAATTTTTCTTTTGAGAAACCGAGAATGAGTGAGTGGTTGCCTTAGGTTGTTTCCGAGCTGAGTTTGTTCACTTGGTTTGTGTTTCTTTGGTGAGAGTTTCGATTTGAGTCTGGTCACTTGGTTGATTTGAACCTTTAGGTTCTATGTTTGTACTTCCATTTTTATGATGAAACTCTAATTATTCATAAAAAACTTTAATTCTAAAAAAATGATGATGTGATAGGTAACATGATATTCTATGTTATCTCTAATGAAGTTGGCTTTATTTTGTTAACTTTTGACTATTTTTTATTTTGATATAAGTTTTTCTATAATTTTTAGCCAATTAGAAAAAAAATATTGACAAATGAATGTATTTTCCCCTATTTTCATACTAGATTATCATCGACCCATTGGCCGACTTTTTGTGTTAATATTTTAGTGGATAATTGTTTTTATTTATTTTTATTTAGATTACTTAGATGTGTCGTTGAATTTTTTTCTACCTTTTTTTTCTACTTTTTTATATACAATATTTAATTCATATTTTGATAAAAAACTATAAATTTGTTATCAATTGTTGGGGATATGATAAACAAAAGTATTATAATTATACTTTTTTGTTGTTACGTTAAAAACACCATCACTTTTCTTTGATTTAAAAATAAAGTATTCTAATCATTAGGTGTGACATTGTTGGTTGTTCACTTTGTCTCTTAACCGTAAAGTTGAGTTGAGAGTTTGATCATTGTCCATGAGAAAAGAATTAAAAAATTTTGTTTACCAAAATTGATTCATCCAAAAAAAATACTAAAAAAGCTAACATGTTGTCTAATATGTATTTATAGATTTTGTATATCTTATTAGATAAAAGTAAAAAATGGTAAAAATAAAAATAAAAGAGGGAAGCCTGCCTGAGCGGCAGCTGATCCCCATCTAACTATTTCCAAGGGTTGGAAACTTTCAACCTTATCTCAACCATTAGATCACCCTTTGACCCTTTGACCAATCTAATGGTCTAGATTGTTAGGGGTATTTAGGACTTTACATATATAATTTAATTATTATATTTAAAATAAATAATTTAATTCCTAGGGGCTGCCGTTGGCTCTCCGGCGACCGGCCGTCGTCGGCGGCGAGACTCCGGCGAACATTTTTTTTTTGAAAATTTTAAAAAACATTTTTAAATTTTTTTTTTCTTTGAAAAAAACTAGTTAACACTTTTTTGTTGTTAACTAGTTAACAATGTTTTTTTAACTGATAACAAGTTAACATGGTTTTTACCTGATAACTAGTTAACATCGTTTTTTATTTGATAACTAGCTAACATCATGATTTAGATAACTAGTTAACAAAAAATTTAGTTGATTACTAGTTAACACATTTTTTTGCTATTAACTAGTTAATAGTGTTTTTTAACTGATAACTAGTTAACATGGTTTTTATCTGATAACTAGTTAATAACGTTTTTTGTTTGATAACTAGTTAAATCATGATTTAGATAACTAGTTAACAAAAAATTTAGTTGATTACTAGTTATCAAAATTAGTTAACTAGTTAACACATTTTTTTGTTGTTAACTAGTTAACAGTGTTTTTTTAACTGATAACTAGTTAACATGGTTTTTCTCTGATAACTAGTTAACAACGTTTTTTGTTTGATAACGTGTTATCAACATTAGTTAACTAGTTATCAAATTAACATAATTAATTAACTAGTTAACATCATGACTAAGATAACTAGTTAACATTTTTTTAAGATGATAACTAGTTAACCAATCGAGTTAACTAGTTAACCAATATATTGAGTTAACTAGTTATCTAATCGAGTTAACAAGTTAACTAGTTAACATATCGAGTTAACTAGTTAACATCATGATCATATAACTAGTTAACGGGAGAATTTAGCTGATAACTAATTATCAAATCTAGTTAACACTTTATACGATCTAGTAACACATTATTCCACAATGAAACTCTCAACAAAATTTAACGTCTGTTATCTTTCAGTAAAAAGAAAAAAGAGAGTTTTTATCTTTCAATAATTACTAAGTAATCCTCACAATCTTTTGTGACTACGAATTAGTCACTTAACTTAATTACATGACAAAGTGGTCACTCTTCTTCAACCTGCCGCTATTCCCTCTTAGCTGCTTCGTGTCGATGCCGCCTGTCATAGCTTTTAGCGCCTGATTTGATATGCTTTCCTGCTTTCATTTTTTTTTTCGATCTTCAACTTATATTTCATTTGGGCTACTTCAGCCCCATTGCTCGATGAATGGGTCGGAATTGAAATCAGATTCCGACTCGCCACCTTGGTCAAGATTCGTCGCCGCTCGATTTTTTAGGAAGTTAGCGAATCGGAAGTGAATCAATTCAGCCCCATCGGCAGCGATGGCGGGGAGCTCAGCGGCGTAATGTAGTAGGAAGTGCCGGTGGAGGCAGCGGCTAACGAGATCTCGCCGCCGGTGATGCTTCCCAATTTCCTGATCAGCTCCCGAATCATGGAGCAGTAGGCGGAGACATTGTTGGAACTGGAAGGAGTCGTCGTGGAAGCCGTCGGAGAGGATGCCGTCAGCTGAGTGCCAACTCGAAGTAGAAAGTGGAAACAGGGATTTGACGGCGGCTAGTGTTGTGGAATAGAAGCGAGTGGCTGCAATTAGGTTTTTTCATTGAAATGCCGAAAATGCCCTTTGGTCAGTTGGGTTGGATCGGTCCAACCTTTATTGGTTGGACGCAGATCGCGTGCCTGCCCGAGCCATGAGGCCTATAATGTGTAAGTTTGTAATTGTCATAAAAGCTCCTTTTCTCCTAACTAGTTTTTTTTACCCGCCCGATGGCGGTTTGGTTGCTAGTTAATTGTGATTAATTCTGCTGTGAGGCACTTCGTTTTGTTAAATTGGTAGTTTATTTTTTGTGTTTGTGATGTAGTCATGGTCGTTGTTGTTGGGGGAATTACGAAACTAATATGGTTGGAAATGAGATTTTTATTGTTTGTTTGTAAAGATGCATATGCAATACATATGCATATGCAAATTCCCTCTTGTGCACGCAAAAACCTTCTAACTTTAATGTGCGATCATCACAGAAACCCAAAGGGTTTGATTGTTGCTTTTAAATTGAAGAACAACCTAGCCAGATGTCTATCTTCCTTTCTCTTCTTCTTTTTCTTCTTCTTCACCATTGTTTGTAAATTTCACGGTGATCAGATCCCTGCAGTAAATCAACATAGGCTGCTATAACAACAGCCCCCAATTCCCAGATAACCTCTGGTGGATTTACATGACAGACCTAATTGGGTGGTCTATGTTTTAAAGTGCATGTCAGATGGCCAAAAGAAAATCAGTTATTCCTCTGCATGGAATCAAAATCACAGCCTCGCACATATTTAGAAATCAGCTTTACTTACTGCACATTTACAGTTGAGTATGTACTATGAAAATATGAAGAAAAAAAACAATGATAAAACCCTCCACCAAAATCACACGTTACTCTTATCACACCAGTAGAACACTGAAGGAAAATAGTGTGCAATAATCCAACCTTCTTCTATTTTGTTGGGAGAAACATAGTAGTCGAAGATTGAGTGCAATTGATATAGTAATGTTAAATTGAGATGAGTTTGGTTAAAAGTTAAAACTTAAAATGGTAATAGAAAAGAAAGCAATTTACTTTATTGGGTTTTCAGGGAATTCAATGAATTCTCAATTCTTTATTACAATAGTTTTGGTAGCAGCTTCAAAATGTGCTTTCCCTGCAGCTGAAATGGCTTATTGAGCTTGAAGAGAAATGTGGCTAATCATAATAATAGGTATCCAAATATGCTGGTCTCCGAACCAATCATTACCAACATGGAGCACCAACCTAGAGCCTCGACCACCTGAGAATGAAAAGTTCCATAATTTCAGGTATATTAACTAATGCAACAATGCAGAGGTTACTCTATTCTGTACATTTTTGCTATTTTTACAAAGTAACTACCACTCAACCTGCCCACTAACACAAACAGTGTTTGGATTCTTTATAAGATTTCTTAACACATCCCCTCAAAACGAAACCTATGAATAGGAATAGAAGTTAGCAAAGGCCGTCCAAACACCTTCCGACCGAAAGCTTCAATACCATGTAGAAGATCATCTCCTCCAATAACTCAAGGTATTAGATGGAGATGGTTCACTACAGCCTTTAATCCCATTATTGATATGTCGACTTGCAATGAAAATGATGGTTATACTCCCATGTTCTTGATCATCTTCAGCTATATATGGTGGATTGGTCTGGCACCAGACCATACGAACTGAACTTGGGTTTGCATCATTTGATAGCAGATTGATTATGGAATATGGTGGCTAAAGCATATGAATTCAAGTGGGGTTTTGCAGTTGAGCCTAATGGCAATTCTATAGCAAGTAGATTAGAGAGCCAAGTATTCTGAATCACTAACAATCCCAATGTAAGCCATATCTGCTGAGAAAGGAAAGCAATTTACTTTATGTGTTCATTTGGCCTCTGGGAAATTAGCAACTAATATGAGATTTAACCATCAATTACAACAATCTAGATCTTGAAGATAATTTTGGGTTTTCCAAATAGCATATTAAGGTTGTTTAAGTAGATACCACATGCATGAAGCTAATGATAGCAGTAATTTAGATACACAGAAGCCCACTTCCCTCCAAGCTAATGATTGGATGATTGGCGGTAATGATTGGCAAGACACAATGACTAACCCGACAACAACACATGCTCAAGTCAGCAAAACAGTAGCAGTGTGTTTCAGTTGAACCCCTAGTCTTAGCATGAGTTTCATGGTAGCAGTCTAATGAAACTTCAAAGGTTTAGTAACATACCTTTCACAATACTTGTGAAGAGCCACCAATTCAATATTGATGATCATTCCATCTCTCCAGCATTATCTTCACGCTAGCAAATACATCAGAGTAAGCCATTAGACTTCAATTAAACACAACTAAGCAAAAATTCAAGCTTTTCCTCTCAGAATTATTTCAAATCTCAAAACTGAAAATACAGGAAAGGGAAAGCCAATAGACATACAACATTGGCTGCTGCAACTGTTGCAAGAACTTCTAACTATCAACATTAAGATTAAAGAAAAACAATAGTCAATAAGCTATGAATTCTATCAGTATATATAGACATAGACTGACACGATACTTTAAGGTTTTATCATTTCGTTAGTGCAACCGAGTTCCCAAATTGACCTCATTTGAAGCTGCAGCTGTTCTAATGAGTTCATCCACAATATAAACGAATCAGAGTTCGGAAACAAAATATAGTTGACATCCTAACACTTTCAGCAGTTCAGATTTAACGACATCCAAACAATTGACTATGACTTCAGAGGAAACCTAACCAAAAAGGAATCAAATAAGTTGAAAATAAACCCAGGAAATAGAAGATTACTACTGAGAATCAGCACCTTTCACCATACCAATTATACAGGATTCGTAACTCTTAATATTCAGCATGCCTTAGTTAATAAAAATCCTTTTAAGCAAATATTTTTAACTGTTTGAAGAGTTGCTTCTATTATCATAAGCACCGTACCCACAAATCAAAAGCATGCCTAAGGTATCGAGTTTCAGTTTCATGGAACAAAATCACAATATGCATAAAATTACACAGGAAGATCACCATTCACCACGCACTAAACTGAGAAATTGAATTCGACAGATCTCTAATCCTCCATCAAAAGGCTAATGACCGTAAAATGGAAAAGAAGAAACCTAGATGCTCTGGAACAACCAGATTCACAATTCGAAAAAGGAAATGCGGAGAAGAGATCGAACCTGGGAGCCAGAATTCTACAGCGAGTGGATGGAAACCTGCAGTTAGAAATTGCTCGGCCGACTGTGGAGCAGGTCGAGTGATCAGAGAGTGCAGTCGTACACCGAGAACTCCCTCTTCGTCTGACTATTGTCTCCCGGTCGCCGGCGCTATCGAAGAAATTGAAGAAGAAGATGGAGAGAGAAGCCTAATTGGGGGTGTGCAACTACCGGGTAAGAAATCCAGAAGAAGCTCAGGAAAAATATCAAAGGAAAGAAGAAGGCTAACGGTGCCGTTTTCCAATAATGACGTGGCCAATCATTTTTCCTTCAAAAGGTGATGTGGCAGCAACTTTGCCCCAATCTCCTATAGATTATTCTTTAGATTAGATTAGATAAAACAAACAAAAATAAAATAAAAATATAAAAAATAAAAGACTGCAGCAGGGAGGCAGGCAGCAATCAAGCTTACTGCTTCTTCTTCACCTCTTTCACACCACTCTTCTCAACTAGATCTATCTCTCTCCTTCTTTCTCTCTCCCTCTGAACCAGCTTTCTTCCACTTCTTATCACCTCTCTCTATGGCTGTGGTTTCTCCTTCAACCTTTCCATTTTGACACCGGAAAACGTAAGCAACCAAGTTTTGCGGCTTCCGCTGCCGAGTCAACTCTCCGACTCGGCTTTGACTCCTTTCCGTCTTCTATTTATGGGGTGCTGCCAGTCTTACTTCTTCAAGTCCCCCACCACCGATGACAACAAACCCCATGGCAACACTAACGACCATAACAACCACAACGACACCCATCCGGCCAACGGTGCCCACCCCGCCGGCTCCGCTGGTATTCCCGGCTTCAAGGAGTTCTCTCTCGCCGACTTAAAAGCGGCCACCAATAACTTCAGCTCTGACTTTATCGTCTCCGAGAGCGGGGAGAAAGCTCCCAATGTTGTGTACAAGGGGCGCCTGGGGAACAGTAACAGCGATCGCAGTTGGATCGCCGTTAAGAAATTCACCAAAGCTGCCTGGCCTGATCCCAAGCAGTTCGCTGTAAATTCGATTTCTCCTTTTTTCCTGCTTGCATCTTCTTCTCGTTAATCATTTCTAGGGTTTCTTTTTTTGTATTGACTGTTCCTCTTTGTTTTGTCAAAAAAAAAAAAAGGATGAAGCCTGGGGCGTTGGGAAGTTGAGGCATAAGAGGGTGGCGAATTTGGTAGGTTACTGCTGCGATGGAGACGAGAGGCTGCTTGTCGCCGAGTACATGCCTAATGATACTCTTGCCAAACACTTGTTCCATTGTATGTTACTTTCTATTAACGACGTATCTTTCAGTTTTTTTTTTTACTTTTGGCTTACTCAGTGGAAATTTTAGCCCTAATTAGCCATTGTACATAATCTACATTCGGTAATGAGGTAGTTGAATGCTCTTTTCTGGTAAGCCATTGTTTGCTTTTTCGTCGTTTGAATGTCTGATTGCTCTCATATGGAATCTCGGTCTCAGGATTGTATCAAACAACAAGATTTAGTGCAGTTGTTGCGACAGATTTTCAATAAGGACAATAGAGAGTTAAATGCTCTTTTCTTTTTACCGGAACTTGTCGCCATTATCTTGCTTAAAGTCATTTGCATTTATTGGTTTATGCTTACGTTGAAAAAAACTAAACGAGGAAAATATGTGTAGAAGTAGGTTCTCATGGAAAGCTAAATCAGCTTATTCGTTTTCGAGCACGCTAAAGATCCTTGTTCATCCAAAGAAAGCTAACTTGTCTTCAGTGTCTCAGCTTCGGAAGTTGATATATGTATAACTCTTAAAATGCGTTTTCCAGGAATGCTATAGCTTTGTGCTTTCTGTAACTTTCTTATATTGCTGTTTCTTGGCACATTATAGTGTTGAATATTTGTTAGGTTAATGTTAAGCTGTCACTCCCACTACATTTGAGTTCAAGCCGGTTGTTCAACATCTAAGTAGCTGCTAATCAGTTGATGTGTGATAGTCTCATTAGTAGTCTACTTTGTTTACAGGGGAAAATCAAACCATTGAGTGGGCCATGCGTTTGAGGGTTGCTTTGTACATTGCAGAAGCTTTAAATTATTGTAGTGCTGAAGGTCGTCCTCTGTACCATGACTTAAATGCTTACAGGGTTCTTTTTGATGAGGTACTGTGGCTTGACTTCCCCGGGCTTTGAATATTCTTGACTGGCTCATCCATTTGTCAAACTTGTCGTTTCTCTTGCATTCAGCTATTTGCTTTTTTCCAGAAGGATTTATGTGCTGCACTGAAAAATTTAACGGCTCATACTGTCTGCAGAATGGAGATCCCAGGCTTTCATGTTTTGGACTGATGAAAAATAGCAGGGATGGAAAAAGTTACAGCACCAATCTTGCTTACACACCCCCTGAGTATTTGAAAAATGGTAATTTTTTTATTTTATGGTTAGAATCCTTGCTGAGCATTAGGTCATTCCTGAAACGGCGACTTAACTTGTATCTGTCATTAGTTATTTTTTTATATCCACTAAGCATGTGATTTATTTCAGTTCTTATTTCAATAAGGAAATTTTAATATGTGATTTTAATGCTCATCACTGTGAATTGTGCCTCAATACCTCGTTGGAAAAATGTAGAAATGATTTACAATTTATTTATTAGTGAAGATTTCCTATTTATTGTAGGAAGGGTCACCCCAGAGAGTGTTATGTTCAGCTTTGGTACAGTGCTCTTAGACCTTCTCAGTGGAAAGCATATTCCTCCTACTCATGTAAAATTATCTTACTTCATAAGAACTCAAAGTTCCATACTTCAATTATTTGATTGTTTGCCATTGAACTGGATGTTTTGGTTTTTAATTTTGTTATAACAAGCTACGAATGGATACAGGCTCTTGAGATGATACGTGGCAGAAACATTCTTCTCTTGATGGATTCACATCTCGAAGGGAACTTTTCTACAGAGGAGGCAACTGTAGTATTTGATCTGGCATCACGATGTCTGCAATATGAGCCCAGAGAGCGCCCGATTACTAAAGATCTTGTGGAGACACTCTCCCCTCTGCAAAATAAGTCTGATGTAAGATGTTTTCTGGTGATCTTCATTCCCTGCTTGTTTGTTTCGCCATCTTTTACTGCTTTCCAAGGCTCTGGGCTTGACTGTTGCTGATCATGAAAAATAATAAAAAAGTATCTTTAGTAGGCTAGTAAAGTTTGGTTTTAGCTGGCCTTCAGTGTCGGGGGAGGTTGTAATAACAATGATTGCATTTTGTTATATTTGATCTAATAATGGGGACATCCAATGGTGTGCGGCTCTTCACATGTACAATATTTCTACAATTATCCCTCGATATATTTCATAGCTGAATCTGTTCCACCCTGCCATTTCTCTTCATTATAAGAACTAATTCAGCAAGTCATGTAAACTTCATATTTGGTCTTAGGCTTGCATCCCTGTTCTTCGTTTTAAGTCATCTTTGAAAAGTCATGATGGTATGATCTAAAAGCCTCAGACCAAATATGAAATGTCCTAGTCCCACCCAGCCTTGTCCATCTTGCATCGCTCCTGGCTAATGGTTACTTTATACAATTATACAGGTCTCTTCTTCCCTGATGCTGGGAATATCAAAGCCTGAAGAAGCACCACCTACACCACAGCATCCTCTTTCTCCCATGGGTGATGCCTGCTCCCGAATGGACCTGACCGCTATACATCAAATTTTAGTGATGACACACTACAAAGATGATGAAGGAACCAACGAGGTGAATATTTGTGAAAAGATTGTTTTCTTGATACTTTGTTGTGGTGTGGTGCTTAGATCTGTGGTTTTGTTGCAGCTGTCTTTCCAGGAGTGGACCCAACAAATGAGAGACATGTTGGAAGCTAGGAAGCGTGGCGATGTTTCCTTTCGTGACAAAGATTTCAAGGCTGCTATAGACTGTTATTCTCAGGTTCGGAGTTTCTTTCATTATTAGCTGGATAGATGATGACGTTGCTGTTAAGAAATGTTCTCTGGCTGGTTCATTTTTCGGTTGGGTGTTTAGTGATCTTGGAACTAGTGGAATCACTATCTTTCTGCCTTATTCTTGTACTCCGAGGACCCCATCCCTTGCGAGTTCTTCAAATGGATTTTAGTGCACTGAATCCTCAAAAAAGACTATCCCTCTGAGTCCCCAACCATGGAATTTCCTGTTGTTAAATCTGGACAAACTAAGTTACTTTGAGGGTTCATTAGATGTAAGTAAACACAATGTATCTGAATCGCCTGAATATCTTCTCTCTTTGCAGTTCATAGATGTGGGAACAATGGTATCTCCCACAGTGTATGCACGGCGGAGTCTGTGTTACCTACTGTGTGATCAGCCGGATGCAGCTCTCCGAGATGCAATGCAAGCGCAATGTGTGTACCCAGATTGGTCAACAGCGTTTTACATGCAGGCAGTGGCACTGGCGAAGCTGAATATGCACAAGGATGCAGCTGACATGTTGAATGAGGCTGCTACTCTAGAGGAGAAACGTCAAAAGGGGAAAGCATCGTAAGAGGTCATAGGTCAAATCATTAATGGGGGTGTTGGTGAGATTAGACAATGTAAATTACATTTTGGTTTAGGACTGGTTGATGGCTCTGGTGTGGGCCTGCTGCAGGTGTTACTATCTGTTGTTTATTGTTTGCTGTTGTAGCTGAGATGTATAATTTGGAAGAAGAAGAAGAGAGGGGTTATTGTGTGAAGTGGGTGGGAATGTTCACAATTGTAACATAGAGTGGAATGAGGGGAAAGACAACAAATTGATTCTTGGGCTAAACTGGGTGTTGCAATATTACCTTCCCTAATCGATCATAAAAGTCTGATTGAATAATTCCTTATCATCGATCTGGCATGGTATAATGATTTCATCATGTTTTAATTACAGATATTGAAACATTTGCCTAATTGGTATTATTTCTACTGATATTATCAAAGCATTGTCAAGGGTCATATACGCTCGTAACGCGTCTCATACTGAAATAACCAGTAAGGGTCAATTTTGTCCATATTGAAGGTGGGTTTAGATTTACATTTACACTTCTAGAGGTGAATATTAAAAGGGTGATATTGAGTACAAATATATCACCCAATATCGTGATATTCGTGTACTAGAAAAACGAGGATATCTTGAATATCACGATATTGAGTGATATCGGATATCAATGTCACTCAGCATCACCCATACCAAACAACCCCCACGTGAAGTATGTGAAATCTAATGTGTATCACCAACCATCTAAACATATTCAGATGTGTCATATGTCATTTGTTTTAGCTGTGAAAATGCTTACTTACGTGACTTGATTGTGCAAAACTTAATGTGTGGCTTGTTTCGTGGCAGCTCGCGGACGACTTGGGTGTGGGAATTTCCAAGTAGGTAATTTAGAAAATAATAATTAAAAAAAAAGATACAAACCCATCTCAACTCAATCATAAACCCCCCATTTTTAACTATCTCCATCCTCTCACTTACCGTTCACCCTTCTTTTGGCACTTACAAGTTACAACAATGTGCCTTTTTGCCGAGAATAGTTCCTCCATTTATGTGTGTTCGAAGGCCTTATTTCAAGTTGTTGTGCTCCATTTCTTATACTTTTCTTTTTCCTTCCATGCACGACCCTAGCAACTGGCGGGTGAATCACATAACCCTCTGCTTCTGCCCAAGCATGTTGTCCAGGTAAGGCAGGTATACCACCGTAACCATATGCCTGTTTGGCATAAGTGAGGTGATAGTAGACATTCACCAAGTAGTAAGTGTCCTTCCTCATGAAGGAGACCACAACAGTAACATGGACACAAGGAATACCAGACATTTTCCAATACCCGTACATACAACATATTTCTGTAAATCTCAAACTTTTTGTTTGTGATTTCGGGAACGAATTCCTTTGAAGTTGTGGAGAGTTTTAACTACCCATTTCAGGTTAACCTGTCAGAAGAGTTGTAAGCTGTAACGACCAAATTCAACACCATGTTTTCGTTTTTATTTTTTATTTTTTATTATTATTATTTTTTTTTTCCAAAGGCAGCTCCTTGCGTTTTTTACATTTTTATTAATTTTAAATACTCTTTCAAATCACAAATATACCATAACATCCTCAAAATTATTAGTCCTGCAATTTTTGCATATATTTGATTCTAGTACAAACTTGTTTCAGCTTTAACTTTCAGATTCAGCTAACCCACTTTTTTATACATAGATCAAATCCTACTATTAGTAGGGAAAGTTTTTACATGTACACGTGTGATGCGAGAACAAAGTGACAATAGAAGAAGGTATTAGGCTCGATGAATGGTGAATGAATCAAGCTACATAGAGCTCAGCTTTGCCATCGATGAACAAACTCATGAACTCTTCCCCATCTACAGTTTCCTTCTCTATAAGAAGCTGAGCAAGCTTATGTAGTATATCAATGTGGGTGTTTATGATTTCAGTGGCCCTTTCGTAAGCCGTTTCCACCAGCTCCCTCACCTCTGCGTCCACCACGTCTGCAGTAGCCATCGAGTAATCTTTCTGCGACGACATCTGCAATCAAAATCAATGCATCAGATTCAGATCACAGAAGAATGAAGATCCCTCCCTCAACCAAGAACCAACCTGTTGCCCTAAGAAGGGATTTCCACCGGCTCCACCAATGGCAACTTGTCCAATTTTCTTGCTGAACCCGAATCTCTCTACCATTTGCCTTGCTACCCTTGATACTTGCATGAAGTCGTTAGATGCTCCTGTTGTCACATTTTCTTGTCCGAAAATCACTTCTTCCGCAACTCTGCATTCATTCATGACCATGTATGTAACCATACTGCAGCTTACTTAGATGAGAATATTGAGTACACCCCTCAATGCCAATTACCTTCCCCCAAGTGCTACAGCCATCTGATTCTCCAGGTAGCTTCTGCTGTACAATCCAGACTCAAGCCGCTCTTCGCTTGGAGCAAAGAACGTAAGTCCACCAGCTTGTCCACGAGGAATGATTGAAATCTTGGCCACTGGATCATATTCAGGCATCAGAGCTCCAACCAAAGCATGCCCAGCCTCTGTAAAGCATATACAAATTAAGCATGAAAACCATTTCAAACTATATAGCTTTAATACATTCAAACAACGCTCATTTACCATGATAGGCAACTAGCTTCTTCTTCTCCTCTGAAACCACCGCGTTCTTCTTCTCTGGTCCTGCAATAATCCTCTCCAGAGCATCAGATATCTCATCTTTGCTTATTTCCTTCAGGTCACGCCTAGCTGCAAGAATGGCTGCTTCGTTCATCAGATTCTGCAGATCAGCTCCTGTAAAACCAGGCGTTCTTCTTGCAATCTTTTCAAAGTCCACATCTTTTGCAAGTGCCTTCCCTCTTGAATGCACCTGTAAAAACCATTCACAACCCAAAGAGATTATACTCAATTCACCACTGTCAACTGTATATCAAACATTGAGCTATATGAACTAATCAACAAACGAACCAAAACTTAATTTCCTCAAAACAAAATTGCAGTTCATCTTCTTGTCATCACCTCAATTTCCAATATTCATATCAACCAAAACTAACCTGAAGAATCTTGACTCTGCCAGAAACATCAGGCCTATCAACAGTGACTTGCCTATCAAACCTACCAGGCCTCAACAAAGCCGAATCAAGAACATCAGGCCGATTCGTAGCGGCCAAGACGATCACCCCGGAATTCCCAGAAAACCCATCCATTTCAGTCAGCAGCTGATTAATAGTCTGCTCCCTTTCATCATTTCCACCACCAAGTCCAGCCCCTCTCTGCCTCCCCACAGCATCAATCTCATCAATGAACACAATGCAAGGAGCTTTCGACTTAGCCTTCTCAAACAAATCCCTAACCCTCGAAGCTCCAACCCCAACGAACAGCTCCACGAACTCCGAAGCAGCGCAGGAGAAGAACGGAGTTCCCGCCTCTCCGGCGACGGCTCTTGCCAGAAGAGTTTTCCCGGTTCCAGGAGGGCCAACTAATAGACACCCCTTCGGAATCTTAGCTCCCAATGCAGTGTACTTATCAGGGTTCTTAAGGAAATCAACAACCTCTTGGAGCTCCAATTTGGCCTGATCGGCGCCGGCGACGTCGGCGAACGTGACACCCGTCTCCGGCACTTCCTGGAACTTGGATTTGGAGCGGCCGAAATCCATGGGGCCGCCCAACCCGCCGGGTCCACCCGCGCCACCTTGACCCCGACGGAACAGGTAAAACAATCCACCAAAAGCGATAATGGGGAACAAAAGGTTGCCGATAAGATCAAAGAGTCCGTTACCAGATTCGCCCTCGGAGACGGAGATATCGACACCGTTCATTGCGAGTATGTCGATTAGGTCAGGATCGTTGGGAAGGATAACGGAGGCGCGACGGCCATCGACGGCGGTTAACTGAAGGGTAGATCCGTCTTTGCTGAATCGAACCCGCTCTATTTTCCCCTTTTTGACAGCGTTTAGGAACTCGCTGTAGCGCCATTGGGTGCCCTCTGGGAGGTCGGAGGCTGCTTGGGACTGAGGCTTTGGAGCTGTAAGGAGAAGGTTTTGAGCGAAAGGAGAATTTGAGGAAGAAGGTTTAGTGGGTTGAGCTTCGATTACGATTGGTTGAGTCAGTTGTGGAGGAGAGCTGTCAATGGCGAGAGCTTGTGGGGTTAGCGAAGAGAAGAGCAGAGCAGCAGCTAGTGTTGCTCGTGAAGGGAAGGAGTCGGAATCGGATTGTTTGCTGGATAATGCGCGGCAAGCTCGAGACTTTGGTGGGAGATGGAATGGAGATAGGGTGGTTTTGGGAGTTGGAGGGGAAATTAGGATGTGGGATTTGGCGAAGATGGTGGAAGAGAGAAGAGGGTTGGAGGAGAGAGCGGAAGAAGCCATTGTTGGAGGGTTTAGATCTCTCTCTTTAAGTGGTCTTGGTTGTTTGAAGAAGGTTTATATATTATCTGGTATCTATTGAAAGAATTTGGATCGTTGTGCAGGTGTGGACGCTGGAAATGCGAGGCGAGGGATTTGAATATGGTTTTGATTTTTCAAAGGATGGTTAAAGAAAGTGGAGGAGTTGTGTTTTAGGTGATTAAATAAACTGGAGCCATGAAATCACTGAAATGGTGATTTGAGTTTGGCTGTTCTACGTGTAGGCTTTAGCGTCCAGTCGTTTTGGTTCTTCATTTCCATCGGATAGCCTTTCGTTCCATACTAAGCAATAGCTAGCCTTTTGGTGAGACTTCTATTCAAGAATCAAGCTAATCATTAACCTGGCCAATTCGAATCCATCATGAATTCATGATTCTACCATGGCCAGCTAAAATGCAGTGATTATGGCTAGACAATGGGTGGGTTCTGATGGGCCACCCTGGATCGGGTCAGCCCAGTAGGCGAGACGATCCACCCAGAAAGGAGGGTCAACGCCTCTGGCGAGGGTTGACCAGGCGATTGTCCAAAAGGCTAGAAAGCAGGCCCATATATGGCCCAGGAAACGGTCAACGCGTCAGGCGAGGGTTGACCAGCCAGATACCCTGAAGGTCGCCCTAGGAATGGGCCCAAACGTGGCCCAAGAAAAGCCCTGGGGCGATGTTGCGCCTACCATCCGGGAAAACCCTAAAAGGACACGTGGAGCAATCCGGGAGGTTTCGTCTTCACCAAGCGATGGTCTGGATTCGGCGACACGTGGCGCGATTTGCTAGGCGCCGTACCATTGCCTAACGGCCTTGACAGACCTGTCAGGCTATAAATACAGAGGGAATGAGCAGACTGCGGACACGACCAAATTCTGGGAGCAATCCCTAGGTACATCCTGTTACATCATTGTCCATTTCATTCCCCACATCCTGTTCTGATTACTGCCCTCACTCTTTTATTGCGAGGCAATTCGGAGTCACTTAGGCGACCGGGTCGGCTCCCTCATTGTTCTAGGCGACGAGAGCGGAACAATTGGCGCGCCAGATAGGGGATAATCAAGAACTAAAGGGCTGAGCAATGGAGCAGGAGAATGTAGGAAGAATGATAAGAGGGGAAGCGTCTATGGTGCGCCCTAAAGGAGGGGCGGAAGAAACACCGCTGAAGTACGTGAATCTTGGAGCTCAAAATCTGGAGGGAAGGAATTTGAGGAATGAGCTGGAGGAAGAAGGAGTGCCTAGAGACACAGATACTGATTCCTCGTATATCCCACGGGACACCAGGGGAAAAGGTGTAATGCATGAGGAAACTCCGAGTTCAGAATCATATAAAGTCCTTGAGCAACGCTTTCAGGTTATGGAGAAGCAGAATTTGGAGCTTACCCAACTGTTAAAGACAGTCATCGCTCAACAGGCACAGGCACCTAGAGCTCAGCATATTCCGGCCCCAGGCAACGACACCCACGCGGAAATGCTACGGGCATTTCGACCGCTAGTCGAAACCGGCGTCGAGCAGAGGGTTATTCGCAACCTTTGGCAAGGGCTATCTTCGCCGAGACACTACCAATTGGCTTGGTCCAACCAAACATGGAAAAATATTTGGGGTTAGGCGACCCCGAGGAGCATCTGCAAAATTTTCAAATCGCCATGCAAATGCAGGGCGCTAGTGATGTAGCATTCTGCAGGGCCTACCCAGCTACCCTAGGAGGAGCGGCAAGAGAATGGTACATGAGTTTACCAGAAGGAATCATTCATACATGGGATGAATTTGCCAGAATTTTCTTGGTGAAGTATGAAAGTAGGCGACACCGAAAGGTTCCGGTACAGGTCCTAGTCAATCTTCGACAGTGGCCAGAAGAACCGTTGAAAGATTTCTTTGAAAGATGGATCAGCACGGTGCAGTCCGTCAGGGATGTCACTTTAGACATAGCTACTGCAAGTATGATCCAGGCGACGCATAACAGGCGGTTGAAGGAAGCATTAGTAAAGAAAAAGCCCACCACTCTGTCAAACTTGGAGGCCAGGATAAATAGCATAATTCTCATAGAAGAACAGTTGGCAGAGATAGAGGCGACGACGGCCGAAAGAGCCGAAAGGAGGGTCAAACCGACGGGCAACGCGACAACAATGACAGGCGAGCGCGATGGCAGAGAGCCGAGCGATCCCCCGAAAGAAGAGAGTACCGTGATGACAGAAAAAATAATGACAGACGCACGTACCAAGAGGACAGGCGAGAATATACTCCACTTAATCGATCCCGGAAGGAAGTATTCCTGTACATGCAGCACAAGGACCAACATATTCAGTGGCCTGAACCACTCCGAGGCGATCCGGAGCAACGTAATCCTCGAAAATTCTGCAACTTCCATGACTCACACGGTCACACCACGGAAGAATGTAGGCAGCTTAAGAATGAGATTGAGCGATGGATTAAAGAGGGACGCCTGCGAGAGTTCATCCTCCAAACCAAACGAAAGGAAAGGAGTTCAGATGATAAGGAGGATAGCCTGGCGCCAGGCGACCAACCTAGAAAGACATCGTCCAAATTGCTCGAGATGAAAATTGTCACGCGGATGCCCTATCCAAGCTAGCTACGGCGGTTGATTTTGAGGAAACAAGAATGGTAACGGTCGAGAAGGAAGTAAAACTGAATACATGTTTCCAAATCAGTGATACCCAGGGGGAAGAAGAAGTACAAGAGGATGATTGGCGCACTCCCATTATCCAGTTTTTGAAAGATGGGACAGTCCCAGATGATCAGGCGACGGCTACGAAAACAAGGCGACGAGCCAGTCGGTGCACACTAATAGGCGACGATCTTTACAGAAAATCCGCCGCAGGGCCTTACTTACGATGCCTCGGACCAATCGACGCCGACTATAGCCTCGGGAAATTCACTTTGGAGTATGTGGGACGCACTTAGGTTCTAAGAGCCTAGAGAAAAATTTGCTATACCAAGGCTACTACTAGCCAACAATGAGAAGAGAGGTGACAGACCTAGTTAAAAAATGCCACAAGTGTCAGGAGTACGCTGACTATCATGAATTGCCTTCCACAGCTTTGCAGGCGATCGTCAGCCCCTGCCTTTTGCTCAATGGGGAATGGATATTCTGGGACCCTTCCTCGAAGCCTCTGGCAAACGTAAGTATCTGATTGTGGCTATTGACTACTTCACCAAATGGATTGAGGCTGAAGCGACGGCCAGCATCACGGCTAAGCAAATTGAGAAGTTCACATTCAAGCATATCATTTCAAGATTCAGCATTCCTCACAGCATTATATGCGACCACGGCACTCAATTTGACTGCCAGAGTTTTCACACATACTGTCAAGAATATAAAATTCTCCTGCGGTTCGCTTCAGTGGCATACCCGCAGGCCAACGGGCAAGCGGAAGCTGCAAACAAACTCATATTGAGAGGCTTAAAGCGACGGATTGAAGGAAAAAAGGGAACCTGGGTCGAGGAACTTGACCACGTGTTGTGGGCACACAGAACTTGTTACAAAACTTCAACAGGCGAATCGCCTTACACATTGACCTACGGTTCAGAGGCGGTCCTTCCAGTGGAGATAACAATACCCCCCGTCAGGTTAAGCAGCTACGACCCTGAGGAAAATGAGCAGAACCTCGTCCATAATATAGACATGGTCGAAGAAAAGCGGGAAATCACCCAGATGAGATTGATAGCGGAGAAAGAGATGCTAGCCAGGCAATACAACAAAAAGTTGAGGCCACATCACATCAAGATTAACGATTTAGTGCTACGCAAGATCTTTCGCCCAGCAGAAGGCGCCGCGAAGCTTGACCCAGGATGGGAAGGACCGTTTCAGGTCAGAAAAGTCATGGGGGCTAACACCTTTAAATTGGCGAGGATGAATGGAACGAAGGTCCCTCGGACCTGGAATGCAATGCATCTTCGGAAGTATCATGAGTAGTCGCCTAAGAGCATATGCCTTCTCATTTCACCGATTAATGAAAAAGAGCATCCGATGGCTGTGTCGCTGGATGACTCATCTTTATCATTTCTATCTTATCATCATTTGATTCCTGAACAACACTACAAGATACGCATCCGCATAAACGCTACAAATATCGTCGCTTGACTAGAGGCTAAGGGCAAAAAAGTTCTAAATTCGCTAAGGCTAAAAGAAATCGCTTACGATAAATCGCTAAGGCCCCAATAAAAACATTGCCTAAGGGCTTAACGAGCGTCAAGCTCCGTCAAAAATAATTATCCATCGCTTTTTAGCACCTTATTAAAAACGCTAAGGCTAAAAAGTCGTCGCTCAAAAGCACAATGACGAATTGAGATTGTTGGACAAAGGAACATTGCTCGCGAGATTGTCAGACAATGCAAAATGAAGATAAGAGACGTATCGCCTACAAAAGTTAACAAAATATCTCCACGATTCATAGATATTCATAAAGTTTTACAAAAAGGTAACCAAGTGATGGTAAAGGAACGGAGAATCTTCATCATTTATTTTTCCCGTGCCCCGAGCCTTGTCCGTGATCGCCCTGAGGAGCCACCAGACTTTTCTCTGACGTTTTCTCCCCCCTGCTAGCATCCGCACGAGCTCTTGCAGCTGCCTCAGTTTTGGCCCGAGCCCTTCTTGCCTTCTCGACTGCTATGTACTCTTGGTCCGCCGCCTGGACCTCCTTCATCACACTGATGTACTCAGGATCGACATCAGTGTTAGGGTCGGGCACCCCATTCAGCAGGCGATTCACGGCCCTGAAGGCAGCCGAAAGGAATTCACGCCGGACATAAGGAGGGGAAGGCCCAACGACAGCCACAAACTTCTGGCGGATGGCAGTCATAATCACAGGGATGGATTTTCGGATCAGCGCCACGGCGGTCATGTACTGCGAGCACTGAACGCCTCAGTCTCCTCCTTAATGGCCACGGCGCGATCCCTTTCCACTGTCATTGCCTCATCCAGCTTCGTCGCCTTATTTCTCTCCTCAGACACTTTGTTCTGAGCAGCAAGAGCAGCATCTCTCTCCTTTGTCAGACTCTGTATCTGTCTTTGCAGGGCCTCTTGGTCCTGGAGCTTCTTGGCAGACAAGGAAGCGGCTTCTTTGGCTTCAGACAAGCCCTTCTCCAAATTAGTAATGGAGGATCGGCTGGTTGATAACTCCTGAGTCAGGCGATCCACAGCAGAGGTAGCCTCGTTTAGGTCATGTTGAAGCTGGGAATGGGCCTCAGTCAGGCGAGCAAGCTCATTCCTGGTGGACTGATGACAGACTGCAGAAAATAAGACAAAGACGGTGAGGACCACAAAATCATTATCATCATTATCGTCAAGTCTCTACTTACTTCTTCGGTGTCTAGACGACGTTGAAGAACTGAGTGATCATCGCGAAGCTCACGTGCCTTGCGCATCAACAAGTCACGCGACTTGTCTGCAATGCTCAACGCCAGCAACATCTGGACAAAGAATATGCATGATGAAAAGCGGCGGTTGATTGAATACATCTGAAAAAAAGAAAAAGAAAAGTACCTCGTAGTGCTTCACATAGACGTTCCCCATTGTCGGATGGAAGTCGCCGACCTTGACGTCATCCAGTCCCTTCAGAACCCCAGAGGTCAGTTCCTTTGCGATGTCACGAGCCACGTCTGCCGACAGCTGTGATCGCTGAGGATATACAACAGGGAAGTAGCCCTCCGGTTTCTCATATTCAGGTGCCATGAAGTCTTTCAAGACACGATGAGATAACGCACGGCGACACTCCTCGTCGTTGTGAGGCGACAACGGCGAGTCGTCCTGGATGAAAGTTATGGATTCCCGCTCCGCAGGGACTTGGCTTTTCTTTCCGGGGCGCGAGGAGGGGACTCGGGCACAGAAGCATCATGACGCTTCGTGTTGGTTGGCTCATCAGTAGGAGGCACTTCGGGCTTGGTGATGGTGGTACTTGGTGGAGGAGCCGCTGGCTCGACTTGAACGTCCTCCTCAATAATGATTGGGTCTGACTGCCGGCGGATGAGGGTTTGCGTCGCTTTATTGGTATCGCCGCAGGCGATGATTTTTTTTTCGCGGGAGCGACGGCCCCCCCGTTTCTTTCCTTTCCCATGAGGAGAAGGAGGTGGCGGCTCAACTACTGGCGGCGGCTCACGTTGTGGTTGAGTCGTGGATATAGACCCACGGGCTGACGTGCTGATCAGCACGTTAGAAATATCTGTCATCCCTACACAAAAAAAGGGGAGAGAGAAATCAGGGACAGAAAAACAAAAATGGAGACACAACGCGAGATAATAGAAAGCAGGAATAACAGTAAAAAAGTGGGGGAAGATAATCCCATCTACCTCCAGCAGCATCGCCAGGACTTGTTTTAGGGTGAGAGGGTCGTTCAGGTTGAAGTTCTCCCTGTTGATAAGCGACAGAAGCTGTTGTTCGACCGCAGTGGCTGAGCGACCACGCAGGAAGTTATTGACGTCACCTTGTGACCAGCAAGGCGGAAGAGCCGTCGCCCAGGCGTCTTCAGGCGAGGGTTTGAAATAAAAAAGGCATGGTAACATGTGGGATGCGGTTTTACTGTTCTCCGCATCCCCACATCCCTATACGGACCTTGCTTTACAAAGCTAAGGCCGTTGGTGTTATGTTTGGCACTATACAAAAGGGAAAAAAGGTGAAGGGTAGGAGTAATTTTCTCGCGTTGGCAAGATATCTCGAAACTAGCTATAACGGACCACAAGGTCGCGGTGTAAGCGCCAAGCGACGCTTTGAGAGTTTGAAATAATGATACAACAAAGGGAGAAGGGGGAAGGCGCAAGCCGTTGGTAAAGCTTTCTGACCACACCCCATGCCAGCCCCCAGGACAATTCCCAATGGTCGACAAGAAGGAAGGAGCAGCGTAGTCCCAACAAGTTGGAAGGGAGAGTTTGGGAAGAAAGGAGCATATAGTGGTAGCGGAGAGATACGGAAAATAGCCTGGCCCGATGACGTAGCGATCCCAGGCCAATGCCGTCGTACCACATATCTTTCCAGGCTTGAACGGTGTAGCCTTGGTCAGAAACGGGGGTTGTCATATCCATGGACCAAGGGCGGAAGCCGGGAACGATCCAAGCTGATGCATGCCCCATTCCCGAAGCTCTGAAGGATCGGGAGAATTTTGAAAGTCGTCGAGGGACGAGTCGGAGGCAGTTTTCTCTGAATCGGTCGATGAGGAGGCCATTTGAACCTTAATATACAGGGGCTTTACCAGAAGAAAGAAGCTAGATAGCAGAGTGGGCAGTTCGGAAAAAGATGAAGGGGAAAAACGAAGAAAGATTCAAGCAAGGAGCAGAAACGTACCAGGACAGCTGATGAGGTAGTCAAGGTCGTCAGACATCTGGAGGAAAAAGAAGGATTGGAAAAGGTGGAGGAAAGTCGAAGGAAAGGCAGAGATGATTGAGGAAGAGAGCAAGAAGCAAGTAAAGGGGCAAAGTGACGGTAAAAGAAGAGGAAGACAGTAGTGGGAGCAGAGCATTTTATAAAGGAAAGGCGGAGACGTCTGAGTGGCTTACATCGGAAACGGAAACAACGCGATAGTTGAAAAGACGGATGGAGCTATTGGCATCGGGAAGGGGGAAGCGTCTAGGAGACGCAAGCCATGAGAGATGGTGATTGGGCAAAGCGGCCCATAGAAAGGAATATAAAAGGAGGGAGCTATCTCGTAGGCAATGATCGAGTTAGGGGGCTAGTGAGGAAGGAAAAGACTAGACGACCCCTCAGTTGTGGCGAAGATAGGGTTCCTCGAGGAACGCAGCAGGCGACGGAAAAGAGTAGTCCGCCAGTATACTTGGCGACAAGCACACAAGCGGACTAGGGGGCTCATGATGGGCCACCCTGGATCGGGTCAGCCCAGTAGGCGAGAAGATCCACCCAGAAAGGAGGGTCAACGCCTCTGGCGAGGGTTGACCAGGCGACTATCCAAAAGGCTAGAAAGCAGGCCCAAATATGGCCCAGGAAACGGTCAACGCGTCAGGCGAGGGTTGACCAGCCAGATACCCTGAAGGTCGCCTTGGGAATGGGCCCAAACGTGCCCAGGAAAGCCTGGGGCGATGTTGCGCCTACCATCTGGAGAAAACCCTAAAAGACAGTGGAGCAATCCGTTAGGTTTCATTTCACCAAGCGATGGTCTGATCGCGACAGTGGCGCGATTTGCTAGGCGCTGTACCATTGCCTAACGCCTTGACAACCTGCAGGCTATAAATATAGAGGGAATGAGCAGACTGCGGATCACGAAATTCTGGGAGCAATCCTAGGGTACATCCTGTTACATCATTGTCATTTCATTCCCCACATCCTGTTCTGATTACTGCCCTCACTCTCTTATTACGAGGCGATTCAGAGTCACTTAGGCGACTGGGTCGGCTCCCTCATTGTTCCAGGCGACGAGGAGCGGAACAGGTTCGGTACCCTAACCCTAACTATCACGGTTCATGGAGACTCTAATGCTCGAAACGCATCTCACAACCCGAAGGGGTTCGAATTCGGGTACCCTATACCACCTGAACTTAACAGGTTGCTGCTAGGTTTGTATATGAGCCGAGCCGAGCGATCTTTAGCCTAGCTCGGGCTCGGGGTCGCCTTAATTTTTTCTGGCTCGGGCTCGTGACGAGATCGGATAGGCTAGCTCGGGCTCGGCTCGCGAATAGATTGGCTGGGCTCGGCTCGTCTCGAGCTCGGCTCGGGATCGGCTCGTTTACTATGTTAAACGAGTTTGGCTCGGATTTCGCTCGTTTATAATGCTAAACGACCCAAATCTTAGTTAAACTCGTTTACCATCGTAAACGAGCCAAACTCAGGATAAAAATATAAAAAATATAAGAAATTAAACATTCTACAAAAATATGATACAAGTGCTACAAAATATCAAAAATAAAAAAATCACTAATTCCAAGCCATGAATGTTTCCAACATTCATCTCACGAAACAAATTAGCAACCATCAAAAAGTAAAATACACCAAAGAGGAGAAGAAGAATGATGTATCGTTGGTAGTGGGCTCGTGAATCACGGAGTGGTGATTAGAGTAATTTTAGGACATTAGCCATTAGGGTAATTAGTAATTAACATATTACTTTTTCTAGGGTATTAATTTATTACGCTATTAGGGTTGATTATTTAATTACCATTTAGGAATTAGGATTATAAGAGTTACAATCGAGCCAGCTCTCGAGCTTGGCTTAACGTGCTAACGAAACGAGTTGGCTGATGTGACTATATTTAGTGCATGTTAAGCCTTTGATTAGCCTAAGGATTTCCCATGTTTGATCTCATTTTGCTATGATTTATATGCTTTTATTGGAGTTTTATGCAAAATGCTATTTTGTTTCCGGTTGCCACTTTGAGGCCAATTCTATGTCTATTAGAGTTGTTTTCTTTGCATTTTCAGATTTTGGCATTGAAGTACTGGTGACAAGGAGCACGTAGGATCAAACGGGAGGTCAATCGGAGCTAGGACGGAGGAGATATGGCCAATGCAAGATTGGAGAAAATGCACCATTTCTAAAGGAATTTTCGGCGAGAACTCCAAGTTCTCGCCGAAAACTAGTGCCCGTTGCAAACAGAAGGCGGAGGCTTGATTTTCAAAGAGATTTTCGGCGAAAACATTCAGAGTTTTCGTCGAAAATATTAGAAGGAATTGAAGAGAGCTGCCGGTGTTTTCAAAGAGATTTTCGGCGAAAATCCTACACAATTTTCGCCGAAAATTCTAGATATTTTCAGCACAGTATTTAAAGGGTGAAGCCGGCGAAAATTGGAAGAACAATTCATTATTCACAATTCACACCTTCGAACAAAAACCCTTTCTCTCAACTTTCCAATTACTTTTCTCCTCATCTCCAATCCACAACCCTAGAGCAAGGTGCAAATCAAAGTAGAGGAGCTTGGATTGAAGTCCATAACCTTGGAAGAGGAGCTTGCAAGAGGAGGATTGCCATGGTGTTCTTGGTGATCATCTTTCTTTCTCTTTCCTTCATTTCCTTGGCCATGTGTGGCTGATTTCTTAGGTTTCCTTGGATTGATAGATTAGTTTTGCTAGGATAGAGGTTGATTGTACAAATTTGCCATGATTGATCTTGGATTGTAAGAAGATGGTCTCTAGACTTGTTGTTAATTCCAAATTGTGTTATGGCTTGATTTGGTCTATCATTTGTGATGTAATGCATGAGAGTGCTTAGATTACATGGTTTGTAGGTCTAGGATTGAAGGGAGTGTGTTCTAAGAGATTAGATCATCTCAATTCAACCATAGTTGCGTGATTTCTCACTTGTGCATTTTATCAAACACTTGGCGTGCATTAGGTTTTTCATTCAATTGAACTTTGATTAGTCTTTTGATGATTCTCTTAGTGTTAGGACATTGACATGAGAGTGTGGTGTCTAGCCTAGTGGTCATAGAGTCATAGGAGAGGGTTTTGTAGCTTGGCATTTCATCAAACACCTTTAATGCATCCTTAGTCACTTAGCTTGAGAGCGAGAGCCTAGGTTGAGTGGTTCTAGGATAGGGATTTAGTGCGACGAGAGTGCATTGAGTCTATAGAAGGGATTTGCGTGGTCATTCGATTGCAACCTCGATCATGTTTGGCTTGTTTGTGCATTTATTCCTCTTGAGCATGATGAAGCTATCTTTCCAAGTGAACCTCCTTTATCTTTGATTTGCACCATTTTGTTTTGCTTTCTTATTTAGTTTCCTTTATGTTTTTATTTCCTTTTCAAACTAAAACCAATTTCAAACGAATAGATCGTCCATGAACCGTGTGATATTAGCTTTTGAGAGAGCCCTCGTGGAATACGACCTTGATAGTTGTGAGTTAAATCTCACACATCATTGGCTCACGAGTCTGCCGAGCCGACCAACGTAGTGACTCGAGCTCGGCTCATTAAGATGACGAACCTGTTCATGAGCTAGCTCGCTTACGATGAGCCGATCTCACGAACGAGCTTTTTTTAAAGAAAAAAATGAGCCCGAGACCGAGCAGCTTGCGAGCAGCTCGGCTCGTATACAACCTAGTTACTGCATTTCAACTTGATTTTTTAGATAAATGATAATTGTTAGTTACAGTTATCTAATTTTTTAGAAAAAATCAACTTAGTGAACTTACAGTTTTAGCCCAACAGAGTAACTAACTAACATGTTCTAGGCATGATATTGAATTTTTATATATATAATTTCTTCTTCATATTCTGAGAGATCCTCCTCTAGTGGAACACTGTTTGCACTTCTCAACCAATCCTCAATGCACACTTCTCAATCCATATGGGTGTATTCATCATCATCACTATCATATCTCAATGAACTTAATGAACCACGATCTAATCGTTGCTTGAGTGCATTTGCAACATGTTGTCACTTTGCAGAGTCAGCAAAATTAGAACCATGTGAAGCATCAACATCTGCATCTAACGAAGGACGAGGTGGCAACAAATGATGTTTGTACGATTAAACTAGCTATAAAAGAAACTCTTCTCACTCCCAACATCAACTAGGAAGCCCTTGAAGAACCATAGATATGCTTCAAACATTTCTCAACATGTCTCAATTTCTGTCGAGGATCTACAACTGTAGCGATGTACAAGCTTGTTCATCCTAGTATTATCCTCATTTGCTTTGGACTATTACTTTGTCGCCTTTGCTTTCATCCTCAATGCCATTGACTTTATTTCTTCATCCTCATATTCAACCATGTCGTTGATGAAACCGACCAAATCACACACCTTTTTGAAGAATAAATGTGAGGTGACATATGAAGTGCCAGAAACAAGGGTTGTAAGGTCGTAGAACTTCTTTAGGTACTCCATCATCCAACGTACCTTCACCAATCTTTCGACCTAGGACCAACAACAATACCACCTAGGTTAACTTATTTAGGTATGTTGCGAAGGCAGGCACCATTCCTTCGTAACACCTAAATGCTTCTAATATCGGCATTGAATGCTCTAGCATGATATATGTGACATTCCACCTAGTAGGCATATAAAGAGCCAACCCTTTTGTACACTCTATGAGCATTGTCTTTGCTGCAACTTTGAACCTATCGGTCCTTGAGGATGATGCAATGACCCATTTACATGCCTCTCTTACCCGTCTCACTGACATACTAATCTACTCGAAACCAGTTTGCACATCCAAATTGATTATATGCGCAACACAACACATATGAAGAAACCTTCCATCCTAAGTGTTCTGCTCGCGCAACTGAAGTCGCTCTCTCAACTGACGCATTGGCACATCATTAGCAGCTGCATCATCTAAAGTACAACAAACAACACATTTTATACCCCACTCATCTAGACATGTGATGATCAAATCTGCAATGTCTTCTCCCTTTTGGTTAGTGATCTTCTTATGCAACTGTCAATTCCTTCCAATGAAATGGGCGGTAACACATATGAAGTTGTGATTTCCGAGAGAGATCCAACAATTCATTGTTATCAAAATTGTCCCCGCCCCCTTCAGGTTAAAGAAGGATTTCAAGCTATCCTTTCTTTCTAAACATATCTTTACACAATCAGCCCTTATCATCTTCCTACCCCGAATTTCAAACTTTGGACAACATCATTTCATGAACCTTGTGAACCCCTCCTTTTCAACAAATATGAATGATAATACGTTGAGTATTATCATTTCAACCAAAGCCAACCTCACTTCTTATTGATTGAAACCCAAACTAGTTTTGCACCCTTTCAGCTCCACTTGGTTCATAAGTCAATTGCTTTTGAGATTCTTTCAACTTTCTCTTACATGACTCATTGTGATTATTTAGCCCATTAGTTCCCTGGTTACCCACGACTTGAATTATAACTCCACATCGTTTACGTTTGCCCACCCGATGCTCAACTGGTGGCTCCCCTTCCAATATATAAATTGGATATTACCTTATACGAGTTGTACTCAGGCCAATCAGTCGGAGTTGACGCATTGTTATAGATTTAGTGACTTTGGTCAGGTCAACCATGTATGATTCAGTGTACATAGTAATTTTCCGTTATGGAAGAAATCTTGAAATGCATAGATCACATCACATACTACTACGTCCCAAAAACGTTGGGAAATAATCACGTCCTAATGCATGCGTAGAGCCAATAGAGAAGGTGGTCGCCCGAATTTCCTCCAGGGAGACTAGGGCCAAATAATTTATCCGGTCTCTTTCGAGAACTCATCACAACCTGATGAAAGTATTTTGTATTGCAGTCTCCATCATTCACCAATATCAATAACGTTGTTTCTAGTATAAATGACCCTAACGCCGAACCTGGTTAAGTTGATCCTCCAAACGACCCATCTTTGTCCAAGTTGATGCTGGTGTGGTATAGAGCAGAAATGCAGAGCGACATTCAAATCTTGTACTGAATTCAATATCCCTACTCTGACATCAATCAAAAAGCACATAACAAAGGCATTTTAATTTCCCCATTAGAAGATACTATCAATCTTGGAACTAGTCAACTCAGACCAATAGTATCTAACCAAGAGGTCAAATTCCGGATTCTCTGCCCAAGAACAATCAAAACAAAACAATCTCTTGGAAATGGGTGACAAAGGTGTCAAAGTTAGAAGAAATGGGGAAATATCAGAAGCTAGAGTTTGAACCTTGAGTAATGTAAATGTAAATCCCAATATAAGTATTCTCATTCATTTTCAAAAAGATAATTGGTTATTTCAAGTAACGGATGGTTGGGAAGAACCATAGTTAGATTGAACTTTAAGGATCAAAATTGCCAGAACTTTGATTAAAGCGAACCAACTTTGCTAATGTAAGCATTTCCACATAACACAGGCCCAGTTTTAAATGCTTTCTTATTGCATAGAGAGAAACTGTCCCAACTCCCAACTGGCGTTTGTTCGGATGGTTACCTGCAAACATGTCAAAGTACAAATCGGGATCTAGTTAGGTCTTTCTTAATCACTATCCCTGCACTTGTTGAAGATTAAAGGCCAAAAGTTACCACTACAGTAGAAACGCTACGTTAAGACACTACTGATTTGTGATGTTCTTTCAGTAGAGTAATAGGCCAACTAGAGAATCATAGTGATTGGGATTTTTGTTTAATCAAACCATTGATGTATTTACTAATGGAATACAAGGAACGTGACGAAGCTGTACACAAAAATCAAGAACAGGACATCCAAGATGGAAAAACAAAGTCCTTAGGTAAAGTCTCGTACGATTACTTGGAAATCCGTTACATTTCATTGCTCTAAGTACCTCCAATCCATGACGAATTAGTTACTAGAGTCCAACACATAGTCAAGGAACCAAACTCAAGGAGCAAAATCAAGAGAGAATTTAGAGAAAATAAAAGCAAGTGTTTACATCCTATATTCTTTTCACAGGATCCAGTGCCAGCATATGGCTAATCCAATCCTTAGGTTTAAGCAATTCAAGAAAACATTGGGCTACTTGGGTTAGGTTGTATTGTACCACTAACTTATAGATAAAGCTCTCATCCATAGTCAGTCAAAACATCTTCTAAGAACGTCTAACATGTCAATACAACCCAGTTAGAACCTCCACATTTCAAATATTAAACAATAAACCACAAAAGACACTCCTTTCAACTGAATTCTATACTGTAATCCCATCAAAAACACATGCATCAATCGTTAATGCTATGTATTTGAGTGAGGGCCGGTCTCCTCTTATTATCTATTATGCTGCATACACTCTCTCCATTGCTATTATAGAATACCCGATCATTAACATTTTTACTATTTTCATGCTAAGCAGTTCTTAATCGAGCATAGAAACCATGCAAAAACAAAGAACTTGACCAAACCTTGATTGGACGAATGAATGAGCTATAGAAGAGTGTACCTAGTGTCCATGACCATGATCATCTCCATGCCCGTCCCATGGATGTCTCCAGCCCTAAAACACAGACAACAGAATGAAAATTAAATCCACAAGGCAAACTTTAAAATCTTAATAGCAGTGCTAAGGCAGAGAATCATCCCACCAACACAACAGGACCGTCCTGCTTAGCCCTGTAAAGAACCCAAAACCTGAACAACAAAATCACCAGAAAGAATCAGATTGTACATTGACCAGCAGCCCAGCACCATTACATGATGCAGAAAGAATAGCACCAACCATGTATTAACACAACTTCCACAAGTCATTTAGCTGCAATCATTTTCCTCCTCATTTCATGAATCCAACCGCAAACAAACCTCAATCACAACAAATCCCTCTATTTTGACAAACCCTAAAATTCGATCCAACCATCCCAATTCGAGCGGATACATATTCGACACACAACCCCAACTCTATTTCGATCAATTCCGAAATCAACAATCAATGAGAGAACAACTTGAAAACATCAGGAAATTTTCAAAAACAGAACGGATAGGAAATGGAGGCTCTGCGAGCTCAAGAGACAACCAATTAGTAAGATGAAGATAAAGAAGAAACGAACCACATGACGGCACAAAGACCCTTTCCGGTGACCGTGTGCCACCGCTTGGGCTTGTGCATTGTCAAACCCTTGTAAGTGATGCCATCGCCATGCCCTCCTCCGCCATAACTCCTTGATCGGTGACCAAACACTGCAAATTGGGAAAGTGATATATGGGTTTTTTTTTTTTTTTTTTTGGAAAATCGCATTCCCCCCCCCCCCCTACTTTACCAACTTAACAAATAGCCCCATATACTATAAATTGCTCATTTTACCCCTCCTACTTTGTCAATTTTTCTTTTTTGTCCTTCTATTTCAACTTTCGTCTTCTTAACATTAAATCTGGACTCATCCACGCACCGAAAAAACAGAGATATCGGAGGTAGGAGATGAATAGTTAGTTAGGGAGATGAATTGGGGAGGTATCATGAAGAGTATAGTTAAATATGAAGGGTATTAAAACCACACATTTTACTCGTCTATTTCATCCTATCTAATTATATATACTTACATTACCAATTAAAACACGCTTAGTAAGCTAATGCATATCTATTGGAGCTAATGTGGTGTCCTGAATGCGCATCAATTAACGTTACGAAGACTAAAGTTGGAACGGAAGGAACCAAACGACAAAGTGAACAAAATAAGAGGGGGTAAAATGAGCGATTTATAGTACAGGGGGCTGTTTGTTAAGTTGGCAAAGTAAATGGGGGGAAATGCTATGTTTCCTTTTTTTTTGTCTTAGACAGCTCTTTGCGGAGAGATATAGACAACCATCACAAAAAAGAAAGGAACATCAAGTCCCAACCCATGAAGTCATGAATACCTCCATGACTCCTGGAAGGTTAGTCATGGCCATGCGAGCCACGTAATGGGCGGCCATGTTATCTGAATGGTGAACTGTCATGAAGCGCCAAACAGAAACCCCTCTTCGTAGTTGAAGAATCTCTCTTCGCAAACAACAACTCAACATCTTTTTTTAGGTAATGATATATGGGTCTGTTGTTTTGTTGGTAGATTTCGCCGAGAGATTCGTCAAAACTGCTCTGAAATTGCTATTCTATGGACCTCAGGGACCAAAATCGTGCGAACTTGACAGATTAAGATTAAGTTTGGAATGTTCGAATCGTCATTCATGGGCCGCCTGTTACCGAACCAGTCTAAGAATCTATATTGGTAAAATTTATAATTTTGACAATTCATAGTCAAGACCAAGTGAGGAAGGTCTAGTGATTGATGGTGCCATGTCAAGATAGAGAAAAAATTGTGGTTCGATTGTTAATATTTATTTAGGAAAAGGACTAAAAGTGCAATCACTAAATTGATTCTCATATTTAGAATATTTGACACCCACCCAATGATCGAGTGCTAAATAAAAAAAAAATTCAAGAAATGAAGATGGGTATGAGTATCACTAACTCTGATGATTAACCTTTTTTTAGTTTGATTTATTAGCATTGTGATGATGTTTTTTTTTGCTCTAGTCTAGAAGGGGTGTATAATAGGTCTATGCTCGTGTTTGGTCAGTTCGTGTATTACTTGTTTTAGATGGTACTATGGTGTGAGATATCACCTAGCCTAGCTACTGCCATCTATTCATTCTATAGATCAGCTCTTGATGGTTCATCATTCAGCTAACTTAGTTGATTTTTATGATATTCTTGACTTTTGCATATTCCGAAGAATATTAATTATTAGAGCATCCACATCAATGGTATTTATTTGCAATTGCAAATGTGGTCCCTATTCTTTGCAAAAAAAAAAAAAAATGTGGTCCCTATTGTCACCTATCAACTTTTGCAATTACCAAACTTTCAACTTTCATACAACTTCCATCCATGCAATTCAAAAACAATTGCAAATGTGAGACCAATATCATTTTAATTACAATTACAATACTCTTAACAAATAAGAGAAACAAAAAATAAAAAGAAAACATAGAAAGAAATAAAAAAGTAAAATAAGGAGCTCACTTTCATTTGCAAACACAATACCATAATATGCAAATTTGCATAAAATCTTTTCTTCCACCATCAATGCAATTTGCACTTCACATGCCACCTCACATGCCACCTCAACTTGCAAGTCCCCCATTACCATTGATGGGGATGCTCTTAGTAATCCTCACTTCTTAGGGCTTATAATGGGGTGCTTAATAGGGCTATTAAGCATGGTGCTTAACCCCATAACAGCCGTCCGATTCATCCTACGGTTCAAGATGGAGTTAACCCGCGAGGGGTATTTTGGGCAAAAAAAGTATTACGAATCTGACATGTAAACAGTACAAATTGGACATTTTCTGTCACTATATAATTGAGAAACCATTGTTTCTCTCTCAATTTTCAAAATTCAAAATTCTCCATTTCCCTCTATTTCTCTCTCCTTTTTCTCTCAAATTTTCCTGAACAAAGAAGAGATTTGTGTGCTCATAATGCCGAGAAATAGAACGTCGGAGCTAGATCTACGCATGAAAACGCCAGGGGAGTGCATACAACCCTCACAATGTGTACGAATCTCTATATTTTCATATTTTTGTGTTAAAATTTATGGGTTTTCATGTTCTTTTCTTGTTGGAGGGTGCCATAAATTGATTTCGTGTTCTTCATGTTACTTTAGTTGCTTTTATCGTTTGTTTTGATAGTGTATTTGTAATACTTTCGTAGTCGTTCGTTGAGATATGTTGAGTTTCGTAACATTTGATTTTTGTAATGTTTTTTTATCTATTAATATTTTCGTAGTTGTTTCGTAATATCTATTTTCGTAATGCTTTCGTAGCTGTTTCGTAACACTTTCGTGCTCTTCATGTTACTTTCGTAATACTTCCGTGAGAAATCACCATTGTTTCTCTCTCCATTTTCAAAATTCAAAATCCTTCATTTCCCTCTCTTTTTCTCTCACATTTTTTCTCTCAAACTTTCCTGAACAAAAAAGAGATTTGTGTGCTCATTATACCGGGAAATAGAACGTCGGAGCTAGATCTACGCATGAAAATGCCAGGGGAGTGCATACAACCCTCACAATGTGTACGAATCTCTATATTTTCTTATTTTTGTGTTAAAATTTATGGGTTTTCGTGTTCTTCATGTTCTTTTCTTGTTGGAGGGTGCCAAAAATTGATTTCGTGTTCTTCATGTTACTTTAGTTGCTTTTATCGTTTGTTTTGATAGTGTATTTGTAATACTTCCGTAGTCGTTCGTTGAGATACGTCGAGTTTCGTAACATTTGATTTTTGTAATGTTTTTTTATCTATTTTCGTAGTTGTTTCGTAATATCTATTTTCGTAATATTTTTTATCTATTTTCTTAATGCTTTCGTAGCTGTTTCGTAACACTTTCGTGTTTTTCATGTTACTTTCGTAATACTTCCGTGAGAAACCATTATTGTTTATCTCTTCATTTTCAAAATTCAAAATCCTTCATTTCCCTCTCTTTTTCTCTCTCCTCTTTTTTCTCTCAAATACTTTCGTAGCTGTTTCGTAACACTTTCGTGTTTTTCATGTTACTTTCGTAATACTTCCGTGAGAAACCATTATTGTTTATCTCTTCATTTTCAAAATTCAAAATCCTTCATTTCCCTCTCTTTTTCTCTCTCCTCTTTTTTCTCTCAAATACTTTCGTAGCTGTTTCGTAACACTTTCGTGTTCTTCATGTTTCTTTCATAATACTTTCGTGAGAAACCATCATTTGTTTTCTCTCCATTTTCAAAATTCAAAATCTTTCATTTCCCCCTCTTTTTCTCTCTCCTTTTTTTTCTCTCAAATGCTTTCGTAGCTGTTTCGTAACACTTCGTGTCCTTCATGTTACTTTCATAATACTTTCGTGAGCAACCATCATTGTGTCTCTCTCCATTTTCAAAATTCAAAATCCTTAATTTCCCTATCTTTTTCTCTCATTTTCGTAATGTTTTCCATATGGTTTTGTTTCATATCTGTTTTCCATATGAATTAAGTAGCCAAGTATTACAAATTAAGTAATCAAGTGTTATGAATTAGTATTGTTCATGTTTTTTTGCCCTTGGTTTACATTTACTGACTTTTTCGTTTGTAACTAATGAATTTCATGTTATTTCTTATTGCGGAGTGTCACAGAGGTTTCCGTCCGGGAATGCACTCCTTCCTCGCCCCTCTCTATGGTGCACGTGGTTGTCGCTAGGTATTGGCCACGAGACGTCGGGTCGGCTCGCGCGAAAGGCGCAAAAGAGAGTTATGGATTGAGAAAATGATTTATTGGAGTCGCCATCGATCTATTTTTGAGTGGATCAAACAGCCAGAGGATCCGGTTCAAACCGCCGTGGTTCGATTCGGATATCGAAGAGGTCTGCGAAACTGAAATTCTAGGATCGGGGGTCGGTTACGTACGGAAAGGGTTAGCACCCCCGTTCCGCCCGACTCGAAGTCGGTACTGCTATAAGTTTTCTTTCATTTGTGGGTGCGTGTTAAATGACAAAGTGATTATTTTGGGATGGATAAATGTTTAATGGAAGGTTGGACTCGAGTCAAGAATTGACTGCCTACGTACCCAGAATTAGGGATCAAAGTCCACGTAGTTCGATTTGGGTTGGTTTGCAATCCATTTATACCCTGGTGCTCGGGTTAAAGGAATTTGGTTTTGGAGAGGAGATATACGACGTGTCGCCACAATTGCCGGCGCACTAACGTCGATTAATCTTTAAAGTGAGTATGAGGTATGTATTGTGTAAAGAGTCATTCGACGCGTCACCGCAATTGCTGGCGTATTAACGTCTGGTAATCTTTTATAGGGTGGATATAAGGTATATATTATATAAAGAGGCATTCGACGCTTCGCTGTAATTGTTGGCGTATTAACGTCTATTAACCTTTTATAGGTTCGAAAAGGAGGGCCTAGGCGCTAGGCGGTTGCCGACCGCCTCGCCTTTGCCTTAAGCGGCAAGTAAGGCGTCTGGAGTGCCTCGGCGATGATCAGCGGCGACTAGGCGTAGCCTAGGCGGCGCCCAGGCAGTTTAATTAGATTAGGCGCCATTTTTTTAATTTAATAATATATTAATTAAAATAAATTAGGGTTTAGTTACTTCTTCCAATCTTATTTCTTCGAATCTTCTTTCTTCTCAACAACGCTGACACTTTCTTCCTTTCATCTTCTTCGTCGTCGCTAAAGCCGTCGTCGCCGCCGCTCCTCCCTCTTCTCTTCTCCTTCGGTGGCCGCGGCGTGGCCCAAGCCTCTTCCTTCCTTCCAGCAAAGTCGGCAATCCTCCTTCCAGCAAAGTCCGCCGAGTCGGCCGCCTTCCTTCCAGCAAAGTCGGCCGCCGCCGCTCCTTCTTCCAGCAAAGTCGGCCGAGTCGGCCGCCTTCCTTCCAGCAAAGTCGGTCGCCTGACATTGCTTTTCTAGCCACCGAGCTTCAATTCGAAACTCTGTTCCAGCAGCACTCTGTTCAGCAGCACTCTGTTCCAGGCTTCCAACAACTCTCACTTCCAATTCCAGCAAGGCAAGTCATCTTTTCATTAATTTGGTGACTCCTTGTGCTATCTGCTGAAATGGCAGAAACTAACAGCCATTGCTGAATTGGTGTATTGGCCTATTGCTGAAATGGTAGAAACTGAGTTGTGATTATTGGCCTATTGCTGAATTGGTGTATTGTTTGTTATATCGTTTAGGTTCGATATAATGGACGAAGATAATACAGCGGCAGCGACGAATAATGAGTCTGTGAATGTTCCAAAGAGAAAGTCGGATGATATAGGGTGGCAATATGGGACTCTTGCTGATCCTCTCAACAACAAGGACAAGGTGAAATGCAATTTCTGTGACAAAGTGAGCATGGGTGGTGTATACCGTTTAAAGAAACACATATCTGGCTATGGAAGTTCGATGAAAACATGCACCAAAGCTCCCCCTGAAGCTGTCCAAGCGTGTCGAAAAACATTTGAGGAGACGGCTAAAAAGAAGAAGGAGAAGTTGGCTCACGATCAAGGTTTACGAGATGATGTCCATATTACTTCGGGGCATGGAGCACCAGATGAAGACATTACTTGTGTCGGGAGCTCGACTCCTCACAAGTTAGGTCCTATGGACAAATGGGCACGTCCTATTGATCCTAACTTGTCACAGGCTGCACAACTTCAGCAACAAAGAATAGATCAAGCATTGTGGCAACAAAGAACACTAGAAGTGCAGCAATATACATCGCCAAATGGGTATACACACACGGTAAGCCCCAAGCTTAACTATGTACACTTTGATGTGATTGTTGTTGGACAGTAACAACTGATAAATACATTGTGCTATAAATGTAGTTGTTTCCTTCAACTCAATTGATAATGATGAGTTCAAGCAAATGTGCGAGGCCATTGGTCGATTTGGCCCTGGATTGAAGCCTCCTACTCAATATGATCTTCGAGAGACTTTGCTGAAATCAGAATATGCAAGAACTAAAAGTTTGTTGAAGGATCATGACGAGGAGAAGATGAAGAATGGATGTTCATTGATGACTGACGCTTGGACAACATGAAAAGGAGAAGCATTATGAACATAGTCACACATTGTGCTGAGGGAACAAGCTTCATAAAGTCGAAGGACACATATGATGTTTCACACACAAGTGAGGTGATCTTCAACTTGGTTGACAATGCAATTGAGGAAGTTGGAGCTGAGCATGTGGTGCAGGTTGTGACAGACAATGCTTCCAACAATATGGGAGCAAAAGCACTTTTGTTGGAGAAGCATCCAAACATCTTTTGGAGCTCTTGCGCGACTCACACCATCAACTTGATGTTCCAAGGAATTGGCAACCTACCAAAATTCAAAAAGGTAATAGACCAAACCAAGGCTTTCACTACAACAAAAATAGCTAAGAGTGGCGGATACAACAGTGGCGGTTGTACAACCGCCACTGTCATTAATACATTGTGGGGTTTGTTACTGGAGGTTAAAACCGCCACAATGTATTTAACACATTGTGGCGGTTTTAACCGCCAATAACAAACCATAGTATTTAATCTCATCTCTCTCTCTCTCGACTGGCAATTTCAGTCGCCTATCCCTGACGATTTCATCTCTCCCTCGATAACTCTCCATCGCCGATGTCCGCTTCCTGTCCAGCTGCTCGTCGGCGTTTGGCGCCTCTCATCCTCCGTCGACCGCGGCTCCTCCTCTGTCCGAATCGAGTTTGATCTCATGCCAGCTCTTCCTCTGTCCAATCGAGTTAGATCTCACGCCAGCTCCTCCTTACTCCACTGTCCAACGCCGCCTCCTCGTTTAGAGGTAAGAATCACCTGAAATCGAAGGAGAGAGACGCCGCCGCCTCCACTAATTGAGTCGAAAGAGGGAGAGACGCGACAAGCATCGGTTGGCGGCGTGATTGGAGGAGGAAAAAGATAGGGAAGTCGGCAACGGAGCTGGCGCAAGGAGAAGGCGGCAGAAGCTCACCACCATTGGCACAGAGAGAAGAGACTCGAACGGTGGTGGTCGGAGCTCCTCGTTCCAGAAGAACGGACTCGCCGGAATCTGGGTTTTGCGCCGGCGAGTTTTTTTTTTGGGAAAGTTGACATCAACATTGGCGGTTATAACCTCCAATGTGTAACCGCCAATGTTGATTATTAGTGGCGGTTGCTGACCGCCAATAAAGTTCATTTGTGACGGACGTATTTGTGGCGGTTTCCGCTTGGTACAGTGGCGGTTGTACAACCGCCACTATGTTTACAACAGTGGAGTTATAACCACCACTGTTGTTAAAAAAAAACCGCCACAAATCCTTCTTTTGTTGTAGTGTTTCACCATTTTCATATATGGTCACCACCGCACCTTGGAGTGCATGAGATCTTTCACTAAGAAGAGAGAAATCATAAGGCCAGGTGTGACTCGATTCACCTCTCAATACCTTACCTTACAAAGCATGATGGAGAAGAAGGATTCATTGAGGAGGATGGTGGTTGATGCAAAGTGGGATGGTTTAAAAGATGTGCATACAAAGAAGGGAAAGGATGCAACTGCAACCATTTTGAATGTGACCTATTGGAAAGTTGTTAACCTTTGCTTGAAGGTTTTTGAGGCTTTGGTCAAAGTTCTCAGATTGGTTGATGGTGATGTGAAACCTTATATGGGTTTCGTATATGGTGAAATTGTGAAGGCCAAAAGGGATATCAAAGAGGCATTCGGAAACGTGGAGATTCGCTATAAGGAAGTCATGGCTATTGTGGACAAGAAGATGAGAGGGAGGCTTGATGGTACGTTACAATTGACAGCATATATGTTGAACCCATATTATAGCTATGCCAACTCATCGATCTTCGATACACGGATATTACCACAGCCTTCATTGCTTGTGTTGAGCAATTTTACAATGGTAGTGGCGATGACATACAAGATCAAGTTGTCAACCATGAGTACATCAAGTTCAGTAAGAAAGAAGGATTGTTTGGAAAGAAGATTGCAAGGGCTTATGAGAACTTCGATTACAATCCTGGTTAGTATTTCCTCTATTCTACTTCTTCATACCGTTATAAGTAGTTAGTTTTGGGAGTATGGCACTAATGTAGGTTATTCCTTTATAAGTGGCGTGGTGGAAAATGTATGGAGGGAGCTGTCCACACTTACAAAAGATGGCTACTAGGATTCTCTCTTTGACCTCAAGTTCTTCCGGGTGTGAGAGAAACTGAAGTACATTTGAGTCGGTTAGTCTCTAATTATCTATTCTATACTTTGATATTCACTCTCATATTGCAATACGTTATATATATAAGCATCTGGTGAACTTTGTAGATACACACTAAGAGAAGGAATAGGCTTACAACTAGTCGTCTGAATCAACTAGTGTACATTCAATTTAACTCTAAGTTGATGTCAAAGAAGAAGAGGATCAAAGAAAGGAAGAATGTTGATATTCTTCAGAGTACTGATGCAACTGAAGCACAAGGATTCCTAGTTGAGGGAGGGGACGGTAGTACATTGCATGTGTTCAGGGATGATGATGATGGGTGTCCAGTGCCAGGTGTGACATGGAGTGTGCTTGATGATGCAATTGGAGCTAGAGAACAACTTGAACTCCGTAGGAGTGCAAGAGTGAGAGAGCTTCATGATGAAGAATTTGAGTCTGAAGATGAGGAAGAGAAGGATAGAGAGTCAGAGGACATTGAGTTCGAGGATGACGAAGATGACGTGGTGGCTAAGCAAACTTACATGGATGATGATGCCGAGTGATCGATATGGGATGGCTAATTGAAGCTACCATTGCCTTTATGGCTTATCTTTATCTTATCATGTTTTTATGCTTGTTTTTCTATTTAAACATTAGAATTTGAACCTTGTCTACCTTGAATATGTGAAGTGAACTACTATGTTGGATGTTAACGGTCAAGTCTGAAGTAAGGTACTGTAATATTTTCTTGAATTCTAGGTATTTAATCAATATTGGTAGAAACGCCTAGGCAAGCTAGGCGCTAGGCAGAGCTTCACCGCCTGCCTAGCGCCTAGCGCCTTCTTGAATATATTATATAAAGAGGCATTCGACGCTTCGCTGCAATTGCTGGCGTATTAACGTCTATTAACCTTTTATAAGGTGGATATAAAGTATATATTATATAAAGAGGCATTCGACGCTTCGCTGCAATTGCTGGCGTATTAACGTCTATTAACCTTTTTATGAGGTGGATATAAGATATATATTATGTAACTAGTTTTTTTGCCGGCCCGTTGGCCGGGTCCAATCAAGTATAGATGTATTTAACTTTTTTTTTTGGAAAATATGAGAAGACTTGATAATTGGTAATCGGAAATCGGGTACCACCCGATATCCGGTTGATTTGGGCGAGGATTACCGTTGGCTGGGTAAAAGTTGACGGGTATCGGAAAACTTGGTACCCAGTTAGAATGAGTAACGGGTGGGGACGGGTCGGTTTGAAGGTATCTACCCCATACCAAACATGATGAGTACCTGATATGAAATAATGTTGCATTAGCCATATTATATCAGCTATGTTTAACAGACCTGGCCCAATTACTCCTTCAGTCATTCAGACTTCAATTCATAGATCGAGTAGTCCGTTGTTCTCTCTCAAAACTCAAGTGCTCTAAAAACCGTAGCTACATCTTGAAAATCTCTTTGCGATCTAGTTGTAGAGAGATTTGGGGTTCACCCGATGGGTAGCGAGGTTACCCGATACCCATCCCCGGGAGGAAATGATTTGGATTTTGTATCTGTTTTAGTCATGTAGTTATATTATATGATTTCAAATATTTAGTGTAAAGTCATAGTAAAAAAAATATATATAGTTATTTCTTAATTTCACCTGTTCTTATTATACTATCCACTTAATTCATAATAAATAAGGATTCTAAAAAGAAGGATAATTAAATTAAAAATATCAAAAAAAAGTATTTAGTATATTAATAAAAAAATTCAGTTTTTTTTACAACGTGGATAAATTAAATGGATATTTTTATTAATTAATTTTAAAATCAAGAAAAATTGAGAGATAAAAAGAATATGAAGAAAAGGAGGACGTTGGTGCTAAGTAGAAACATTCATAAAGTAACAGAAATATTTTCATTAAGTAATTAAAAATAAAATATTTTTATTAGTTTTAATCTTAAACTTTAGGAGAAGTTTGGATTTAGGTACCCTCTTTTTAAAATTCTTAGTATATAGTGTAGATAATATAGAAACATACCAATGTTAACAGTAAGTAAAGAATAATGAGGGTACCTATATTGAGATTTAGGTATATTCATTATGCGAACCTAATGAAGTAAAGAATATAGTTTTAATCTCAATATTCTTTACTTCATTAGGTTCGCATAATATAGAAACACACCAATGTTAACAGTAAGTAATACTCAATATATATCTAACCATTCAAATTAAGTCTATTGCAAATACTCTTACATACACATTGATTAAAACAATATGGAAAATTATTTATTTCACTTATAAGATATATATAGACTCAAGCTAAATCATATTTACCCTCTAAATACTAAATCTTAACCATCAAATACTACTATTTCCAATCAAAATTAAACTATTGATAAGACGTCGAACTATTTTTTCATTTCCCACACATAGGTGTACACAATAATAACAATTTTAATAGATATAATACAGTGTAAATGATGTGCTGATTTACGAAATTAACTATAACAATGATAACAATTATAAAAAAAATCACATAAAAAAATCAAGGCACAAAAACCCTCAAAAGGGGTAACACTCTCAGTTGAGAGAAAAATTGTTTACTTAAATTAGTAAAAAATATTAACATTTAAGCCTTTCTTTTGAATTCATGAAAAAGGAGGAAAGTTATCAAAGAGAGAAATGGGGAAATTAAACCTTAGATAAATAAATTAAAAAAAAAGTGGAAAATTAACGATAAAATAATTAATAAAAAAGAAAATAGTTTATGGGTGCTAATTCTATAATTAAGGAGAAGACTCTAATTCCTTACCTTCAATTATGAATGCTTATATGATAGTATAAATAGATATACACATAAATAAATTTCTAAAAGGTATAAATATAGATAATTTTTTTTTACCCGGCGTTTAGCCTTTTCCATTTTCCTTAAATGTGGCCACGTTTGATGAGTCATTCCCATTAATAAATTGGTAATTTTAATATTATATTTAAATTAAATTATAGGAAGTTAATGGTGATTGGTTGGTTTTCTACACTCAAGGGGAGAAGGAATAAAAATGGGTAAATTATATCCTTATATATATTAGTAGATAGTAGATAGATAGATAATAGATAAAAGATAATAGATAGATATAAATGAATTGTTCTTTAGATTGTCACCTTGAATTTAATCATTATAATATGATATTAACATATTATTGCATATGTTAAAAAAAAAAATACATCACGATTAATAAAGTAGCTAAATTTTTTCAACGAAGATGGTTGTTTCTATCTTTCACATATTAATAAAAAAAATTATCCAGAAATGTGAATATTTAAGAGTACAAACCCGTCATCGTCGGGTTAGGTATGAGACAAATACCTTCAAACCTGTCCCCACGCATTACATGCTCGAACCACAAACCAGGTCTTTCCCATACCGATTAATGGAGAATTTCTGCCCATCGGCCAAATTTTGGGTGGATACCCGATTTCCGGATACCAGTTGCCAAGTCTATTGTCATGATGGCAACATTTAGAACTTGGATTATTAGAAGTTACCACAAAAAAATTTATATTATTTGTAATGATTAAATAAATGAAATAAGAGAATATGTAATTGATGGAAAATCTACAATTGCTGAAAATAACGGGTGTAATCTTATATTCTTTATATACAAATATTATAGATCGTAAATAAATATCATAAATTATTTTTTATAAACAATAAATTATTCATCCAAGAATAAATATATTATGAAACCAAAATAATTGGTTATTTTTGTTTACATCAACTATGTTGTATTTTTTATTAAAAAATTAATGCTAATGAACAGATCAAACCTAATACTCATATGTAGTTAATTTGATAAAAAATTAATAATAATAAAAGTTGAAAATGACGTTTACATATATTTTTCTACAATGGCCATTACTTTTAAATTTGGTAACCGTTTTTGTTTGCTTTTTGTTTATTAATTGGAGAGAGAATAAATAAAAAAGAATTTTTTTATTGGTAGAATCCCTACACTCAAGGAGAAGGAGAATAAAAGGGGGTCTCTTTTATATTTGCTTATATAGATATAATAGATAATAGATTTAATTTTTTTTATTATAAGTTTGTTAGAGAGAAATAGAGCATAATATATATGGTAATATATATTATGTACGCTATCTTTTTTTAGGGAAAAAAATTTATTGGGAAATATTTTGTAAAAAGTGGGAAACTAATGGAATGGTGAGTGGCCCGTTTTTTGTGGTATGGCTGATTTATTTATTAGTTAATTAATTATGAGAACTAAAATGATAAAAAAAGAAAAAAAGAAATTTTTTGATTGGTTGCCTAGCTAAAGTTAAGGGGAGAAGGAATAAAAGGGGTATACTTTATATTCTATATATATATTATAATAGAAGAGGCATTTGACTCGTCGCTGCAATTGCTGGTATTAAGTCTATTAACTTTTATAAGTGGATATAAATATATATTATATAAAGAGGCATTCGACGCATCACTGCAATTGCTGTTTTATTAACGTCTATTAACCTTTTATAAAGTGGATATAAAGTATATATTATATAAAGAGACATTCGACGCATCGCTGCAATTGCTGGCGTATTAACGTCTATTAACCTTTTTCAAACTTTCGAAATTAAAGGTTTTACTTACAATACTGTACGTTTGGGTTATTACAACTTTTGACATAACGATCTTATGTTAAAAGTAGACTAGACCGACTATTTTAATTATAGGGGTAAACTTTTTAAAGTGTGTTAATTAAATTTAATTTTTGTCAAATTACTTAATTTAGATAGCTTAAAAAAACAAATGTTGGCATCTACATGTTTTGAACCCAAGAACTCCGTGTTATTAGACTAAGACCTTAACCATTGGATTAAGTGAATTTATTTGATTTAGTTTAGCCGAAAATTATCTAGGGTGTTCTGGACTTTAAAGTCCCAAACGGGTTAGGCCCAACGCCCGGCCCATTTGGACGACCAACTGGCTTAATTTCGGATGACCTAATCTAAGATGAATGCAACCCTAAAGATATTATTTTCACTTCACAGCCGTCACTCTCTCTCTCTCACAATTCTAGAATCCTCATCTTCTTCCCAACCCTAGGATGAGCTTCCCAACCACTTTCTATTACCCATCGACCATCTCTGCTGCTAGTTTTCGTCCGTGGTGGTGTCTGAAGTTGAAAGAGGGACCTCCAGAGGACCGGAGCGGAGCGTGGATGAAATCGACCTAATCACGAGAGAGATCGGCGCCAGATTCGATCTCGAAATATCGAACGACGAAGGTGGAAGGAGCCGGCAGAAGAAACGCCAGGGTTGGGATACCTTTCGGTCAGTCATTTCCTTTACCCGATTTTATTCGTCAATCTTAAAAAGTAACAATCGAATAAACCTAATCTACCAGATTCATCACTTTCACCATCTCCTTGATAAATGTTATATTTTTTATACGAAGACAAATCATACAACTGCATGGGTGTAAGATTATGGCCAAGTGAATTTGGAAGCATTGTTTATTCGTAGATCTGCAGTTCATTTGTTTTACTTAGGAGCAGCTAATCTAGCCTATGCTACTCCTGCCATGGTTTCATACTTTTAGATTTGATATAGGTTGAATGGATGGTAAAAGGGAATTGGCTTGCGAGGAGCTTATCAAAGTGCAAGAGGGAGTGATTTCGGCCAACGAATCTCTTGATTAAGAGTCCGCAACTCAGGTATATTTTTTCGATTATATGTGCTCTGATTTGTTTGTTCTAAGGATGTGACATTTGCGATAAATGATTGGTTTGATATGGTTTACAAGATGTTTTGGTGATTGGTTTGGTATGGTTGCAGGGTTTGATTTATGGGGTTGTTTGGGTGTTTAATAGGATCATATGTTGGCGGTCCGGAAATGATTGTTGGCTGCGTTATTGGTTGTTTTGGGTGGGTTAGTATGGCTGGTTAGTGGGTTATTTAGAGTAGTTAACTGAAGCGACCATTCTAACCAAATTTTCATACCCTTGTTCTTTTTAGTTCTATTTGCTTTGATTAAGGAGACTTGGTTCATAAATTGTGAACATGCCAGATTTATAACTCTTTCCCCTTTTATTCTACCATTTGTCGTTTCCGAGTATGTGGGTAGCTTATATATATGAATATATGCACCCCCAATCTTAAGTTGGGTATGCACTTAGTCAGACATCATGTCATTTAATTATGAAGTAAGACAAGCGCTAAATATGTCATGATAACTGATTTGTTGTAAGAACTCAACTAGGATGAATGAAAGTTAAATAAATGATGAGCAGAATGGTAACTTGTTTAAATCAACATGTAGGATAATTCAAACCTTGGTTTTTCTGGCTCGCTCCTCTATTTCGGCTTTCTTGATTGTGTCGCTCCCTTTTACTCCTTTTGAGTTCTTCCTTTCTTTCCCTTGACTATGATTCTTGGTGAATGTAGGTATATGATTCTTCTAAGCAACGTGATGCTTCACAAGATCATGTACTTTATGTTTTTTTGAAGTGGGGATGGAAGGTGTCAATGGAAGGCTTATGAACAAATGGAGATTATGGCAGGATTTTTTGTGTTGTCTTTTTTCTATCTTTCCTTTTTTCTGTCTTCTGTTCCCCTTTTAGTAACTAAACCCCTCCCTTTTATAGACCTAAGATTTGGGATTGGTCCATAAATGTGAGGTAAGAAGGAATGATGACTAGCCCACAATCACACATTTCAATGGGTGAATAGTTGGGCTCAAACAGTAGGTTTACTATTTTGGATAGGTGCTTGGGTCACTTTGTAGTTATCTGATTTGATTAGCTGATCAGATCGATTTAACCAACTGGTTTGTTTTATCCACTGATTTGACCGAATTATCAAGTTGGGTCGAGTTGACTCTTTTGACCAAACTGAATTGGGCTGAATTGACCTCCTTATACCAAATCGAATTGGGCCGAACTGAATATTTAATTGATCCGAGATAAACTGATTCGACTGGTTCGGACTGAGTTGGTGTGGCTTGAATCGATTTGATTTTGCTCAATACATGGGCCTAAGCCCATTTTACTTTGGTTATTGAACACATAGTCTTTTAACAATAGATCGGGCCTAATCTTATTTAGGAGCTTATAAGTTTGAATTTTAGATCATCTCCACATGTACATAGAGATGGAAACCCTAACTTTGGTCGACCAACTTCGTTGTCGATGATAGCTTCTAGTGGAACATTTGTTGATAATGATTGGGTCTCGACCTTCTTGTTTCATGGATGTGAATTTCGAGATGAGACGACGATAGTCAACAAGTGAGGTTCCGATGAAACTTATATGTGGTAAGAAGCAGGGACCCGGACAAATTCGGTTACCACACTGAGGTACCTAAATAAAAGACAACGAGCGTTGGTTTACTGGTTTTCATGTTCCTCATGTTCTTTTCTTGTTGGAGAGTGTCAAAGATTGATTTATAAATTAATAAATTTATGTACTTATTATTTTGATAGCTTGAGTAAAATTAAATCAAAATGTACAAAGATACCGCGTATAAATTATTGTGTATCATGACATCCCCATGTGATACGAACCTACATAACCAACAATTACGATCCTCCCAATAAACTAATACGAAATTGGTTCTCAAACGTTACGAAACATGTTATAGAATCATACAAATATTCATATCAGCTATCACTCACATTCGTACCAATTTGACAACTATAAAATTTGACAACATATTCTTAGGTTTGCATGTTAAGAACTCTTCCCCGTTGAGATTACCGATCTTGTACTTGCTCTGGAAGAGTACTTTATTCATGTAAGGTTAAGAACAATAAAACTATAGAGACAATCTCCTGCGTGAAAGGTCCTGTTAAATCATTCAGCAGTGGTTGTTGGTCACAGTATTACAAAAGTGTAACTCAATATGTTACGAATAAGTTGGCTAAAGTGTACAAATCTGACTAGTTATGTATACGAAAAAAGGGAGGATGTTTGAAATTGACAAACATCGTGCCGCGATCGTTGGGTGTTCTTCATGTGTTGCCACAGTTTTACACCTAATTATGTACTTCGACAACACTTTGAACCTTTTGGAAGCTACCCTAACCTTCTTCTCATTATGCCTCATCTCCTGTGAAAAAATACTATAACAATTACAATCATTCTACTAAACAAATAAGATTTGTTGCAAAAAAAATTATGGAATCTTAAAAAAAATAACATTGTAGGAAACTTGAAAATGTAATTAAAATCCATAACAGGTTATTGTGTATCATGACATCTCCCATGTAATATGAACCTACATGTCCAACAATTACGAACCTTCCACATAACTAATACGAAATAATTATCAAACATTATGAAACATGATCTCAACCCATACGAAACTTGCTATAAGCCTATACGAAATTAGTTCTCAAACGTTACGAAACATGCTATAAAATCATACGAATCATGATTTGTAACTTGAATCAACTAAATTCGTAACTACATATGAATTCCTAACATAACTGATACGAATTTCTAACATAACTGATACGAATTCGTAACATAACTTTACTGATACGAATTTCTAACATAACTTATGAATTCGTAACATAACTTTATGATACGAATTCCTAACATAACTGATACGAAATCTAAAATGATTAATTTCTTAAACACTATCAAGAGTGATATCATTAGATTCGTAATTTAATGAGAAGACTTTTGATGTTAAAATTACTGAAAAATCATTCAAATTGTAAGTGTTATGTTAATATTATATCAATAGAAGAAAGAGAATAGAAAAATTGAGTACTCTCTTTCCTACTTTTCTGTCACTTTTCCCACCACTTTAACACATTTGCGAGATTACTATTTTACCCTTCTGACACTTTCATAGATCATAGCCATTGATCTTGTGGGCAAGCTCATGAACGGCTAGGATTTCGTTAAGCACCATTTCAGCACCAATCCCATTAAGCACCTGACGAATTTTCGGCTAATAGTATTATGCTGAATGGGGTCATTCAGCACCGTGCTGAACCCAATTCGCGAGGGGTATTTTGGTAAAATAATGTATTACGAATATGACACGTGAACAGTACAAATCTGACATTAAAATGTCACTTCATTGTGCCGGGAAATAGCACGTCGGAATTGGATCTACGCATGAAAACGTCGGGGAGTGCATACAACCCTCATAATGTGTATGAATCTTTTTATTTTTCATATTTTTCGTGTTCTTCATATTTTTTTCTTGTTTGAGGGTGCCAAAATGAATTCTGTAACATTTGGTTGAGATATGTTGGGTTTCGTAATGTCTTTAACCGTTTCCGTAATACTTTCGTTGTTGTTTTATAATATCAGTTTTTGTAATATTTTTTATCAATTTTCATAATACTTTCGTAGCTGTTTCGTAACACTTTCGTGCTCTCCATGTTACTTTCGTAATCCTTTATTTCCCTCTCTTTTTCTCCCTCCTTTTTTTCTTCAAATACTTTCGTAGCTGTTTCGTAACACTTTTGTTCTCTTCATGTTACTTTCGTAATACTTTCGTGTTGTTTCTCCCTCCATTTTCAAAATTCAAAATCATTTATTTCCCTCTCTTTTTCTCTCTTTTTTTTATTTTCTCTCCTTTTTCATTCTCCTTTTTTTCTCTCATGATACACAATTTTAGATTCTCTCCTTTTTTGTTTGTCTCCCATTTTCAAAAATCAAAATCCTTTATTTCCCTCTCTTTTTCTCTCACCTTTTTTTCTCTCAAATACTTTCGTAGCTGTTTCGTAACACTTTCGTGCTCTTCATGTTACTTTCGTAATACTTTCGTGTTATTTCTCCCTCCATTTTCAAAATTCAAAATCATTCATTTCCCTCTCTTTTTCTCTCTTTTTTATATTTCTCTCACCTTTTTCTCTCAAATACTTTCGTAGCTGTTTCGTAACACTTTCGTGTTCTTCATGTTACTTTCGTAATCCTTTATTTCCCTCTCTTTTTCTCTCTCCTTTTTTTTCTCTCAAATACTTGTGTAGCTGTTTCGTAACACTTTTGTGCTCTTCATATTATTTTCGTGTTGTTTCTCCCTCCATTTTTAAAATTCAAAATCATTCATTTTCCTCTCTTTTTCTCTCCTTTTTATTCTGGAATAGAGAAAGAAGAAGAAGGAAGAAGAAGGAAGGAGAAAGACGAAGAAGAAGGAAGGAGAAAGATGAAAAAGAAGGAAGAGAAAAGAAGAAGAAGAAGAAGAATCTAGATCTGGAATAGAGAAAGAAGAAGAAGGAAGAAGAAGGAAGGAGAAAAATGAAGAAAGAAGAAAGAAGAAGAAGAAAAAGAAGAGGAAGAAGAAAGAGAATGTGTTCTTCATGTTACTTTTGAATTAATTAAGTGTTACAAATTAAGTACCAGGTATTACAAGTGTATCATGACATCAAGTGTTACGAATTAAGTATCAAAGTATTACAAGTGTTACAAATTAAGTATCAGATATTACATTGTGTATCATGACATCAAGTGTTACGAATTAAGTACCAAGTATTACATTGTGTATCATGACATAACTAATACGAAAGTAATTCTCAAATGTTATGAAACATGATCCCACACCCATACGAAACTTGCTATAACCCAATACGAAATTGGTTCTCAAACCGTTACGAAACATGCTATGAAACCATACGAATCATGATTTGTACTTGAATCAACTAAATTCGTAAAAGAAGAAAAATAAGAAGAGAAGAAGAAGGAAGAAGAAGGAAGGAGAAAAAGAAGAAGAAGAAGAAGAAGGAAGGAAGGAGAAGAAAGAAGAAGAAGAAAGAGAATGTGTTTTTCCCTCCATTTTTCAAAATTCTCACTCTTTTTCTCTCCTTTTTTTCTTTTTCTCAAGAAAAACAAGTGTTACGAATTAAGTACCAAGTATTACATTCATTTCCCTCTCTTTTTTTTTTTTTTCTATTTTATGCCCACATAACTAATACAAAAGTAATTCTCAAATGTTACGAAACATGATCCCAAACTCATACGAAACTTGCTATAACCCAATAAGACATTGGTTCTCAAAACGTTACGAAACATGCTATAAAGCCATACGAATCATGATTTGTACTTGAATCAACTAAATTCGTAAAAGAAGAAAAATAAGAAGAGAAAAAGAAGGAAGGAGAAGACGAAGAAGAAGAAGAAGAATCTAGATATGGAATAGAGAAAGAAGAAGAAGGAAGGAAGGAGAAAAAAGAAGAAGAAATAAAGAAGAAGAAGAAGGAGAAGAAAGAAGAAGAAGAAAGAGAATGTGTTTCTCCCTCCATTTTCAAAATTATTCATTTTCCTCTCTTTTTCTCTTTTTTTTTTCTTTTTTCTCAAGAAAAACAAGTGTTATGAATTAAGTACCAAGTATTACATTCATTTCCCTCTTTTTTTCTCTCCGTTTTCTTTTTTTCTATTTTATGCCCACATAACTAATACGAAAGTAATTCTCAAATGTTACGAAACATGAACTGAAACCTATACGAAACTTGCTATAACCTAATACAAAATTGGTTCTCAAAACGTTACAAAACATGCTATAAAACCATACGAATCATGATTTGTACTTGAATCAACTAAAATTCGTAACATCATACGAATTCCTAACATAACTGATACGAATTCCTAACATAACTTATACGAATTCCTAACATAACTGATACGTATTCCTAACAACTTATATTAATTTCATAAACACTATCAAGAGTGATATCATTAGATTCGTAATTTAATTAGAAGATTTTTTATGTTAAAATTACTGAAAAATCATTTAAATCGTAAGTGTTATGTTAATTTTTTTATCATTACAAGAAAGAGGATAGAAGAATTGTGTACTCTCTTTACTACTTTTTCATCATTTTCTCCATCACTTTAACACATTGACGAGATTATTATTTTACCCTTCTCACACTTTCACTACATATATTTAATCATAGCCGTTGATTATTTCATGGACGGCTGAGATTTGATTCAGCACCATAAGATGTCGGCACCTGACTAATTTCCCGAATTTTCACTTCTTATTAGATAGATGTTTAGATTTTATTATTTATCATTTGTTTTCTTCCTATAAAAAAAAGTGATATACATGAGTAAAGGATAGACAAGTCGGCAGCTGATCCCCATCCAACCATTCCAAGGGTTGGAAACTTCCAACCTTCATCTCAACCATTAGATCACCCTTTGACCCTTTGACCCTTTGACCAATCCAATGGTCTAAATTGTTAGGGGTATTTAGGACTTTACACATATAAATTAATTATTATATTTAAAATAAATAATTTAATTCCCGTGGCTCTCCGCGGCGTGCGCGGCCACCGTCGCCCGCGACCGGCCACCGCGCCGGCGACGGCCGCCGGCGCCTTTTCCGGCGAGACTCCGGTGAATTTTTTTTTTAAATTAATTTTTTTTACATTAAAAAAAACTAGTTAACTCTTTTTTGCTGTTAACTAGTTAACAGTGTTTTTTTAACTGATAACAAGTTAACATGGTTTTTACCTGATAACTAGTTAACATCATTTTTTGTTTGATAACTAGTTAACATCATGATTTAGATAACTAGTTAACAAAAAATTTAGTTGATTACTAGTTGACACTTTTTTTTGCAGTTAACTAGTTAAGAGTGTTTTTTTAACTGATAACTAGTTAACATGGTTTTTATCTGATAACTAGTTAACAACGTTTTTGTTTGATAACTAGTTAACATCATGATTTAGATAACTAGTTAACAAAAAATTTAGTTGATTACTAGTTATCAAAATTAGTTAACTAGGTAACACATTTTTTTGTTGTTAACTAGTTAACAGTGTTTTTTTAACTGATAACTAGTTAACATGGTTTTTATCTGATAACTAGTTAACAACGTTTTTTGTTTGATAACATGTTATCAACATTAGTTAACTAGTTATCAAATTAACATAATTAGTTAACTAGTTAATATCATGACTAAGATAACTAGTTAACATTTTTTAAAGATGATAACTAGCTAACATTTTTTAAAGATGATAACTAGTTAACCAATCGAGTTAACTAGTTAACATCATGACTAAGATAACTAGTTAACATTTTTAGTTAACCAATCGAGTTAACTAGTTATCTAATCGTGTTAACTAGTTATCAAGTTGTTAACTAGTTATCTAATCAAGTTAATTAGTTAACTAATTATGTTAACTAGTTATTTTGTTTTTAATTAGTTAATTTATCGAGTTAACTAGTTAACATAATGATTGGATAACTAGTTAACGAATGTATTTAGTTGATAACTAGTTATCAAAACTTATTAACTAATTATACGAACTAGTTAACACGATTATTCCATAACCAATTTATATAATTCAAATGTTATAAAAAAATGTACAAGAATGAAATTGTAACCTTTCATAATTATTAAAAATATCTGGCAGTGTGACAAATCAATAAATTTTACAAATCAGTAACTTAACTTGACCATGTGACAAATCAGTCACTTAACTTGACCACGTGACAAATCAGTCACTTGACTTGACCATGTGACAAATCAGTCACTCATCTTCAACCTCTGAAATCAACATCGCTGCTCCAGACATCTTGCTCCACCGCCGCTGCTCCTGAAGTCGCTCCGCCGGCAGCTGCTCCAGACGTCGTGCTCCGTCGGCCGCCGACATCGGAACCAGGAGCTTCCGGCCGAGAGACAAAATCGGACCAGAAAAGCAAGAGCAAATCGGTCGTCGGAGGATACAAGGAGCTGTCGGAGATGGTGATTGAGGCGGATCGGTTGACGATGAGATGGATTGGCCGACGGAGCTCTTCGATCGGAGACGGGAACGACGTGATAACCAAGGCGGAACTCGCGACGGTGATGGGTTGGCCGTCGGCGGGATGGGTTGGTCGTTGGAGTAGGCAGAGGAGAGGAAGCCGGCGAAGAGAGCGGCGGCTTATGCTTCGGCCGTCGGCGGGATGGGTTGGTTGTTGGAGGAGGCAGAGGAGAGGAAGTCGGCGAAGAGAGCGGCGGCTTATGCTTCGGAAATTAGGTTTTAATTTATATTTTTTAATTTCCGATTTTACCCTTGGTTGGACCGGTCCAACCCCTGGAAGGTTGGACGCAGATCGCGTGCCAGACAAGTCATGTGGTTGGGGGCAAAGTAGAGGAAACCAAAAAAAAGCACAAAAAAATCAAATGTTGATATTTCACGTGATGCTTATGTTTATGTTTCCCCCATCTTTTTTTTCTTCAGATCCACAAAAACTCAAATTCATTCTAAAATCATATATGCGTTGGGGTGTTGATAATTAACAAGTGATCAAAAGTTGTTTCCAAGATTTCTGTTTAAGAACTCTTCCACCGTTATTAATTAGGAGAATATTCACATGTTAGACTACCATGTGGGTTGGTGTTATTCTATAAAGGATCGTGGAACTAAATGATTAATATTTGTACCACCATTATCATCATTTGAATCTTGCAATATTTGTACACCAATTATGGAGTCAACAATAAGTGACCGATACAAGTACTGAGAAGTTTGAGTGTACGTCAGCCTGGTCACAGAAGCAAAAGCCCTTTTAGTATCTTTGAGAATTGCTACATAGTCCAATTGTCATACGAGAATCAAATCCAATTTCCTTACTTCGGTAGATGCTCTTCGGAAGGATCGATCTTCGTGACCATGTGAATGTTATGCTTGACTCCTCTTCATGAAAGACATTCTCTTGACTCGTGATAGAATTTCTTTTGTGTTCGTTCCAAGACGTCTCAACAAAAGGTGTGGATTGGACTGCTAGAAACGAGTCCCTCCCTTATAACTGGTTTTCAAATGTCTTCTTATCTAACGCGTTGTAAGATGATTTTCCTCTGGATAAATATACATGTGCATAAAACAATAGTGGAAATCATTGGTAAGGCATACCCAGATAACGATATGTAGTTTTGCCTGCAAATCAAATTTCATAGGACACATTGATGCATATGAATATGATTGATATCATACATATCTACAAAATCATATGGATGATATCATAATTAAGTGTGGGCAAATTGTATAGAGTAAATCAGACAGCCTCAACACATACAATGATTCAATTAATGGCCAACCATTAATTAATTAGTGGCCATTAGCTAGGGGAAACAAATTAAAAGAAAGAAGAAACAACATTCTTCTAAGTGAATTGGGAGTGAAGGGTTAAGAAGATAGCAGCGAAGGAAGAGCCTCCATTACAACTGCTGGTTTCCTCAACATTATCATGATCATCATGATCATCAATCGTACTTGTTGCTGGTTTCCTCAACAGAGAAAGAATGGAGATCATAAGGTGTTCCTCACATGGCACTTGAATGGGTCCAGCCGATGTGGTCCCGAATTCTTCCTCGGCCATCTCGAGCAATACTCTGAAGATTGGATGGTTCAAGTAGTAGAGTGGGACAGTAAACCTCTTGCCTTCTTTGGTGTAGACTGCAAAATGGCCGTTCTTCTTCTTCCTCCCCCAATATTGCTTCACTGCCCCACTTAGCATCATCATCTTGTGTGTGTACAATTTTCTTCTTCTTCTTCTTCTTCTTCTTCTTGTTTCTGCGGATGTTTTGAGGTGTGGGGTTTGGAGGGTTGTTATAATTTGACCACTTTTTTGCCTCTCTTTCTATTCTATATGTATAATGTTTATAAGGGATGACAGAGTTGGAAGAATGTGATGAGCGGTGGGGACGGAAGTTAGTTGTAAAAAAAAAGTTCCAAATTGATGAAAGTGATAAGCCTTGTTGGGGTATGGTCTTCCCGCAAGTGGATTTATATATAGTAATCCGGGGCCAGCAACGATACTATCCAAAAACAATACTTTAGTCTTATTGGGTTTGTCAAATTATCTTGTTTTGTTTTAATTATCTTGTTATGTTTGTCTTTCATGCAAAAAGAGATGAGTTTATTGTGTTTTACATTTTAAATTTTCACTCTAAGTGGATTTGTTTATTGATCCGCCCAGTTGGACTGGTGGATCAATACTGTGGTTCTTTGGAGGTTTAGGCAATGAATCCGTCCTCTGATTGTCTCGGCGGATGGTACCTTGCAGGGCGGACGTGCAAGGGGTTAGTATATGATGGGTGGCAAGTATGTGGATAATGTAGGGAGAATGGGTTACAGAGAAGTACCGGGCGAGAGCCCCTTGGTGTGGGCGGAATCGATAGCCTTTAGCGTACAACGTGGAAGCTTGTAGTATCAGGCGTATGGTCCCGGGTCTGTCGTGTCGTCTTCTGAATGGGGGACCCTATTATTTATAGGTCCCATTGGACTGGCAGGGTCCACGTGTCCTGCTCTGAGTGGGCCGCAGCGAGTCACTGTCAACAGTAATGGGCGGTGGCCGCTTTTCTGTCCCGTCGATGTGACAGGTGACCCTTTGGTTGGGGCGGATGACGGACCGCCCTGTAGTAAAGTACCGCCCTGGCCATGAGGGAGGGCGGATCCACACTAGGGCCCATCAATTGCCCCCAGTATGGTCTTGAGGCCGTGAGAGGCTCGAGGCGATACTATGGAGCTGCTTCGAATGCCTTGGAGTGAAGGACCGCCCTGGCCGTAGGGGGCGAGGGCGGATTCATGCAAGGGCCCATCAATTGCCCCCAGTATGGTCTTGAGGCCGCGAGAGGCTCGAGGCGATACTATGTAACTGCTTCAAACGCCTTGGAGTGAAGGACCGCCCTGGTACAAGGTGGGGGGCAGTTTTAACTTGTTGCCGATGCTGTTACCGGTGACCGAAGCGGTTGGAGGTCTTCTTTTGAGGTGAACTCGCACGCGTTCCAACCTTTTTGCATGCTTTCTTTCCTTTTTGCAGGCTACTAGCCGATTCGCCCACTGCCTGGGGGACACGTGGCTTGATTATATTTGGCGACGTTTCGCTTACCCACGTCACCAGTATAAATAGGGGTTCTCCCCCCTTCCCTTCAGCACTTCAGCTTGTCAACTAAATTCTTGAGAGCTTCCGCCCTTTCCTATTACCAAATTTCTTTGAGTTCATCCGCCTTTTTCTTCTTGCACCCCTTTTACGTTTGTCCGCCACCTTTCAAAACACTGTAGAGGATGACTTCTGACGCTGAATCATCTTCGTCCGCCGAAGCAAGTAGGTGTCCTTGAAACTTTCCTGTGTTTAACTTTCTTTCTTTTGCGTGCCTCGTATTTTCCATTTTCTTCGCTTGTTAGTGTGAGATGTCTTCTAGTGGGTCGTCCTCGTCCTTAGATTATGACCACTTAGAGAGTGTGTTGGAGGGCATGCGGGGACGACGGCGGTCTACCACCCGCCCTTCTCGAGAGGCGAGGACGAAAACTGCTCCTGTATCTGTCCGCCCTCTGGCGTTCATTCCTCCTCCTCTTCTGATTTGCGCCCCTTATCCTTCTGTTGTAGGAGGTCATGATGAAGGGAGGAGAGGATCGGGGGCGGATACGTCCTCTGAAGCATCTACGTCGTCAACCCCGTCCCTGCAACTGAGTCCCCCTGACTCCCGAACCTTCTAAGGAAGAAGAAATTGATGACGAGGGATCAGATGCAGCAAATCCCAAACAAAAAGGGCAGATGCCCTATCCGGAGGATACATACATCGCTTTCAATCCGTACGCGGACTACGATGTGGAGTACGTGTTTACGGAGGATGCCGAACCGCTGCCTACTCCTTCGGCGGAGCAGCTCCACCAGCAGGCAGAGGCCAGGTTCAAGGGCGGACCCACCTCAAACAGCGCTCGGCGGTTCGCGTCGTGGAAAGTCGAGTTCACCAAGGAATCTTGGGGTTTTGAGATGCAGACCGAGGCTGTGGAGAAGTATGGGTATAAGGTCTTATCCTGGGAGCAGATGTGGGAGGGCGCGCCTGCGGACTGCCGAGAGGTGTATGGTCCGGGGTACTTCCCCTATGTCAGGACGAACGCCCTAGTGAGGATGCTGAATGAGTGCGACATGCCTCAGCATTTCTCATACGCCGCCCCCGCTCGACTCTGCTCAATCGGAAACTGTCCGCCTGGTTGGGTAGGCGTGTGGGTTGAGGCGCTCAGGTACGGCCTCCGCTTCCCTTTGGACTCCTGGGAGGTGGATGTTCTGGATCTGATGGGAGCGTCCTTGGGAGCGCTCCAACCTCATGCTTGGGCAATCATGACTGCTTTCAAAGTGTCATGTGTCAAAAGGCATGTTGCTCCAAGCGCCAGAGTATTCCGCCACCTTTACTACGCCAAAATTGGGCAGAACGGCATTACGTTCTCAAAGAGGAGAACGTACTCTAGGAGCGGAGTCTACGGCGCCATCAAGGCGGACTCCGTGTGGTTTCACAGCTTCTTCTTTATAAGAGCTGAATCGCCGGAGGATGCATTCTGGGCGGAGCGCCTTCGACCTACATGGTCGTATGGTGCAATCGAGGAGTTCAATCGACCCCGCCGCCCTCAGGGGAATGACGCTGCCATTGTAGACTGGGTGAATACCTGGAACTACAACCTTAAGAAGCGGGGCCTAAACGCTCTAAAGGCATGGCTTAAAGGCGGTGGTGAGCGGACAACCACTGAGGGCGATGTGTCTCTTGTTGTGCGCCGTTTATTATATATATATTATTGTCGTGCTGATGCTTAACCTGTCTGCTTGTTTTGCTATTGCTTTGTCGCAGAGAGTTCCATCTTCGCGGCGTTGTGAACGCCAAGACCCGGGGAGCGTCTGGTGACACACAGCCTCAACCCGAAGGTTCGAGAGCCGAGCAACATCAGCAACAGAAAGACGCGGACCAGACACGCACAGATAAAGAAAAGGCGGATAAGGAACGCCCTGAGAAGAAACGGTCTCACCAGACCTCGAGCCCACCAGTACAGAATTTGGAGCGTCCAAAACGCCGAAAGACGACCATGAGGAAGGACTCTGGCAAGAAGAAAACTGGGGCGGATCTAGGCCAGAGACCTCGTCAGGGGAGTTCAGCACCGCCCGTCTCCCCGCCATGTAGCCAACGCTCCGTGGCAGTGAGATTCTCACACGGGCCGCCCTCCAACTAGCGGCCGACTGGGATACCGACCACCCTCGCTCCAAGGACGGGGTCCGCCGCTTGGCGATGGAGCAAATGGCGATCGGGGCCAGGGTAAGATTTCTGTGTACGGAAGATTGGCGTTGCGTACTCGTCGGCCACGTTCCGTTTCGCAACCAATTGATCCGCCCGTCGGTTTGGTTACTACTTTTGTTGCAGCTCCTAGGTACCACCGGGGCACTGCTGTCAGCAGATCAGGCGCACAGGGCAGAGCAGCCTCAAGGCGTCGAGGAGATGGAGGTTGAGTTGAGGGAGGCCCGGGCCGCCTCTCAACAATGGAAGGCCAAATACTCCAAGGCCAAAAAAGAAATGGAAGAGGAGGCGGCCCGACTTCTGGTAACTACCTCTTATCAATTGGATTTGCTCCGTGTTGCGCATGCTAACCAAGCCACTGAACACATGTTGGACTTACAGGCGGAGCAGGAGAAACGTTACAAGATGGAGACAGCCTTGTCCCAAGCAGAGGCGGATATGAAAGCCCTGAAGGAGCAAGTGGTCCTCCTAGAGACCGACAAGGCGGGCATGGCCAAGGACCTGGGGCCAAGATAAAAGACTTGGAAAGCCGCGACCTTGTTTTGAAACAAACGGAGGAGACCCTTCAGGCGCTGAGGGCGGACGTTGAGAAGGCGGTCGCCGAGAAGGCTGAGGCGGAGTTAGGCGGCCGGGTGCAGGGCACTATTGACAACACCCTCACTGCCGTCCACCATGAACTCCGAAGGGGGAACATCGACTGTTCCTGGAACCAGGAGCAGATGTTTTGCTCTGCGTCGCGGAGGCTGATGGCGCAAGAGTTCAAGGAGGAGTCCGCCGACTCTCAAGTGCTTTCTTCGGACCGTCGCAAGAAGCTGTTGTCCGAGGCGTACGCCGAGGTGAATCTCCATCACAAAGAGATGAAAAGGAAGGCCCGGGCCGAGAGGTCTCGGGCGGACAAAACGGGATCATCAGGCGGGCGCCAGTAATTCATCTTGTAATTTTTGTTCCCTTCGTTTCCCTGTTTGTATCGAACATAACAATCCGCCAAGTCGGAACGAAAAGGAAATGTCATTGCTATCCAGTTGTTATCCCCTCTGTTGTTGATTTTTTTTTTGTGAACTTCCCATGATCACTGAGGTAGATTTCGCCTTGGGGAAATTTGAACGCAATTGGTGCAAGTTCTGTTTTTGGGGTTGGGTTCCGCCTTGGGGAACCCGAATGATGACGAACTGGTTTCCATCACGAGGAATCCGAGCTTATAAGCACGTTGAGTTCCGCCTTGGGGAACTCGAATGACATCGGGTTCCGCCTTGGGGAACCCGAATGATGATGAGTTGATTTCCATCTCGAGGAATCCGAACTCATAGGCATGTTGGGTTCCGCCTTGGGGAACTCGAACTTGCTTGGCTTTTAGGGTGTACTTCACCTATTAATATATAATATCAATATATATATTATATATATATAGGAGCGACAGTGGCTTCCCTTCCATACATATACGCCCTTAGCAGGTCGCTTTTCAAAAAACAAAACAAAGAAGACACGGGGAATGGCGCGGTAAGCTAGACCTCTTCTCCGTTGGCACTGTACTTCCGTAAGTGCATGGCGTTCCATGTCTTGTGTATGGGTTCGCCAGTAGGGTGTTTGAGTTTAAAGGTGCTTGGACCAATCACTTCACGGACCTTGTATGGTCCCTCCCAATTGGCGTTTAGCTTGCCCTGTTGGGGGATCGGCCAAAAAAACCTTTCGAACTACCCAGTCCCCTTCTTCCAGTTGATGAGGACGAAGATGAGCATTGTACCGCCTAGCCAGCTGTTCCTTTTCAGCTACAAGGTGGATAGCTGCATCCTCCCGTTGTTCTTCTATCATGTCCAGATTATGATGTAGAGCTGCCTCATTACCGTCATGATTAAAATGCTGAATCCTTAGGCTAGGCAGATTAACCTCTACGGGTAAGACTGCCTCAGTTCCATACACCAGAGTGTAGGGGGTTTCATCTGTGGCCGTTTTATATGACGTCCTATGCGCCCATAGGATATTGGGCAACTCATCGACCCATTTGCCTTTCGCCGCATCCACTCTTTTCTTCAATCCTTGCAAAATGAGTTTGTTAATGGCTTCTGCTTGTCCGTTCGCCTGAGGGTATGCCACGGACGCCAAGCGAACCAGTATCTTGAACTCCTCACAAAAGTCAAGGAACGCCGTACAATCAAACTGAGTGCCATGATCGCAGACGAAACCCATAGGAAGGCTAAAACGAGTGATGATGTTCTTCAAAACGAACTTCTGTACTTGGTACGCCGTGATAGAGGCGAGAGCTTCGGCTTCAACCCACTTGGTGAAGTAATCCACCGCCACGATGATGTACTTTCTCTTGCCCACCGCCTCTGGGAATGGTCCCAGCAAATCCATTCCCCAGAAGGCGAACGGCCAGGGTGAAACTATTGGCTGGAGGGCGGTGGAGGGCAGGTGATGTGTGTTAGCAAACAGCTGACATTTGTGGCACCGTTTGACCAGCTCTTCAGAATCCCGGCGGATTGTGGGCCAATAGTAGCCTTGCAATAGCACATTCTTTTCAAGGCTTTTGGCGCCTATATGCATCCCACATACGCCTTGATGGATTTCTCTCAATGTGAAAGATGCCTCCTCATTACTCAAGCATCGCAACTATGGGCCTGCTGAGGACTTGCGATACATTTCTCCGTCCAGCAAAACACACCTTGCCGCTCGCCTACGGACTTTGGTGGCTAGCGCTTTGTCCGCCGGGAGAGCGTCTGTTTCAATGAAAGTTCGTATAGGCATGCGCCAGTCTGTGAGTGGCACAGTCGGTGGTGTTATCCTTGTTAGGTCACTGACAACCATACACTCGCCCTCTTCTCTTTCTTTCTCCACGGTGATCATTCTATCATCTTCGAAGCTGAGAGCGGTTGCGAGCTTGGAGAGGGCGTCGGCGTGGGCGTTATCTTCCCTTGCCACCTGGTGGATCTCCGTTGTTTCAAAACCTTTAAGGGCGATCCTGGCCTGATCATTGTACGGGGCCAGAGTTTCTTCCCGGACCTCGTACACCCCGCTGAGTTGATTGACCACAATGGCAGAGTCGGAGAAAACCTTGAGATGTGATACTCCCATGGCTTTAGCCATTCTGAGCCCCGCAATGAGCGCCCCGTACTCCGCGGCATTGTTAGTCCGTGACTTGCTGAAGCGGAGGGCGGTTTCGTGAAGGACCCCCTGGGGGCTTTTTAGCAATATGTCTGCTCCTGCTCCGTTCTTGCTCGACGCCCCATCTACGTAAAGCTCCCAGTAATCATCTGGGCGTCCTTCTGCCCGAACACATCCTTCGACCACGAAATCTGCCAGTGCCTGAGCTTTGATGGCTGTTCGTGGCTGGAAGTAGGGGTGGAAATTGGGAGGGAATTGGGAGCCCATTCCCATATTTCCAAAATCCCAATTCCCAATTCCCAAATTAAGAATCTCATTCTCAATCCCGAATTTAATTTGGGAATTTTTATTCGGGAACGGGAATTCTAATTTGGGAATCGGGATCCCAAATTCCCAAATTCTTTTATTTTATTTTATTATAATTGTGTATTTGTTATATAAAAAACGTGATATTAAATTAAATCAGTGTTGAATCAGTGTGCTCCTAATCAAATCGCTCTGTAAGGAAGCTAGCTGCTAATCGGGTGTTTAGCTTACTGAAATCTATTATGAAATGCCATTCAAGAACAGTTCATAAAGCAAACCCAAACCATCTCAACATCTGATCATGCCCTGTTTTCAAATGCCCTGTTTTGAAATTGCAGGAGTAGTACAAGGATGGGCAGCAATTCTGATGGGAATAATGTCAGGAAGCATCCCATGGTACACAATGATGGTCCTCCACAAAAAAATCTCCCTCCTCAAGCACATCGACGACACCATGGCAATCTTCCACACCCACGTCATCGCCGGCAGCCTCGGCGGCATCCTAACCGGAATCTTCGCCGAGCCCAAGCTCTGCCGAATCTTCTACCTCGTCCCTGACTGGGACCACTACATCGGCCTCCTCAACGGATTCCACGACGGCAGGGCTGGGGCAGTGTTCAAGCAGATGGGTGTCCAGCTCCTCGGGATCGTATACGTGGTCTGCGTCAACGTCGTCGTGACCAGCATCATTTGTTGGCTGATTAAATTGGTGGTGCCGTTGAGGCTGTCGGAGGAGGAGCTCAGCGTCGGCGATGATGCGATTCATGGGGAAGAGGCTTATGCGCTGTGGGGTGATGGGGAGAAGTATGAGTCTGCTAGTCGGCATAATTCACTTTATGGAGCTGATCAAGATGTTTCGTTGTCGGGGAAGGGCGCCGGCGGCGACGGAGGGGATGTTGAGATGGCTTGAATTGGGGATTTGGGGTTTTTTTTTGGTATTTGAGCTTTCCCATACCCAAACCCAAATTCCCATTCCCATTTTGATAAACCCAAACCCAATTTTACATTTTAAATTTGGGATATGGGCTCCCAATTCCCTAAATAATTTGGGAATTTAAATTTGGGAATGAGAATTCCCAAATCCCATACCCAAACTTCCACCCCTAGCTGGAAGTGCACATCGTACTCGCTAAGCTCCACTGCCCACTTGGACATGCGCCCTGCTACCCCCATGGATCTGAGAGCTGTCTTGAGTGGCAAGTTCGTCACAACGTGAATAGTGTGAGCGTGGAAGTATGGGCGCAGCTTTCTGGAAGCGATGATTACTGCGTAGGCTGACTTCTCCAACGGAGAATACCTGGTTTCGGCGTCTACCAATGACTTGCTTGTGTAGAAAACCGGGCACTCTTCCTTGTCTGTCCGCTTCACGAGAACTGAGCTGACAGCTGTAGCCGCGATGGCGACGTACAGGTATAGCTCATCTCCCGGAATCGGGGCCGCCAGCGTTGGCGGAGTGGTGAGGAATGCTTTGAGTTCCTCAAAAGCCTTGGAACATTCTTCCGTCCACGAGAACTTGGCTGCCGCCTTCAGAATGGCAAAGAATGGCGCCTGCCTCTCGGCGGACTTCGGAATAAACCTGTTCATTGCCGCTAGCCGCCCTGTCAATGTTTTGACATCCCTGACAGACTTGGGAGGTGGCGTCTTCATGATAGCTTCTATCTTTTTTGGGTTCGCCTCGATCCCCCGTCTGGTGATTATGAATCCCAAAAACTTTCCTGAAGAGGCGCCGAATACACACTTCTTCGGATTCAAGCGAAGTTGGAACGCCTTCAAGGTGTCGAAAGTTTTCCGGAGGTCTACCAAGTGGTCATCACCCGCCTTGGTTTTAACCAGCAGGTCATCTACATATGCTTCCATGTGATGACTTAGATGATCTTGAAAAACTCTGTCAATCATCCTCTGGTACGTCGCTCCGGCGTTCTTCAAGCCAAATGGCATCACATTATAGCAGTAATTGCCAAAGGGCGTCGAGAATGACGTTTTTTCTTGATCCGCCTTTGCCAAAGGGATCTGGTGATATCCCGAGAACATGTCTAGGAAAGACAACGTCTCATGGTTGGCCGTGGCGTCCACCAGCTGATCAATGTTAGGCAGCGGATACGGGTCCTTGGGACATGCGTCGTTGAGGTTGGTAAAATCTATGCACATCCGCCAGCTTCCATCCGCCTTGCCCACCATTACTACATTGGACAACCATGTGGGGTATTGGACTTCCCTAATGAAGCCTGCCTCTAGTAGTTTCGTGAGCTCCTCTTGGACCGCCTGTTTCCTTGTCCAGTTTACCGTCCGTTTCTTTTGTGACACAAGGCGAGCGTCTGCTCTGACCGCTAGGTGGTGCTGCATGATTGCAGGGCGAGCGTCTGCTCTGACCGTACGCTCTCTGTCTGGGACCGGCATATGAGCGGACAGTCTCACTACTCTCTCAGGATCACCAGGGAATAATGGGACTTCCAAGTCCGCCTCTGCTGATTTCGGGCGGACAAACGCGTCGTCTCTAGTATCTACCAAGAACACGCCTCCTCTTTCTTGAGAGCTACTTTATAGCACTTTCGTGCCAACGTAGTGTCTCCCCATGCTACCCCTACCCCTTTTGTGGCAGGGAACTTCATTACTTGATGGACTGTGGAGGAAACTGCCTCGAAGACGGCCAAACTGGGTCGCCCCATTATCATATTATACGCCGAATTGTAATTTGTGACGTAAAATTTGATGTGCTTTGTCTCCTGGTGATCGTCGTCCCCCAATGTGATGGGTAAGGTGATTACGCCCAGTACAGGTACGTCATTTCCTGCGAAACCTGTCAGCATAATCTTAGAGCGTTTGAGTTGGGCGGGGTCTAATCCCATCCTGCTGAAAGCATCGGCTGAAAGTACATCCGCCGAACTGCCTTCGTCCACTAGTACCCGCTCTACCAAAGTGTCTTCAACAATGACACGGATCACCATTGCTTGGGTGTTGGGACTTCTCCCACGCAAATCGGCCGACGTGAACGTCAATGGCGGCTCTTCATCCGACCGCCTGACTATGGAACATTCTCCAACGACTCTCATTTTGTTCTTGGGCGTATCCTCCTCTCCCCCCAAGATCATACTGCATGTTTTCTTGTATCTGGGCCTCCCGTCCTCCTTCTGGGTATCCGGGCGTTCCTCCTTTTTATCTGTTATTCTGTCGAAGACACTCGCCTTTCTGGGGGGAGTGTGTCTGTCCGCCTTCGGAGGGGGTGTCTCTGACCTTCCTTTACGTCGTGGCGACTCTGAGCGTTCTCGCTCCCTTCTTCTTCTGTTACTCAGTATGAATTCCTTAAGGTCACCATTCCTTATGGCTCGCTCAATCTCACTGCGGAGTTCCCGGCAGTCCTCTGTGTCGTGTCCCTTCTGCTCATGAAATTCGCAATACTCGTTTGAGTTTCCTCTTTTCACCGCCGCTTTGGGTAACGGGGCTGGCCACCGCAACACTTCTTTCTTTTCCTGGAGAACGTACATTAGCCTCGGCCTTGATTCTGACAGGGGGGTGTACCCTTCTTCCGATCTTCCCTCGCCGTGAGGGCGGTTGTCTCTTCTGTCATCAGGGCGTTTCTCCTTGCGCCCTTGGTACCCCCTGTCTTTGTTTTGATCGCTTGGGCGCCCATATCCGCCCTGTATCATGGCGACATTTTCTTCTACTTCAGCACATTGGAGGATACACGTCTCTAACTCGGTGTGAGTCTTCGGCTTCTTTCGAACCAAGTCCTTTACGAGCTCAGTGCTGAGCGTGGTGGTCTGGATGTGGTGGAGCACAATGTCCAGCGCGAGGTTGGGCACCGCCGCTACAGCCTTGGCCCACTTTTCATAATACTGCCGAAGAGTCTTCGACCGGTTCTGCTTCAAGTTCCAGAAAGCGGATAAGTTGCGCCCCGCCTCCTTTTGGTTTGAGAACTTGTGTAGAAAGAGTTGGCAGAAATCTTCCCAATTTTTTATGATTCCTTCTGCCAAACCTCCATACCAGGTTAGTGCAGCTCCGGTTAACGTTCCGGGGAATGTACGGCAGTAGGTGGCGTCCGGGGCCGTGAACATCTGCATGGCGATGGTGAACGTTAACAGATGTTGGTCGGGATCCCCAGTTCCATCGTAAGCTTTAATTGCTGGCGGTACGAATCCTTGTGGGGGAGGAACGCTGAGGAGACTCTTGTCAAGAGGCTGCCTCATATCGAGCTGTTTTGGGCCAGACTGGTGGCGAGGGAGGAACAGTCGGTACATTTCATCCAAGTCCGCCATGCCGGTAGCCAGTCCGCCGGATGAGCCTTCGGCGTGACTTCCTGGGGTCGCCTTGGCCACCAGAAACTTCATCATCGCCGCCATTTCAGCGTTCTGCCTTTGTAGATCAGCCACCTGTGCCGCCAGGTCCCCCGCAGCGGGATCAGCTGCCGATCTGTCTTCTAATGGAGGGGGGATGGGAGACTCCCCCTTGAGTAATCCCAGCCCAAGAGGGCAGATTGGACGGTGTGTTTGCGTAGCCGTTCCCAAGGGTGTGTCTATGTGAGGGCGAGGGTCTCGGGGGACGCCCGTCGATACGACTTGTTTGGCCGGGGTGGTGAGCGTTCCCGAGGGGGTACCGCTCGTGGGATTGTCCTCCAAATTCTGCATGCTGTTTGTCTTTTGAGAATCAGACGTTTTAGCTATCCCCTATCTGGCGCGCCAATTGATTCGCCCAGTTGGACTGGTGGATCAATATTGTGGTTCTTTGGAGGTTTAGGCAATGAATCCGTCCTCTGATTGTCTCGGCGGATGGTACCTTGCAGGGCGGACGTGCAAGGGGTTAGTATATGATGGGTGGCAAGTATGTGGATAATGTAGGGAGAATGGGTTATAGAGAAGTACCGGGCGAGAGCCCTTTGGTGTGGGCGGAACCGATAGCCTTTAGCGTACAACGTGGAAGCTTGTAGTATCAGGCGTATGGTCCCGGGTCTGTCGTGTCGTCTTCTGAATGGGGGACCCTATTATTTATAGGTCCCATTGGACTGGCAGGGTCCACGTGTCCTGCTCTGAGTGGGCCGCAGCGAGTCACTGTCAACAGTAATGGGCGGTGGCCGCTTTTCTGTCCCGTCGATGTGACAGGTGACCCTTTGGTTGGGGCGGATGACGGACCGCCCTGGCCATGAGGGAGGGCGGATCCACACTAGGGCCCATCATTTATTATATCCTATCTTGTGAGATATTTAAAAGTAGTTACCTTTAAAATGAGAGAGTAATTTTCGTTACAAAATAGACACCTCGAATAACTAAATAAAAAAATATACTCGTGATGTGTCATGGGCCCACGAACCCCATGATCCATCCGCCCTTAGGGAGACAACAAGTGATGGGTCAAATGGGGAATCATCGATCCGCACGACGCCCTATGGTATGACTCAGAGAAAACTTTACTGCCTCTAAGTCACACTAGGGGGCAATTGATGGGATCTTGGCCCTAGCCCCACAATCCATCCGCACTTAGGGGCTTAACTGCCCGAACGACCCGTCACTGTAGACTAGAGCTAGCAAAAAGCTTACCCGACTCAGCCCGACTCAATTCAACCAAAAAATTAAATAAACTTAAAGCCAACATTTCATATCTAGCTCAATTTTAATAACTAAAAAACCTTCAAACTAAGCAAACTGCCAAATAGTTTACCCATAATATAATGAATAAATGACCTGATAAACCCCCAACCTGATGAGCCCGTCCGCGCAACCCGTCCGTTTGACAGCTCTACTGCAGACTGTGACCTGGCAAGAGTTGGTGGAAGCCATTTCACCTCAGATCAGCTCAGCAGTACGATGTCCGTCTTGTCACCTCCATCAACCACCCTACCACATCAGTCAAATGTCTGTCAATGTTCTGCCAGAAACAAACCTTCCAACATACCCTGACACCAATTCACCAACCACCTACGCCTAGATCTCCATCCGACGACTTAGATGATGCCTAACCATGAGGCCACTAAGGACAGACACGTGGGGCTTTGGCCCATGCCACGACGACCCTATAAATATGGGACCACTCACTCAGAAAATGACACAACATACATACCCAAACCATACGCCTGACATTTTACGCTACACTCTAAAGGGCGTGGTCCTACGTACGCCCTCACAAAAGGACTCATCCCCCGATACTTCTCTATTATCCGTTCATACCTCGCTTTCACCCTATACTCATCCTCACATAACTGACTCTACCATTTGTTATCTGCCCGCAAGGAATCGCTCATACAGAGCCTATATATGACATACAAAAAGTCTCCTCTCAATTAATCTCCAGTTGAATCTTTATTGATCTATCTGTCTAATTAAGCGCATCAACTTAAAACCACAAAATTTTATACACTTTAAGACGGTTACATTTCAAGTTAGCCACGAATGTCCACAACAATGGAACTACAGACCACACATGATCGATATGAACAAATAGTTTTATAATAAATATTTTAGATATATTTTAACAAAGGACGTTGACCCCAAAATTGAACATACGTGATGTTTTCATCTCACATTCATGGTTGTAAGGCATAAACTTAACGTACGTATTAGTGTACTAAGAAATAAAATATTGAGCACAGTTTACAAAGATAAAGGCACATGAACTCTGGTTGTTTTATTAAGTCTTTAAAAAGTTTGATACATCATTCATGGGGGAAACCAAAAGATTCGGAACCATTCCAAACAGCAGTAATTCATCATAGAATAACGCTACGTGTTTCCGGTAATGTTCAGTGTATTCCTATTTCAAAGATTACTATATTTTTGGGTAATGATGATGCTATTACGTTTATTGCACTCATCTATCTAGATTGTAGTTGCATCAATCAAACTCATGTAATGTCAATAATCTAATATGGAGATGTAATCAAAGTCATGACACAAATCGCTTGCCCACTTGATACATACACTTAACTCGAATGGCTCACTAAATAGCAATGACTTGGCAGCTGCGAAAGATGCTCTCGAAACATCCATGATAACTGCAGAGCCTAGTTTACACAATCGTTACATGGAAATGTTCTATTACGTGTGTGCAGAGATTCGAGACATTGTGGAGGGAATGGAGTTGGCTTCGGGTTAAGGAAATTCAGAAGTTAGCTATAAAAATGAACTCATTCTGTGTTGTACAAGTTATCCGAAAGAAGGACAATCAAGACCACCAACACGACAACTTAGTGCTTCTATTTTACGAGATGCTTCATTGAAATTGAGAGGTCCTCTTTGAGCACATTTATCCAGAAGGGTGTTGTCTTGTTGCCTACATAAAGATAATATTTTACGAAGGTAAAATTTGATTCCCCGCAACCCAAGTAAGTAAGTAATAAAAACTCTAGCAGTAGCAAGTGGCAAGTATGGGGATAAATAGGGGCAAAAATTCCATGTGCTTCAAATGAGTAATAATGGTGGTCTCTGTTTCCTCACGAGAATAGAATAGACTCTGGAAACGTGTTTCTTGTACCTGAAATTACTCACCTACTTATATATATATATCTCTTTCGTCGCTGTCGTTGGGTTCTTTCCCCATTTTGATGCTGCAGTGCAGGTGCAAAGTGGGCATGCAACGCAAGTTAACGCAACTCATGTGATCAAAGGCCCAATCAAAGAAACAAAACGTACTTTGACGACCACAAAGTAGATGTAGCAAACCACAACAACGTCTCCCTCCAAGTATATTTTTTTTCCCTTACACAAGTTGTTCTTCATATCACACGAAAATTTCGTAACAAAAAATTACACTTCCATTTACCCAAATTTGATCTTTTCCTATTTCCTTTCCACCTCAAACTCAAATTGTATCTTCTCCACTCTACTGCTACTAGTACACTTTTGACAAAGGTCCACTTCAAAACGTTCAAACCAGCAAGCAGCATGAAACTAAAGTGTACCTCAGTTCAAGAGGCCATCCTGAATTTCGACACACAGCTACTTTACTAATCACCTTCTGTAGCTCCGCAATTGGCCTTCATAAGATGATACAGCTTATCAGATGCAACTGTGTGTGTCAATATCAAATATCAATAAACGTAGAGAGAAGTTGCTTGGCCGGTCAGCAATTTTGCAGAAGAACACATTGTTCAATAACTCCCAACGAGGCGGAGTTATTGCTTTTGCTAGTTTGTTCACATGGATAAAGGCAGAAGCATTCTCCGTTTCTTCTTCCTCGATGACCTCACATGCTTTGTTACTTTCAAGCATAGTACCAACAGTAATGTCACACATACTAAGATGAAGGCAAGTCTCATATGCCTGAAATATAAAGATACCGCTGAAAATACCAGGAAGGCTAGAATCACAAGTTCCCATATTACAAATATGACAACATCAACCCTGCAACAAGCGTAAAACCATGATCAGCGGCAATTCACACATAAAGATGGATTGCAAATCCTCAAGTGGGCATCACAAACACACAATCTTCTTATACAATAAGTACCCTCTCATGAGTATGTCAGCTGGCCGTGGAGCAATAGAAATGGAATCTGAAGAACTAGTATGCTGGATTCCACCACTACCTCACATTTCCACCATAAATGGCATGCGTTCTTTAATAAATCAAGAAAACAATATGGTTTATTCCCTGACTGAACATCATATATCACCTAGTTCCAAGGGTCGCCATCATCTAAGGTTTGTAGCTTTTTCTCAGAAGGCATTTCATGATCATGATATGATAGTAACCTTCACGAATAGGTTGGCTATCAGACTGAGTATGGCGCCTTTCTTACCCATAATTTCATACATCGGAATTGATTGAAATCTCGCGTGTCTCAGAAGACTCGAACTCATAACTGAAATTCTGTGATCAGAGATCGCGCATATAGAGAATCTGTGAAAATCAGCACGCCTGAGCATCTAATTCAACGGAAATTTTGAAGCTCAAAAGACCTAAACGTACAGAAGCTTTCGTTCTGCTATAGAACCCTAAACCAAACATCGAATTCAATTAAAAATTTCATGACAACGATCCTGAAACAAAACGCTAAAATTCGTACACTACGCAAACGAGAAACCACAAGCTGATCTGCTAATATTATGCAGACATTAAACAGCGAAACTAAAGAACAAGCTTGAACAAGACAAAGAAATCCAAAAATGACCGAAATTAGAGCGAGGGATCGGAGATTACCTCGATTGACTGGAGCTGTTGGAGGTGGAGGAGGCGGAGGAGAAGAAGGAAACGGAGGACCAATCATGCTTGGAGCGAATCTGGTACTCCCTCAACTGCTCGGCCAGATTCGATCTCGTGATCATCTCTAGCCTCCCACGCCTTTTGCCTTTCGCCTCCGTCGTTTAATTATTACCCACCGGAATTCCTTTCCCTTATTCTCTCTCGTCCTCTTTTATTTGGGCAGTCAACGGAAACGGAATCGGGTGACGGAGAGACTTGGAGGCCGGAGGGGAGATCGACGTTGGATGGAAGAAGAGACTAAAAAACGAGAAAGGGTAACAGAGAGAGAGCGTGGGAATGGTACTGAATCGTCGAGGCCCGGTTAGGTTCCTGGTCAAAGGAAAAGGCTCACGGATCAAACAAATTCTAAACTGTTGATTAAATAACCATAAATCTAGTGGCTGATTGAAAATCATAGACAAAAATGAATTTTTATTTCGAATTTTTATTTTTAAAAATATTCAGGACACTAATTTATCAGGGTTTGTAATCGTGTTGAAGTAGGTTGCGGATAGCTCGATTAAGTGAGCCAAATTCAAAAACACCTAGTATTCGTTATTAACGACAACGATCAAATGAGAGAAAGGTGTTCGAAATTTTTTGCGGAGCTTTGGGACAAAAGGTTAACATTCAGAAATTCGTCCTCTACATCTCAAAATGCTGCTCGCCCTAGTTCAATAGTAGTATCAAATCAGTTACAAGATTCACAATTACCAATAATCTTGGTAGATACCCTGTCACGCCCCTTATTCATGATCGAGTATCGAAAGAGACGTACTTTGGGTCATTGAAAGGGTTCAACAAAGGTTAGCAGGTTGGAAGTCTAGGTTGTTGTCTGCAACAGGTAGGGAAACCTTTATTCATCGACTCTGCCAGTAACTTTATATGCAGAGTGTTTGGCTCCCTAGTTTTGTCTGTAAAAGTATGGATCGGTTGAACATGAATTCCTTGTGGGAATCTGTGATGAAAAATGTAAATTACCCCTGGTCAAATGGGAAATGGTCATTAGACCAAGAGGCAACCCGGCTATTAGAGATTCTAGATGTAACAATATGGATCTTCTTGGTAAGGCAGTATAAAATGTTATCTCAGGTCGTTCGCCGTTGTGGTCGGAAGTGGTGATACACAAATGTAGAAGTTTCAATCAACCAAGCTCGTGGAGAAAATATTTCAGTCTAGGACGATCGTTGGGTAAGTCATCAACCACTCAGGCAGTGAAGCTTGGTGGTTCTCGAGAACACTACAAACTGGACACACGACGACAAGTTGATTTCAGGTAATGGAGTTTGGAAGCTAGAGGGTCTACACCTCCCTTGATATAATGAATCAATTCTGCATATTCCAATCAGGAGGCACAATACTTTGAGAGATTGCAGATGTCGATAAGTTTGGATCTGATATGGAAGAAGGTATATGCAAGTTCATCTGGAGATTTAAGGTTTTCCAACATTTGTGTTGGATGATGTGGGTTTCTAATCAGGAGGCACAATACTTTGAGAGACTACAAATGTCGATAGGTTTGGACCCGAGATGGAAGAAGGTATATGGTAGTTTATCTGGAGACTTAAGGTTCTCCAACATTAGCGGTGGATGTTGCGACACGAGAGTCTCCCCACGAGGGAGATGTTGGCAAGAAGACATGTATCCATGCATGGATAACCTCTGCAGCCGATGTAACTAGGGGTGGAAATCGGTCGGTTTCGGTCAAACCGAACCGAATTCGGTCGGTCACCGATTTTGAGTTCGGTCGAAACCTGGACCGTGACCGTGACCGTGACCGATTTGAATTCGGTTTGACCGTGCCCGAATTCAAATCGGTCCCTGTCAACCGAGTTGACCGAATCGAACCGAAATGGATAGATATGAATTTTGGATCTTCTAAGAAAAATCTTGATCTGGGATTAATCTGAAGAAAAAGGAGGAAAGAAGAAGGGAAGCAACTCGGATCTCGTTCGAATCTGTGAAGAAGAATAAGAGAGGAGGAAGAAGAAGAAGAAGAAGATATGAGCTTTCAGATCTGTATCTATGATGAATCTGAAGAAAGAGGAGGGAAGAAGGGTAGATGAAGAATCTGGGTTTGGGGAACAAGAAGAAGAAGAAGAATAAAGGTATCTGGGTTCGAAAATCGAATCTGGGTAGAAAAAGAAGAAGAAGAAGAAGAAGGGGATCTGGGTTCAAAACTCGAATCCGAGAAGAAGAAGAGGAACTTGGTTCAAAACTCGAATCTGAGAAGAAGAAGAAGAAGGAGGAGGAGGACGTTTCTGGGTTCGAAAATCGAAGAAGAAGAAGAAGGAGGGAAGAAGAAGAAGAAGATATGGGTTCAACTGCCATCTGGGTTCGAAAATCAAATATGGAAAGAAGAAGAAGAAGAAGAAGAAGAAAAAGAAGAAGAAGAAGAGAAGAAGAATATCTGAGTTCGAAAATCGAATCTGAGAAGTAGAAGGAGGGAAGAGGAAGAAGAAGAAGATGGGGATTTGGTATGGGTATGAATCTAAGAAGAAGAAGAAGAAGAACAAATCTGGGTTTTGAAGTTTGAAGAACAAATATGAGTTTGAAGAAGAAGAACAAGAAGGAAGAACCAAATCAGATGGGTGGTTCGAATCGATTTCGGTCATTTGGGCAATTTTGCTCAATTTTGGTCATTGACTGAATTGACCGATGACCGAAAATATCTGAAACCCATAACCACGACCGATTTTGAAATGCTGAAATCAGTTTTTCGGTCACCAAAACCGAATTGAATTCGGTCGGTTTTTGGTCAAACCGAAAAACCGAGCCCGAATAGCCACCCCTAGATGTAACCAACATTACAAGAAAATATAGGATTAGTCACGGATTTTTAGTCACAGTTTTAGTAACCGTGACTGATTAGTCACGGTTTTAATAAACCGTGACTAAATTAGTCACGATTTTAATAAAACAAGTGACTAATTATTTTAGGAGCTGAACTAATCAGTGTGTGCCACGCTGGCAATCCGCACTTCATTGTTGAACCAATCCGTGCGTCCCAACGTGACAATCCCTTCTCCTCTTCTATGAACCAATCCCTCCCATTCTTCTCTTCTCTCTTCATTAATCTCCTCTCTCCTCCCAACCCTATACTAAACCCAACCCTCCTCCAATCCGCCGCCACAACCTCTCTTCAACCTCCACCACCCCATTCTTCTCTTATCTCTTCATTTTCCTCTCCTCCCAGCCGCCACAGCCTCCTCCAAGCCATCCTCTCCTCAAGCCCTCCTCCACCACCCCATTCTTCTCTTCTCTCTTCAAGCCCTCCTCCACCACCTCCTTTTTTCCCCAAGCTCCGCCGCTTCGTTCTTCTTCCGCCTCCAAAATCGAAGCTCTCCTCTCTTCAAGCTCTCCGACGAGTTTGAGCCCCGGAGCTCTGCCGCTTCTTTCTTCACAATTCGCCTTATCAAAGGCAACAATCGATTGTGACGATGATTGCGGCTGAGGCGAAGGTCTCCTCTCTTCAAGCTCTTCGGCGTGTTTGGAGATGGCGATGACGATTGCGGCTGAGCGAAGGGGGTCTGTGCAGATCCAAATCTAGAATAAAATCTAGATCCAGAAACGGTTACAGCCATGGGGTTCCGGCGGGGGGCTACAGGGACAAGCTTTGGCCGGAGAAGAAGACCCGACAGTGGCGGAGAAGACGAAGGGGGTTTGTGCAATTTTTGTAAAGTTTGGGGGTCTGAGTTATAAAAAATTGTAATTATTTTATTTTTAATTAATTAAAATTGTAATTTTTGTTATTTGAAACCAACAAATAAATTAATGACTTATTAGAAATACGGTAGAATGGAGTGACTAGTTTGCATAACGGAAGAAGTTTAATTGGGACCTTTTGTTAACTGTATAAGTTTTTGGATCAGTTTGCATAACGGAAGGAATTGAGGATTTGGTTCTATAATTCGAGAAAATTACAAATTGAGTCACTGAAAAATTTCTCTTTGGTCACTAAATTTAGTCACGGTTTTTGTATAGAAACCGTGACTAAAATGGCCCTACTTTGTCACGGTTTATATAAAGAACCATGACCAATATTGGTCACGGTTTACATGTAAACCGTGACTAATATTGGTCAGGGTTTACATATAAACCGTGACTAATATTGGTCACAGTTTACATGTAAATCGTGGCCAATTTTTTTTTTTTTTTTGCCGAGGCATCTCCCCATGGGGAAAACCTATAGATAGCGAACCAACCTAGGAGATACAAAACAAAAGAAAAAGAGAGAGGGAGGGGGAGAGGAAGAGGGAGAGGGGAAAAAAGACCAACACAAATTACGAGTAATCACAAAACCTAAATATAACTTTTCTCAATGAGAATGTATTGACGCAAATAGAGTAAGGTTCATCAGAGGGGATGATTTTGGCAAGAAATTTAGAGCAAATTTTGCTACAATATGAGCTGAATTATTTTGGATTCTTGGTATTGTGATGTAATTTACTTTTGTGAATTTTGAAAGTGTCTTTCTAATTTCTTTAATAATTGCTCCTGCAACTGGATGTAACATTCGTTTGTCCATTATTTTTTTATGAACAGATTCTGCATCTCCTTCTAATTGGAACTTAGGCACCAGTAAACCGCCTCTCTAACAGCTAAACATTCAATTGTGAAAGGATCACAAATTCCTTGAAAACTTTTCCCTACGACGAATTTAATGCCACCAAGGAGTCAAAAACGATAAGTCCAATAGCACCTTCTGTCCCTTTTCTTATAGCTCCATCCACTTTAATTTTCAAATTGAATGGAAGATGGGAGGTGACCACCGTATTTTGTAGAGGAACGATTGGGCGTTGGGAGTTTGTTTGAATTCTAGCGCGTTCAACAAAATCTTCGTGCTCTTCACTTGTGCCTGAAATTGCTCTGTCAGAATTTATGTAAACCATTGTTTTTTATTGAACACAACATCATTTCTACATTTCCAAAGTCTCCACCAAAACTTGTAAGTTTTGGTTTAGTTTAAAAATTTTACGCAAGAATAAACCACACTTTCATGTTCAAATACATGAATTTGGATTTGAAGGCATTGAGCTAACTTGTGAGCCAATATACATTTCATGAATAAATGTTCTGAAAATTCTTCTTCTACGAGACAGACTGGGCATTCATTTACTATAGTAAATTTGTTAGCAAGGTTTGCTCTTGTTGGCAAAATACCTCTAATTATTTTCCACAGAAAATTTTTCAGTTTTGGTTGAACAGGTAGTGCCCAAACATTATTCCAAAATTGCTCATCACATAATGATGTTGGACCAAAAAACTTTATTTATTGAGTACTTACCACAAGCAACCTCATATCCAGAATGAACCGTGTAAGCCCCAGACGGGGCAAATCTCCAGATTAGTTTGTCCTCCACATCTTCAAGTGGAAGGGAAATTGACAAAATCTGACAAACAGAGTTTCTATCAAAGATTGAGTTCAAAAATTCTATATCCCAACTCCCCCAAGAGATTAAGTTAGCCACTGATCCCGGTATAGTAGAAATTGGGTTCTTCATCTCAATTGTTGGTCTTAAATTATGCAAATTTGTGACCCAAGGGTCAGTAAAAGGGTTGATTGAGGAACCCGATCCTACTTGCCAGATAAGACCTATGCACAATAGTTCTCGTCCATGCAATATACTTCGCCATCCCCAAGATGGTTTAGATCCTAACGAAGCTTCCATAAATGACTTTTTAGGGAAATATCTTCCTTTAAAGAAGCTAGCAAACAGAGAATCAGGATCCTCAAGAATTCTCCAAGCATGTCTTGCCAACAATGCCTTATTAAAGGCTTCGAAATCTTTAAATCCCAATTCTCCTTTATCTTTATCTATGCACATATTTTCCTAGGATATCCAGTGCATTTTCTTAATATCCTCTGTTTGTCCCCACCAGAAGTTAGAAAGTAATTGAGTGAGTTTATAAATTACATTTTTAGATAATTTGAAACATCCCATGGTGTAAACTGGCATAGCTGAAAGAACAGCGGAAACTAAAATTTCCATCCCGGCAGGGGACAAGTCTCTACCTTTCCAACAATGAATCTTTTTTATGATCATATCTTCCAAGAATTTAAAAGATTATGTTTTTTTCCGATGGGTAACAGAAGGAAGGCCGAGATAGATATCCTGAGTACTAGAAATTTCCACTCCCAATTTTAAACTCCATTCTTTTTTTAATTCATCCGGTGTACCTGCACAGAAGGAAACGGCAGATTTACCAAAATTAATTTTTTGTCAACTGAAAATTTCATACATTTTGAAAAGCTGAAGAAGAGTTTCAATTTCATCATTTGAGATTCTTAGAGAAAATGTAAGTGTCATCTGCAAACATAAGGTGGGTAATTATTGGGCTATAACTATTGAGTTTTAAACCTTCCAACACTTCATCTTCGACTGCCTTTGAAGGAGAAGTGACAATCCTTCAGAGCAGATAGCAAAAAGTAGTGGAGATAGAGGATCTCCTTGTCTCAAACCTCTAGATGGCTTGAAACATTCTTTAATATCTTGGCCATTTAGGATCACTGTTATGGACGAAGTTGAAATACATTCTGAAATCCATGCAATCCATCTTTCTCTAAACCCAAACCTCCTCATCATAGTAAACAAAAACGACCATTCAACCCTATCATATGCTTTTTCCATATCAAGTTTAAGAGCCATAAAACTTGTAACTGTCGAAAACCGTCCTTTAAGGTAATGCATTACCTCATGTGCTATTAAGATATTATTTGTGATAAGCCTTCCTTAAATAAAACCATTTTGGGTTGGGCTCCTTGTCTCAAACATCTAGACGGCTTGAAACATTCTTTAATATCGTGGCCAAATTTTTAGTCATGGTTCCTTAAAAAATCGTGACAAAATTTGATCGATTTAGTCACAGTTTCTTATACCGTGACTAAATTTTTAGTCACGGTTAAAACCTTGACTAAAGGCACCAAAAAACTGTGACAAATGTATTGTTTTCTTGTAGTGCAAGGTTCAGAGATAGTTATGCATGCACTCAATGATTTTAATTCTAGCAAGAGATTATGGCAAGCCATGTTGCCTCATGCATTCACTCAATTTTTGCAGTTAGATTAGAAGGATTGGATTGTGTATAACTTGAAGATCCTAACATCGACCAAGGTTGTAACACCCTAACATATACGTGATACTTAATCGGTGAATTAATGTGATTGTAGTAAAACATTACTCAAGTGTTACAATAACTTGCATATTAGCTTAATATTTATCTTGAAAATGTGGCGTGAAGTATTTGTATGGTGGACCTAACAGTTCTTCTAAGCATACATCGTACATGCATGAAACATGACATATTTCTACAAACACATACCATGATTATCAATAACATTCAAGAACCATTACTAGCCCATGCCATGGCTACAAATTCTATAGTCATGCCAGCTATATAATTACATGTACACCATATACACATAGATTACATGATAACAACAACGTGCCTTTATATTCCACACCTGCATAAGGATCTAACATATGCATGATAAAGAGCTCAAAACATGCGAAATTAAAAACGTGGATCTTCTGCCAAAATACCCTCCCTTGTAGACGTCTAAGCATGAAATAGTTGAAGATTGTATCTCATTGTGCCTTTAAGTCCTAGACCTACTGGAAGCTGCAAGGATCACTACTAATGTTGCTGCTGATCTGCTCACCCAAGGATAAGCAGAGAAAAAGATAATAAAGAAAAAGGGTCGGCTCATAGCTAAGTGAGTATAATCATATCACGTGTGGACTGATCAATTGTTTTTGGTAGATTGCATTTGGGAATAAGGACAAGGAGTGTCTCATTAGTTCTTTCCACGTGACTTGTCATGAACTGTTGCATCCCAATAACTCGAGTTGTTGGAAGAGTGTTCTGAATGGATCTTATAGTGTTTACTAACAGGCCCCCCTCAAACAAAAGCCCATGAAAGGGGATTGAAGTTTGCAAAGGTTCACCAAACCTTATTGAGATAAATTGTTATATTCGGGGCTATCGAGATGGTTGAGGAAATTGTGGTCAGATCTGCCCCTCGAGAGGAGCTTGACTGTGACACTTGGGTTTGGGGCGCAATCATGATGGGCGTTTCACAATAAAATCTGCTTATAACCTTATTATTGAACAAGTGTCTTAGGAGTGTAATAACAGCAGGGAGAAATTCTGGAAATGGAAGGGCCCTAACCGAGTGAGATTTTTCTTATGGCTCGCGATTCATGACCAGCTCCTCACAAAATCGGAGAGAGCATAACGCCACCTTACTCAGTCTCGGATATGCTGGCGTTGTGGTCACAAGGATGAAACCATCTTTCATGCTATTAGGGACTGCCCAGTTGCTTCAGCCACTTGGACGTCTTTTGGATTCGATATGTCTATAATAATAGAGATGCTAGATGTTTCGGGGGTTAGGCTTACTAAATGATGGGAGGCTTAATACGGATGGTTCTGTGTCGAACTGTAATAATAAAGCCACATCAGGTGGTCTAATCAGGAATAATGAGGGGTGAGGTTTGGTGTCTTTTACGATGAATTTGGGTAGATGCATGCTCTATTACTAGAGCTGAGATTAGAGGAGCAGTTATAGGCTTGGGAGTATGGGTTTCGTTTGGTTGAAATCCAGCTTGATTCCAAGGGTCGTTGGTTTGGTCTGATGGTCAGTGGCTAGTTGGAGACGACTCGAGTTATGACCGAGTGTTGTTTGTAGAAGGATTATATCCACTTTGTGATGTTCTGTTACCTTTGATAGTGGATTTTAATCATCTCCTGGCCAAAATTTTGTAAGAGATTACGAAACATACTATTAGTTAGTTTGAAGCAAGGTTTCGGTCATTGTAGAGATAACTGAACAGTGACGTTGATGAGCAAATTCAACCAGGGCTAATTAAATGCAACCAGAAATCTCAGATGCTTTTATTATTAGGCTTCTTGAGTTTGAAATATTTGATGTTGGGTTATGGACTAGTGGAGTTACTCTTCACAAGAGAGGCACTTGCAAATCTGTCAATTGTATACAAATGGACTTCCCAAGTATATCATTTAGATGCCTATGATTAAAACTGCTTATCCTTTGCATGAAACCACATGAATTTAGTTTCCTCGCATACAACAATGTAGATATTTAGTCGCAGGCTGATTTGACGCCTGCGAGTCGCAGGCTAATTCTTAGTCGCAGGCGCCTGCGACTAAAGATGGGCTTAGTCTGCGACTATGACCATTCTTAGTCGCAGGCGGCCTGCGACTAACAAATTACATGACCTCCCCATTCGAGTCATCAGAATTCATGTTTTCTATCATTTTTTCTTGATTCCTCTCGTTTTCTCTCATTTCCTCGCGTTTCCTCTCGTTTTCTTCCATTGGAACGAGCATATTTCGATGGATTCTCGAACTTTTTGGTAAGTATTTCATCCATAAATCTTATTTGTTTAGTTGTTATGTTGTTCTCGAGTTAATGTCGATTTATATCGATTTATTTCTGAAATTTCTTCTTCTAATTCTATAGGAGATGATGTCTCCGACCACCTCTCGTTTTTTCCTAAGCGAAGTCCTGTCTCCCCAGCTCGGATCGAGGAGCACGACTTTGGGAACACAACCATAACCGATGTCTTGGAGACCACCTCTTGTTTTTGTATAATGAATCTCATTTTTTTCATTATCAATTATCATCATCATCTATCTTTGTACGCATCCTCTAGTAGTTCTCATGGGTTTGGTTTCAATTAGTTCATCATCACATCATTATTGTGTTGATTATATGAGAATATTATGCAGCAGTATACATCGGATTTTAATTTTAGATTTTGATGATCCAATTTTTTTTTAATTTTAATTTGAAGTTAGTCGCAGGCGCGCCTGCGACTAAGCTTGGGCTTTGTCGCAGCGACTTTAGTCGCAGGCGGCCCGTTCTTAGTCGCAGGCCGCGCCTGCGACTAAATACAACCTTAGTCGCAGGCCTGCCCGCGACTAAATGTGGTCGCTCCTGCGACTATATTCTTGATCTGTTGTAGTGATAGATGATTAAACATCACTCTTATACCAATCATTTGTTCAACTCGAATCTAAGATGCATGCTTCTGAAATTATGTTTTGTTCGGATGCTTATTAAAACAGGACCACTTTGTTGAATCTAGTATCTTGTTAGTCGGGTAAGTTGTGTCAAATGCTTGTCGAGTCACGGGTTAATCAAGTTATTGATCTGTTGGGTTAAATCAATTAGATCATGGTTTGGTCGGGTTAAAAGTTCTCGACTTTCTAGTCAACTCGATTCATAGACTAGACTAGGTGAGTTTGTTGGGTCGGATCAGTTTTTTACCAGCTCTACCCCAAATCAGATTTTTTTTGGGGTGGGATAGGCTGGGCGGGTTCGTTGTGTCCTCTCCTCGTCTCTGCAGTGTTGTTCTACTTTCTTACTTAACCCTTTGTAACTCTAAAACCTAAGTTGCTTAAGTAACAGGAAGAGGCTAAGTTGCCTAAGTTGCTTAAGTATCAATTAGGATCCAGCATACATGACTGCCAATTGAAGGAAGCAAAGAAGTTCTACCCGGGAGATGAGGTGTTGCTTTACAATTCTCCCTTCAAGCTCTTCCTAGGAAAGCTTCGATCTTGGTGGTCGTCTTCTCTTATGGCCCATACAAATATTTCATTTGGAGGAAGAAACGTTTAAAGTGAACGGACACCAACTCTTCTGTTATTGGGCTGCACCTAAATGGAGACGTAGAAGAAGGGATGCAGAAATTGGAAGTGGTGTGTAAGCAATTTCATAATAGAAAGTCTAAGTCGATCCCTCGAACTCGAAAGGAACGGGAATGGAGAAGGTTGGGAGTCTCCCCGGAGCTTATCTTGGAGTTGGATAATGCGGGTGACCGAGAAAGGTATGTGACTCCGATTGCTCTGTCTAATGAACTTTAAAGTTTTGTCTTGGAATGTGCGGGGTTTAGGGTCGGAAGGAAAACATTTTAGGATTCGTAGTAGATTACGTAGTGAGAAGCCTAGTGTTGTTTGTTTTTAAGAGACTAAACTGGAGGAGTTCAGTTCTAGGATTGTGCGTACTCTGTTGGGTGGGTGAGGTTGGGAGTGGTCGTTTAAGCCCTCAGAGGGTGCATCGGGAGGTATTGTTACTTGTTGGGATGCCTCTCTTTTTGAGTTAGAAGCTAACTGGATTGGTAATTTTGGCGTGGCTATTGTCATTTCTAATTAAAGCGACGGTTTCAGATGGTTGTTATTGAATGTTTATGGTCCTTGTGCTCATACGAAAAAGTTAGCATTCCTGAATGAGATAAGGTCGATGTTGAATTGGTGGGCTTTACCTGTTTATGTCGTGGGGGACTTTAATCTGGTAAATCTCCAGGGGAAGCAAGAGGGGGTCATCGGAGCAGGATGGAAATGAGTTGGTTTAATGACTTGATTAATGAGCTCTCGCTTGTCGAACTTCCTCTTCGGGGTGCTGAGTTCACTTGGAAAAATTTTCAAGAAGAGGCTTCCTTATCTAGGCTTGACCGGGCCCTTATATCAGTTGATTGGGAGGAGCATTTCATGTGTTGCTCTCTTCGAGCCCTTGTTAGATCTTGCTCAGACCACTACCCTATAGTGGTGGACTGTCAGGATTTAGTCAGGGTTAATAGGCCGTGGCGTTTCGAGTTGATGTGGATGAAACATGAAGTTTTTACCTCTTTCTTGGAAAGCAAGTGGAGTGTTCCTAGAGGAGAGACATGTGATCTGTTTAAGTTAGCAGCCAGGCTCCAAGCCCTTAAAGGGGAATGCAAAGGTTGGAATAGGGACGTGTTCAAGCAGGTCGATCTAGAAATTGAGTCCGGTTTGGATCTGGTTAATGAGTTAGATAAGAAAGAAGAGGCGGGTATCCTGATGGAGGAGGATAGGTTGAGAAGGATCATTGTTAAGTGTCAATTGGATAGACTGTGGAAGTGTGAAGAGATATCCTGGAGATAAAAGGCTCGCGAATCCTGGCTGCGGGTAGACGACCGCAATACTAAATTTTTCACAGGGTCGCTAATTTCAATGGACGCAGGAATCAGCTTGAGAGCATGTCGGTGGATGTGGTGCGGGTGGAAGGGCAAAGGGATATAGCAGGGGCTGTAGTGACCTTCTACACTCGTCTTTATACTGAGACTGCTCCAGTTCGCCCGTTTGCATCGGAAGTTATTATCAGGCATTTGCCGAGGGATCTTGCTTGAAAGGTGGAAAGCCCAGTTACAGAAGAGGAAATTTGGATGGCAGTTAAGAGCTGTGGGAGTGGGAAGGCTCCCGGGCCGGACGGCTTTCAGATGGATTTCTCAAAGCAAACTGGCAGCTAATTCGAAAGGAGGTGTGCGAGGGGGTGTTAGATTTTTTCTATGGTTCCTAGGAGCGTGAACAACACTTTTATTGCTCTTATTCCCAAGATGGATTTTGTCTCCGATTTTAAAGATCTCCGACCGATTAGCTTGGTTGGGAGTGTGTACAAAATCATCTCAAAACTCCTCATGGCAAGAATTAAGGGCTTGATGCATCTTGTGATCTCACCCCAACAATGTGCTTTTGTGGGCGAGCGACAGATTCTCGATGCAGCGCTGATTGCTAATGAAACTATTGATGCTAGGATTAGAAGCAAGACGTCTGGGGTGGTTCTGAAGTTGGATATCGAAAAAGCTTATGATCACATTAATTGGGAATGTTTATTTAGAGTTTTGGAGGTTATGGGTTTTGGTAGAAGATGGATCTCGTGGATGCGCAGATGTGTGACTACTGCTTTCTTCTCTGTGTTGGTTAACAGGGAGGCATCATGCTATTTCAAAAGTAGTAGAGGTTTGAGGCAGAGAGATTCTTTGTCTCCTTTCCTTTTCATTGTTGTTATGGAGGTTCTGTCTGGAATACTTAACAAGGTTCAAGAGGCCGGTCTTTTCCAAGGTTTCTGTATGGATGAGGAGCATAATCAAGGTATGGTCAACCATATACTCTTTGCAGATGATGCTATCATCTTTTGCGATGCATCAGAGGTACAAGTTCGTTATTTGGTTGCCTCCCTTGTGTGTTTCGAGTGTATAACCGGTTTAAAAGTCAATCTGCACAAGTCGTCGTTGTTTCCGGTTGGGGAGGTGTTTGATGCTATTGGTCTTGCTGACTTGGTTGGGTGTAAGGTGGAAAGTTTTCCAACCACCTATCTTGGTATGCCTTTGGGGTGAGAGGAAATGCTAAAGGAATATGGGATCTGGTTGTTCAAAGTGTGGAAAGAAGGGTTCATTCTTGGAAAGTGAAGTTTTTGTCTTTTGGGGGTCGAACGGTCCTTCTCAAGAGCGCGTTATCCGGAATCCCAGTCTATTTTATGTCTCTTTTTAAGGCTCCTCACCAGGTTGTTGATAGGACTGAGAGATTGCAGAACCATTTTCTTTGGGCAGGGTCTTCAGATTCTAGGAAGATACATTGGGTTGATTGGAGAACTGTAAAGACCGCAAAGAACCGGGGAGGATTGGAAGTTCAGGATCTAAAAACTCTCAATTTAGCCCTTCTTAGTAAGTGGGTTTGGAGATTCGCAGTGGAAAGAAACGCGTGGTGGAGGAGTCTTATTGTGAGCAAGTGTGCGATGGGGAGTTCTGATTGGCTTCCGGTTTGGAACTTGGGCTCGGCTGGCTGGTCGATATGGAGATGGGTCATTTCTAACAGCTCCAGTTTCTGGAATCACGGCCTTATCGATCCTGGGGGGGGGGGATGTGCGCTTTTTGGTTAGATTATTGGTTGGGGGGTGAGAGATTGTGTGAGGCTTTTCCAAGGATTGCTGCTGCTTCTCAATCCTTGGAAAGTAACATTTCCGATTTAGTGTACTTTGCAGATGACGAGTATCAGTGGAGAATCCCTCTTTCTACTGATCTGAGGGGAGGCGCTCTTCGGGAGTGGAATCGGCTACAACGACGTCTCGCAAACATTCCGACAAACCTAATCACCGAGGGACCATCTAGCATTGTGTGGCCGCTAGAAGTCTCTTCTTGCTTTACTGTCAAGTCTCTTCGAAAGAGACTTGATTCAGAGAGGTTCTTGGGCGCTTCCGACTTTCCTGAGGACGTGATCTGGGTGAAAGGTGTCCCCACGAAGGTGCATTGTTTTGTTTGGATGGCGTGGCTCAAGAAGATAGCGACGATCGACAACCTCCAGAAAAGAGGAATGCAGATGGCTAATATGTGTGTTTTGTGCTATCAAAGTTGTGAGACGGTGAACCATCTTTTGTTGACGTGTGATTTCACTTCCAACGTTTGGAACAGACTCAGTTCAAGAATTTCCATTTTCGGACCAAGATCAGCTGACATCAGAGACTTTGTGACGTCTTGGAAAGGTATGAACTGTACCTCGAGTTTCAGCGTTGTGACTAAACACTTACTCCATGCAACTTTGTGGTTCGTGTGGCTTGAACGGAATAGTCGGATTTTCAAGGAGAAAGCTCTGTCTTACGAACAGGTGGTGGTTAGAATCTTAGTTAACTTAGGAAATTGGTTGCGGGCAGCTGATTTGATTTCTCAGGTGGATCTCATTCAATGGAGTCGATTTGTATTTGAGCCAGGCTGAGGGTGCTATGTTTTGGGTTGGTTGGCGTACTGGCTCCTATTTAATTTAGGGATTGGTGCTGGTTTTTTGCTTTGTTCAGGTCTGGTTTCGTTAAAGTTTTTGGCCGATGCTCAGGTTTGAGCTGGGTGCATGTCCTTGTAAGCATTAGCTCTTTTTCACTTGCCTTTCTGTTCCTCCGTACATAATTTATATATATACTCAAATTCATAAAAAAAAAACCAGCTCAAGTTGTACATTAAGGGATGTTTCATTTGATATGTCGATGTTTTAGACCTCGAATCACTCTCACACCCTCTTTAGGTATCGTCTAGCTCAAACACGTTAAAAAAATTTTTCTTCTTGGAAGGCCACCCAATGTTGGAGTTCATAACTTTGAGTTTTTGTTGAGTCGTTGTGTCTTTCGAGTCACTTTTGGATGTGATTTTGTGGTTGGGGACAAGTTTTTCGTGTCTGGAAGTTGAGTTTTCAAGGAGGGGTAAAAAAATCCAACATTCAACGTTCAACATCCAACATCTATAGAGAAACAAACCCAAAGTAAACAACAACATAAACTTTACATTTCTCGTTTTAAATGTGAAAACGAATGTCTTGGGTTCGACCAGTTTAAGTGGTTTTATGCTTCAACTGAATAAAACATCGATTCATACTTGCTGATTTTGTTATTGGATCAAACTGTTTTTCTTAATAGTCGGTAGTTTTACCAGTCAGATCGTCGGTCTAGTCCAGTTTTGATAACACTAATTTAAAGAGTTTGGATACAATTAAAGAATCATAGTTTAAAACGTAGTTAAATTTGTTTTGTTATTCTTTTCTTGTTGTTCATCAACATTAACTATACCATTATCGAATAATTCCTTGATTCATAACTATTAGTCGCGCTCACCACTACCGTGACCGTCCACCAAAATATTAAGATTCGTTATTCTATGTCATCTGACGATGTAGAGACATATTTGAATTTCAACTGTTCAGAAGATAAGACTCCCTAGTTACTCGTTCGAAATCAACAAGTGAGTCGTGACAATAAACTTTCTAGTCAGGAATTTGTCTCAATTTTCTATTAGTCCTTGATATTATTTTTGTGTGCTGCTAAACTTAACATTTGTTTTCTTAACAATGAATTATTAATTAGGTAGTGGAACAAGTGTGTAATTGTTGTGATTACTGATGCAATCCATTATCCATCCATACGTACACAACACAAGACGTGGATAAGTACGAAAAAGAGTTAATGTGACCAAATTGGATAGTGTTTATAAATCTACAGCATTTTAGCCTTTTTCCTATTGCCACCTAGGATTCTCCATGCCTCTTCTTAATTGTAGAAAATTGGCCAATCAATGAATTTTATATGATTTAAATTTATTAAAAATATATTTTTTAATAAAGGTGATAATTTTTCAGTAACTACGAGACTCGAACCCACAACCTCAAGGATAAAAGTATGTGCTTTACCAACTAAGCTAGACAAATTAATTTATAATTACATTAAAATATTAAAGCACATTGCTCATATGTATTTTACTGTACAAATTGAAGCACATTTCACCCATTTCCCACCAATGTCATTCATTAGTTTTATGATAACCAATAGTTTATTGTAGAAATACACTACCAAGTTGAATAGATAGTAGAGTGAATGAAATTATGATAATAATTTATTCATATAGTTTATTCTGAGATGATGATACTTTTTTAAATGGGCTCTGTCAGGCTCGACGCTCTGTGTAGAATTATTAAATCATTATATTGGATAATGTATTTGCTCACATGAATTTTTAATAGACATTCAGGATAACTAAGCCATTGATTAATTCCCTTTAAAAAAGTCATTGATTAATGGCCAATGATTGATTTGCATAAAGTTTAAAAATTTATGAATATTTAAGAGAAGTATTTTTCAGTTAATATATCTATTGAGCTACAAAAAACTGAAGAAATAAAGTTGTACCTCAGTAACATCAATGGTGAGTGCAGTTATGAGTGTATACGAGTATGAGTTATGAGATCGTAAGTGAAACGAGTTACATGCCATTAAGTATTAACAAATTCAGAGTATCGATCGAGTTGTGTTCAGTTTGAATTGGGCGTATTCATTAAACATACATGCATTCATATAATATGACCCTTATTTTCAAATTGTTTTAAGTTTTAAAGGGTCAATTGAACTTTCATTTTTCATTATGTTTAACTATTCCTCAGTTTTTTATAGTGATAGTTTCTTTAGTCTCCACTTTATTTGTTTGCATATGCTTTGAGAGAATTGCAATTTTATCTTCCATTTGTATTGAACTGAATTTTGTTGGTAAATTATTTGAAGGACTCCGAGTTTGGTAAGTCATAATTTCATTTGATCAAGGATCAAACTGCTAAATTTTAAAATTTACGAATATTTAAGAGAATTATTTGTGATTTAAAATATTTATTGATCAAGAGAAAACTAAAGAAATAAGGTCATACCTTAGTAAGATCAATGGTGAGTGAGGCCATAAGTGTATAAGAGAGTCATGAGATCGTAAGTAAAGCGGGTTACATGTCATCAACTATTAACAAATTTGGATTATTGATTGAGTTGACTTAGTTTGAATTAGGCATATTCATTAAACTTAAATACGTTCATATAAAATTATCATTATTTTTAAATTATTTTAAGTTATAACAGGCAAATTGATATTTCATTTTTATTACGTTTAACTATTCCTTAAAATATTTTTTTACAGTAATGGTTTATTTAGTCTCGAATTTATTTGTTTGCAAATGGATCAAAAAAGTTGTAATTTTTTTCCATTTGTCTTGAACTAAATTTTGTTGATAAATTATTTGAATAATTCCAAGTTTGGTAAGTCATTAATTAATTTGATCAATGATCAAGCTGTATAAATCTAAAAAATTTATGAATATTAAAGAGAATTATTTCAATTAATATATTTATTAGGCAAGACAAAATTGTACAAATAAACTTTGTACGTTAGTAAGATCAATGGTACAGAGTTCATGAGTGTATCGTAAGTAAAATTGTCATTAACTATTAACAAATGAAGAGTATTGATCGAGTTGAGTTAGTTTGAATTGGGCATATGTATTAAACCTAAATACATTCATATAACATGATGTTTATTTTCAAAATTTTTTAAGTTTTAACGGGCCAATATAATCGAGGTTTCATTTTTTATTATGTTTAACAATTCCTCAAAATAATTTTTTAATAGTGATGATTTATTTAATCTCGACTTTATTTGTTTGAAATGCTTCGAGAAAGTTACAATTTTATTTTTATTTGTCTTGAAATGACCTTTGTTGGTAAATTATTTGAAGGACTCCAAGTTTGGTAAGTCATTAATTAATTTGATTAAGCTACATAAATTATTAAAATTAATGGATATTTAAGAGAATTATTTTTTAATTAATATATTTATAATATAGAGAAAACTAAGGAAATAAGATTCTACCTTAGTAAGATCAATGGTGAGTGAGGTCATGAGTGTATAAGAGTATGAGTCATAGGATCGTAAGTAAAATGAGTTACATGATATTAACTATTAAAAAATTGAGAGTATTGATCGAGTTGAGTCAGTTTAAACTGGCCATATTCATTAAACCTAAATACATTCATATAACATGATTCATATTTTAAAAAATTCTTTTAATATCTAACTGGCCAATTGATGTTTCATTTTTCATTATGTTCAACTATTCCAAAAAATAAATTTTCTTTACGATGATTGATTCTTTAGTCTCGACTTTATTTGTTTGCAAATGTGTCGCGAGAGTTGCAATTTTGTTTTTCATTTTTATTGAATTGAATTTTTTTGGAAAATTATTTTGAAGTACTCGAAATTTGGAAAGTCAGTAATTAATTTGATCAGGGATCAAGCTGCATAAAACATAAAAAATAATGAACATTTAAGAGAATTTTTTTCAATTAATATATTTAATGATATAGAGAAAACTGAAGAAAAAGGTTGTATCTTAGTAAGATCAATGGTGAGTGAGATCATGATGAAAGAGTATGAGTCATGGGATCGTAAGTAAAATGGGTTACATGTCATTAGTTATTAACAAATTTAAAGTATTGATCGAGTTGATTAGTTTGAATTAGACATATTCATTAAAGCTAAATACATTCATATAACATGATTCTTATTTCCAAATTATTTTAAGTTTTAACAGGCCAATTGAGGTTCCAATTTTGTTTATGTTTAACTATTCCTCAAAAAAATTTATAGTGATGATTTCTTTAGCCTCAACTATTGTTTGCAAATATTTTGAGAAAATTGTATTTTTTCCATTTGTCTTAAATAGACTTATGTTGGGAGAGCATTTGAATTAATATTTGGTTTAGAGGACTTCACTAATTCGAAAAGTTTGTTTGAATAAAAAGTAAAATTTTAATGTATTTTTTCCATTTCAATGATCATAAATGAACCGATTTTATTTTAGTATGTAATTAAAATTAATTACTGTCCTAACATATCCTATGATTAATCACAATACTAAAATTAAATAGTATATTTTTTGGGTGTGTATAAAGAATCATATAGCTAATATATGAGTATTTAAAATTAGGGAGATATAATTTAAAACTCTCTATTTAATAATAGGATATTAACCTATCATATTATTTTGTTTCTTCTTATTTTAAATTATTCAACAAATTAAATTATTAATAAATAAAATTCCAAATAGTTTTTAAACATAATAAAGTTTAGGAAAAAATAAAATTCTTCATTTTAATTAGTTTAATTGAAATTATTAAAGTATATTTTGAAATAAAATGTGTGACTCACTTTTTAATTTTAGTTTATTTCTATATTTTCTACTTTACACTGTTTAATTTCTCACTATGTAATATGTTAACTATTTGACCCACTGAGTGTTCATTTAATTTTAATCATTCAATTCAATTTTTTTTGTTAATTTACAATTTATTAAAAATAATATTAAATCTATTATTATAAAATAATATTTTTTACTAATTATACTTAAAAAAAAATAACATATCGGCCAACGGGCCGAAACAATGCTAGTACATAAAAGAAAGAATAGTAAATACTATTTGTGAAATTGGTTAACGTTTCGGTCACGTAGATAGTTAGGACTCCTTAGTGTCCTACACTACTAACTACCGTTAGATTAGAGTTCAGATCTAACGGTTGGAACAAACTAGGGGTAAATTAGGAAAAGGGAAACAAGATTAATTAATTGGGGCAAACATGCTGAAGAGAGAGAAACGTAAAACCCACCCAAATTAATTCGCAGAAATTTTGGGATTCTCTCCCTCCGGTGGAAACCGAGATTCAGCTACTGCCATCAAAATCCAATGACCTCCGGAGATTTTGGTCGCTGGCGGAAGACCGTCATCCTCTGCCGTCGGCGTCTTATTAGCGGCCGAGAACTGATGAACCTAAGGAGGAAGAGAGGAGTCTTGTTCCTCAACCGAGCTGGATCCAGTGTTACGAAGGACTCTGGTCAGAGTTCATCCCGGCGGACAACACCCCCATGCCTTCGACCCCCACCCTCAGATGCGATAAGGCTTTCGGTTCGAGCATGCAAATCCCAAAACCTAAGGTTTTTTTCTTCATCTTTCTCTGATTTTGGATTCTTTCAGCATGTTTACGTTTTTCTTCTCGATTGTGGTCATGGATAAGATTCGCGTTCCTATTTAGATTGTTCTTTGTTCCATTTAGATAAATAAAGAACAAAACCCCTGCATTCTGAAAAGTGAAATTGTTCTTGTATTATGAACCATTTTTGTTTGCTCTTTGTTATTTCATTCTGAATTTTTTTTTTCTGCTGCTGTATTTGTTCTTAGTTCATATCTGGATTTAATGTTCTTGGCATTGTTATGAGATTGATTCAACAAGACATTTTGATTCTTTATCTACCTCTGCAACTGGTAATTTTACCTAGAGTACTATTGACAACAAAATAAGAAACAACTTGTTGAATGATGAAGGTGAACAAATGCGTGCAATTACTGAGATGAATGGGGATTTCTGTTCGTCGAGACCTATGCGGATTGGAGTAGCACCAAACAAGAAAAAAATGGCTCCAAGAGGTATGCTTCTCGGCTCTTTAAGGTGGTGTCAGTTGGTGATACAATTGAGTATAACCTGGTATCTCTACTTGTCAATTTTTTCAGTTGCAGTTTTAGGTTATCTTTTCAACTTATTATCCTTTCCTTCTTTCTTTGTCGTGATTTTGGATGTATATGTAGTTTTCTTTCTAGCTGTCCCTCAACTCACTTGAGATTCAGAAAGAATATAGTCCATTGAAGTCAGGAAACCTGAATCACTTAGTAACTCCTACTGTCTCTCAGCAATGTGTATATAGGCTCTGTTATGCTTGCGACCTGAATTTGATTTATGATTATTCACCTAGGCCAGTCTTATACTGTATGTTTTGGCTTGCTTGAGCAATCCTAAGTCACCCGTTTAAGGATCCAACTCTTACATTCTTTTGATACATCGAGTGCTCAAGGTTTTTTTAATTCTTCTATTGAATTAGTGTGCATCTATCAATTGTCTGACCATGATTCTGGTGAATTGTGTTGAGCATGACCACCACATTTTATTTGCTTTTGCTGCTTTCTGCAACTAGTTTCTTATTTCCTTGTTTTATGAAGGTAAACTTGGAACAAAGAACCTTGGACATATTATTCTTGGTGGTTGAATGTTTCGTGTATGTAAATGTGGAACAATGTATTAAAGTGCTAGTTCATCATTCTTTGTTCCCATAAGTTAAACCTTGGACATAAACAAAACCCCTTCAATATGAAATTCTGAAATTGTTCTTGTATTCTAAACAACTGATCTTTGTTTTTTGAATTTGTTCCATGTCGAGTAATGTGGAACAAAGCTCAAAATCAACATTGGTGATTGATTTTGTTTTGTATTTGATTTGAAATATGTTTCATTCATTTGTATCAGGTTGTGCTTGTTCTTCTTTATTGTCTACGTTCCATTCATTTCTAGATGGAAACTGTTGGGGTGGAATCAACCCACACTCAAATGGTAATGAGGAAGAAGAGAGGAGATAAATTTGATTTGGGTCTTCTTCATATTTTTCCCGTCATCAGAGATGGAGCCATTCTAGGAGATGGCAACTGGGTCGAAGGATCCAAATCTCGGAGATAACAAGATGGAGTCGCGGTTGGAGACTGCTACTGGGTTTATTGTTCCAAATAGGCATTCTCTTTATTTCTTTGTAATCAAATCATAAAAAAATCCTAGAGTATGGGTTTGGAACAAGATATGAATATTTTTAACCAAATATATCACTCTAGCATAGCATGTTTGGAACAACTTGTAAACGTTGGTCAACAAATCAATTTCGAGTTTTGAAAAGAAAACAGGATCGAAAAGAGCGATTGAGTAATTTAGGGTTTGATACAGGAAACCCTAAATCGACAACTTATTTTCAGACGGTGTATGAATAGCCTGGAGCACGAATCGAAATGATAGAGACAAGAGATGAAGGAGCGACACACGATTTAACGTGGTTCGACAAGGTAAACCTTGCCTACATCCACGCTCGAGCAGAGCTCGAGAGAGTCAATCTTATTAATCAATCTAACACTCCAGGGTTTACAACTCAACCCTGAATAACCACTGCCAAACTGTAGTAACAGCCTGATTACAAAAGCCTCACAAACCCCCTTGTGAGTGACAAACCAGAAAGGCACGATTACTCCAATCGTCTTTCTCCCCGTCCCTCTTCTCTGAGCCGAGTATTTATTCTCTTTGTGAGGACGGAGATTGAGACTTGATTGTCGTTGATCCATAGCTTGATTGTCGTTGATTCGTGGCTTGATTCCCGTCATGATTTTCTTCGACGATAGAGTGGGAAGGAAAGAGTTTCAGCTCCTTTTGCTGAATGAATGAGGAAAGAGATGACTTTCTCCCACCGATTGTTTCCTGCAAAAGAAGATTCCTTTCTTGGTTCGGCAAGAGGATCAAACCGGTTAACTGAACAAAATCAATTAAATCAAGGAGTTTCAACATTCTCCCCCTAAGTTGGATATCTCCAACCTCTCAGAGAATTAAGACAACAATCATTCATAATTTCAAAGTCAAACCAAGAATGTCATGACAGCAATTAAACAAGAACCAAACGAACGTTCAAAAACAGAAGGATGTGTTTATAGCACACTTATTCAATCAAAACAAAACAGGATCCTAGAAATCAATTTCAGGGTCGCTTTCATAGTCAGATGCATTGTCTTTCTCCGGTCCCTTTTCATAGGTTTCCATGATAAGCTCCTTGACATCTTTAGCAAGCTGGTCTTCTCCTAGTTCCAAGGCCTGCAGGTCTTCAACCTCCAGTCACCGCGGAACTTGAGTGCTTCAACGAATTTTAGGACTGCTTTGTGAAGAGAACATTCCAACAGTGCTTTGGTCGGAATAGTCCAGTCATTTCTCTCCCTAATAGATGATGCAAGCAGATTTAGTTTGAAGGAGATTTGTCCTTTGGGGCAGCAGAAAGAAGAGAGTCCTTGATCTCCCCCTTTGGAGATATCCAACTTGAGACGTTGAGGGGCAGTTGGATCATCAAGTTTACGTAGAATGTGTTGAGGACGAATGAAGTAGACTTTTGGGTCAGGTGTGGAGATGTGGAGATCCACGTTAAGCATCTGAAGCAATGAGGTAACAAAAGGACCAAGAGGAAGGGAACCAGAGTAGGAAGCTGAAGCAGCGTCATGAAGAACCTGGAGCTGAAGATGCGGAAGGCTGATAGGATGTTTAGTAATAACCGCATTGTAAATTATCCAGATATCAAGGGGCAGAAGGGTGGAAAGACTGTGAGTCCTAGGCAGAAAGTGTCGAGTAATGTAAAAGAACAGAACCCGGTACTTTGTGTTGAGATACCTAATTGGAATTGGACGGACAGTTGGTAGGACGAAGATGAGCAGCTGTGAAAGCGCCATTTGAATAGAGAAGCCAGTTTGTGCCAATTGGAATTCATTATGAAACGTGTGGCCAAATAATTGCCCACCATGAACTCGCGAAAGCAGCTGAGGTGTTAGGCGGATGAAATGCCCTAAAACCTGGGTTTCAAGTTCAAGAGGAGAGGCAGAGGTAACACGAATATTGGCAAAGAACATGCGAACAGGATCTGGATAGCAAATAGGAGTAGAAGATGGTATGAAATTAGACCAGCCGAGATGAAAAAGAGGTTCATAGACATTGATACCGTATTTTTCAAAGGCGTAAGGAAAGTGGCGAAGAGATGGAAGAAGAGAACGAGTTTGAAACTTCCGGATGTACCATTGGCGATCCGCCTCTGTCCGGAACATGAGACCATTGACTTGAGAGAGAACACGAGTCACCATTTCAAGAGAGTAGTTTGGTGATGAAGAGAAGGATGAGATTGAAGAGAGGATGAACTAAATTAAATAGGCATCAGTCAACAAGAAAGAAAAGGAAAGAAACGAGGAGGCGGATAAGAGAATCAATTATGCAGAATTTGGAAGGTCAATCCCTGAAATTAATCCAAGATTCCTTCTAATTTGACAGAATTGATCTTCTTTGATAGGTTTGGTAAAGAGATCTGCAAGCTGGAGATTTGTGGGAATAAATTGAATATCAATTATTCCTTGAGAAACAAGTTCACGAAGAAAATGGAACTTGATGTCAATGTGTTTCGTTCGGGAGTGATGAACAGGGTTTTTAGCAATGTTCACTGCGCTGGTGTTGTCACACAGCAGTGGAGTAGTTTGCAGTTTAAGACCGTAGTCATTTAATTGAGAACGGATCCATAAAATTTGAATAGAGCAGCTGCCTGCGGCGACATACTCTGCTTCAGCTGTTGATAGAGCAACCGATCCTTGTTTCTTACTTGACCAAGAGACTAAGCAAGGGCCTAAGAATTGACATACCCCAGTGGTACTTTTTCTGTCGAAAGTAGAACCAGCAAAGTCCGAATCGCTGTAACCAACCAGATCAAAGGATTCAGAAGATGGGTACCATAGACCATAATCTTTGGTGGAGAGTAAATAGCGAAGAATCCTTTTAAGGGCAGAAAGATGAGAAGCCTTAGGGTTTGCCTGAAATCGGGCACAAAGACAGACAGCAAAAAGTATGTCTGGTCGGCTGGCAGTTAAGTAAAGAAGAGAACCTATAAGGTCTCGAAAATGAGTTGGATCAGTAGATTCAGTTGACTCGTCTTTGGTTAGTTTGGTTGTTGTGGCCATGGGAGTTGAAGCAGGTTTAGCTCTATCAAAGCTGAATTTCGTGAGTAGATTTTGGGTATAATTTGTCTGATGAATAAAGATCCCAGAAGGTAACTGCTGGACTTGTAGTCCAAGAAAGAACTTCATTTCCCCCATCATACTCATTTCAAAAGACGTTGTCATAAGATCTGCAAATTCTTGACGAATGGAAGAGCTTGTTGATCCGAAAATGATATCGTCAACATAGATCTGAACGAGAAGAATGTCAGATGATTCAATTTTGATAAAAAGGGTGTTATCAACTTGACCTCGTTTAAACTGTTGAGATAGAAGAAAAGAAGTTAAGCGATCGTACCAAGCTCTAGGAGCTTGCCTTAAACCATAGAGGGCCTTTTTAAGCTTAAAGACAAAAGATGGAGAGTGAGGATCCTCAAAACCAGGTGGTTGTCTAACAAAGACTTCTTCCTTAATGAAACCATTAAGAAAGGCGCTTTTGACATCCATTTGGTAGAGTGTAAACTTCAGATGACTTGCAAAAGCACAGAGGATCCGGATTGCTTCTAATCGTGCAACGGGTGCAAAAGTTTCATCGAAGTCAATTCCTTCTTGTTGGCAATAGCCTTGTGCCACAAGCCGAGCTTTGTTACGAACAACTTCACCTTTATCATTTGTCTTGTTCCTAAATACCCATTTGGTACCAATGATAGTCTTCCCAATTGGAGGAGGAACAAGATCCCAAACATTTGCTCTGTCAAACTGGTGAAGTTCCTCTTGCATAGCAAGAATCCAACTTTCGTCTTGAAGGGCTTCTTTAACAGAGGTTGGCTCAATGATTGAGAGGAGAGCAGAATCATTTGTGGCCATGAAATCAAGAAGCCTTTTTGACCTAGTGACAAGTCTATCGTTTGGATCACCAATCAAAAGATTTGTTGGATGTCTTTTTTGAATGTGAGGGGGTGGATTTGGTTTTGATATAGGTTCGGGCAAGGGAGGAGGAGTTGGCGAGGAATTTGACAAAGGAGATTCTTCTTCGGACGTGTTAATCAGATTTCGGCTATTCAGATCAGATTGGTTCTCGGAAGGTTCTGAGTCAACAGAGGGTCTAAAAAGAGAGAATGATTCATCATCCTCTGGTAGTGGTAAGTTTGAAGAAAAAGAATTATCATCAAAAACAACATGAATAGATTCTTCGACTTTGGAAGTCCTAAGATTAAAGATTCTAAAGGCTTTACTCGACTGAGAATATCCCAGGAATATAGCTTTATTTGATCTTTCATCGAACTTCCCTTTTTGGGAGGTTGTATTGAGAACGAAGCACCTACACCCAAAAGGATGAAAGTAGCTGAGATTAGGAGTTTTGGCTTTAAATAACTCATACGGAGTTTTGTTCATGGGTTTTCTAATCAGAGTTCTATTAAGCACATAGCAGGCTGTCGAGACAGCTTTTGCCCAGAAATGCTTGGGAGTTTGATGATCTAACAGCATGGTTCGAGAAAGATCGAGTAGGGAACGGTTTTTCCTTTCCACGACTCCATTTTGTTGTGGAGTACGAGGAGCAGAAAAAGTGTGAACGATTCCTAGAGATTTGCAGAAATCAGAGAAAGCAGAGGATACAAACTCTCCACCATGATCACTACGGAGAGTTTGTACTTGAAATTTAGTAGTTACTCTAATCTGCCTGACAAAAGTTTGAAAAACAGAAAGACATTCATCTTTCTTAGCAAGGAAAAACACCCAAGTAAAACGAGAAAAGTCATCAACAATCACAAAAGCAAAACTTTTACCACCAAGACTTTTTACATTTGCAGGTCCAAACAAATCCATGTGTATTAATTCAAGAGGATGATCAGAAAAGACCCCAGAAATTTGTTTAAACGATGTTCGGGTCTGTTTTCCTTGTACACAAGCTTGACAGAAAAAATCTTGATTAGTTTTAATATTAGGTAAGCCTCTTACAATGTCAAGTGAGCACAACTTAGCAATACGAGTTGAGCTAATATGACCCAATTTTTTATGCCAGATAAGTTCAGAAGAAGGTTTTACAGCAGAGAAACATTTTTCATTGAAGGCACGTTGGTTTTTAAGATTAATAGAATAAACATTTCCATTTCTATTTCCAGTGAAGAGGATTTTACCATCGAGAATCCTTTCAACAACACAGGACTCGGCTTTAAAAACAACTATGTTTGAATTTCCACATAATTGACTAATAGATAGCAAGTTATGTTTAAGATTTGGCACAAACAGTACATTATGAAAGATTGGATCTGTGGATTTTCCAACCGTACCTTTGCCCATTATCCGACTCTTATTATTATCCCCAAAGGTAACCTTTCCTCCTTTTCTTTCTTCCAGAAAGCTAAAATTTCTTCTTTCTCCAGTCATATGGTTTGAGCAACCGCTATCTAAGTACCATTCAGTACTAATCTTTGATGGCTCCTGCACACGAACCAGGATTAGTCTTCTTAGGTACCCAAACTTTCTTGGGTACCTATTTATATTGAGTAAATGTGCAATCATAACTAGTATGTCCTGACATGAAACAGTATTCACATTCCGTTTTAACATAATTTCTTTGTGTACCGCTTCCATGATAACGAAATGATCGAAAACTTGCTTTAGGTTTCCAATAAAGAAATCTTGTATTCCCAGTTCTTTTTACTCGTTCCCAGTAATAGTTCTGCCTTTGTAGTACATCAATTTCAGTCACAAGTCTGTTGATATGAGTTTCATACTCATTTACCATTTTATTATGATTAACCTTACATAAATTTAGATCGTCAATCAAACATCATTTTCAATTTTCAATTTTTGAAAACACTGAGACAATTTTAAGTAAGCTTTCATAACCTCTTCCTTAGTAAACTGAAGAGGATAGTTAGAGCATACCTCATCTGAGTCCTCAGCTTCATCATCAGTAATTGCCATGTATGCTTCTTCATTGTCAGACTCCGTGTCACTCCAGGAGACTTTAAAAGCTCTTTCTTTGGAATATCCTTTATTTGGACAGTCTGACCTTATATGTCCGGGTCTGCCACACTTAAAACACGTTATAGTATCTTTATCTTCATTAACACGACTTTCTTCCCTTTTAGTTTTTGTTTGAAACCTATCCTTAGAAGTTGAAGGCAAACCTTTACTTTTAGAAAAATCTCTTTTATTTCTCAAGAATTGCCTAAATTGTTTAGTCATGAAAGCAATCTCATCCTCATTTGATTCATTTTCATCATCACTAGATGATCCTTTCTGAACAGCTTTAAGAGCAATACTCCTAGTTTGAGACTCATCCTTAATTTGAACCGATTGCCTAAGAACAACTTCATGACTTATCAATGATCCAATTAAATTTTCAAGAGATAAGACAGACAGATCCTTAGCTTCTTCTATTGCAGTGATCTTAGGCATCCATTCTCTTGGTAGAGACCTTAGGATTTTCCTTACAAGATCTCCCCTATCAAGTTTTTTACCTAGATGTTTCAGTTTTGACACAATAAGATTAAACCTATCATACATAGCAGAAATAGATTCAGTTTCACTCATCTTAAACATCTCATATTCATGCATAAGAACATTTATTTTTGTTTCCTTGACTTGTGAAGTACCTTCATGAGTAGTCTCTAATGTTACCCATACTTCATTCGCAGTTTCACATGAACTGATACGATTATACTCATCGTTACACAGAGCACAGTAGAAAATATTTAAGGCTTTGGCATTCAATTGGACTTTCTTTCTTTTATCCTCATCCCAATCATCATAGTTTCCAGTTAAATCAATACCTCCTTTCTCTACAATTTTCCACAGGGCAAGATCCATACCTTGGAAGAAGACCTTCATCCGGTTTTTCCAGAACTGGTAGTTACCTCCGTCGAACCAGGGTGGTCTGGAATGTGACAGACCTTCCACACTTTGTCCAGCAGCAGTTGCCATGTCCGTTGATCCTTTCCGGCAGTAGCAAACTCGTCACGGAAAGCCTGCTCTGATACCAATTGTAAACGTTGGTCAGCAAATCAATTTCGAGTTTTGAAAAGAAAACAGAGATCAAAAAGAGCGATTGAGTAATTTAGGGTTTGATACAGGAAACCCTAAATCGACAACTTATTTTCAGACGGTGTATGAATAGCCTGGAGCACGAATCGAAATGATAGAGACAAGAGATGAAGGAGCGACACACGATTTAACGTTGTTCGACAAGGTAAACCTTGCCTACATCCACGCTCAAGCAGAGCTCGAGAGAGTCAATCTTATTAATCAATCTAACACTTCAGGGTTTACAACTCAACCCTGAATAACCACTGCCAAACTGCAGTAACAGCCTGATTACAAAAGCCTCACAAACCCCCTTGTGAGTGACAAACCAGAAAGGCACGATTACTCCAATCGTCTTTCTCCCCGTCCCTCTTCTCTGAGCCGAGTATTTATTCTCTTTGTGAGGACGGAGATTGAGACTTGATTGCCGTTGATCCATAGCTTGATTGTCGTTGATTCGTGGCTTCATTCCCGTCATGATTTTCTTCGACGATAGAGTGGGAAGGAAAGAGTTTCAGCTCCTTTTGCTGAATGAATGAGGAAAGAGGATGACTTTCTCCCACCGATTGTTTCCTGCAAAAGAAGATTCCTTTCTTGGTTCGGCCAAGAGGATCAAACCGGTCAACTGAACAAAATCAATTAAATCAAGGAGTTTCAACACAACTTGCATTTGATTCCAATACAATGAAATCATTGATTAAAGTAAATTTATCTCACATCTGAGTATGGAACCGTTCCAGAAAATAAAGAAAGGAACCGTTCCAAAAAATAAAATAGGAAATGTTCCAGAAAATAAAAAAAGGAACTGTTCCTATTTTTCAATACTGGAACATAGTATCGCTTGTAAGGGTTAATACATATTGGTTGTTCTTAAACAGATATGGTGGAACAAACTGCAATGATTCATGTTTAGCGGTTTGGATGTATGTGATGTTTTTCTATCGTTAACAGTTTTTTTTATTAAGTTGAATATTATATGCGAGAAAGAGGGACAAAGATTCAGTTTGTACAAACAGAGGCTATTATGCCCAGAAACCTGCAGCAAAGCAGAAGGGGGGGAAATAAACTCAGCCTAAAATAGAACAGAGCTCCAGGAGCATGAAACATAATCAGAGCTAAAGGAAACAAACAGGGCTCAAACGAGCTTGAAAGAAAACAAAAGCTTGAAGTCATCCGTTTTCAAACTTCAACCGTCTCCAATGTAGGTGCTGTGAAACTGAGAACATGTCTGCTGCTGACAGCCAATCACCAACAATAAAATCAGATCTTATTTGACAGCCAATCCTTAACAGTTATAATGGAACAGAGTACACCGAATCCTTATTTGATACCAATCGTTACTTGATTTACACAGGTCCATCAAGACATATAATAAAACTGCAATATCAACCACATCATTAGGATGAGAAAACTATGAAAAAGGAACAACATACACATATATACGTAAAATGATCTGAAATAAGAAAGAAGATTAAAGAATAACTTCTCGAAAACACAGTACAATGGTTCGTAATGATGAAAAAGATATAGACTTAAGGTGAGTATGTTGTTCCGACTTAGGAAAAAGGATCACAGATCATACACATTAACAACAAAGAAAGAAAACAAACTTGTTGAAACTAGTGAACTGCAGTAGAGTAGAGTATTCAAAAGTCCCCTAATCTCAGGAGGTGTTGTCTCATATATATATACACACTTGCACTAAGGTGACTACCAAACCAATTCCAACCCAATCCAAAAGCCTTGCCAACAGCAAAACATACACATTTGGAGACCATAGCATTACTAAACCACTGAGAAGTAGAATACAAATAAGACTATGAGGAGAGGATGACGTCCTAGAGCATCCGATATGGAACTATAGAACATAGTAATCATTGTGGCTCCGATTAGGGACATGGCTACAATCAAACCTTCTATGTACCGAACAGGCCTGCACCGAATTGGAAGACAGAATGACAAACAAAAACATATAATCAATTCATGGATAAGATTTAGCAGTAGTGAAGTTGGGTACAAGAGACTAAAGGTGAATGCTTGGGATAGATTTAATGATTCAAAGCATGAATCTTTGGGCAGATGAAACTATTAGGAAATTACAACGATGGAAGCATTATCCCATCCTGCAGCAATCACCACAAACACGGCTCTGCTCATCTTATGAGTTTTGTGTATTCAACGACTGCACTGAATGAGAAGAAAACCACTGCAAAGCCGCCGCCGAGAAGAAACTAGCTGGCCAGGATCCTTAATTGGACAGCCGGTGATGAAACCTAGGGAAGAGGAAAAATGAAACTGAAACTTATTAATTGCAATAAAAAAATCACGCCATTAACTGCAATCAATCATTATCATTAAGGGGAAAATAATTAATTAAAATTGGTAACTCAAAAATACAATTACCCTTATACCCATTTAATAATGGCCTTTAGATCTTTAACAAAAGAGTGGATGGTGATGATTAGTGTCCTCATATGAGGACACTAAGGGGGGTGTCCTAACGGTAGAATTTCCCAGATAGTTACACTGCTACATGGTACAACGCTATTGGTCCAGAAAATTAAAGTTAAAAAACTATAGTTTTAGTTCCCAATTGAACTAAATTACGCCATATAATCATATATTAAGTAAAATATAATTTAACCTTAACGGTGCTACCAACAAATAATAAATTTTGTTTTGTTAATTTTCTCCGTCGATCACCTGTCCCATCGCCGCCGCCTGCTCACCCGCATTCACTTCGCGGACCCACCTCCCTCACTCTTCTTCTTCTTCTTTGTGAGGGAGGTGGGTCGGCAGAGTGAATGATTGCAGGCGGCGGTTGCGGAAAGGTGGGTTTGACGGAGAAAATTAAAAAATAAAATTCATTCACCGTTAACATTAAATTATGCTTTACTTAATAGATGATCATATGACGACGTAATGTAGTTTCAATTGGAGACTAAAATTAAAAAATTGTAACTGTAATTTTACTGACCAATAACACGGTGCCACATATTGGTTTAACCAATTACGCCTCGGCACTAGAGCGTTAACCATAATTCTAAGATGTTTGGCATTCGAGATTTGATTATGAAGAATCTCATGTTTATTTTTTGCACATTTTGAAAATTCTTGAGAATTCATGGATTTAGAATCCCAAATTTTTGTGAAGAAATAGAATCTCAACTTTTAGTTGAGATTTAACACAACACTACACAATTTCAAATCCCAAATATAGCATTTATTATCACAAGATAATATAGAATAACAACATTCTAAATCTCGGATTCGAAAGAATCAAAATCCCAAGAATCCTAAGGGATGTTTAGTATTTGTGATTTAAAATACATGTATTTTCTAAAATTGGTGTATATGAAATGTAGGTTTTCAAATGGGTAGTTTTTAGAAATAACTCAATAAGTATGTTTGTAATATGTGATTTAAATTCATAAATTGAAAGTTATATAGTCTATTTTGCCCGAATTATTTATGACTATCAATTTCACCTAAAAGGCATACTAAGAGCATATCATGGAATAAAACGTAAAGAATGAGAGATTCTCCACAATCTCACCTAATAGATAAGATTCTAATTTCTAAATCCATGGATTTGAGCTTCTTTTGTGAATTACAATATATGAATTTTAGATAGAAACTTAACAAAAAAAAAGACATTCACTATCATACATGTATTCTCTAAAATCACCATACCAAATCACAAATACCAAACATCCCCTAGTTTCCAAACGAGCCTAGATGTTATTTTAGTATACTAAAATAAAAATTATAATATAGTTTTTTTAGATAGTGCGACTAGAAACATAATCACTAGTGTGTACTCAAGTAATTAAGGATGATCTAGTGGTTGATGGTACATTAGGCTAAGGAGAAGGTGAAGATAATGCGATATAACCTGAGATTCTATCGAGCGAAATCCTAGCAACTTAGAGTTTTGTGTGAGCTTTTTCTCAGCCGAGACGATTGGGCTAAGCGTCAAACAAAAGAGCCTTCTCGACTAAATTCAGTTGAGCTATACGTCTTAAGAGGTTCAGGTGAATCGTCTGACCCGAATCAGAAGTCATCACCCTAACAAACCCATCAATATTTAGATGTATAACATTGGAATGATGTTACTCATGTTGATGACTAAGGGAAGGAAAGGGCCCATACAATCATTGATCATATAGATTTGTTGGCGGATCAACCAATAGAAGTGGATAAAAAGGAAAATCAAGGGCGGTAAACCCATCAAATCTAGAGAGCTCTCACAGTATATTATTGGTTGCCACATAAATTTGGCATGGCCATTTTGGAATTGGGATTCATCCCCCACAGGAATGCAACTACTATCCATGTATACTAATCTAAATTTCTCACTCTACGACTCGAGATGAAACCCCTACTACCAACCTTAATCGATATGAACTAGAACTTTATCGATGACACAAACAACTCCACCCAACATTGTATCTCAACCAACCTTGCTATTATGTACAATGAAATGAAGGCCTCCGCCAAGAAAACATCCCTCTTTCTCAGGAAGCCATATCAAGCTGGGGAAATTCAACTTTTCAGTATGCTAGTGGATCTTTAGAAGTGACTCCACATGGAGAGGTTGATGCTTGGACCAGAGACAAGAGGGCGCCAAATTTGGAAGATGGGTACATTTTACTCTGCTGCCATGTATACAATATTCTTTAGCCATCATGCCTACGTTGATCGCATGTGGACTGTGTGAAAAAAGTTAGGAGAGACGAGAATTCATTTCACAAGCCACGATTGGTTAGAGTCAGCTTCTTATTTTATGATGAAAATGCTAATCTAATTAGGGCCAAAGTTAGAGACTGTTTGGACTGGAAGAAGTTAGCCTATGTGTACCAAGAAGTAGATATTTCGTGGGTTAGGTCAAAACCACGTGTGACAACAAAGGTTAGCAAGTCCATTAATGTCGTAAATAGTGATGCACAATTTCCAGTGGTGTTGGATAAGAGGCTGGACGTCAACATTGAGAGATTGAGCAGCAAGATGAAAGAGGAGGAAGAGGAAGTTTTAGTGGTGGCAGGGATAACATTCGTTTATTTAATTAGATGATTAATAACCAAATATCTCAAACATACACAAAGATTCAAGAAAAAATAGTATGTTGATTTTATTTAATTAAAATTGTTTAGTTTGTTAAACTTCGTTGAGCATCGTTATTATTGTTTTACAACTCATTCTAGCTTTTGTTTCAATTTTTTTGACAGGGTAACTTTTGTTTCAAGAGAACATAATACCTCAACATGGCTTGATACAGTTACATACAATAGATGATCTCGGATCACATTCTCCAACTGCAAGAGATCCGAATTGCTTCAAACATCTACCGTGACAACGCTGTCCTACACAAAATTCCCAAGTTCATCCAATTGTTTTACGTAGATGCTTATTTGGACGTTCATTCCCTTCTGTTAGTTGCTTCCTGATCAAAGAGAATTAGAAGACAATGGTAAATAATTTTTTTGTTATTTACGTCTATGCATAAACATCAAATAATACGAAAACTCTAGGCGTTCGTGGAATAATACGACAGCTCTAGGCGTTCGATCGGATACTGATAATGATGAGCCAACCAAACTTTCAAATCTCGCCTAGTGGTGTTAGCTTCGACATTGGTGATGTAAAACTCTAACTTGCCGCCTCTTGCGTAAACACTAATACGAGATACCATCTTTGAGAATTTAGGGTAGACTAAAGAATTGAGTTGCCTTAGTGAGTTGAAAAAGCGTTGAGGGGAGGGGATCATAAAAATATTATGGGTGTTAAAAATATTATGAGTTCTTTTTCTTTAGCGTTCTTATTTTTACACCAAAATATTTTTGTTAGTAAGATTTTTAATCACTCTATATCGACACGTTACTCGTGCCTATAATGAAAATAGAAACTTTAATGGTTAAATAAGTGTGATTTTACAAAATAAATAAACAAGTTAAAATAGAATAATTATTTAATCATCTTTTTACTTGTCTCATTTTTGTATTTGTATCTAAATATCTAATTTATAACAAAATTATATGGGGATCCAAGCCTATGAGCATTAGTTACCTAAAATTATCGTATATCGTACTACTTTAAAGGGAAATACAAAATCTACCACTTTTTATTACCAACTCTTAAATGACAATGATTTAAGAATTTATGAATCACAACACAAATTTTTCTTATTCACCTCGTCATGTTCTGGTCCAAGATACATTACATCATACAGAAAACAAGTTTTGTTTTACAAGTTAGTTTTATTAAAACTGAAAAATGATTACAAAGTTAGTGAGAAATAATAATATCTCAAATGAGTACAAAAAAAAAATATCTATTGTCAACAAGAAAATGATGCATAAGACTTAACATGGTAATCACGGGTTACAGTAGCAAGATTTTAACAAAATAGCAGTATAGCACATTGACAACGGTATGAAGTTAGTTCATTTTCCAAATTATATTTTTTATTTTATTTCGTTTATACATAAACATCGAAACACTATTAATATTTCTGATGGGCCTAGCCCGACGAAGTCCAAAGGCCCACATGACGGCCCACGAGGCAACCCACATGGTAGCCCGAACACAGCGGTTAGGGCAGGGGGCCCGGACTCAGGCGGTAAATCAGATGGGCCGAACAGGCAGGCCCAGGAGGTGGAGTAAGGCCCAAAGCGATGGCCCAGCTCGGCGGCCTCCTAGGGTTACTCGGCGACACTTAGGTTTCCAAGGCAGAGCGGACACGTGTCAACATCCCACGGGAGCCACAAACGAGTGGCTAAGATTCAGCCTTGACAACCAAGGCAGGGGTACTATAAATACCCCCGTACACCCTATTAACCGGGGGACAACACTTTTACCCAGCGGACAAACGCTCCGCGGTACGTTACTCACCTCCCTCTCCCATTCCTTAAACTGATCGCCTCCCCTTTTCCTTGAACTGACTACCCCTCACGCTACTTACGAGGTACAACACTCCCAGAGGACCAACAAGCTTGGGCCTCCATTATTGGGCCAGGCGACAAGGCTGGAACAATTGGCGCGCCAGATAGGGGGACGGTCAGGCGACTTTTCAAGGCGAATGGCTTCATCAGCGATACCCACTCTGATGGGCGAGGATGGCGAAAGAGGAGATGGAGTAACACCCGTCAAGTATGTCAACCCAGGTTCTCGAGCAGACCCAAACCTCACAAGAAACATGGAGCGCGAATTCGAGGGCGACTCGGAGTCCCAGAGTACTATTCCGACCGGCGATGCCTATGAGCTGTTGGAGCAGCGATTTCGATCCCTTGAGCAACAGAATGCTGAACTCACACAGATGTTGAAAACGGTGATCGCTCAGCAAGCTCAAGCTCTCAGGACCAACACTCAGGACAGGCAATCGCCACAGGACTCCCATTTGGAAGCGTTACAGCAATTCCTCCCTACTACTCAAATCTCCCCTGCACAGATGGTGGTTCGCCAACCTCTGTCCAGGGCGATACTCGCCGAGCCACTACCTAAGGGGTTGGTTCCGCCCAACCTAGATAGGTATGTAGGTACTGGCGACCCAACGAGCATTTGCAAGCCTTCCAGATCGCCATGCAAATGCAGCAGGCCGGCGACGCCGCATATTGCAGAGCTTTTCCGGCGACATTGGGAGGGCGAGCCAGGGAGTGGTACATGAATCTACCAGAGGGCATCATAACATCGTGGGAGGGCTTTGCGAGGATCTTCTCACAGAAGTATGAGTGCAAGAAAACAAGGACGGTCCCGTTGCAAGCGCTGGTGAGCTTGAGGCAAAAGCCGAACCAGTCGCTGAAGGAGTTCTTTGATGAATGGACTGGGGTCGTCCAATCCATCAAGAGGGTAGATCATGAAATCGCTGCGGCAAGTTTATTCCAGTCGACTCATAACGGCAGGCCAAGGGTAACAGAGCCCGAGTATCACAACAGATAATTATTTTATTGAGAGCAGTTAGCAGAACCTTTACATGGAGCGGCGAAGATGGAAGAAAAGCCCGTTACAGGGAACAAGCAGGCCAAAGGGCAGCCCTCCGAGACACGGCCATACGGGAAATATCGCCCAGGGGAGCAAAGGCGTTACCAAGAGAAAGGATACCCAGGGGAGCATAGGGGTTATCAGGAGAGAGGATATCAAGAGGAGAGGGCAGATTATACACCCCTCTCAGAATCGCGAAGAAAGATTCTGCTGTACATGCAGCATAAGGGACACCCCATCAACTGGGCGGGGCCAATGTTCACCCCAGCGGATCAGCGAAGTCGCCAAAAGTTTTGCGATTTCCATGACTCTCATGGGCATACCACTGAAGACTGCAGGGAATTGAAAATGAAATCGAAAGGTGGATAAACGAAGGACGTCTCAGGGATTTCATTGTCAGCTCAAAGCGGAAAAACAGGCCGCAAGAAGATGATCGCCGGGGACAAGGAGAATCCAAGACAAGAAGGGTGATGTTTTCACCCGACTTAAGGAGCCTATGGACAATGAAGATAGCAAGAAAAAGCCTCGACCTGAGGTAAACCACGTTTATCAAACCATTTTCGGTGGGGAAAGTTGCCCGACAAAGAAAGTCAAAAAGGAGGAAACAAAGGAGGTGATGATGATAGACCAAGTCAGTCGCCCAACGTTGGGATTCTCGGAAGAAGACATGGCCAGGGTAGGAGGCCCAAGTTTGGAGGCGATGGTGATTCAAGTAATCACACACAATAGCCGAGTGGAGCGAGTGATGGTTGACGAAGGAAGCTCTGCGGACATTATTTTCTGGGAGCTGTACAAAAAGATGAACCTGCCAGCTAGCTTGCTCAGGCAGACAAAAACTACCATCTCAGGATTTTCAGGACACACAGTTCCCATCAAGGGGATAGCCACGATGGCAATAACCATTGGGGATGGAGACTTGCAGGTCACCCGATCCATCGACTTCCATGTCATGGATTGTCAATCCACGTACAACATGATCCTAGGGCGACCTGCACTCGCCGCCTTCCAAGCGATCTCCTCCCCAGTGCACCAAGTACTGAAGTTCGCTACTAATGAAGGGATAGGTTTCGCCTGGGGACACCCGGACATCGCCAGAAGGTGTTACAGGGCGGCGACTAAAAGCACGTGCCTCACCATAAGCTTGGAGGCGGAGAATGAAGGAGAAAGAGTCGTTCCAGCAGAATCGGACGTCCCAATACCGCTGTTCGAAGAAGATGAAAGTAAGACAGTTCAAGTTTCATCCTACCTGAGCGATAACAAGAAACAGGAGTTAGTCAAGTTGCTCCAAGAGTTCTCGCACCTGTTCGCATGGTCACCATGCGACATGTCAGGAATTGCTCCAGACATCATCAAACACTCTCTAGCGATCGAGCCCGGGAGTCGCCCAGTCCAGCAAAAGCGGCGGAACATCTGCAGAGAAAGGCAGCAGGCGGTGGCAAATGAAGTGGACAAACTTTTGAAGGCAGGGTTTATCAAAGAGGTACAGTATCCTGAGTGGTGGCTAATGTAGTTCTTGTCAAGAAATCGTCAGGAGCATGGCGAATGTGCGTCGACTTCACCAACCTTAACGATGCTTGCCCCAAGGATCCGTACCCCTTGCCCAACATAGAGCAGCTGGTAGACGCAACGGCGAACAATGAAATGCTGTCCTTTCTGGACATGTTCTCGGGATATCATCAAATACCTTTAAGCAAGCAAGATCAAGAGAAAACGGCTTTCATGACGCCCACGGCGAACTACTGCTATCGAGTGATGCCATTCGGGCTCAAGAATGCTGGCGCGACTTACCAGAGAATGATCGACAAAGTCTTTGTCAAGCACTCGGCCGAAACTTGGAGGCGTATGTGGATGACCTGCTGGTCAAAAGTAAGAGATCTAATGACCATCTTGGCGACTTAAGGGAAACCTTCAATACACTACAGGAGTATTCGCTTAGGTTGAACCCTTTGAAGTGCGTGTTCGGGGCAACATCAGGAAAGTTCCTAGGATACCTCATAACCAGGAGAGGAATTGAAGCTAATCCAGCGCAGATCGCGGCGATTACAGCGATGGCCCCTCCAAAGACTGTGAAGGAGGTTCAGGTTCTATCTGGAAGACTGACGGCAATCAATCGATTCATTCCCCGGATCGCCGACCGATGCGTTCCGTTCTTTGCGACTTTGAAGAATGCATCAAAGTTTGCATGGAATGATAAATGTAACAAGGCTTTTGAAGAGCTAAAGCAGTTTTTAATTACCCCTCCTGTACTTGCATCTCCGAAATCAAATGAAGATTTATTTCTCTATATCGCGATCTCTCCAAAGGCAGTTAGTGCGGTCTT